>CM051238.1:182067256-182667256 GCA_027917425.1 Gastrophryne carolinensis | reverse complement strand
TTCCGGAAGTCGGATTTTATTTTTCTTATATCAGAAACCACTAGAAAGGGGCTTCCACCTGCTAAATCCACTGTTAGTAAGTGGATTAGACAGGCAGTGGTAAGAGCCTACTCGGCCAAGGGGAAGGAACCCGCTTTTCGGATCATGGCCCATTCCACTAGGGCCATTGGTGCTTCTTGGGCTTTTCAGCATCAGGCTTTGGTGGAACACGTTTGTAAAGCTCAAGTCTTAAAGGAGCCACAGCACTCAACCCTGTTAGCTTGCAGGCCAGCCTATAATCTGTCTCTAAACTTGGTTAAAAACAGAGGACTCGGTCACACACATCTGCAGAAGTATGCTTAAGCTGCACCACTACGCCAAAGTGCCTCTGTGGGGTGCAGTCCTAACTCTAATCTCTGAGAGCCCATCTGGGACATACAGTGCAATAGATAAATTGGGAGCAGGCTTACCTGAGGTTGCCCTAAACCTCTCAAGTGCAAGCCATGGGGTGGAAGGGTCAAAGACCTTGCAATACAGCCTAGACCCCACACACCATGTGCTTGCACAAATTCAAAAGAAACAAAGGGGGGGGTGGCAGCCGCTCAGACCATTTTATAACTAACCTGGGAGGTGCACGTTAGCAGGGCAATTAGTACACACAAGTCTTAAAGGAGTTTGTAAAGCTGCCACCTGGTCTTCGGTTCATACATTTACCAAATTCTACAAGGTAGATGTTAGGGCCTCAGCTGACGCTGTGGTTGGTCGAAAGGTTCTTCAGGCGGTAGTGAAATAAACTACCTGCTGTTCCGTGCTGGGAATCCCGCCCATAGAGGGCACTGCTTTTGGAGATCCCAAGTGTAAGACTTAGGAGGGTCTGGAATGGATCAGAATTAAAAACACAATTCTGTGATACTCGCCTGTAGAATTGGTTTTTCTGGGGATCCATTCCTGACCCTCCGGCCCACCCTTTTTGGGTCATGATCTATCTTTTGATGCTTTTTTGATGGTGTTTAGTTCATTTATTATTTCATTGGCTTTGAAAAAAAAAAAAAAAGAGTATATTTTGAGAGAGATCAAGCAGAGTTCGGTGTGAGGTAACATTGTCTCCTATAATGGGGCCTCCCAGCCTGCATCTGGGTATATGATTTACTGCTTTTTAAGTACTGGTTGAGTTAAGAGGCAGCTGCTACTTATGGGCCGGGAGGGGCTACACCTTTTTGTCTTGCAGTCACACCCTTCGGGCAGGAAGTAATCCCAAGTGTAAGGATTAGGAGGGTCTGGAATGGATCCCCAGAAAAAACAATTCTACAGGTGGGTATTGCAGAATTGTGTTTTTATCCTTGGACCCTAAAGTTAAACATATCTACTATTACTTGCCACAACAGATTGTACATTAATCTCCCTATTCTACATCGAGGTTTTATTCAAATAACATTATTTTTTTGTTTAGGAAAATGGTTTTCAGGCATTGCTGAGTAGTGATGATCAACTCTTCATCTATGAAACTGCAGGTGTACTCATTGTTAATAGTGAGTATACAGGAGAGCGGAAAAGTATCCTAATGAGGAATCTGCTAAATCCATTAATGCAAAAGTTCAAACTTGTACTGGGGAAGCTAATGGTTGAGCGAGATGAGGATCGGCAGGCTGTGCTAGCAGATTGCCTTAATCATGCTGTGGGTTTCGCCAGGTACGTGGAAGTCTATTTACAATCTTGTAATCTAGTGCTACAACATTACTGATCTAAAAATGAGGATGGAGGGAGATTATCTTGGTCAGATGCATATTTAAAATACAGAATGGATGAAGTGAGCTGTGGTCTCCCTTTTGCTATACACTGTTAAATGCCCTGTAAAGGTAAAAATACCTCTTCTCCTCCACAGCTGCTTCATTACGATCCTGTAGTCTAATACCCATTCCCAAGATGGGGTTCCCCGGCGTGCAAATGCTTGTCTGCCATTTGCATGTAAATTGGTGGTCAACGCCCTGCAACAGGGGGGGACATTCCAGGTACTGCCTCGATGCACCCCCTCTGTGCAAGGTGGAGGGGGCATACCCATAAAGCCCATTCTCTGGATCAGATTAGTAGACTGCCAGTGTAACCGCTGTGGGGTAGAAGTGGTGCTTTGAGCCAGGGCATTGTACAAGGGTACAGTTAAAAAATAAATAAATAAAAACACATCCCAGCCCACAGAGTCCTGTATGCTGAAACTCTCTGATATCTTAAGTTCAGTCATTTGAGCTCGGGGATGAGCCCCCCTGTGCTGGCATTCAACAAGGGAGCCTGCTTCAACATGGCCACCTCCCAGGTGGGCGCTGTCTATACTATAGCTCCCAGTAATAAAGCTGGAGGTTTGCATCCTGCAGGACTTCAGGTGATTGAGCCTGTGGGTTGGCAGGCAAGTACACGCTAGGCTTTTGTGAAGGGTAGCGGGGGATGCAACCACCAGTGTGCTTGGATCAGCATGCATTAGACAAGCTCTTGGACGAAGGGGCTCGAGCCGGTCCAAGCATGCTGATTGGATGAGCGGCCACGCATCCGTCATATGAATGGGAAGAGGTGAGTTTGTGGGGTTTCACACACCAGGGGCAAGGAACTTTAAATCCTGTATTTATTAGTAATTCCTAATTTAGTTCTAATGTGTACAGATGTATGCCTTTGAATGAAACCTAAGAATAAGTTATTTGATGGTCTATTGCACATGGTACTAAATCCTTGAGTAATCCTATGTTTACATTCTGAATTTGGAATATTCTATCCAATGTTAATCCAAACTTTCTGTTAAAAAGGGGGTCTGCTTGCAAGCAGCCAGCACCAGGATTACCCTTCCTTTTTTTTTTTTTTTTTTTCTCCTAGCCGTGGAAGCCTGAAATAATGGCAAAATGCTTAACCCTCCTGTGTTCCCTCAGTAGTGGCTGAAGGTGCCCAGTAGCATTCATCAGGTGAAGTGCCCAATATTGGCTCTTTAAAGATGAACATCAGACCTTTTCTGGTGTTCCTCTCTAAACATCCCATCCCCCCTCCCTCTCTGCCTTTTGGATGTCTGCGTTATCTAAAACGCCGACATCTGGCAGCATTCCTGGCCCCTTTGCACCCCCGCCACTGACTGATCACAGCGGGCTTAGCCATACTTCTAGCCGTCTCTCTTCAAAACACATGCGCCGCTTCTCTGCCTCGGGTGTCATTGAAGCCTATGCAGTGACACTGCACTTGCGTCAGATCTAAGGGGTGGCGCATGCATGATGGGGCGGGAAGATGGCACTGCCTGACTGCACAGGACCGAGGGATGTCGGAGAGCGATGCGGCCAGACACATTTTAAAATGTTAAGTTGTGAAACCGCAGGGGCCGGGGAGGCGAGCAAGCCAGGTTTGGGGATTGTTTATTAACTCCCGAACACCTGAAATGTTCCTCTTTAACTGAAGAAGCATCTAATTCGGGATGCCCTGAGGGGAGTTAGCAGACCTAAAGCGTGACTAGAGGTCTGCTTTAATTGAAGCAAAAATTGTGTGATGTATCAAATGGTTAAAATTAACAAATGATCAACAAACTAACTTGATTTCTTTCTTTTGCAGCCGTACAAGTAAAGCATTTAGCAATAAGCAAACGGTGAAGCAGTGTGGCTGTTCTGGAGTCTATTTGGACTGTTTACAAAGCATTCTGCCTGCTTTAAGTTGTCCTGTTCAAAAGGAAACTCTCAGAGGCGGTGTCCGCACTTTCTTGCATCGCATGATTATCTGCTTGGAGGAGGAAGTGCTTCCCTTCATCCCTACAGCTTCAGAGCACATGTTAAAAGACTGTGAGGCAAAAGACCTGCAGGAATTCATTCCTCTTATTAACCAAATTACTGCCAAATTCAAGGTAGAGTATATGACATTTATTTCAGGTAGTAGTTGGCTTGCCATTCCCAAACAATGGGAATGCTCAGGCCAGCAGCCTGGCACAGCTGGAAAAAGAAACTCACAAAAACAACCTTTGCCCCCATCTGCTCATATGATGCTGAATAATTGTCAGCACTTACATTTGCTCCTGCTCCCTTCAAGCTGAAACACCTCCACACCAATTTTCTAGTGGTAGCAACCATTTTGGAGCTTCCTCTCAGCCATGCTGCTTGTATTCAACTGACATAACTTAAAATGCACAGTAACAGGAAGCCCAGCGGCACCTCTTGTTTGCAGGCGGCCTGCAGATCCATGAGCCGCCCTTTTTGTTTTTATAATTTACAACAGCAGGAGTTAGAAAAAGGCTAAATTAATTTTTATGTCCAGCAATCTAAATTGCCCTGTGGAGGTATGCATATGAGCACTGTTTGTTATGTTGGCCTGGTTTGTCATTTCTGTTGGTCCACTTCAACTGCTGATATCGCAAG
Organism: Gastrophryne carolinensis; assembly: GCA_027917425.1. NCBI lineage: Eukaryota > Metazoa > Chordata > Amphibia > Anura > Microhylidae > Gastrophryne > Gastrophryne carolinensis. The sequence continues at coordinate 182,662,910 of CM051238.1, read as the reverse complement.
CCCTTAGGAGGCAGATGACATGTGAACCTCTTCTTTTTTTCAAACAATTTTTATGATGTGTCTGAATGCTTTTTGTAGGCACAAGTATCGCCTTTCCTGCAGCAAATCTTCATGCCACTTCTGCATGCCATATTTGAGGTTCTGGCTCGCCCTTCAGAGGAAAATGACCAGTCTGCTGCTCTAGATAAGCAAATGCTTCGCAGAAGCTATTTTGCCTTTATTCAAACAGTCACTGGAAGTGGAATGAGTGAGGTCATTGCCAACCAAGGTTAGTAAACAATGCCACATGTTCATCTTTAACTGCTGTAACTGCTTTTCTGTACAGGCATGTTGAGGATTTCTTTGAGGAGCTGTATCCTGAAACCTCAGTATGATAGAAATACATACAAGGTAGTCACTGAATGGTTATACATGGTTCTGAAAATGTATCCCACAATAGAGATAAAGAAAGCTTTACTGTACAATTTATAATACTACCAGAAAGATTAGGTGAATGACACTGGCTCAGCTTCCATGGAGTCCTCTGTCTGTCAGTTGAGTATTGAGGAGAATTGTGCACCTTTCCTGATCATCCTCTGTCCCTTGTAGCTGTGTGTCCTCCATGCTGCAGAGTTTGCTCTGTTGGGAGGAAGGTTAGACATGTCTAAGCTGGAGACCGTGGGCAGGCAATCCTATCTGCCTCCCAACAACTGCGGTCAGCATTCTTTCTCCTTTTCACATGCATGCACTTTGGAGAGGTGAATTGAGCTCTGAAATCAATGTTTGCTATACTGGGGTGATGGGGTACTGCTAGGGGTATGTTGTAATAAACTGTCTGCATTTCATATTGGTTGTCTCATTTCTAAATCTTTCTACCATATTATACTGATATTTGTGCACATTTAAATGTTTTTAACCTTTTAAACAGGGGCTGCCGATGTGGAACGTGTATTATTCACTGTCATTCAGGGGGCTGTAGAATATCCTGATCCCATTGCTCAAAAAACCTGCTTCATTATACTCTCCAAATTAGTAGAACTTTGGGGTAAGTGTCTGATGGTTTACGTTGTAGGTGTATATGTGCTTTTTATTTTTTAATGCAGACTTGTGGGGTCTGTTCCCACCCTGCCCTATCCAGGTAAAAAAGGAAGAGCAAAACACACTCCTCACCAGCCACGATTGGCCCACGATTTTGTGCTAATTTTGGGAGCCTTGCCCCACTGGCGACCAGTAGAGCTTGCCATGATTTGTCCACTACAATGGATGTCTGGTCCACTTTAAAGCAGCACCTTAAATCACCAGGATTTTGACCATCCTTGTGAATGGTCCTTCACCCAGGGGCGATTGTGTAAAACTCTCCAGCTTGCCCATTCCACTCACCTCCCGCCATTGCCATGAAGCATGTGCTCGCCCACTTAGCGCTTTATCCTGTGCATACTAATGCATGGCATAGTCATTTTGGGCTCTGCATCAGCATAGGAAATGCCGGCGGTATCCCCAACTCCCCTGTGGAGTGCAGGTTCTTGTGCGCCTAGCTTATCTGGCTGGGTGTGGGAACACTCACAGATGTGGGGATGTCTTTAAGACTCCAGGGATGGTGTGGGTGGTAATTGGCCCTGGAATAATCGTGCTGTCTGTAACGTGATTAAAGTCAGTTCTACAAATGTTTCTGGCTCACAGAGTACTGAATGATTGTTCTGTCCCTTAATTGATTGATTTTCAGTCTCCTTTTATTCAGCCAGGGTTGCTTTAAAATGTAAATGTGATTTCTCTGTCTCTCTCAGGTGGAAAAGATGGCCTCGTTGGCTTTGCAGATTTTGTCTACAAACACATTTTCCCTGCATGTTTTCTGGCACCGCTTAAACCAACCTTTGACCTCGCAGATGCACAAACCATATTGGTAAATGATCTCCTATCCTGCCCAGAAAATATATATAGCATATAACTAGCTTTGTGTTTAAGAGGTTTTTTAAAAGGGCTGCATCTCTGTAAGGGGTAGCGTGTTTCATTCACCAGCATTTTGCATTTCCTGATAAACCTTATAGAACTAATTCTTTTCCCAAAATTCACTTTTAAGGGGACTGAGACATTTGGGGAAGGGCGGGGGGTGGGTTATAGCTGTGCTTTGCACAGACAGAACAGTGCAGGGGTCAAGAAAGGACAGCAATCTCACAATGCAACGGCATAGTCAGAAGACACTTCCTGTCTGCAGGCAGCCTGGGACTCCATGAGCCGCTGTCTTGAAAGTTTAAAGGCTCAGAAAACCCAGTAGGTGCAGGTAGGATGATTTTTGATGTGGGCAAATCTGTATGGGTGGAGGAAACGTACAAGAGTCTCTTATTCAGGATGAAGATCTGGTTTAAATCCAACACCGACCCAACTGGCCCTTTACCATGTAATAATATGTAAACTTAAGCACAACATCTTAAAATAGTCCAAATGCAGACTGATGGATTATTTTTACCAGTTTATATGTAGGTAATAGGTAATCCTCTGTCCATTTAGTTTCAAAGGAAACATGTTAATTATTGGCTTCTTGTTGCCCCTACAGGCTTTGTCAGAGTGTGCAGTGACCATGAAAACCATATACCTAAAAAGGGTAAGATTTCTGAAGATGGCATTATTTTTTCATTTTAAAATGGCTGCCCTTTGGGCTTACTTGAATCACAATGTCCTAGATTCTTCAAAAGGACCTTGTGTGCAGGTGCCCACCCAACACCACCACCGTACCTCTGGAGACTAGTAGGCCACTGTTCATTAATGTGGAGTGTCTGCAACATGGGCAATATGTGAAGCTACCTCACAGAGCTCATCAGAGTTTGGGATTCGTAAGACTTTGCCCTTGGTCTTAAAGCAAATGGTCATTGCAGATCTGTATGAATTCCTGAACCATTTAATGTGGTAGTAAAACAAATGTATAGCCAAACTGTAGAAATAAAACGTATAATCTGTACTGATGCTGAAGAGAATACAGTATATTCTTAGTATATAGTACATCCTGCTCCAGATAAGATTCTTTACTCTTGGGTATTACTCCGCCAGATGGCGCTGGACAGCGAAATTGGCTCCTCCTGGCCCCTCAAATACCGGGACCTCCCACAAATCCCCAGATATTCTAAGTATGTCACACACTCCGCTTCAAAACATTCATTACATGTGGGTATACTGACCTGTAGATGGCGATCTTGCAGAGATAACAAAAAAAAGTCAGACCCTCCCGGCCCATAAATACCTGGGACCTCCCACTCATTACCCAGTCTTTCATCTCTGCAGAGACGAGCAAGTCAGAAGATGATGTCTCCTCCTTGCAGGTAGCCGGGATGACTCCCGGCCACTTTTATTCTTCTATTTCTGCCCAGATCCCCCAGGCTGCTGGTCCGGGCAAAGTTAGTTCGCATCCCTGGTGCTTAGGAGCCTTGAGACCCTATACTAGAGGGTAGGCGGCTATCCGGGTTGGTGATCCCGGTTTGGGATGCCCTGTCCCTTGGCCCTTCCCTGGCATGGATTCCCCCTCTCCCAGGTACCCTTAGAGGGGGGGGTCCCTTATGGGTTCCTTTATTCAGTTGTGTGTATGTGTGTGTTAGTGTACTTGTGTGTGCTTTTACGTTTTTTTGTATGGCGCCGGAGGTCCCGCGGCGCCGGCCTCCGGCGCGCTAATTGTGCTGGCCACAATGGCGGCTGCGAGCCATGAGGGCTGCTTCTCCTCCGGGGGGCGGGGCCGGGCGCTCACGCACACCTACGGCCCGCCCCCGTGCTGAGATTACGGTGTCATGGCTGCTGGCCGGGAGGGGCGGAGTCGGGCGCTCGCGCGCGCCTACGGCCCGCCCCCATGCTGAGAGCTTGCACGTCCCGGCTTCTGGCCGGGAGAGACGGGGGAGGGCCGGGTGCGACGCGCGTATTGTACCGGTCCGTCCTCGCTCCTTCTACTGCACGCTGCACGTTCCTGCAGTCCGGTTCCTTGGATTCGTGTAGGTCGGGTGAGGGGCCTGATCGGGACTTATAGGGGCATCCCGGGTGGCATAATTGCGTAATTCCCAAACATACTGCGCATTGTACACATTTATTGTATATGCATTTTAGTACAAAAAATCACCATATGGAGGCTTCCCCGGAAACTGGGCTGGTGCCCCCCTCGGGGCAATCCAGGCTGCGTTTTGGGGTGTGGGATATCCCTTTTGGGGGATGATGTGTTATGTGTACCCTGTGCGCAGCGGTCTATTACGCGGCAGACCGGATCTCAGGCGTCTGGTTCTGCTCCGCCGGTCTCCTCCCCGTCTCCCCCTCGCCTGACACGTGCGTGTGATGTGGTAATTAGCGGGGAGTCGCAATTTGTGGTGTGTGCCAGATTGGCCATTCTTGAAGAATTGTTTTCCAGTGCCTTCGCCAAAAAGGGCCACGGCAAAGGGAAAACTTTTGTATTCGGCTGCACAGGCCTTTGATAGGGTGGGCTTTGACTCCCTGGATTGGTCTGATTGCTCCCCGCGTGAGGAAGGGGAGATGTATGAGGGGTCTGAGGACTCCGACGATCAGCAGTTTGTGGGCGCTGATGCCGAGCAGGGCCAGGGGGATTCCTCGGATGCTTCTGGGGTCCTGGCTCATATGTTTGAGGTCCTGGCTTTTTCTCCCCCCGAGGCGGCTCCTCCGCTGAAGGGGGAGTTCTTTGAAGAGACGAAGAGCATTTTGATTCACTCGCAAGGAATGGGAGAGACTGACGCGGCTTCCGGGTGTCCCAACGGGTTGGGACGAGAAATATCCCTTTCCGGCGGATGCAGTGAAGCACTGGTCGTCCCCCCCCGAGGTGGATGCTCCTTTTTGGGGTTGTCCAGCTCCTCAGTCCTCCATTCTCCGGAGTGCACTACTCTCAAGGATGGTGAGGATAAACGACTTGACCAGATGGCTTGTCATGGTTTTGCCAGTGTTGGATCGGCTTGGCGGCCGGTTTGTGCCTCTGCGCTTGTACTGGTTGCTGCCAGGTCGGTTGTTAGAGGATTGTTGACCTCGTCCGGGCTCGACCCGGCTAGTGAGGAGTTTGCCTACCTTAAGCGCTGTGAGTTATTCTTATCCTTTGTACTGTCCGCCCTGGACGCCACTTTGGTGATGTGTAGCAGAGCTACGGCTCTGCTTGTGGCTATCCGCCGGTCGGTTTGGTTGCGCCAGAGGGCGGCTGATTCTGTGTCCAATAAGTCGCTCACGGCCCTTCCCTTTGTGGGGTTGCGGCTCTTTGGAGAAAGATTGGATTCGGTGGCAAACTGAGGTAAGTTACCTCAGCATAAGACGCAGCGCCGCCCCTTTCGGGGGGCGGCTTCCTTCTCTCAGTCCTTTCGCGGGGCTAGAGTCGGTAGGGGTTCGGCTTTCCCTTCGTCCAGAAGCGATTCCTGGACCAGGGGCAGGGGTCGGGCCTGTCCAGGACACAGTTGGGGCTCCAAGCCTAGAGTCGCTGCCAAGCCGGCTCAGCAATGAGGGGGGCGCCCTCACCCTTGCGGGTGGGGGGACGGCTGCTACTCATCTCCCGGGTTTGGGTTCAAGAGGTCTCGGACAGGTGGATTTAGGAAGTGGTGTCTTCCGGTTACAAACTGGAGTTCGAGTTCCGGCCCCCTCCCAGATTCTTCACGGGTGCCGTCAGATCCTCTGGCCCCCCAGTAGCAAGTCTCTTGGACATGGCTGTCATCTGCCCGGTGCCTCTCTCAGTCCGGGGCCTGGGCTTCTATTCCATTTTGTTCACGGTGCCCAAGAAGGACGGATCCGTTCGTTCCATTCTGGACCTGAAGTTGCTCAACAGGTTTGTTCGTCCCCGGAAGTTCCGTATGGAATCTTTGCGCTCAGTCATCCACTCATTGCGTCAGGGGGACTTCATGACGTCCATAGGCATCAAGGATGCTTGCCTGCATATTCCAATTTCCGGCACACCAGAGATTCCTCAGATTTGTCTTGGACATTCCACATTTTCAGTTTGTGCCTCTTCCCTTTGGCCTTACTTCGGCTCCAAGGGTTTTTACCAAGGTGTTGGCAGGAGTGATGGCCATCCTCAGGGCCAGGGGTATTCGCATCGTGCCCTATCTGGACGCTGTTCTCATCTTGGCGTCTTCCCTCAGTCAGGCGCAGCTGGATGCCAGGAATGTGGTGTCCACTCTGGAGAGTTTCGATTGGGTGATCAACTATCCCAAGTCCTGCCTCACTCCCTCCAGGGTGGTGGAGTTTCTGGGAATGTCGCTGGATATTTCTCAGGCCAGGGTGTTTCTCCCCCGGGCCAAGGTTCTTCTGAATCGGGAATTGACTCAGTGTCTTCTATCCATTCCCCGCCCGTCCATCCGGCTAGGGATGCGACTCGTGGGATTGATGGTGGCGTCGTTCAAGGCGATTCCCTTTGCCCAGTTTCTCACAAGGACGCTCCAGCTCCATCTCTTGGCGGCCTGGGATGGGTCCCCGCTGTCATTGGATCAGTCTTTTCTGATGTCCCCCCGGGTGCGGCGTTCCCTTCGGTGGTGGCTAAAACCAAGCAATCTGACGAGGGGCAGGTCCTTTCTGACCCCTCGTTGGGAGACGGTCACCACGGATGCCAGCCTGTCAGGTTGGGGGGGATTTTGGAAGGATCTTCAGTTTCAGGGAATGTGGGGGCCTCTGGAGGCTCACGATCCCATCAATGTTCTGGGGTTGAGAGCCATCAGGCTGGTTCTGGCTCACTTGACTCTTCAGTTGCGGGGCCTACCAGTCCAAGTTCGGTCGGACAATCGGACGGCGGTCGCCTACATCAATCACCAGGCGAGGGACTCGAAGCAGGCGTGCCCTCAGGGAAGTGTCCTTGATCCTTGCCTGGGCAGAGAGCGATGTCCCATGCATCTCGGCGGTGTTCATTCCGGGAGTGGAGAACATGAAGGTGGACTCCCTGAGCAGGGGGTCATTTCGCCGGGGGGGAAGGGTTGCTCTGCCCCAAGGTGTTTCGGTCGCTTTGCCAATGATGGGGGTCCCCTTTGCCTCTCGTCACAATCACAAGCTTCCGGCATTTGTGTCTCTCTCGTGGGATCCATTGGCTCTGGCGGTGGATGCCATTTCTCTGAACTGGAGGGATTTTGGGTTTCTGTACCTGTTCCCTCCGTTTCCCTTGGTGGGCTGAGTGGTGCCCAAGCTGGCCATAGAGGGCGCGTCGGCAATCCTGGTGGCTCCAAGGTGGCCAAGACAGGTGTGGTTCGCAGACGTGGTAAGGTTGGCGGAGGATCAGTTAGCCCTGCCCTTTCTGCCGAATCTGCTCACTCAGGGGCCGCTGCTCTACCCCAGTTTACCAACGCTGGCCTTGACGGCGTGGTTGCTGAAACCTCCATCTTGTGGGATGAAGGTCTTTCTGATGCTGTCATTCAGACTCTGGTTAGGGCTAGGAAGCAGTCGGGATGTCCCGCGGGTTGAAACCCCCCAAAAACCCCAAAAAGACCTTACCTGATCCGCCTAGGCACGCCGAGAGTGACGCGCGGGGGGCGGCGGCGGAAGCGGCTTGTACGTTCCTGTCCCCCGCCTGGACGTTGGTGGGGATTGGCTGCGGCGTTCACGTGGGAGTGTTGAGAGGTGAGTTTTTTGGGGTTTCTGGGGGGTTTCACACAGCGTCCACAGAAGTGGACCAAAACCCAGGATAGTCAAAATCCTGGGTGTTGGTCCACTTTAAGACCTTTTTTTCCAGGGGGTTACGCATGTGCGGCCTCCTAGGAAGCTTTTGCTCCCAGGTTGGGGATTTGAATTTGGTTTTGTCTGCCTTGCAGGGTCCTCCTTTTGAACCTTTGCAGGATTCTGCTTTTTCTACGTTTACGCAGAAGGTTGTTTTTCTGGTCGCCATCATCTCCGTTCGACGTGTTTCGGAGTTGGCAGCCTTGTCTTCTAAGGCTCCTTACTTTGGAAGGCATCAGGACAAGATTGTTTTCCGCTTCAAACCAGATTTCCTTCCTAAGGTGGTCTCTCCTTGTGTCCTAAGCCCAGCTATGACAAGGAGAGGGTTTTGCATTCTTTGGATGTGGTTCGCTCTGTGAAGTACTATTTGGTGGCTACTTCTCCTTTTCGTAGGACTGATGTCCTTTTTTTGTGGTGCCCTCTGGGCCTAGGAAGGGTTTGGCTCCTGCCAAGTCTTCCATTAGTAAATGGCTTCGCCAGGCCATTGTTGGGGCCTATTCTGCCAAGGGGAAGGTTCCCCCTTTTCGTGTTACTGCTCATTCTATTCGTGCTGTTGGGGCGTCTTGGGTTTTTCAACACCAGGCTTCCGTTGAGCAGGTTGTAAGGCTGCTACTTGGTCTTCGGTTCACACTTTTTCCAAGTTTTACAAGGTTGATGTTCGGGCCTCAGCGGATGCTGTTTTTGGCCGTAAAGTTCTGCAAGCTGCAGTGGTTTAAGTTTGTGCCTTGTTTTTTGGGTCCCTGCCCTTTATGGACACTGCTATTGGATGTCCCACATGTAATGAACGTTTTGAAGCGGGGTGTGTGACATACTTAGAATAATACCATTTTGTGAATACTCACCTGTAAAATGGGTATTATAAGTATGTCACACCCCGCTTCACCCTGCCCTTTTATTTTTTGGATCCTTTATATGGTGAACCTTTGTTAGTTTTACTTGGCTTTCCTGGTCCCTTGATCTTACTGCTATCTTTATACTGGGTAATGAGTGGGAGGTCCCAGGTATTTATGGGCCTGGAGGGTCTGACTTTTTTTATCATCTCTGCAAGATCGCCATCTACAGGTCAGTATACCCACATGTAATGAATGTTTTGAAGCGGGGTGTGTGACATACTTATAATACCCATTTTACAGGTGAGTATTCACAAAATGGTATTTTTCTCTGCAGTCTGGACTGTGAAGGACAAGAAGATGGCTCTCTTCTCGCAGGTGAGCAGGGCTATTATCTTGCGGCCCTGTAGGACTATTCCCACCTGTTCCATTTTCAATTTGCCTCCCATCCTTGGCTGCGCTGGTGTGGGTGATGGTAGGCAGCACCGCTGTCAGGTGCTTAGGAGAGCTGCTCCACCGCAATCCCCCACCAAAGGGTAGGCGGTATAGGCACGTGGTGAGCCTTATGGGATGCCCCTCCCGCACTATTGCCCCTTGCCCCTGTCTATCGGTGGGCCCTACGTGGGTGGCCGCTGCCCTCCCTCACTCTCCCTTGTCGTTCTCGGGGGGGGGGGGGGGGGGGGGGTGGTGAGTGTGTGTTCTGTACATTCCCTTGTTTTGTTGGTGTGCTTGGTTGCCTTTAGTTCTGTCACCGCACAGTTTTGGTTGCTTGTTGAATTTGCCGCCGCTTCTATGGCGTTCCGTGGTCGGCGGCGCCATTACCTCAGGCGCTGCTGCGCCATCGATGGTTGAATTTCACATGTGCGGCTTCTCACTTGCTTTTATAGCGTGAATCCCTATCGGCCTATTGTGCCGCTATAATCACCATATGGAGGCGTCTCAGGATAATGTGCTCGGGGTCCCTGGCTTCTGGATCAGCGCCGCTGGCCTAATCACCTACACCCCCATGCCTGGCTTTGACCCCAAGTGACGTCATCAGTGGGGAGTGGCAATCTGATGTATGTGCTAGATTGGCCAACATTGAGAAGATGATTGCTAGCTCTGCGGCCAGGAAGACTCCAGCTAAGAGACGGCATTTGGCGCCGGTTTTTGGTTATGATGATTGACTCGTTTGCTTGGTCTGTTTGTTCCCCGCTTGAAGAAGGGGAATTGTTTCAGACTCTGAAGGCTCTGATGATCAGCAGTTCTTGGATGCTGATGCTGGGCAGGAGCGTGGGGATACTGTGGATATCCCTAGACTTCTGACCAATATTTTTGAGGTTCTTGCTATTTCCCCTCCTGCGGAGGCCCCTCCGCAAAAGGGGGAGTTTTTTGGGGCCACTAAGACTCGCCTGGAGTTTCCTGATCAGAAGCATTTTGACAAATTGATTCTTAAGGAATGGGAAAAGCCCAGCCGGCTTCCCGGTGTTCCTCGGGTGGGATAGGAAGTATCCTTTTCCTGTGGACATGGCGAAGCGCTGGTCGTCACCCCCAGAGGTCGACGCTCCGTTTCTGGGTTTGTCCAACACATCGGTGGTGCACTCACCAGACTCCACTGCACTGAAGGATAGTGAGGACCGACGTCTGGCTCAAATGGCGTCACATGCCTTTGCCAGTGTGGGTTTGGCCTGGGTTTGTGCTTCAGCTCTCACGGCCGTGGCTACCAGATCTGTAATTAGGGGCCTGTTGAATGGTCCCCATCTTAACCCTGCTAGTGATGAATTTGCAGCACTTAGGCGGTGTGATTTGTTCATGATCTTTGTCTTATCGGCCTTGGACGATACAATATGCATGTGTAGTAGAACTTCGGCTTTGCTTGTGGCTATACGCCGATCGGTTTGGTTGCGCCAATGGGCGGCTGATATGGCCGCTAAGAAGAAGCTCACAGGGCTACCCTTCTTGGGTATGCGCCTGTTTGGAGATAAATGGGACTGGGTGGCGAAAGGAGGAAAGCTGCCACAACGCAAAAAGCAACGCCGCTCCTATCGGGGGACAGGCTCCTTTAATCCTTCCTTTCGTGGCTCTCGAGCAAGCAGGGGAGTTGCTTACTCTGCGTTCAGAGTTGACTCCTGGGGTTGGGGCAGAGGACGTTCCCGCCCCGGAACTGCCTGGGGTGCCAAGCGGGTGGGGGGACTGCTACGGCACTTCGCCCAGGTCTGGACCCGGGAGGTCTCAGACAAATGGATCCTGGAAGTGGTCTCTTTCGGGTACAAGCTGGCGTTCGAGTTCTGGCCTCCTCACAGATTCCTCAGGTCTCGGGTTCCTTCGGACCCCCAGGCTGCGCAGGGGCTTTTATTGGCAGTACAAAACCTGGACATGGGGGTCATCTGCCCGGTGCCCTCCTCATAGAGAGGCCGGGGCTATTACTCCAACCTTTTTACAGTGCCCAAAAAGGATGGCTCCATAAGACCCATTCTGGATCTAAAGATTCTCAACAGGTTCATCAGAACCAAGAAATTTCACATGGAGAGTCTGCGTTCGGCCATCCACTCTCTTCGTCTAGGGGATTTTATGACGTCCATAGGCATTGAGGACGCTTACCTTCATGTGCCGATCTTCCCTGGACACCAACGGTTTCTCAGATTGGTGGTGGGAGATCAGCACTATTTTCTTGTGGCTCTTCCTTTTGGGCTGACCTCCGCACCAAGGGTGTTCACCAAGGTGTTGGCGGGTATAATGGCCCTTCTCAGAGCCCAGGGCTTTCTCATTGTGCCGTATCTGGATGACCTTCTCATCACAGCATCCTCTCTCGGTCAAGCGGAGCTGGACACCAGGTTGGTGGTGTCAACGCTGGAGAGGTTCGGTTGGGTGATCTTCCCTCTCCCCGTCAAGGGAGGTTTCCTTTCTGGGCATGACTCTGGATACCATTCAGACCAGGGAGTTCCTACCTCAGTCGAAGGTGCAGACGGTTCAAGATCTGATACTTTTTCTTCTTCTGTCCATCCCTCGCCCATCCATCCGGCAAGGGATGAGGCTGGTGGGGTTGATGGTGGCCTCCTTTGAGGCAGTTCCTTTTGCTCAGTTTCACATCTTCAACTCATTCTGTTATTGGATTGGGACAGATGCCCTCTGTCCTTGGATCAGTCATTTGCAATGTCTCCCCTCATCCGGTGGTCTCTTCAGTGGTGGCTGGAACCGAGGAATTTTCTGAGGGGCAGATTTTTTCTGGACCCTTGTTGGGAGACTGTCACCACGGATGCCAGCCTGTCGGGCTGGGGGGTTTCTGGAAGGAACATCAGTTCCAGGGGCTGTGGGGTCCTCAGGTGGCGCAGACCCCCATCAACGTCTTGGAGCTGAGGGCTATTCGGTTGGTGCTGTCGCACTTGACACATCACCTCCAAGACTTACCGGTTCAGGTTCGGTCAGACAATCGGACTGCGGTCGCTTACATCAATCACCAGGGAGGGACTCTCAGTAGGAGTGCCCTCAGGAGGTGTCTCTGATTCTTGCATGGCCGAGAGCAATGTTCCATGCATCTCGGCGGTGTACATTCCAGGGGTGGAGAATGTGGAAGCGGACTCTCTGAGCAGGGGGTCCTCCCACCGAGGGGAGTGGTCCCTCAACAACAAGGTATTTCTATCCATTTGTCACAAATGGGGGTTCCCGGAGGTGGATCTCTTTGCCTCCCGTCACAACCACAAGCTCCCTGCCTTTGTGTCTCAGGATCCTCTGGCTCTGGCAGTGAATGCCATGTCCCTTGCCTGACGGGATCTGGGTTTCATGTATCTATTCTAAGTATGTCACACACCCCGCTTCAAGACATTCATTACATGTGGGTATACTGACCTGTAGATGGCGATCTTGCAGAGATGATATCATAAAAAGGTAAGACCCTCCTGGCCCATAAATACCTGGGACCTCCCACTGATTCCCCAGTCTTTCATCTCTGCAGAGGCGAGCAAGTCAGAAGATGTCTCCTCCTTGCAGGTAGCCGGGATGACTCCCGGACACTTTTTATTCTTCTATTCTAAGTATGTCTCACACCCTGCTTCGGAAGTAGTCATTACACTTCGGTTATGTCCAGTAGAGGGCGAACTTCTGCAGAGATGACTAGAAAAAAGAAGCCCCTCCCGGCCCATAAATACCTGGGACCTCCCACACATCCCAGTATTCGTCTCTGCAGACGGCGAGCAAGTCAGAAGATGATGTCTCCTCCTTGCACAGGGGGATTTCAGGTAGCCGGGATGACTCCCGGCCCTCTATTTTATCTATTACCGCCCGGATCCCTTTTTGATTTACCCTGCCTCCCAGCCTAGGCTGCTGGTCCGGGCGAGGGTAGAATGGAACACTAGGTGCTTAGGAGCTAATGCTCCACCGTGAGACCCTATACTAGAGGGTAGACGGTTAACCAGGTTGGTGACCCTGGTTTGGGATGCCCTGCCCATCCCCCCGCTTTCTACTGATGTTGTTGGGGATCCCTCCCTCCCTCCCTTTACTTGTCCCTTTATTCCCTGGGAGGGGGGGGGGCCTGTGACTTTCCCTTGCCCAGTTGTCTTGGTGCATCGGGAAGTAATCCTTCATTCATTGGATATGAGTGTATGTTTGTGTGTGTGATTTTACTGTGCTTTTTACTTTACTTTGGTCAGGTTCCTGCCATGCGGCGGCCGTAGTGAGCACCGGCCGTACTGTCATGGCGGCTGGTGAGGTGGCTGCATTGAGCTTCTCCTTTCCTTGCTGTGAGGAGAGGGGGCAGGGCCGGGCGCTCGGCACCGGTGGCGGCTAACATTGGCTACCCTTCGGGGAATGCAGCTTTTTGGCGTCATATTTGATTCAGTTGTGTAAGGAGGCAGGCTTCCGCCACGCTAGAAGCCTTTGCTCCTTTCGGGGGGCAGGCTCTTCTATTCCTTCCTTTCACGGTGCCAGAGCTGGCAGAGGTGCTGCCTTCTCGATCTTCAGTGGTGATTCCTCTGTTCTCGGGTTTCCTCTGACCCCCGGGCTGTGCAGGGTCCGGGGGCTATTGTTCCAACCCTTGTGGTCCCCTAACGGGATGGATCCATCAGAACCATTCTGGTTTTTGAGGCCTTTCTACATGTTCATCAGATCCCAGAAGTTCCGCATGGAGACTCTGCGCTCAGTCATCAATTCCCTTCATCAGGGGGGTTTCGTGACATTTATAGACATCAAGGTTGTCTACCTTTATGTACCAACCTACCCCGCTCGCCAGGGATTTCTCAGGTTTGGGGTGGAAGATCGGCATTTTCAGTTGTGGCTCTCCCTTTTTGGTTGACTTCGGTGCCAAGGGTGTTCACCAAGGGGCTGGCGGGCGTATTGGCCCTTCTCGGAGCCCAGGGCGTTTACATTGTGCTGTATCTGGATGACCTACTCATTACAGCATCTTTTCTATGCCGGGTGGAGATGGATTCCAGGGTGGTGACGACGCTGCAACGGTTCGGATGGGTGATCACCCACCCCAAAGTTCTCTGGCATGAATCAGGCCAGAGGGTTCCTTCCTTACCCTAAGGTGCATAGGGTTCAGGACCTGTTGTTTGTTCTCCTGGACAATCCTCGCCTCTTTCCAGCTAGGGATGGAACTGGTGGGATTGATGGTGGTTTTCCTTCTAGGCAGTCCCCTTTGCTCAGTTCCACATGAGGTCGCTCTAACTCCGTCTATTGCGGACTTGGGATGGCTGTTCCCGGTGCTTGGCTCGGTCCTTTCTGCTGTCTCCCAGGGTCTGGCAATCCTTTCAGTGGTGGCTGGAGCTTGGCGGTCTGATGAGGGGCAGATCCGTTTTGGCCCCTTGTTGGGAGACGGTTACCACGAATTCCAGCCTGTCGGGCTGTGGAGGTTTCTGGACGGACTTTCAGTTCCAGGGGCTTGGGAGTCTTCAGGAGGCTCACGCTCCCATCTTTGTTTTTGGAGTTCAGAGCTATTTGTTTGATTCTGTCATGCTGGATGCATCATTTACAGGTTTTGCCGGTTCAGGTTCAGTTGGACGATTGTACTGCGGTCACTTACGTCGATCACCAAGGAGGGACTCGCAGCTGGAGTGCCCTTAGGGAAGTTTCGCTGATTCTTGCATGGGCGGAGAGCGATGTTCCATGCATCTCAGCGGCATTTATTCCGGGAATGGATAACACGGAGGCGGATTCCTTGAGCAGGGGATCCTCTCACTGAGGGGGTTCTTTCTACCGCAAGGTGTTACGGTCCTCCTGTCGCAAGTGGGGGATTCAGGAGGTGGTTCTCTTTACCTCACGTTGCAATCACTAGCTCCCAACGTTTGGTTTTTGGTCTCAGGTTCCTCTGCCTCCGGCAGTGGTCGCCATGTTTTTTGCCTGGAGGGGTCTGGGGTTCCTGTACCTGTTTCCTTCCTTCGCCATGGTGGGCAAGGTGGTGCGCTAGCTGGCTCCTGAGGGTGCGTCAGCAATGCTGGTGGCTCCAGGGTGGCCAAGATAGGTTTGGTTCGTTCTGCAGTTTGCAAACGCTGGCTTTGGCAGCCTGGCTGCTGCAACCTCCTCCATCTTTATGGAGGTAGTTTGTCTGATGTTGTGCTTCAGACCCTTGTTTGGGCTAGGAAGTGGTCTTCCTTTCGCTTCTTCTACAGGACTTGGCGGTCCTATATTGATGGGTGTGAGGCTAGGGCCTTGCCTTGCAATGTGGTTTTGTTCACCAGGTTTTTGGACTTTCGTCAGTACGGTCTGGGCCTGGGGCTCCAGCTTAAGTGCTTTGCTGGGGCAGGCCTTTGTCCTGGCGGTCTTCTTCTAGGGCCTTTTGTCCTCAAAAAGCCTTGCGCCTGTTTGGGATCTGAATTTTGCATTTTCTATGCTTTCACAACAGATTGCCTTTTGGTGGCTATTGCTTCTGTTCACTGTTTCCATTTCTTTAAGGATGTGGTTCTTCTTCCTTGTGTCCTTCGTCTAGCTTTGAAAACAAAGCTTAAAAAAAATCTTACCGTACTTTACCCGGCATTTCCGGTTCCATCTTCTGGGTGGGCGTGACCTATGACTCCTGCTAGCCTCTTGGACGCTGGCAGGAGTCACAGGCCACACCCTACCTAGGGGCCGAAACCGGATGGCTCTGAACTTGTGGCGGAGAAGGCAGGCAGCAGAGACTACAGAGTCAGGGGATCCATGGAATGTTAGGTTTTTTTTTTTTGTTCGCCCGATAAGACACAAAATGTAGTGTCTTATTGGGCGAAATATATGGTATTTGCTCTCAAATATGTGAAAGTTTGCCAATGCCGCACTCTTCATTAGGAAATATGTAAAAGTGGTACGTTCCTAGATATAGAATCAATAGGCTGGTCTGTCTTATTTAAAGGAAATGGCAGAATATTTATGCAAATATACGGGGAGGTGCAGAAATATTAAATTAGGTCAATTGTGAGTTATGTTTACACTACTTATCCATTAACAATTCAAGGAGAATCAACAGAATAGAAATCTAATCATTATTTGCACAGTCCTGTGTATATATATATATGTAATTCACACACATCCTGTAATGTCCTGTCACCAGGAAATGTCGGATGGGTGGGTGCCCCTGCATTGTATGAAGCAAATGTTTTTTCTTCTACTGCTATGAAATTGTGGGGTGGGGGGGGCACACTGGTAAACAAATGCAGAGGGAGGGCCTTGATTGTGATCATACCTGCATGTTCTGTGCATTGCAGACGGGAAGATGAGAAAGATGGCACGGACGCCCCTAGATCATAGTAATCTGTGGGGGGAGACTTAGAGAGACAGTTGCCAGCTCTGAATCACTCGATCTGGATCAAACCGCCAAAGCTGCACGGCCGAGAGTGCTCACCTCTTATGTGGTCAATACCATAACAACAATGGGGCCAGCCGACATCCGGTTTGCAGTTTAAAACGTCCAATTTTATTTGAAGTTCAAATTAAAATATTCCATCAGGAAAACGATACAGCGGGCATTTAAAATTATGAAAAGCATTGACGAGTTTCGGGCAACATGCCCTTAATCATGACAAATTTTATATGGGTAAAGCCTACAATATATATACAATTACTCAGGCAATAATTAGCAATCACAATCACCTAATTGCATAATGCTTATCATATGGGGAAAGAAGACCAACCTGTATAACTTTATATGTCCGGTAGCCGCAGCTTGCTCCATATCTGCCTCATTTACCCGCGCGCTCTCCTACATCCGGTCACAGACACACTGCAGACCAATAGTATGAATGGAGTGACAAGTGCGTCTCCCATTCGTCATAGACACACAGTGTCATAGGAAGGGCAAAAGGCACCATCATGTAAGTAGGCGTTGTAAAACTTCCAGAAACAGGGATCAATTAAAGGAGAACACACACCTGAGTGGCCTGACGAGTCCAGTTTAAGCAGATTTACTTCCCCTGAGGCAACCCAATTCGGGATCCCCAATGCCAGGAATCTCCCCCCTCAAAGGCTAGTATTCTTAGTATACAGTACGTCCTGCTCCAAATCTAATACTTACAGTTGGGATATACTCCGCCAGATGGCGCTGGACTGCAGAGACATCGAAAATAGGCTCCTCCCGGCCCCTCAAATACCCGGGGACCTCCCACAAATCCCCAGAATTTCTCTGCAGTCTGGCTGCGAAGGACGAGAAATTGGCTCTCTACTCGCAGGTGAGCGGGGTTATTAACCTGCGGCCCTGTAGGACTATTCCCACCCGTTCCACTAGTAATATGCCTCCCAGCCTTGGCTGCGCTGGTCGGGTGAAGGTAGGCAGCACCGCCGTTGGTGCTTAGGAGCGCTGCTCCACCGCAATCCCCCACCAAAGGGTAGGCGGTTCAGGCTTATGGTGAGCCTCTATAGGATGCCCCTCCTGCACTATTGCCCCTGCCTATCGGTGGGCCCTATTTAAGTGGCCGCCATCCTCCCTCATCCTCCTTGTAGTCTTCGGGGGCAAAAAGGGGGGGGGGGGTGTATGTGTATAGATATGTAAGTTATGCAGTCTGTGCTTTCTCTTTTCACATGCCTTTATTCTTGTCAGCCGCCGCACTGACTTGTCTTTACTGCTTTTTAAATTTGCCGCCGCCGCGCACTGACTTGGTTCCGCGCTTGCCAACGGCATTACCTCAGGCGCTGGTGCGCCATCATTGGCTGTTGGCCTTTCTGGCTTTGCGCTCTTCGGGGGGGGCAGGGCCCATCTTTGGCGCGTTCCGCGTCATCGCTGTTACTGGCCCGCCCCTTGAGGTATACCGACGCCATCTTTTCTGCTTGGCCTACGCGCGACGGACTCCTACCTACCGCGGTCTCTAAGTGCCCTCGCGGGCGGCTTTATCTACTTCAATTTTGTTACGATGTACTTAAGGTCTTGTTTGCTTATGTCTTTCATGCGGGACACACCCTTCTTGGCTTCTCACGGCCCTGTTTTAGTATATTTCTTGTAGGCCTTGTAAAATTTATACTCCCACTTCCCTAGCGGGTTATTGGGGCATCCAGGGTTGCTATATATAGTTATTCCCTATCGGCGTATCCCAGGATAATGTTACCTGGAGGCATCCCAGGATAATGTTACCGGGGTCCCTTTGGGTTAAGACCGGCTGTGTGTAGCGTGTGGGCAGCCTCATGCTGACGCTGACAAGGCGCGGGTCTGTGTACCCTGTGCTGAGCAGGTGCTTGCATTGCAATCTGGCCTGCCAGTGGCTGCACCTCGTTTCACTTCACCTACTCCCCCAAGCTTAAATCTCACTCCTGCTGAGTTGCATACTAGTGGGGATTCTCAGCCTGATGTGTCTTTTAGACTGGCTACTGTTGAACAGTTGATTGCGAAGTCCTTAGCGCGTAAGGCCCCTGCTAAGAAGCGGCACTTGACGCCTAATGTTACTGTTTTCCCTATGGGAACTGAGGAGTTTTGGAATCTGTGTGGCTATACCCCGTCTGATGAAGGGAAGCTCTTTTCTGATTCAGGCTCATCTGATGAGAGACCAAGGGGTCATGACGATTCTGGCTCTGACCCCCTGGGCCCCGGATGACACTGACAGATTATTGACCCAGATTTTTGAGGTTCTGTCTATCTCTCTCCCTGTCGAGGCTCCCAGGCAAAGAGGGGAGCTTTTCCATACGGCAAAATCACGTTTGGAATTTCCAGAGCAGGCACATTTCCATAACCTTGTGCTCAAGGAATGGGAGTGCCCCAGTAAACTGCACGGGGTTCCAAAGAGTTGGGATAGGAAGTATCCCTTTCCTGCTGAGGTGGTTAAATGTTGGTCATCCCCCCCCCCCCCCCCCCCCCCCCCGAGGTGGATGCCCCGATCCTAGGGCTATCTAACACCTCTGCTGAAGACCGACGTATTGATCAGCTGGCATCCCACGCCTTTGCATGTGCGGGGACAGCGCTGCGCCCGGTCTGTGCCTCTGCCATTACTACTGTGGCCACTAGAACGCTTATCAGAAATATGCTTGATAATGCCCCTGATGATTTGCCTTGTGAGGTGTTTAATGCACGCTCCACTCGTGCTATTGGTGCCTCTTAGGCTTTTCAGCACCAGGCTTCTGTTGAACAAGTTTGCAAAGCCGCTACTTGGTCTTCTGTTCATACCTTTTCAAAGTTTTACAAGGTTGATGTTAGGGCCTCAGCTGATGCTGTTTTTGGCCGAAAGGTTCTGCAGGCGGCAGTGGTTTAATCTGCTTTTGGGGGTCCCACCCTACCTTACGGACACTGCTATTGGATGTCCCAAATGTAAGGAATTATCTCTGGAGCAGGACGTGTTGTATACTTAGAATAATACAATTCTGTGATTACTCACCTCAAGGGCTCAGTAGCCACCAAATAGAACTTCAGGTTCCTGACCACATGCAAGGAATGTAGAGCCCTCTCCTTAGGGTTACTAGGATTAGGACACAGAGAAGGCAGAACAATGTCCTGATTGAGATGAAGAGCAGACACAACCTTTGGCAGAAAATCTGGTTTAAAGTGAACCACCACCTTGTCCTGGTGTCTCTCGAAGTAAGGGTGCTTGATGGAAAGCACGCCAACTCAGAAACACGCCTAACAGAAGTGATAGCCACCAAAAAGACTACCTTAAGCGTAAGAATGGACAAAGCAACCTCATGCACAGGCATAAAAGGAGACCCCTGCAAGGCAGATAGGACCAGGCTGGTAACATAGGCTTACGTGGGGGGCGCATATGAGCAACCCCCTGGAAAACCGTATTGACCAAATGATGCTGAGCAAAAGATCTCTGAAGGAAAACAGCCAAGGCAGACACATGACCTTTCAGAGTGCCGAGTTGAAGTCCCAGATCCAAACCATGTTGGAGAAATTCCAGAATCCTGGGAATAGAAAACACACGACAGGGAAGAGACTTAGCCTCACACCAGTCAATGTAAGTACGCCAAACCCTATAGTAGATGGAAGAAGAGGACCTTTTCCTAGCCCTGATAATGGTGTTAACAGAGGCATGCAGCCCCTTTTCCATTAAGATGGAGGTTACAGCAGCCCCTGAGTGAGCAGGTCTGGATCCTTGAGCAGGGCATACTGATCTACCGCCAGCTGCACGATGTCTGCGAACCACACTCTTCTTGGCCAACGGGGGGCCACCAGGATTGCTGGCACCCCTTCCTGAGCTATCTTTCGCAGAACCCTGCCCAACAGGGGAAACGGGGGAAAGACATACAGTAGCCGAAAACCCTGCCAGGGCATTGTCAGAGCATCCATGGCTAAGGCCAGAGGGTCCCGAGACAGAGACACAAAGACTGGAAGCTTGTGATTGTGACGGGACGCAAACAGATACACATCTGGCTGACCCCAACGGTGACACAGAGAGCGAAACACCCTGACACTGAGGGACCATTCCCCCAGGCGAGAAGTCCCCCTGCTCAGAGAATCTGCACCCCCCCCCCCCCCCCCTCCCGGAATGTACAAAGCTGAGATGCAGGGAACATTGTCCTCCGCCCAGGACAGGATCAGACTCCCTGCTCTGGGTCCCTCCCTGATGATTGATGCCGTTTGGTTGTCCGAGCGTACCTGAACAGCCCGACCCCGAAGGAGCGGGGTCAAGCGGGCTAGAACCAACCTGATCGCCCTCAGTTCCAGAACGTTGATAGGGGTGTGGGTCCCCTGAGGGCACCACTGCCCCTGGAATGTTAGGGATCTCCAGAAGCCCCTCAACCTGTCAGACTGGCATCCGTGGTGACTCCCAGCAAGGGGCCAGAAAAGATCTGCCCACCAACAGGTTCCTTGAGTCCAGCCACCACGAGAGGGACCGCCTGGCTAGGGGGGACAGAACCAAAACCTGATCCAGGGACACAGGGTCCCTGTCCCATACAGACAAGAGGTGGAGTTGAAGAGGCCTCATGTGAAACTGAGCATAAGGAACCGCCTCGAAGCAGGACACCATCAGGCCCATCAGCTGCATTCCCTGCCTGATGGAAGAATGAGGGCAGGACAGAAGGAGTTGAGCTTGCGCTTGCAGACTTGGCCACCTTCTGCTGAGGAAGAAAGATCCTGGCCCGAGCTGTATCCAGATTCATGCCCAGAAATGGCTTCACCAAAGAGGGAGACAGGGAAGATTTGGAATGGTTTATCACCAAGCCGACTGACTCCAGTTTTGGCCACCACCCGCTGAGTATCCAGCTCTGCCTGTTGGACGGACGGAGAAGTGATAAGAATGTCGTCCAAATAGGGAAGAATGCGAATGCCCTGAGCTCTCAGCAGAGCCTTAATGCCCACCAGCACCTTGAATACCCTGGGAGCCGAAGTGAGACCGAAGGGCAATGCCACGAACTGGTAATGCTGATCCTGCAGAGTGAACCTGAGGAATCTCTGATGACCTGGAAAGACTGGAATATGGAGGTAAGCATCCTTGATGTCCACAGAGGTCATGAAGTCCCCTGGGCGTAGTGAACTTAAAGCTGAGCGCAGAGTCTCCATGGGAAAACGCCTGGCTCTGACAAACTTGTTGAGAAGCTTTAAGTCCAGGATGGGTCTGACAGACCCATCTCTTTTGGGAACGGTGAAAAGGTTGGAATAATAGCCCTTGCCCCTTTCCCTTAAAGTGGACCAACACCCAGGATTTTCACTATCCTGGGTGTTGGTCCACTTCAGCGGGGCATCCGAGATCAGGATGCCCCGCTGTGTGAAACCCCCCCCCCCCCACAAGCCCCAAAAAACCTTTTTGGCGACGGATAAGCCGCCGCCGCCACCATTCACAAACGGACGGTGCGGGCGCGCGCACTGCTAGAGGGGCGTGCGGGAGGCGGCGGCTGATCCGTCGCCGATAAGGTAAGGGTTTTTTGGGGGGGTTTCACCCCGCGGGACATCCCGATCTCGGATGCCCCGCGGTGAGGGAGGTGATCGGCCCTGGGCGGATCACCCCTGGGTGTTTGGTCCACTTTAAGGGCACTTGGCAGATGACCCCCAGCTCCAGTAGATTCTGCACAGCAAGCAACTGGCCCTGAGCTGACAGGGGGTCTTGAGGCATCCGGGATCTGATGAATCTTGGGGGCAGCCAGGCTGCCAACTCTATCTTTTAACCGGAGGACACTACCTCCTGAATCCACCGGTCTGAGACATGACGCCTCCAGATGAGCAAGAGCTGAAGCCGCCCCTTCATGCCTGAGGGGGCTTGGGGGAAGACTTAGACTTGGAACCCCAGGAGGGGCCAGGGTGACCACGCCCTCTGCCCCTGCTCCAGAAATCTCCCCGGGCCCCTGCAAATGAAGCTCCCCTTCCCATTCTGGACCCACGGTAGGAGGGAAGAAAGGAACCTGAACCCCGAAAGGCCGAGACTGTCTCTTGCTCTGGGGTAACCTGCCTCCCTTAGCACACAGGTCCAGGCGAACCCCAAATAGACGCAGTCCTTTAAAGGGGAACCCAGTGAGAGCCGCCTTGGCAGCGTTGTCAGCTCCCCACTGGCGCAGCCAAACCGAGCGGCGTATAGCCTCCGCCAAGGCAGAAGCCCTGCCACACATTCTAATGGTATCATCCAAGGCAGAGAGGACCTATGCAACAAATACCTCACAACGCAGAAGGGCTCTATACTCTTCACTAGCCGCATCATCAGGCGCCCCATCTAAAATACTCTTGAGCAGGGTCCTAATAGCCACAGCTGTAATGGCAGAGGCACAAACCGGACGCAGCACGGACCCCACACAGGCAAAGGCATGGGAAGCCAGCTGATCAATGTGCCGGTCCTCACCATCCCTCAGCGTAGTAGAGTCAGGGGAATGCATGACAGAAGTGTTGGACAACCCCAGAATTGGTGCATCCACTTCAGGAGGGGACGACCAACGCTTAACCACTTAAGCAGGAAAGGGATACCTCTTATCCCAACTCTTAGTAGTGTGAAACAACTCCCCCGGCTGCCGAGGAGCCGCGGCAGGAGGAGAAATGAAAAGTACTTCAAAAATGTGAGCCAAAAGCCTGTCAGTATCATCTGGAGCCCATGGGTCAGAGCCAGAATCAGCATAACCCTTAGGCTGCTCATCAGATTATTCTGAATCAGAAAACAATTCCCCCTCTTCCAGGGGGGTATAGCCAGCCAGGTCAAAAAATTCCTCAGCCTCCATAGGAAAGAGGTTAACGCCAGATGCCGCCTCTTAGCCGAGGCCTTACGCGCCGTAGAGCCAGCAATCAGCTTTTCAGTGCTAGCCACCCTGGTAGACAAATCACTGGTATGCACCTCACTGGGAGTCAGATATAAGCGTGGGAGAGTAGGCGAAGCTATATGGGGCGCAGGCCCAGCCACAGGTAACCCAGATTGCAGCGCAAGTGCCTGCTGGGCAAAGGGTACACAAACCCGCACATTGTCATCACTTGTAGGGGATGCCACACACAGCCGGGCTTGTCCCGAAGAAACCCCAAGCACATTATCCTGAGAAGTCTCCATATGGTGATTATCGCGGCCCACCGGCCAATAGGGGGTAACGCTATAAGGCCACCCGGGATGCCCCAATAGCCCGTTAGAGAAGTGGGAGTTAAGGCAGAATAGGCCTCTAATAGCAAACTAAATAGAGGGGATAGGCCGGGAGAAACCACAATTAAGTTTGACCCGCCTGCAAGACATAAACAGGTCCCGTAGGCAGTATGCAAGCATAATATATATAAAAAATAAGCCAGCCCGCAGGGGCACTTACGGACCGCGGTAGGTAGACGCCAGCCACGCAGCACGAGGAGAGCAGAATGGCGCCCGCAGATACCTCGAGGTGAAGACAGTGATGTGGAACGCGCCATCCGCAAGCACGCCCCCCCCCAGGAGCGCGAAGGCGCCCACGTGACCATGTCGGCCAATGACGGCGCAGTAGCACCTGAGGTAATGTCGCCGCCAACCGCGGAACGCCGTACAAGCTCGCGTGGCGGCATTTTTAAAAGAGCAACCAGTGCCCCCCCCCCCGAGAAATACCAGGGAGAGCGAGGGAGGGCAGCGCCCACCGATGGACAGGGGGCGAGGGGCGAAAGCGCGGGAGGGGCATCCCATAAGGCTCACCATGGGCCTATACCGCCTACCCTTTTTTTTTTTTTTTTTTTTTCAGATGGTCTTTTATTAGCAGTTTGTCTCATATCTTTAAAACGATAACTCCTTTATCAGCCTGATATTTCCAAATGCTCCATAACAGCCACCTTATCTTTTCACCTCTTTGCTAATAGGGGCCAGAATGCATTCAGTATCTTCAACAGGAATATCTTCCATCTTTACAAGTAGCACCGGAGATCATACGGGTAGGTGATAGTTTCATATAACTTTTTTATATTATGACCTTACTAATGTGTTTGTGTTTTTTTTACTTTTCAAAACGAACCTGACGCTCAGAACAAAATTACATTAGATGCTTTATTTGCTGGGTCTCCTATATGTTTTACATTCCTGATTTTCAACACATACATCCTAAAACGGCCAGTCCATGCTCAAGTTATATTTGGCATGTTGCTTGGGGGGCTAGTACCTACTAGTCGGTCATCTTTTGAAGATGCCAACATTAAACTCTCGCTGCCATTGTTTTCCTGGTGTACAGCACGGCTTGCTTCATTTCAATTCTTCACCTTTGGGTAATCTGCCACAAGGTGGCGCAGTTGACTGCAGAAAGACTTGTGGCTCCTCCCGGCCCTTAAGGCCAGGAATTACCCAGAGACCTCCCAGTTTTTCTCTGCAGCACTGACTGCGAAGACAGAAGATTTCTTTCTCTGGTTATCTGCAGGTGAGCGGGGCGTCCCAAGCCCGCCGGCCCTGCAAGCCTATTCCCACCTTTTTCCGGACCCTTCTGCCTCCCAGCCGCGGCTGACGGATCAGGTGAAGGTAGGGGAACACCTGGGGTCGGGTGTTCAGAAAGCTATGCTCTGGGCCGCAGACCCTGTAACCAAAGGGTAGCCGGTCATAGGCTATTCCGCTGCGGGCACGCTGCGCCCGGTGGCAGGGGCTTTCTCCAGGCGCCATTTTGCCCGGTGGGCGCCCGGAGGCTCGCTCGTTGCCGAGGGGCGGAGCCGCGAGATGATGCGATTCGCGTCATCACCGTGCGGCCCGCCCCTCGAGGATCCTTAACTTGGGCGCCATATTCTAAGCAGACAGCACGTCCTGCTCCAGACATAGTCCTTACATGTGGGTATACCTCCGCCTTCAGCGCCGTGCACTGCAGAATCATGAAGAAAACAAGCTCCTCCCGGCCCTACATATACCGAGGGACCTCCCACAAATCCCCAGATTTCTCTGCAGTGCTAGAACTGCGAAGACATGAAGTATCACACTCTCGCAGGCGAGCGGGGCTTTACAGCCCGAGGCCCTGCGGGACTATTTCCACCCGTCCTCTTTGTGAGTAACATGCCTCCCAGCCTGGGCTGCGTTGGTCGGGTGAAGGTAGGCAGCACCTAGTGTGCTTACGGAGCCATGCTCCACCGCAATCCCCATCCATGGGGTAGGCGGTTTAGGCTAATGGTGAGCCTCATAGTGGATGCCCCTCCCGCACCTTGCCCCACGCCCCATGTAGCGGTGAATCCCGAGTGCTGGGTCACCTTCTTCCTTAGTTCCCCCCGTTAGTGGGGGGAAAAGGGGGGGGGGTTGTGTATGTTGGCCTAATCTTGCCATATCACACGCCTTGCCTTAGCCCTATCGGTTTCCGGGGGTCAGAGCAGCGCTTTAAACTTTATTTTTATGTTGGCCGCAGCGCCTTTAAAAATTATGACTTGGCGCGTAAGGCGGCTCTGTTTCGCGACGCCATGGCTTTTATTTCTGTTCTTTTCCTGTCTTGTTCCACGCTTAGAGCTTCGCGCTCTCCGGGGTGGGCGTGGTCTGGTTTGGCGCGTCCCGTGTCACCTACAGCTCTGACCCGCCCTTCGAGGTTCGCTGGCGCCATTTTGTCGGTCTTCCCGCGTGCGCGTGGTCACGATCCTCCTTCTCCCTTGGTTACTGTAAGTGCCCTCACGGGCGTTTGTTTACTTTTCTTTTTGTGCTGCGCATGGCTCTGACACCCTCTTTTCTCCTTATGTCTTTCAGACACCAAGCTTCCAGTGGCTTCTCCCGGCCTGATATATATATATATCTCACGGGGTTATATTTAGATTCTCCCACATTCCCAACGGGTATTGGGGCATCCAGGGTTGCTTACAGCATAAATCCCTACTGGCATATTACCTAGATAAATCACCATATGGAGGCATCTCAGAATTGTGTGTCCGGGGTCCCGCGGGGACAAGACCGGCTGTGTACCATGTGGAGACAACCCCACGCTGATGCTGACAGAGCACGGGTCTGCGGACCGTGTGCTGAACAAGCGCTGGCCCTGCAATCAGGTTTATCAGTAGCCGCACCTCGCTTCAATACTCCTGTCTCCCCGTGCTTAAACCTCACTTCGGATGAGTCGCTTTGCGCCCTGTCTGTGCTGCGGCTGTTACCTCGGTGGCCGCCAGGACCCTGTTCAGGAAGATAATTGACCAACAGCCGGAGGATCTCCCTTGTGAGGTCTTCAATGCACTGTCCGATTGTGATGTTTTTGTGAGGTTTATCCTCTCAGCTATGGATGACACCTGTGGGCGAGGGAACTGCCACAGCACTTGGCTCTTATGGCAGGATGCCATGCTTCGTTCAGGCGATTACAGGTGATGGCCCCCCTGGATGCGGTTTTTATAAGAATGGAGTGTTCTAGGCAGTTCCCTTCAGAAGTAGTCAGGGGTATTCTAGTCCCCGTTCTTTCTCTTAGTGATTTGACACAGGCTGAGTTTGGCCTGTAGGGTCTGGGCCTTCTTTTAGGTTGGCCTTGGCTGGTATTTGCATTTACTCTGCTCTTCCCCCGGGATGACGCAGTCTGTCCAGGTCCGGCATTCTAGACCTGGCATCTAGGTTCCACTGGCTCTGCCTACTTGGTATCCATCTGTTGGGCCGCAGACGACCTTGTCAAGTGAGCCTCTTGATGCCTGCGAGGATCCTTTTCTCCTTCGGCCCCTTGTTCTTTCTGGACGCCTAGTTCCTTTTTCCCAGCCGGCGTTACAGGACCATTCTTTAGATTAGGGTCTTGTCTGGGGTCCCTCCCCAGTTCCCAGATGGCTCGCCAAGGCGAGTATGGGAGCGCTTTCAGGCTCAATCACCGGTGATGTCCGCGCTAGTTTCTACTTTGCCTTGGGACTCTCTTGGGGTCCTTTTGGATTGGTGCTTAGGCACATCTATTACTTGGTGTAACCTGATTCATACTCTCCCTACGGGGTGGCATTTAGATGGGTCCAGGTTCAACCTTCCCTTCTGATTTGGGTGCCTTGGTATGGAAGGGGCCTAGCCCTCTGTGTAATCTCATTACATTCACCTTGCGGCTGGTGGGCCTATTGCTGGCGGCCCGAGGCTGCTCTTTTTCCCAGATGCCCCTGGGGCCTGCGGCACCTTGGGTTACTTATCCTGGATGGGGTTCCAACACCCCTGGAAATAGATCAGTACGTTCCCCCTGTTTTTATGGGGGTTCCCTTCTGGTTGGTCTACTCATGGAAGTTGTTGATGGACATCACTTCCTTCTTGCTATCCCGGTAGATGGTCGCCATGGGGACCAAGTCTGGCAGGGTCACTAAAGGGGTTCTATTCCTTATGAAATTCCCCGTGGTACCTAAGGGGGGCCCCTTTAGGGGGGCCCATTTTCATACTATCGGTAGGTCATCACATTGTGCCTTGTTGGGCCCTAGCTTGCTGGCCTGTTTCCCTTAGGCCTTGTCTCTTGGGGACTCTTGGTCTGTCTGGCCGGTGGCCTGTCCCAGCTTTTATCCGAGAAGGTCTCGGAACAGGTTGACCCTTCTTGTAGGGTCTGGTTCTGATCTAGTGGAGATTTTTACACTCCTTGCGCTTCATTGGTATTGGCTCGTTGGCTGTACTACTGTGCTGGGAGGGCTTTCCCTAGTGCCTCAATGAGCCTACTGGTTGGGGCCGTGGCCCCGTGACTGTGACAGAGACTCTGTCCTGGTTATGGTCCTAATTCATTGCCCTGGGTGATTGTCCCAGGACTCTCTGGCCTTGGTCATGGTGACCTAGTATGGCCTTCTGTCCGGGTATTCTACCCTTTGTCTGACCCTTCTTACACCCTGCTAGGTGGGGTTCTGCACAGGCTTGCTGTGGCAAGGGTGAACTGTTGCACTGGGGGCCATGAGTGGCCCTGTGTGGTTGGTTCGCATTTTCTGCTGAAGACAGTTGTACTGTGTGCCCTCTCATGAGGGCTGTTATGCCTAGTCAGGCTCCTTTACTATGTCTTTCCCTTAACAGAGTTTGGACGATTGTTATTCACCCTATCAGAAATGTTCCCTCTGGGTGTCTCGTTTTTTGGAGGGTTGGGTCCAGATCCCTCCTTTTTATTCTTCTCCCCTTGTTACCAGCTATGTTGGGAGATGTCGCCCTTGTTGGATGGCTTGGACTAGCTCTCTCTCTCTCCTACGGGATGTGGTCTAACCCATGGGTCCTAAAGTTCTTATGGCATGGCTGGAGTTGGTTCCCCAACTCAGTTCCTTGAGAGGTTCCAGGGCCCGCCCTGTTTGTCCTCTGTAGAGATTAGTTTCAAGCTTCGGCGTTGAGCATTCCTCTGGGGTGGCTCTGGCGCATTCCCCAGGGAATTCTAAGCTCCCTTGGGGGGGGTTGATTATCCTGTTGCCCGGCTAAGGGTTTCCCTGGGTCTTATTCAGGTTCTTGTCTGCACTGTTCCCTGCCTCAGACGACTCTTTCGGGGCGGGTGCCTCAGTCTGAGGCGTGCCATAGGAGACGGCTTTCTTAGCCTAGTCCTTTTTTATATTTTTTTTGTTACAGCTCTTTATATCTGTACACCGTTTGGTGAGGATGTGTCCGCCTTGCACCAAGCTTGAGTCCAGGTGGAGGGTTGTTATTCTTCTCTATTCCAGAACCTATGGTCTTTGGACTGGTGTTCTGCTTACTCTGAGCTTAAAAGGGGATCTGTATCCCTCAATAGGCGTTGGGAACCTCTGGACTGCTTCCTGTCCAGAGTTGGGGCTATGCCCGTTGGGCTTATAGACGTCCGCATCCTTCTTGCAGCAGGATCTGGTTTCTCCCATGAGTATGGGGGCTTGTTGGACTGCTCTTGCCTGGCTGGCTGCCCTTCCGAGCTCTTGATTATCATTTTGGCTCTTGAGGAGCCTTGTTAGCTCGTGTTCAGTATTACGCTGGTCTCGCCGAGACCAGGGTTCGTATTCCCTGACGGGAAAGGTTCTATGGTTGCCATGGCTACCCTGTTATCGTTAGTAGCATGGTTAGGCTGTTACTCTGGCCTGTTTGTTAAGGGAGATTCATTCTTCTCGCTTGGTTTGGATTTCTTCTACTGGTGCTTGGTTTGGGCCTTATGCACTTGTTTGTTGAGCAGGCTGACTAGTTCTCTGCTCGTGTTTCGTTAGCCTTGTAAGGCTTCATAAGTTAAGTTACAGCTTTGCTCTAGTTGCTCCTGGTAGCAAGGTTACAGGCGATAGCGCTGTTTTGGTTGGCTGTGCCTTTTTTCATGGGGATCCCACCCTACTTATGGACACTGCTATTGGATGTCCCACATGTAAGGACTATGTCTGGAGCAGGACGTGCTGTCTGCTTAGAATAATACAACTCTGTGAAGTACTCACCTGTAGAGTTGGTATTATATGCAGACAGCACGTCCTGCTCCACCCCACCCTGATTCACTTTGTTCTGGATCCCCTGTGTGGTGATTATTATCTTGGATATTATTGCCAGTCTCTGGGTGGTTGTTTTCCTCCTGGCTTCTTCTCTCACTGCTTGTTAATGCTGGGGATTTGTGGGAGTCCCTCGGTATATGTAGGGCCGGGAAGAGCTTGTTTTCTTCATGATTCTGCAGTGCACGGCGCTGAAGGTGGAGGTATACCCACATGTAAGGACTATGTCTGGAGCAGGACGTGCTGTCTGCATATAATACCAACTCTACAGGTGAGTACTTCAGAGTTGTATTTTTGTGGCCTCCTCCTCTTCTCTCTGACTCCGCTTCCTGGCTACTCAGTGTGGGGGTCTGCGGATCCATCTCTTCCTGCTGTGACCCGGTCTGGTTCAGGCAGCTGCTGACTCTTCCATTCTTTGGTCCGTGAGTCCGCTCCTTCATTTCCTTGTTTCATTTTTGATGCATGTGCTGTGGGATGCTCATTGGCTCTTATGTTTTTCAGACGGGCCTACATATTGCTCTTGTGGTTTCTCCCGGTCCAGTGCCCCCCCTTTTTTTTAAAGGATAACTTGGGGGCATCCTGGGTGGGTTTTTTTGGTAGCACCTAGGTGGTAGGGCATCTGCCCTGTTGGTTGCCATGCGTCGGTCCGTCTGGTTGCGGCAGTGGGCGGCTGACACTGCTGCCAAGAAGTCCCTCACCGGGCTTCCCTTCACGAAACTCCGTCTTTTTAGGGAACGTCTTGATGTTTTGACCAAGGATGGTCGGCTCCCTCAGCGTAGAAAGCATTTTCGGCCCTTTCAGGGGTCCTCTTCATTTCGCCCTAGAGACTTTTGGGTGCGGGGTAGATCCCGTGGTCGCCCTGGTCTCTCTCCTGGGGTTCCAAGCCCAAGCCCCCCACCAAGGTTCCTCAGGCAAGAGGGGGCGCCCTCACCCATCCAGGTGGGGGGACTGCTTTGGCTCTTTGCTCACGTCTGGAGGCAACGCATCTTGGATCGGTGGATTCAGGAGGTGGTGTCCTCCGGTTACAAGATAGAGCTAGCAGCTTGGCCGCCCCAAGATTCCTCCGGTCCTGGATCTCCCAAAATCCAGTGACAGCACAGGGCCTGAGGTTGGCCGTCCAACATCTTCTGTCATCCGGAGTGGTTTGCCCGGTGCCTTTTTAAGAACGGGGTCGGGGGTTCTACTCTGTTCACGGTGCCCAAGAAGGACGGTTACCTGAGACCCATCCTGGATCTAAAGGGTCTCAACAGATTTGTCAGGTTCAAACACTTCCGCATGGAGACTTTACGGTCGGCAGTGAGCTCTCTTCGGCCAGGCGACCTTTATGACCACTGTGGACATCAAGGATGCCTACCTGCACGTTCCTATCTTCCTAGGGCATCAGAAGTTCCTGAGGTTCGCTCTGGGGGATCAGCACTACCAGTTTGTGGCCTTGCCGTTCGGTATCACTTCGGCCCCTCGGGTATTCACCAAGGTGCTGGCAGGTGTCATGACCCTCCTGCGGAGCCAGGGCATTCGCATTCTTCCTTACCTGGACGACCTGTTGATTGCTGCTCCATCTTTTCATCAGGCTGAGAGGGATACTCAGGTGGTTGTGTCCACCCTAGAGTCCTTCGGTTGGGTGATCAATTATCCCAAGTCTTGGCTCACCTCATTGGTGAGGTCCTTCCTAGGCATGACGCTGGATACTTCTCAGGTCAAGGTGTTTCTTCCTCAGCAGAAGGTGGAGGGCCTTCAGATGCAGGCACGAGCCCGGCTGTCGTGTCCTCATCCCTCCATCCGTCTGGGGATGCAGTTGGTGGGACTCATGGTGTCTTGCTTCGAGGTGGTACCCTTCGCCCAGTTCCACATGAGACCTCTTCAGTTGAATCTCTTGACCGCTTGGGATCAGAAACGGGAGTCCCTGGAGCAGGAATTCGCTCTGTCCCCTCTGGCCAGACAGTCCCTCTCGTGGTGGTTGGACTCGAGAAATCTTCTAGCGGGCAGGTCCTTTCTACCTCCATGCTGGGAGATTGTCACCATAGACGCCAGTCTGACCGGTTAGGGAGGGTTTTGGCACTCGCTGAAGTTCCAGGGCCAGTGGGGCCCTCAGGAGGCCCACACGCCTATCAATCTCCTGGAGCTGAGGGCGATCAGGTTGGTTCTCTTCCAGTTGACTCCCCACCCTCGGGGTCGTGCGGTCCAGGTCTGTTCGGACAATCAGACAGCTGACGCTTACATCAATCATCAGGGCGGGACTCCGAGCAAACAAGCCCTCAAGGAGGTGTCCCTGATATTGTCTTGGGCAGAGAAGAATGTTCCCTGCATCTCAGCGGTTTACATCCCAGGGGTGGAGAACCAGGTGGCGGACTCTGGGGGAATGGTTCCTCGTCAACCAGGTCTTTCATGCCCTGTGTTGCCGCTGGGGACGTGGACCTGTTTGCGTCCCGTCACAATAACAAGCTTCCAAGATTCGTCTCTCTGTCAAGAGATCCTCTGGGCTTCGCCGCGGACACTCTAGCCATTCCCTGGACTGATTTCTGGCTCCTCTATGCGTTTCCTCCCTTTCCTCTCCTGGGTTGTGTGCTGCGCAAGATAGCCCAGGAGGGGGTACCAACCATTCTGGTGGCCCCCCGCTGGCCATGGAGAGTATGGTTCGCAGACGTCATCCAGATGGCGGTGGATCACTTCGTCATGCCCGACGATCCAGGGATTCTCACTCAGGGACAGTTGCGCCATCCCAATTTACAAATGCTGGCTTTGAGGGCTTGGCTGCTAAATCCTCCATCCTGATGGATAAGAGATTGCCGGCCTCGGTCGTCAGTGCTATGATCCAGGCTCGTAAGAAATCTTCTTTGATTTATTATAGGGTCTGGCATGCTTACATTGCCTGGTGCGAGTCTAAATCTTTTCCTTGTCGCACTTTCTCCATTTCTAGGATTTTGGAGTTTCTACAACATGGTCTGGAGTCGGGTCTACAACAGAGTACCCTCAAAGGCCAGGTTTCGGCCTTGGCAATCATTTTCCAAAGATCTTTTGCCAATCATAGGCTTGTCAAGATTTTTTTTCCTTCCTACTGGGCCTAGGAAGGGTTTGCCTCCAGCCAAATCCACTATCAGCAAGTGGATCATACAGGCGGTGGTGCAAGCGTACTCTGCCAAGGGGAAGGATCCCCCTTTTCGTGTTGCGGCTCATTCCACTAGGGCTATTAGTGCCTCTTGGGCTTTTCAGCACCAGGCTTCTGTTGAACAAGTTTGTAAGGCTGCTACTTGGTCTTCTGTTCATACTTTTTCTAAGTTTTACAAGGTTGATGTTAGGGCCTCAGCTGTTGCTGTTTTTGGTCGCAAGGTGCTTCAGGTGGTATGGTCTTGAACTGCCTGCTGTTGCTCACTGGGGATCCCACCCTTCTTCATGGACACTGCTGTTGGATGTCCCAAAGGTGAAGAATTGAAATGAAGCAAGCCGTGCTGTATACCAAGAAAAATACAATTCTGTGATTACTCACCTGTAGAATTGTTTTTACTGTGTACAGCACGGCTTGCTTCATCCCTCCCTTGTTATCGTTATCCTCTTTTGCCTTGTTATGGTGATGTTTGTGAGAGTTATTTTTTAGTGGGGCTGTGTTTTTTTAACATGGTCTTGCCTCCCGGCTTCTTGCATTACTGCTTTTCAAACACTGGAGGTTTCCAGGGTAATTCCTGGCCTTTTTATGGGCCGGGAGGAGCCACAAGTCTTTCTGCAGTCAACTGCGCCACCTTGTGGCGGATTACCCAAAGGTGAAGAATTGAAATGAAGCAAGCCGTGCTGTACACCGTAAAAACAATTCTACAGGTGAGTAATCACAGAATTGTATTTTTTGTATCCTAACTGGTCTGTTACAGTTTGAGTGTATTCTGACAACTAAAGGGTGTTCCCACAAAAGCCCTCTAGCAGGTAAAAGAACTGTGTAGGCAACAGTTTGCTTGCCTGCCCTCACTGCCTAGATCCCATGTAGTCCTTGATCCTACAGCACATCCGTTTCAAAACTATCAGCTCCTGTAGCCTAAAGTCTTCTGAGGATCGGCTGTGGGAAGCAGAAAAGCATACCGCCACAGTGTCTGCTGACTTGGCTCCATTACATCAAATCGACAAGGTTGCCTGCTATTTCATGATGAGTAGCAGCTTGTTTAAAGCAGAGCTTCGGACCTTTAAGCTGCTAGGTCCTGATGGGCCCCCCACCACAATGTTCCATACCTTTTTGATGATCTTATTGTTTCACTTCAAGGGACTGAATAACACAGTTTAATAAAGGAGTTGTAAGCTTAAAGCAGAACAGAACCCACCAGTGGCCGCCATGGAATCTAAAACATTGAACAGTGATTGCTTACCTCTCCCCAGTCCAACAACGCTTATGTGGGCTTTCATCCACTGAGATCCATCTTTTATGACTGTCATTCGCCTCTCTCGTTGTTTTTAACGCGGCAGGGGATGCGACAGCGCGTTCCCCATTTTAGTCAACGAGACATTTGCTGAGGGATGTGAACATGGCAAATCACTCTGATTGGCTGTACACATGCACCGTGGGAACGAGGAAGGGGTGAGTTGTTCTGGGAGGTTTCACACAGTGGCATCCCAATTCGGGATGCTCCTGGGGAATGAAACAGAACCAGTAAAGTAAAATCCCTAAGTTTTTGTTTCTGCTTTAATGCTATATACACAGGGGTGAGGTGAGACTAGAAGAGGTGCAGTGAGCAGAAGTGGTGAGAGGTGGCATAGTTGAGGCGGGTTAGAATTAAGCAGAGGTGGGTAAATGTAGATGAAGTGAGGCAGTGATAAGGTTGGGAAGAAGTGGGCAGGGGTGAGGCTAGAGGAGGTGAAGTGAGCAGAAGCAGTAAGAGGTGAGGCAGAGGTTGCATGAAGTGAGATGGGGCAGGAAAAAGGGGGGCAGAGTTTAGGCGGGGCAAGGCAGTGGGGCAGGGGCAGGCTGAAAAAGATGCATTGAGGTGATGAAAGTGGTGAAACAAGAGTTGAGGCAGATATGAGCAGTGAGGTAGGCAGAAGTGATGGGGGAGAAGTTGGTGGTAGTGCATAGGAATTAGAAGAAACAAATTGCATCTGCATGTGCTTTATCAAAATCATTTTATCTGCAGGCATGAGTAATATTTTGTTTGTGTTCGTTAATCCTGAAACTTCTTTGTACATTCTAATATCTGGACAGTCTGGAATTGAGGCTACTTGGTATTGGTGGTGTCCAAAGCTGGCTTGATCAAACTTATTATTATGCATATTATTATGCTTGTGTAAAAGTTATGGTTGTTTATGCATTACCATATTGTGATCGCATTTACAGGAGTTTTGTCAAGCCCTTCAGCAACCCGATGCTAAAGTGTTTAAGAATTATTTAAAGGTATGTGTTTTTTTTTCTTTTTATATTTAGATTTGTGGTTAGGTTACTGCAGTACTAACATATTGTGTTTTCTGTTTTCCTAGGTCTTTTTTCAAAGAGCAAAGCCCTGAGGGACATACTGGAATACTAATGCACCTGATACTCAGGAACTCCAGTTCTTAATTTATGTAGATTGCTAATTTGTACAGGTCTGTCCAACTGGTGTTCCCTTCCTGCCACCAAAAATGAAATAAATCCTTAGCCTTGAACTGCAAAACCTATCTAACCTGTTTGTGCTACACAGCAAAATATGTTGGCCCAGTCCTTGTCTTACATGTTAATAAGTTTTTGTTCTGTGTTTAGTGCACCAGTTAAAATAATATATATAATTTGATTTTTATTTTGGAATTCGAAAACACAACTGTAAAAGATAACTACCAGACTGGAGAATCTGTATATACTTTTTTATTTTAATGAATTGAAGGTGTTAATCTTAGTTTGAATCTCCTAATGCATTCTGGTGTTATAAAGGATACAGTCAAAACTGTAGATAATCTGGAGAAATTGTCTGAGCTGTATCAATAAATTCCTTTATCTTTGTATTGCAATGTATGGGCTGACACTGTTCAGAAATCACTTTTTTAGCTATGTGAAATGGAATTAAATCAATTGAAGATGGTCATAAACAGTATTTAAAGAACAGGTTACAGAGAGAAAAAGAATAAGGAAAGCATTGCCTCTTACATTTTCAGAATATAAATATAGAAGCTGGTTCTATAATTTTTTTATAAAAGGAAAAACAAAAACAGTTTCTGGAATTGTGGTCTTGTCACTCCAATAAAAGGACAACATAAATTGTTTGTTTCTTACTTTCTTTTATTATGTTTAACATTGATAAATATCTGCATACTGCAGTAAATCATGCCTCCTGCCGGTTGACGTGTGCCTGCGGCATCTGCGTCAGGCTGTCTCCTGGCCCTCCATCAGTTGGTGCTCTGCTATGAAAAACGACATTCTCTTTCACTTAGTAACACAGAAAAGCCTTTATACACAGGTATATCCTGTAACCAGGACGAGCAGATGTGTGCTGGAGATCATGCAAAGCTAAGACCCTGCCATTGTCAGCTCTTCCTGCAGGCTGGGATGTTACCCCCCACCTCCACAGGAGATTGACACTCTTGTCAATAAAGTTGTTTAAAAGTCGGTATATCCTTTTCAAAGTGTGTCCTGAGGAGATATATATTTTCAGCTATTGCCACCACAGTCCCTGACTGTGAAGATTCCACCAACATCCCCCTACCACCACCACAAAAGGTTTGTAGGGGAAGGTCCTCGCACTGTACGAGGCTCCAGTTTTGTGGGCATTTAATGGGTCAGGTACATGTAAAAAAATGTTTATAGGTATCTACACCTTAAAATCAAGCAAGACCGTGAGCAGGCCTCATTATGCTAAGTGTATAATTTGCTGTTATTCAGCATTATATTCTAAGTATACGAACCGCTCCGGCCCTTCTACTCCCTCTGCTTCTCTGGTTCTCAGGCAGGACGGACGTCATCTCCTCCGTGAGTGGCCCTTGGGGCCCCATTACTTCGGGCACTGTCTGTTAACCGTGCATTTTATAAAGCGCCTTGTAATTCATGAGCAGCCATGTCTTTTGACCTGCATATGTATATAATTCTTAGGTTATTGCAATATCAGTATGTCTGCATTGTGTGTGTTTGGGCATGATTGAGGTGCTGATTAGCCCTGTATTCTGTCTTCCAGGTGAACCCTTGTTGGATCCTAAAGGGTCTTCCCGGTCCTAGGGTCCCTGGTTTAATTAAGTACTCCCCATAAATCCTCCCACTCGGGACACAGAAGGGGCATCCCGGGTCGCTTATAATGCGTAATTCCCTTGGGTATTGCGACTACCAATAAAATCACCATATGGAGGCTTCCCAGGATACCGGGCTCGGGCTCCCCTCGGGGCAACCCCGGCAGTGTTTGGGGTGTGGGGCATCCCTTACAGGGGATGATGTTTTCCTTTGCATACCATGTGCGCAGCAGACTATTACGCGGCAGTCCGGATCCCAGGCGTCTGGTTCTGCGCCGCCGGTCCCTTCTCCTACCCCTCCCCGCCTGACCCGTACCCCGTTTGATGTTGTCACAAGTGGATAGTCACAATCTGAGGTGTGTGCCAGATTGTCCAACCTTGAAAAATGTTTTCCTAGCGCTGTGGCCAGAAAGGTCCGGCTAAGAGAAAACACTTGTCCCCAGCCACGCAGGCTTCTGATTTTGAGGAGTTTGATTCACTGGACTGGTCTGATTACCCCCCGCTAGAGGAAGGGGAGCTTTTTGAGGAGTCGGATTGTTCGGACGATCAGCAGTTTGTTGGCGCTGATGCCGAGCTGGGTCAGGGGGATTCTTTGGATACCTCTAAGGTCCTGGCTCATATGTTTGAGGTTCTGGCAATCTCTCCTCCTGAAGTGACTTCCGCAGAAGGGGGAGTTCTTTGAGGAGGCTAAGCCGCGCTTAGAATTCCCTAATCAAAGGCATTTCGACTGCATTATTCTTAAGGAATGGCAGAGGCCTACTCGGCTTCTGGGTGTCCCTCCGGGTTGGGATAAGAAATATCCCTT
Organism: Gastrophryne carolinensis; assembly: GCA_027917425.1. Classification (NCBI taxonomy): domain Eukaryota; kingdom Metazoa; phylum Chordata; class Amphibia; order Anura; family Microhylidae; genus Gastrophryne; species Gastrophryne carolinensis. The sequence continues at coordinate 182,625,439 of CM051238.1, read as the reverse complement.
TCCGGTGGACGCGGTGAAGCGCTGGTCGTCCCCTCCCGCGGTGGACGCCCCTGTTTTGGGGTTGTCCAGCACCTCTGTCTTGCATTCTCCCGACTGTTCTACTCTCAAGGACGGTGAGGACAAACGCATTGACCAGATGGCTTGTCACGGTTTTGCCAGTGTGTGGTCGGCCTTGCGGCCTGTTTGTGCTTCAGCGCTTTTGATAGTGGCTTCTAGGTCGGTTGTCAGGGACCTGTTGTCTACCACCAGGCTTGACCCGGCTAGTGATGAGTTCACCGCCCTTAAGCGGTGCGAATTGTTTTTGTCATTTGTGCTAGCCGCCCTGGATGACACCATGGTGATGTGTAGTAGAACTTCGGCCTTGCTGGTGGCAATTCGGTTTGGTTGCGCCAGTGGGCGGCTGATTTTGTGTCCAAAAAGTCTCTTAAGGCTCTTCCCTTTCTGGGATTGCGGCTCTTTGGAGTAAAATTGGATTCGGTCGCAAAAGGAGGTAGGTTACCTCAGCGGAAGAAGCAACGTTGTCCCTTTAGGGGGGCGGCTTCATTTACCCCTTCCTTTCGTGGGGCCAGAGCTGGACGGGGATCGGCGGTCTTCCCCTCCAGAGGTGATTCCTGGAACAGGGGAAGAGGACGTGCCTGTCCAGGCCACAGCTGGGGCTCCAAGCCCAAAGCCGCTGTTAAGCTGGCTCAGCAATGAGGGGGAGCCCTCACCCTCACGGGTGGGGGGACGGCTGCGACACTTCTCCCAGGTCTGGGACCAGGAGGTCTCGGACAGATGGATTCGGGAAGTGGTGTCTTCCGGTTACTGGCTCTGGAAGCGGATGCCATGTCTCTGAACTGGAGGGATCTGGGGTTTCTGTACCTGTTCCCTCTGTTTCCCATGGTGGGCAAAGTGGTGCGCAAGCTGGCCCTAGAGGGCGCGTCAGCAATCCTGGTGGCTCCAAGATGGCCAAGACAGGTTTGGTTCGCAGACGTGGTAAGGTTGGCAGCGGATCAGTTAAATCTGCCCTTTCTGCCGGATCTGCTCACTCAGGGTCCACTGTGCTACCCCAATTTACCAACGCTGGCTTTGACGGCGTGGCTGCTGAATCCTCCATCTTGAAGGAGGAAGGTCTTTCTGATGCTGTCATTCAGACTCTGGTTAGGGCTAGAAAGAAGTCTTCCTCTGCCATCTACTATAGGATTTGGAGATCTTATATTGATTGGTGTGAGGTCTGGGCCTTGCCTTGCAGGGTATTTTTTATCCCTAGGGTTTTGGAATTTCTGCAACATGGTCTGGACCTGGGTTTGCAGCTTAGTGCGCTGAAAGGGCATGTCTCTGCCCTGGCGGTTTTCTTTCAAAAGTCTTTTGCTCTTCATCCTCTGGTTAAGACCTTTTTCCAGGGGGTTACACATGTGCGGCCTCCTAGGAAGCCTTTGCTCCCAGTTTGGGATTTGAATTTGGTTCTTTCTGCCCTTCAGGGTCCTCCTTTTGAACCTTTGCAGGATATTGCGTTTCTGGTTGCCATCACTTCCGCTCGGCATGTATCGGAGTTCGCAGCTTTGTCCATTAAGGCTCCTTACTTTGAGAGGCATCAACAACAAGGTTGTTTTTCGCTTCAAGCCAGATTTCCTTCCTAAGGTGGTTTCTGCTTTCCATCTTAATCAGGACATTGTTCTACCCTCCTTGTGTCCTAAGCCCAGCAATGACAAGGAGAGGGTTTTGCATTCTCTGGATGTGGTTCGCTGTGTGAAGTACTATTTGGTGGCTACTTCTTCTTTTCGTAGGACTGACACCCTTTTTGTGGTGCCCTCTGGGCCTAGGAAAGGTTTGTCTCCCGCCAAGTCTTCCATTAGTAAATGGATTCGCCAGGCCATTGTTGGGGCCTATTCTGCTAAGGGGAAGGTTCCCCCTTTTCGTGTTACTGCTCATTCTACTCGTGCGTGGGGCGTCCTGGGCTTTCCAGCATCAGGCCTCTGTTGAGCAAGTTTGTATGGCTGCTACTTGGTCTTCCGTTCACACTTTTTCCAAGTTTTACAAGGTTGATGTGCGGGCCTCAGCGGATGCTGTTTTTGGCCGCAAAGTTCTGCAAGCTGCAGTGGTTTGTTTGTGCATTGTTGCCTTGTTTTGGATCCCCGCCCTTTATGGACACTGCTATTGGATGTCCCAAGTGTAATGACTATCTGAAGCGGGGTGTGTGACATACTTAGAATAATACCATTTTGTGAATACTAACCTGTAAAATGGGTATTATAAGCACACACACCCCGCTTCACCCCGCCCTTTCTATGGTGAACCTTTTTTACTGTTACTGGTTATTTTGGCTCTTCCTGGTCCCTTTACTGCTGTCTTAATACTGGGGAATGAGTGGGAGGTACCAGGTATTTATGGACCGGGAGGGGCTCCCTTTTTTTCATGACGTCTCTGCAAGATCGCCCTCTACAGGTCGGTATAACCCAAGTGTAATGACTATCTGAAGCGGGGTGTGACATACTTATAATACCCATTTTACAGGTGAGTATTCACAAAATGGTATTTTTCGCTTATGTCTTACAGGCGGGTCAAACTCAATTGGTTTCTCCCGGCCCTACCCCCTCTATTTAGTTATTAAACTTATTGAGGCCTAGTGTGCTAATTCCTCCCACTTCCCTAGTGGGCTTTTGGGACATCCCAGGTTGCTTTTATAGCATGAATCCCTATCGGCCTATTGTGCCGCTATAATCACCATATGGAGGCGTCTCAGGATAATGTGTTCGGGGTTCCTTCAGGACAAGCCCGGCTGTGTGTGGGGTGTCCCCTACAAGTGTTGACAATGTGCGGGTTTGTGTACCTTGTGCCCAGTAGGTGCTTGCGCTGCAGCCTGGTTTACCAGCATCTGGGCCTGCGCCACGTATGGCTTCGCCTACTCCCCCAAGCTTAAATTTGACTCCCAGTGGGCTGCATACCAGTGGGGAGTCTCAGCCTGATGTGTCTACTAGACTGGCTAGTGTTGAAAGGTTGCTTGCTAATACTATAACGCGTAAGGCCTCTGCTCAGAGGCGGCATTTGGCACTTGATGTCACTCTTTTCCCTATGGAGGCTGAAGAGTTCTTTGATCTGTCTGGTTATACCCCCCGGAAGAAGAATTGTGTTCTGACTCAGAATCATCTGATGAACAGTCCAAGGGTTATGCGGATTCTGGCTCTGATCCCTGGGCCCCAGATGATACTGATAGGCTTTTGGCTCAGATCTTTGAAGTGCTTTCTATCTCCCCCAGCTGCGGCTCCTCAGAAGCAGGGGGAATTGTTTCATATTGCTAAGCCACGTTTAGAGTTCCCTGAACAATCTCATTTTAATAATCTCGTGCTCAAAGAATGGGCGCATCCTAGAAGGCTTCCCGGAGTCCCTAAGAGTTGGGATAGGAGATATCCCTTTCCTGCTGATGTGGTTAAACGTTGGTCATCCCCTCCCGAGGTGGACGCCCCAATTCTGGGTTTGTCTAACACCTCTGTCATGCATTCCCCTGACTCTACTACCCTGAAGGATGAGGACCGGCGTATTGATCAGCTGGCTTCCCATGCCTTTGCCTGTGTGGGGACGGCACTGCGCCCGGTTTGTGCCTCTGCCATTACAGCTGTGGCTATTAGGATTCTGCTTAAAAGTGTCCTAGATGGAGCTCCTGATGTTTCTAGTGAAGAGTATAATGCACTCTCGCTTTGTGAGGTATTTGTTGCTTATGTCCTCTCTGCCTCGGTAGTGGCTATACGCCGCTCGGTTTGGCTGCGCCAGTGGGCTGCTGACAACGCTGCCAAGAAAGCTCTCACTGGTTTTCCTTTCAAAGGACTACACCTCCATATAAAGTTCAGCTCACCCATCCGGGTGGGGGGGACGGCTTCAGCTTTTTGCTCACGTCCGGAGGCATCATGTCTCAGACCGGTGGATTCAGGAAGTAGTGTCCTGTGTTTACAAGATTAGAGTTTGCTGCCTGGCCGCCCCCCAAGATTCATAAGATCCCGGATGTCTCAGGACCCCATGTCAGCTCAGGCTCTGATTCTGGCGGTACAAAGCCTTCTGGAGCTGGGGGTCATCTGTCAGGTCCCCTTACGAGAAAGAGGCAAGGGGTTTTATTCCAACCTTTTCACCGTGCCCAAAAGAGATGGGTCAGTCAGACCCATCCTGGACTTGAAGATCCTCAACAAGTTTGTCAGATACAGGCGCTTTCGCATGGAAACTCTGCGCTCTATCAGTTCCCTGCGTCCAGACCTCTGTGGACATCAAGGATGCTTACCTTCATATTCCCATCTTTCCAGGTCATCAAAGATTCCTCAGGTTTGCTCTGGAGGATCAGCACTACCAATTTGTGGCATTGCCCTTCGGTCTCCAGCTCCCAGAGTGTTCACCAAGGTGCTGGCAGGAGTGATGTCTCTGCTCAGGTCTCAGAGCATTCGTGTCCTGCCCTATTTGGACGACATTCTCATCACTTTTCAGTCCCTCCAACAGGCATGATCAACCATCCCAAATTGTCCCCGTCTCCCTCCTTGGTGACGCCATTTCTGGGCATGAATATGGATACAGTTCAGGCAAGGATCTTTCTTCCTCAGCAGAAGGTGGACAGTCTGCTAGCGCAGGTTCAGTTCCTTCTATCTAGCCCTCATCCCTCCATCAGGCAGGGAATGCAGCTGGTGGGTCTGATGGTGTCGTGCTTCGAGGCGGTTCCTTATGCCCAGTTTCACATGAGGCCTCTGCAAGTCCACCTCTTGTCCGTATGGGACAAGGATCCTGCGTCCCTGGACTAGGTCCTTGTTCTGTCCCCCCTAGCCAGGCGGTCCCTCTTGTGGTGGCTGGACTCCAGGAACCTGTTGACGGGCAGATCCTTTCTGGCCCCCTGCTGGGAGAAGGTCACCACGGGTGCCAGTCTGACAGGTTGGGGGGGCTTCTGGAAGTCCTTACAATTCCAAGGGCGGTGGGGCCCCTCAGGAGGCCCACACCCCTATCAACATTCTGGAACTGAGGACGATTAGGTTGGTTCTGTCTCACTTGACCCAACACCTTCGGGGCCGGCCTGTTCAGGTACGCTCGGACAACCAGATGGCGGTTGCCTACATCAATCATCAGGGAGGGACCCGGAGCAAGGGGGGCCCTCAAGGAAGTGTCTCTGATCCTGTCCTGGGTGGAGGACAATGTTCCCTGCATCTCAGCTGTGTACATTCCGGGGGTAGAGAATCTGCAGGCAGACTCTCTGAGCAGGGGGACCTCTCGCCTGGGAGAAAGGTCCCTCAGCGACAGGGTGTTTCACTCCCTGTGTCACCGTTGGGGTCAGCCAGATGTGGATCTGTTTGCATCCCGTCACAATCACAAGCTCCCAGCCTTTGTCTCCCTGTCCCAGGATCCTCTGGCCATGGCCACAGATGCTCTAGCAATGTCATGGCAGGACTTTCAGCTTCTGTATGTCTTTCCCCCATTCCCCCTGTTGGGCAGGGTTCTGTGCAAGATAGCTCAGGAAGGGGTGCCAGCAATCCTGTTGGCCGAGAAGAGTGTGGTTCGCAGACATAGTGCAGCTGGCAGTAGATCAGTACGCTCTGCCCAGGGTTCCAGACCTACTCAGGGACATTTACGCCATTCCAATTTACAAACGCTGGCTTTGACGGCCTGGCTGCTGAAACCTCCATCTTGATGGAAAAGGGGCTGTCTGCCTTTGTTAACACTATGATTAGGGCTAGGAAGAAGTCTTCTTCTTCCATTTACTATAGGGTTTGGCGTGCCTACATTTACTGGTGTGAGTCTAGGTATCTTCCCTGTCGTGTTCTCTATAACCAGGATTCTGGAGTTCCTTCAACAGGGTTTGGATCTGGGGCTTCAACTCAGTACTTTAAAGGGTCATTTTTCTGCCCTGGCTGTTTTCTTCCAAAGATCTTTTGCTCAGCATTCTCTGGTTAAGACCTTTTCCAGGAGGTTACTCATGTGCGTCCTCCACGTAAGCCTATGTTTCCTGTCTGGGACTTGAACTTGGTCCTTTCTACAGGGTGCTCCCTTTGAACCTGTGCAGGAGGCTTCCTTGGCCATTCTTACTCTCAAAGTTGTCTTTTTGGTGCCTATCACTTCTGTTAGGCGTGTTTCTGAGTTGGCGGCGCTTTCCATCCAGCCCCCCTACTTTGAGAGACACCAGGACAAGGTGGTGTTTCGCTTTAAGCCAGATTTTCTGCCTAAGGTTGTGGCTGTCTTTCATCTTAATCAGGACATTGTTCTACCTTCCTTGTGCCCTAATCCTAGTAACACTAATCCTAATCCTAGTAATTCTACAAGTGAGTAATCATAGAATTGTATTCTTATATTATATATTATGTATGCATACCGCTTACGGGACTTTTTCTGTTTGTCTTGCAGGCGGGTCAAACTTAATTGTGGTTTCTCCCGGCCTATCCCCTCTATTTAGTTTTGCTATTAGAGGCCTATTCTGCCTTTACCTCCCACTTCCCTAGCGGGCTATTGGGGCATCCCGGGTGGCCTATTGCGTAAATCCCTATTGGGCGGTGGCCGCGATAATCACCATATGGAGGCTTCTCAGGATAATGTGCTTGGGGTTCCTTCAGGACAAGCCCGGCTGTGCGTGGCGCGTGGGGTGTCCCCTACAAATGATGAAAATGTGCGGGTTTGTGTACCCTGTGCCCAGTGGGCGCTTGCGCTGCAATCTGGGTTCCCTGTGGCTGGCAGGTGAGTAGCTCTCAGATATTTGTCTGCATTGCATGTCCCAACTTTGGGGACTCAGGATTAAGAGTAGGGACCACACTAAACACAGAGTGCCTTGCCGGGGCAGTGTGGCTTCCACATGTATCTGCAGATATATGCAACCAAATCTCTGTCTTTACACATAGCTAGACATGTTTGTTGCTTGATATTTAGTTGATGAGAGGGTTAAACTGGGCGGTAAATTAGTTCCCAGGCCCTGAATAATAATGTTGATAATTTTGTATAAATAGTGATTGAGCTGCTCCCACCCCCCTTTGTTTCCCTGTGGCTGTGCCTGTGCCCTGTGTGGCTTCGCCCACTCCCCCACGCTTACATCTGACTCCCAGTGAGGTGCATACCAGTGGGGGGGGGGTCTCATCCTGATTTGTCTACCAGGGTGGCTAGCATTGAGAAGCTGATTGCTGACTCTACGGCGCGTAAGGCCTCTGCTAAGAGGCGGCATCTGGCTCCTTGCATTAACCTTTTTCCTATGGAGGCTGAGGAATTCTTTGACCTAGCCGGCTATACCCCCCTAGAAGAGTGGGAGTTGTTTTCTGATTCAGAATCATCTGATGAGCAGCCTAAGGAGCATTCTGATTCTGGCTCTGACCCTTGGGCTCCAGATGATACTTACAGGCTTTTGGCTCACATTTTTGAAGTACTTTCTATCTCTCCTCCTGCCGCGGCTCCTTGGCAGCAGGGGGAGTTGTTTCACACTGCTAAGCCACGTTTGGAGTTTCCTGAGCAAACTCACTTTAATAATCTCGTGCTCAAAGAGTGGGAGCGACCTAGAAGGCTCCCTGGGGTGCCTAAGAGTTGGGATAGGAGGTATCCCTTTCCTGCTGAAGTGGTTAAGCGTTGGTCGTCCCTTCCTGAAGTGGATGCACCAATTCTGGGGTTGTGCAACACTTCTGTCATGCATTCCCCTGACTCTACTACACTGAGGGATGGTGAGGACCGGATCTGTACATTCCGGGGGTGGAGAATCTGGGGAATGGTCCCTCAGTGTCAGGGTATTTCGCTCTCTGTGTCACCGTTGGGGTCAGCCAGATGTGGATCTGTTTGCGTCCCGTCACAATCACAATCTTCCAGTCTTTGTGTCTTTGTCCCAGGACCCTCTGGCCTTAGCCATGGATGCTCTGACAATGCCCTGGCAGGGTTTTCAGCTTCTGTATGTCTTTCCCCCCGTTTCCCCTGTTGGGCAGGAAAGATAGCTCAGAAACGGGTTCCAGCAATACTGGTGGCCCCTCGTTGGCCAAGAAGAGTGTGGTTCGCAGACACAGTACAGCTGGCGGTAGATCAGTACGACCTGCCCAGGGATCCAGACCTGCTCACTCAGGGGCGGAGCTACACTACCCCAATTTACAAACGCTGGCTTTAACGGCCTGGCTGCTGAAACCTACATCCTAATGGAAAAGGGGGCTGCCTGCCTCTGTTGTTAACACCATGATCAGGGCTAGAAAAAAAGTCCTCTTCTTCCATCTACTATAGGGTTTGGCGTACCTACATTGACTGGTGTGAAGCTAAGTCTCTTCCCTGTCGTGTGTTTTCTATTCCTAGGATTCTGGAATTTCTTCAACATGGTTTGGATCTGGGACTTCAACTCAGCACTCTGAAAGGTCATGTGTCTGCCTTGGCTGTTTTCTTTCAGAGGTCTATTCCAAGTGTGACATACACTCCTCTTCAATTCTTTGACATTTGTGTTATTCTCCAGTAGAGGGAGAACTTCTGCAGAGATTAATGCAAAAAAGGAGCTCCTCCCAGTCCATAAATACTTGGGACCTCCCACCAATTCCCCAGTTTTCTTCTCTGCAGGAAGGCGAGCAAGACAGAAGATGAAGACCTCTCTTACTTGCAGGTAAGCCGGGCTCGCGCCTGGCCATTTTTTGTCCCTATTGCTGCCAGGACCTTTCCTAAATTATCCCCATTCGAGCCTCCCAGCCTTGGCTGCGGGTCCTGGTAAAGGTAGGTAGCACCCTATGGGTGCGCAGGAGCATTGCTCCACCGTGAGACCCCATTACAAGGGGTAGGCGGTCGCCCGGGTTTTGTGATCCCGGTATGGGATGCACCGTCCCTGTCATTCCTATGGCCAGATTCTGCCCGGGATTCCCGGCCTGTATACCCTTTGGTTTATTTGTGTGTATGTCACTGTGTGTGTGGGTGAGTGTTTTACTGGTTTGGATGCTGATTTTGCACTTTACTCAGGCCATAACTATGCTGGCCTCCCTCACGCAGCCTGGGGAGCTTCTCCCCCTCAGGCTTGTTCGGCGCGATGCTGCGGGCCAGCCAGTGCTGGGATCCGCGTTGCTGGGAGGGGGGCGTGGCCTGGCGATGCACGTTCTGCGCTGGCCCGTCCCCCCTCCTCTTTCTCCTCTTCTCACGAGGCTCCTCTCCGGGGGCCATCTTGGTGCTGCTGCGGGATCCTGGGTGCTCCTGGCCGGTATGGGCCTGTTGACCACTTCCTTAGTTTATGCGGGGGCCTCCGGTTTTATCGCTTAGTGCATGTATATATATGTTTTATGAGACTTTTTTGACTTGAATGCTTCATTGTGTGTTTCAGATTGCATAGTTTATGTGCATTTTAAGGGGTTCCTCCTAATTCTGGGGGTCCCTAGCCTTAATATAGATCACAACAAATCCTCCCACTGGGACTTTTAAGGGGCATCCCGGGTTGCTTATTGCTTAAATTCCCTGCGGTCTTGCGACTGACCACAAAAATCACCACATGGAGGCTCCGCAGGATACCAGGCTCGAGCTCCCTCTGGGAGAATCCCGGCCATGTGTGGGTTGTGGGGCATCCCTTAAGGGTGAGAATGTGCTTATTTGTATACCATGTGCACAAAAGGCCATATCGTGGCAGTCGGTTGCCCAGCCTTCTGGGTCGGCGCCCCCCCCTTCATCGCCTTCCCCTCCCTGCCTTATCCGTACCCCAAGTGACATTGGTGCCAGTGGGGAGTCGCATTCCGATGTTTGTGCTAGGTTGGCCAGCATCGAAAAATTTATGGTTAGCGCGGTGGGCAAGAAGGCTCAGGCTAAAAAGAGACATTTGTCGTCGGTCCAGGCGACTTGGGATATTGATGATGATTCATTTGATATGTCAGATTATTCCCCGTTAGAGGAGGGGGAAGGCTGACGATGTACAGTTTGGCGAGGCTGATGGGCAGGCGCTGGGGGATGCTGTGGACACGGCCACGGTTTTGTCACAAGCCTCGTTTAGAGTTTCCTATCCAGGGTCATTTTGATGCATTGATCCTTAGGGAGTGGGAGAAACCTAGTAGGCTTCCGGGTGTTCCTCAGGGATGGGATAAGAAGTATCCTTTCCCGGTGGAAGCGGTTAAGCGCTGGGCTTCTCCTCCCGAGGGCGATGCACCAGTTTTGGGGTTGACCAACTCCTCCGTGATTCACATCTCAGACGCCACTTCCCTAAAGGATGATGAGGATAGGCGCCTCGATCAGATGGCATGCCATGCCTTTGCCAGTGTTGGGTCGGACTTGCGGCCTGTTTGTGCATCTGCACTTGTGTCGGTGGGTGCTAGGTCTCTGATTAGGGACTGGTTAAATGACGCTCACCTTGATCCGGCCAGCGCGGAGTTCACTACGCTTAAAAGGTTTGAATTGTTCATGGATTTTGTCTTGGCCGCTATGGAAGACACTATTGTTATGTGTAGTAGGACTTCAGCCTTATTGGTGGCCATGCGCCGATCGGTATTTCTCCGTCAGTGGACGGCGGACTTTGCGGCCAAGAAATCGCTCACAGCTCTTCCCTTCTTGGGTACGCGGCTGTTTGGAGATAAGTTGGATGCTGTGGCAAAGGGAGGTAAGTTACCTCAGCGGAAAAAACAGCGCCGTCCCTTTCGGGGGGAAGGCTGTTTCAATCCTTCCTTTTGAGGCGCCAGAGCTGGTAGACGTTTGGCCTTCTCGGGTGTCAGAGGCTCTTCCTGGAACAGGGGCAAAAGTCGGGCCCATCCCACTTCGGCCTGGGGTTCCAAACCCAAGCCTGTGGGTAAACCAGCTCAGCAATGAAGGGGCGCCCTCACCCGCTCGCGTGGGTGGACGGCTGCGGCTCTTCTTCCAAGTCTGGGCTTGGGAGGTCACAGACAATTGGATCTTGGAAGTGGTCTCCTCCGGGTACAAACTGGAGTTCGAGTACTGGCCTCCTCCAAGATTTTTAAGGTCTCGGGTGCCCTTGGACCCTCAGGCGGCACAGGGGCTCCTGTTAGCAATTTAAAACCTTCTGGACATGGGAGTTGTATGCCCGGTCCCTCCGTCGGAGAGAGGCAGGGGTTTCTATTCCAATCTTTTCATGGTTCCCAAGAAAGAAGGTTCTGTAAGACCCATTCTGGACCTCAAGGTCCTCAACAGATTAATCAGAACCAATAAGTTCCGCATGGAGACTCGGCCATCAATTCCCTTCGTCAAGGGGATTTCATGACATCCATAGACATCAATGATGCATATTTGCATGTTCCAATTTTTCTAGCGCATCAGAGATTCCTCAGGTTCGCGGTGGACGATCTACATTTTCAGTTTGTAGCCCTTCCCTTCGGGTTAACCTCAGCGCCGAGGGTCTTCACCAAGGTTCTGGCGGGCATAATGGCCCTATTCGGAGCTCAGGGAACTCGCATTGTGCCGTATCTGGACGACCTATTTCAGCTTCTTTCCTCCGTCAGGCGGAGCTGGACACCCACCAGGTGGTGTCGACCCTGGAGAGGTTCGGTTGGGTAATCAACCGCCCCAAGTCCTCTCTCTCTCGCCATCACGGGTGATTTCATTCCTGGGCATGAATCTGGATACCATTCAGGCCAGAGTGTTTCTACCCCAGACCAAGGTGCAGGGGATTCAGGATCTGATCCGCCTTGCATTTCGGCAATCTACATTCCGGGAGTGGAAAACACGGAGGCGGACTCCCTGAGCAGGGGGTTCTCTCGCAAAGGAGAGTGGTCTCTCAACCCCGGGGTTTTTCGGGTTCTTTGTCGCAAGTGGGGGACTCCGGAGGTGGATCTCTTTGCTTCATGGCACAATCACAAACTCCCGGCCTTTGTGTCTCTATATCCTCTAGCTCTGGCGGTGGATGCCTTGTCCCTTGCTTGGAAGGATCTGGGGTTTCTGTACCTGTTTCCTCCCTTCTCCATGCTGGGCAAGGTAGTTTGCAAACTGGCTCTGGAGGGGGCACCAGCAATTCTGGTGGCTCCAAGGTGGCCAAGAAGGGTTTGGTACGCAGACGTTGTAAGGCTGGCGATAGATCAGTACCGGCTTCCCACGTTTCCGGATCTGTTATCTCAGGGTCAACTACTTTACCCCAATTTACAAACGCTGGCTTTGACGGCTTGGCTGCTGAAACCTTCATCCTGAAGGAGGGAGGTTTGTCTGAGGCTGTGGTTCAGACCTTGATTAGAGCTAGGAAGCGGTCCTCTTCTGGCATTTACTATAGGGCTTGGCGGTCCTATATTGACTGGTGTGAGGCTAGGGCATTGCCTTGCAGGGTGTTTTCGATCTCTAGGATTTTGGAGTTTCTTCAGCAAGGTCTGGATCTTGGGTTCCAGCTTAGTACCTTGAAAGGGCAGGTCTCTGCTCTGTCTGTTTTCTTCCAAAGATCTTTTGCCTTACACCCGCTGGTTAAGACTTTTTTCCAGGGGGTCACTCATGTTCAACCTCCTCGGAAGGCTATGGTTTCTGTTTGGGATTTGAATTTGGTTCTTTCGGCTCTCCAGGGTCCTCCTTTTGAGCCATTACAGGATATTGCTCTTTCTGTTTTCACTCAAATGTTTGCCTTCTTGGTGGCTATTACCTCTGTTCTGCGTATCTCTGAGTTGGCGGCTCTGTCAATTCAGGCCCCTTACTTTGAAAGACACCAGGACAAGGTGGTCTTTTGCTTTAAGCCAGATTTCCTTCCTAGGTGGTGTCTGCTTTCCATCTCAATTAGGATATTGTTCTCCCTTCCTTGTGTCCTAAGCCTAGCAATGACAAGGAGAGGGTTTTGCACAATTTGGATGTGGTTCGCTGTGTTAAGTACTATTTGGTGACTACTTCTTCTTTCCGCAAGACGGATGCCTTTTTCGTGGTGCCCTGCGGGCCCGGGAAAGGTTTGGCACCCGCCAAGTCTACCATTAGCAAATGGATTCGTCAGGCGATTGTTGGGGCCTAGTCTGCTAAGGGGAGGACTCCCCCTTTTAGGGTCACTGCGAATTCTACTCGTGCTGTTGGTGCGTCCTGGGCTTTTCAGCACCAGGCTTCTGTTGAACAAGTTTGTAAGGCTGCTACTTGGTCTTCTGTTCATACTTTTTCCAAGTTTTACAAGGTTGATGTGCGGGCTTCAGCGGATGCTGTTTTTGGCCGCAAGTTTCTAGCTGCAGTGGTTTAAGTTGGTGCATTCTTTATTGCTTATGGTTCCTGCCCATGACGGACACTGCTATTGGATGTCCCAAATGTCATGAAGAATTGAAGCGGAGTGTATGTCACACTTGGAATAATACCGTTTTGTGAGTACTCACCTTTAAAACGGATATTATAAGTGTGACATACACTCCGCTTCACCCACCCTTTTTGTTATTCTGGATCCTTTATATGGTGAACCATTGTTTCATGGTTGTTAGTATTTTTATATTTGGTTCTCCCTTGCTATTTTACACTGGGGAATTGGTGGGAGGTCCCAGGTATTTATGGACTGGGAGGAGCTCCTTTTTTGCATTCATCTCTGCAGAAGTTCGCCCTCTACTGGAGAATAACCCAAATGTCATGAAGAATTGAAGGGGAGTGTATGTCACACTTGTAATATCCATTTTAAAGGTGAGTACTCGCAAAACAGTATATTCTAAGCATACAGTACGTCCTGCTCCATATATAATAATTACACGTGGGTAATCCTCCGCCAGATGGCGCTGTGCACTGCAGACATGCAAAAACAGGCTCCTCCCGGCCCTTCATATACCGAGGGACCTCCCACAAATCCCCAGATTTCTCTGCAGTGCTGAACTGCGAAGACATGAAGTATCACTCTCTCGCAGGTGAGCGGGGCTATTACAGCCTGCGGCCCTGCAGGACTATTCCCACCCGTCCTCTTCAATGATGTGCCTCCCAGCCTGGGCTGTGCTGGTCGGGTGAAGGTAGGCAGCACCATGCGTGCTTATGGAGCCATGCTCCACCGCAGTCCCCCACCATAGGGTAGGCGGTTTAGGCTGATGGTGAGCCTCTAGTGGATGCCCCTCCCGCATTATTGCCCCGTGTAGCGGTGGGCCCTAGACAAAGGGTTGCCATCCTCCCTCGTTTCCCTCCGTAGCTCGGGGGGAAAGAAAGGGGGGGGGTGTGTGTGGCGGTCTCAAGTGTACTGCGATTACACGATTATGGCACGAGTATTGTCCTTGACTTGTAACTTGGTGTCAGAGCCGCGCTGTTTGCTTTTTTATGGTCTCCATTGGCAAAAATCATCTGTGCTATGTGTGTCATACACTCTGCTTCTCTTTACAATATTGACTACTGCCTTAGAGCTTCGCGCTCTTCGGGGGGGGCGGGGACCTGGTTTGGCCCGCCCTTCGAGGTTCGCTTGGCGCCATTTTGATGTTAGTCGCATGCGGTAACGGCCCTCCTTCCTACCTTGGTTTGTAAGTGCCCTCACGGGCGACTTCATGATTCTTATTACTGCGCATGGCTCCGACACCCTTTATTCACATTATGTATTTCAGACTGTTGAATCCAGTGGCTTCCCCGGCCTGGGTTAACTTATAGCGGGCCTTGTAAAATTCTCCCACATTCCTAGCGGGTCTTTGGGGCATCCAGGGTTGCCTATTGCGTAAATCCTTGCTGGCATATTGTGCCTAGATAATCACCATATGGAGGCATCACAGAATTATGTGACCGGGGTTCCTCTGGGACAAGACCGGCTGTGTATAGCGTGTGGTCAACCCCATGCTGACGCTGACAGGGCGCGGGTCTGCGGACCATGTGCCGAGCAAGCACTGGCCCTGCAATCAGGGCTGCCAGTGGCTGCACCTCGTTTCAATACACTTATTTCCCCATGCTTAATTCTCACTCCTGCTGAGTCGCATACAAGTGGGGATTTGCAGCCTGCTGTGTCTTCCAGACTGCCTACGGCTGATCAGATTACGGCGAGGTTGTCAGGGCGCAGGGGCCCTGGTAAGAAGTGGCCCTTGACGCCTCCTGTTTTCTGTTTGTCCTATGGGAACTGAGGAGTTGACTACTCCGTGTGACTATTCCTCTTCTGTTGAAGGAGAGCTGGTCTCGGACTCAGGCCCACTTGATGAGAGGCCGAGGAGTCATGGCGATTCTGGCCCTGAATACTGGGGCCAGTGTGAGATTGGTTGATTAAGGTCTTTAAGGTCCTGTCTATCTCTCTCCCTGGTGAGGCCTCCAAGCCGAGAGGGGAGCGTTTCCATACAGAGACAGCGCGCTTGGAATTTCTAGAGCAGGCTCGTTTTCCATGCTCTTGTACTCAAGGAATGGGAATTCCCCAGTAAATTCCAGGGGACTGGGATAGGAAATACCCCCTTTTCCCCCTGAGGTGGTCAATTGTTAGCCATCACCCCCCCCCCCCCCCGTGGTGGATGCGCAGATCGTAGGGGTTTTCTAACCCCCCCCCCCCCCTTTATTACAGCCCCTGCTTATAGTACCCTTCGGGATGCTGAGGACCGGCGCATTGATCTGTGGCCTCCCACGCCTCTTCTTGTGCAGGGATGGCGCTGCGCTGGTCTGTGCCGCGGTCATCACTGCAGTGGCCGCTAGAACCCTCATCAGAAAGATGCTTGATCATCACCCTGAGTATCTCACCTGGGATGCGTTTAATGCACTCTCCTGTTGGGATGTATTTGAAAAATGTATCAGCACTGGATGACACCATTGGAGTGTGTGCAAGGACTTCTGCCCTTGTGGTGGCTATACGTATCTTGGTTGGCTTTGACAGTGGGGTACTGGCAATGATGCTAAGAAGACTCTTACTGGGCTTCCCTTTAGTGGGCAACGCCTGTTTGGGGCCCGTCTGGACCTGTTTGGTAAATAGGGGCAATTCACCTCAACGTAGGCGGCCGTCCCGGGCACCTCGGGGCAGGGTAACCCCTCCCAACCATAGGGCTCGTGCAGATTCCTGCCCCAGGAGCGGCATATAATGCCCTGGGCCGTCTGGCGGGGCTAAGTCTAAATCTTCCACCAAAATCCCCTCAAGCATGTTGGGGCGCCCCTGCCCGTCTGGGTGAGGGGATGGCTGCAGCACAGTGCTCATGCCAGGAGGTATCACGCCTCAGACTGGTGGATTCAGGAGGTAGTGCCCTCCGGATACAAGATAGAGTTGCTGCACGGCCTCCCCCAAGATTATTGGGTCCCGGGTGCTCCTGGTCTCTGCCTCTGTTCAGGTGCTGGTGCAGGCCATGCAAGGCCAGCGGGGTCTGGGGGTCTCTTGCAGATTGCCCTTAATAGGCAGAGGCAGGGGCTGATACACTAACCTTTCCACAGTTCCCCAAAAAAGGATGGGTCAGTCTGGCCTCTGGCAATCTGGTCTCACAGATTTTCAGCAATTTGTCTATTACAGGCAGTTTCTGCAATGGAAACACTGCGCTCGGCCATCAGCTCCTTGCGCGTCGGGGGCTTCTTGCCGTCTGTGGAGCTCAATGCTGCTTATCCTTACTTCCCTGTGTCCTTTGGACACCGAGGTTCTTCAGATTCGCGTTGGTTGACCAACACTAATAATCGTGACCTTGTCATCTGGCTTCTCTTCAGCTCCCAGAGTGCTCACCAAGGTGCTGACGGGGGTGTGATGACCTACCTGGACGTCCTCATCATTCCCAGTCTTTACGTCTGGCTACCTTGGATACTCGGCTGGAGGGTGTCCATTTGGGAGTCATTTGGAGGGTTGATCAAACACCCCAAGTCCTTATTGTCCCCTTCATTGGTAACTCCATTCCTATGAATGAATTTTATACAGTTCTAGCAAGGATCTTCCTTCCTCAGCTGTAAAGTGGACATTCTGGTTGTATGGGCTCAGTCCCTCTTAGCTGTCCCCTTTCCTCCACCAGGCAGGGGACGCAGCTAGTGGGCCCGCTGGTGGCGTACTCCGAGGAGGCCCCTTATGCTCAGTCCCCCCTGAGGCTTTCTGCAACTTCTCCTTTTTGTCCTACGGGACTAGGACCCAGCATCCCTGGAGCAGGGTATGTGTGCCTTCCTCCCTGGTGAGGAGGTCCCTCTTGTAGTGGATGAACTTAGGAACCTGCCTGAGGGCAGTCCCTTCTTGCCCTTTCCTGGGTAGACAGTCACCATGGATGCCAATCTATCAGGTTGAGGGGGGTCTTCTTCTGGAAGTCCCTATGGTTCCAGCGGAGGTGGGGCCTTTAGGAGGCCTATTACTGTTTGAATCTATGAGCGTTCAAGTTAGTTCTAACTCGCTTGCCTACTCCTCTTCAGGGCCTGCCTGTTCGGGGGAGGTAGGCCTATCTGACGGCCTTGGCCTACATTAAATATTCAGGGAGGGACCCGGAGCAGGAGGGTCCTCCGGGAAGTGCCTCTGATCCTGATCTGGATGGTGGACAATGTTCCCTGCATATCAGTGGTATTCGCTCCGGTGGAGGTCCCTCTGCGACAGGATGTGCTAATCCTTGTGTCACTATGGGGTCCAACCAGTGTGGATCTGTGTGTGCCCCGTCACTATCACAAGCTCTCGCCCCTTGTTTCCCTGTCCCAGGATTCTCTGGCCATGGTCATGATGATTTAGTAATGTTATTGCAGGACATTCTGTTCTGTATGTCTTTTCTCTATTCCCCCTGCTAGGCAGGGTTCTGCACAAAATTGCTCTGGAAGGGGGGACCAGTGATTCTGGTGGCCCCCAGGTGGCCTAGTGGAGTGTGGTTCGCAGACGTACTGAGGACAGTAGATCTGTAAGTTTTGCCAGGAGTGCCAGCTCTGATCACTCAGGGTCCCTTTACGTCATCACAATCTACAGACTCTGGCCTAGACGGCCTGACTGCTGAAACATCCATCTTGATGGAGACAGGCTTATCCGTCTTGGTGATTGAGACTATGGGAAGACTAGGAGCAAGCTTCTTCTTCTTCCATCTATTATAGGGTATGCGTACCCATTTTGATTGGTGTGAGTCTAGGTCTCTTCCCTGTTGGGCGTTCTCTGTTCCCAGGGTTCTAGAGTTATTACAGCATGGGTTGGAGTGGGCTCTCCAACTCTGTACTCTGAAGGTTCAGGTTCTGCCCTGTCTGCCTTCCTGTAGAAGTCTTTTGCTCTCTTTTTCCTTGGTTAAGCATTCTTCGGGGATTGCTCATGTGCATCCCCCACGTAATTCTATGGTCCCTGTTGGGATCGAATTTTATTCTGTTGCCTTGCGGGGTGTTCCCTTTGGACCTATTTTTGGATACTGTCTGATTGTTCTTACTCTCAAGTTCTGCTCTGTTTAGCTAGCCCTGGTCATTGATATATACTCCCTGATGTGGTGGTGTTCCGCTTTACGCCGGACCTTATACCTGAGGTGGTGTCTTATGCTCATGTATTCAAGACATTTGTCTTTCTTCTGGGCCTTATTCCTGGTAACGCTGAGGAAAGGGGGTCTACATTCCCTCAACAGGTGTTGGAAATTTCCTTGGATTGTCTCTTGTCCCTTAGGGGGACTGTTGCCCCTTGGGGTTTGTCTCCATCCGTATGTGCCTGATCTTGTCTGCTTCCAGGGGTTATGCGCCCTTTGGCCTGGTCTTTACTTGGATGGATTGTCCCTTCTGGTCCTAGGAAAGGTTTTGGCTTCTTGCTCATCCTTGTTAGTATACTGGTCCGTATCCCCGCCTGTCACGCGGGAGACCAGGGTTCAATTCCGGGAGAGCTCTAAGTTTTGCCAAGGCTACTGTTAGCATTTGGGCTGGTCAGGCCGTTACTCAGGCCTATTCTTTTAAGGGGAAGAATCTTCTTCTCACTTTATTTCTGTTTCTACTTGTGCTTTGGTATCTTTGGACCTTTCAGCACCAGGTTTCTGTTGAACAAGTTTGCTAGACCGCTACTTGTTTTCTGTTCATACCTTTTCAAAGGTTTTTATGAGGTTGACGTTAGAGCTCTTGCTCATGTCGCTCTTGGTAACAAGGTTGCAGGTGACAGTGCTTTTACTGTCTGCTGTGCCTTTTTTGTTGGGGATCCCATCCTACTTTATGGACACTGCTATTGGATGTCCCACGTGTAATTATTATATATGGAGCAGGACGTACTGTATGCTTAGAATAATACAATTCTGTGAAATACTCACCTGTAGAATTGGTATTATATGTATACAGTACGTCCTGCTCCACCCCACCCTGGTTTTACATTATTCTGGATCCCCTGTATGGTGATTGTTATCATTGTTATTATTACCAGTTTTTGGTGGTTGGTTTCTCCCGGCTTCTTTTTCTCACTGCTTTTCAATGCTGGGGATTTGTGGGAGGTCCCTCGGTATATGAAGGGCCGGGAGGAGCCTGTTTTTGCATGTCTGCAGTGCACAGCGCCATCTGGCGGAGGATTACCCACGTGTAATTATTATATATGGAGCAGGACGTACTGTATGCGTATAATACCAATTCTACAGGTGAGTATTTCACAGAATTGTATTTTTTGCTCAGCATCATCTGGTCAAGACCTTTTTCCAGGGGGTTACTCATGTGCGCCCCCCACGTAAGCCTATGTTACCAGTGGGGTGGGCCTGATGGTGTCTTGCTTCGAGGCGATTCCTTATGCTCAGTTTCACATGAGGCCTCTTCAACTCCACCTCTTGTCTGTATGGGACAGGGACCCTGTGTCCCTGGATCAGGCGTTGGTTCTGTCCCCCCTAGCCAGGCGGTCCCTCTTGTGGTGGCTGGACTCAAGGAACCTG
This sequence comes from Gastrophryne carolinensis, assembly GCA_027917425.1. Lineage (NCBI taxonomy): Eukaryota > Metazoa > Chordata > Amphibia > Anura > Microhylidae > Gastrophryne > Gastrophryne carolinensis. The sequence goes on along the minus strand of CM051238.1, from coordinate 182,605,919 downwards.
TTGGTGGGCAGATCTTTTCTGGCCCCTTGCTGGGAGACAGTCACCACGGATGCCAGTCTGACAGGTTGGGGGGGGGGGGGGCTTCTGGAGATCCCTATCATTCCAGGGGCCCTCAGGAGGCCCACGCCCCTATCAACGTTCTGGAACTGAGGGCAATCAGGTTGGTTCTAGCCCGCTTGACCCCGCACCTTCAGGGTCGGGCTGTTCAGGTACGCTCGGACAACCAGACGGCGGTTGCCTACATCAATGATCAGGGAGGGACCCGTAGCAAGGGGGCCCTCAAGGAAGTGTCTCTGATCCTGTCCTGGGCAGAGGACAATGTTCCCTGCATCTCAGCTCTGTACATTCCGGGGGTGGAGAATCTGGAGGCGGACTCTCCGAGCAGGGGGACTTCTCGCCTGGGGGAATGGTCCCTCAGTGTCAGGGTGTTTCGCTCTCTGTGTCACCGTTGGGGTCAGCCAGATGTGGATGTGTTTGCGTCCCATCACAATCACAAGCTTCCAGTCTTTGTGTCTCTGTCCCAGGACCCTCTGTCCTTAGCCATGGATGCTCTGACAATGCCCTGGCAGGGTTTTCAGCTTTTGTATGTATTTCCCCTGTTGGGCAGGGTTCTGCGAAAGATAGCTCAGGAAGGGGTGCCAGCAATACTGGTGGCCCTCGTTGGCCAAGAAGAGTGTGGTTCGCAGACATAGTACAGCTGACGGTAGATCAGTACGACCTGCCCAGGGATCAGACCTGCTCACTCAGGGGCGGCTACGCTACCCCAATTTACAAACGCTGGCTTTAACGGCCTGGCTGCTGAAACCTCCATCTTAATGGAAAAGGGGCTGCCTGCCTCTGTTGTTAACACCATGATCAGGGCTAGAAAAAAAGTCCTCTTCTTCCATCTACTATAGGGTTTAGCGTACCTACATTGACTGAGGTGAGGCTAAGTCTCTTCCCTGTCGTGTGTTTTCTATTCCTAGGATTCTGCAATTTCTCCAACATGGTTTGGATCTGGGACTTCAACTCAGCTCTCTGAAAGGTTATGTGTCTGCCTTGGCTGTTTTCTTTCAGAGGTCTTTTGCTCGGCATCATCTAGTCAAGACCTTTTTCCAGGGGGTTATTCATGTGCGCCCCCCATGTAAGCCTATGTTAACAGTCTGGGATTTGAACTTGGTCCTATCTGCCTTGCAGGGGCCTCCGTTTGAGCTTCTGCATGAGGTTGCTTTGTCCATTCTTACGCTTAAACCGGACCTTCAGCGTGATTTAATGAAAAGCCCAAACTCTTAAAAAATGGTTCCTCAGCATCTAAAAGAAATATATTTTACGTTTTTAGTCAGTAAACGTATTATTCTTTCCCCCACTGGGCTGCAAATCTGTTCAGGAATTTAGGATATGGGCGCCGCCATCTTGACTCAGAAGCATCACACTTACTGAGGAGAGGAGAGTGGGATAAGGTACAGGGGGGCGGGTTATAGCTGTGCTTTGCTCAGACAGAGCAGAGCTGGGGTCAGGTAAAGGACAGCGATCCCAGAATGCAGAGCAGCACAGTCAGGAGGCACTTCCTGTTTGCAGGCTGCCTGACAAGATGGCGGCTTCCATAAGCCGCCATCTTGGATGTTTAAAGGCTCATAACATGCAGTAGATGCAGGTAGGATGATTTTTAATGTGAGCAATCTGTATGTACAGGGTGTGGGAAACATAAGATAGACTCTTATTCAGAGTGAAGGTCCGCTTTAAGGTAGTCTTTTTGGTGGCTATCACTTCTGTTAGGCGTGTTTCTGAGTTGGCGGCGCTTTCCATCAAGCCCCCTTACTTTGAGAGACACCAGGACAAGGTGGTGTTTTGTTTTAAGCCAGATTTTCTGCCAAAGGTTGTGTCTGCTTTTCATCTCAATCTGGACATTGTTCTGCCTTCTCTGTGCCCTAATCCTAGTAACCCTTAGGAGAGAGCTCTACATTCCTTGGATGTTGTTAGGAACCTGAAGTTCTGTTTGGTGGCTACTGAGCCCTTGAGGAAGACTGATGCTCTTTTTGTGGTCCCTTCTGGTCCTAAGAAGGGTCTGGCTCCAGCTAAGTCTACCATCAGCAAGTGGATCCGTCATGTGATTCAGGCCTATTCTGTTAAAGGGAGGGATCCTCCCTTCCACCTTACTGCTCATTCCACTCGTGCTATTCGTGCCTCTTGGGCTTTTCAGCAGCAGGCTTCTGTTGAACAAGTTTGCAAGGCCGCTACTTGGTCTTCTGTTTTACAAGGTTGATGTTAGGGCCTCAGCTGATGCTGCTTTTGGCCGCAAAGTTCTGCAGGCGGCAGTGGTTTAATCTGCATGTTGTTGCTTTTGGGGGTCCCACCCTACCTTACGGACACTGCTATTGGATTTCCCAAACGTAAGGAATTATCTCTGGAGCAGGATGTGCTGTATACTTAGAATAATACAGTTTACAGATTACTCACCGGTAGAATTGGTATTATGAGTATACAGCATGTCCTGCTCCACCCCACCCTTGTTATCATTATTCTTAGTTACCTCTGTATGGTGGTTGTTATCATGGTTAAATTTGTTTGATTATGGGTGTTATTCTCTTGGCCTCTTGCTAACTGCTTGTCAATACTGGGGAATTTGTGGGAGGTCCCTGGAATATAAGGGGCCGGGAGGAGCCACTTTTTTGCTGTCTCTGCAGTCCAGCGCCATCTTGTGGATGTATAACCCAAACGTAAGGAATTATCTCTGGAGCAGGACGTGCTGTATACGTATAATACCAAATCTACAGGTGAGTAATCACAGAATTGTATTTTCTGCTAGGTCCAGCGATCCCAGTCTAATACATAAGAAAAGAGAAGAAACACATATTTATTTATGGATTCTTTTAAACAATGAATAAAATTTTAATGGAAATTAATTTAATGCTGAGATGTACAGTGGAGTTGTTTTTGCATGGTGATTTTTTGTTAAAGCGGATGGAAACCCAGTTTTGGGTCCAGCGCTGCTGTTGGCTCGGCAGTGGCCCGGTTTTTCACCGCTAAAGCCACGCCCTACAGCACTTTTTGAGAGAGTCAATCGGCTCTCTCAATAGTTCTGCTGTGATGAGGGTGCAGCTTGGTACTGCAGCATTAAATGCAGCTATGAGTGCAACATATATACGCTCTCTGCCAGCAACCATTCACATCTTCTTAGTGCTGCGAGTGTGCTGAGTAAGGGAGTCGGATGAGGGCCACGCATGTGTGATGGGGGTGAAGTAAGATTATAGCAAACTGGCGGTGTTATACAGAGAGAGAGGTATGAACTACTCGGGGGTGGGGGTTTGGCCACAAATTATGGTTGTGCTTAGCTTTAAAGTGTAATTATACATGGCTCCATCCTCAGCTAGACCCACTGAGCATGTTTCTGGAACTCTTGAAGACTCAGTCTGCTCAGTCTGTGGTCCTCTGAGCTATCTGATGTGACCTCTGATCTGCTGTGTGGAAAGTGTCAAAAAATGGATGGTGTGCCTAATGCAGGGGGCCATCCTGATTGCTGGTGCCTCCATGTGGTTGCAGATACCTGGAAGGAGCCATAAGACAGCGGTGTCCAATCACAGGGCTCGATTTTTCCAGAGGACAAAGGCGAAAAGTAAGAATTCTCTGGTTTTAACAGGATTAATGCACAGGTGGGCATTGGCAATTGGGATGCTCCCCTGCGCTAGGAACACCACCCATTTTATAAAAAGGGCTATAAATACAGGGCCCATATATTTACAGAGGTAAGGCAATTGGCATGTATTAATAGCATGTGTGGATTGTTACACGTGGTAATGGGGTGGTGCCGTGGATGGACAAAGTGTAAAACCACTTTTGTGGCATATGTGGAGACGGTGGGCAACCTGATATTTGTAGAAAATCTTCATTAGGCTATTTAGAATGAAAACTTTGAAATTCTGAACCTATTCACTGTGGCTTGCAACCATTTTCCAAAGTTGGAGAGAGGGGCATCTATTCAGGACATCTGGGCAGGGAGGGGGGAGCGTTTCCATTCTTTAGTCCCCTGAAGGCTGATTGGTGGACCACATTGGCAGGGTGGGGAAGGAAACCAGAATGAGAAAGTGATTTAACTCACTGGGGCAGATGGGAAAGGAAGGGCAGTGCTGTAGCCACTCAAAAGGTAAGCTACTTTTTTTTTTTTTTACTTTTGACTTGCCAATCACTTTAATGCAGACCAACAGTCAAAAATGACTTAAAGGAGACCAACAGAACAAATGGTGCTCATATGCATCCCTCCTGAGGACAATTTCGATTGCTGCACATAAAAAAGAATTTACCTTTTTCTAACTCCTGCTGTAAATGTTAGAAACAAAATGGTGGCTTGTGCAGGCCACCTGCAAACAGGAAGTGCTGCTGGGCTTCCTGTTACGGTGCATTGTCAGTTGAATTCAGGCAGCAGCATGATTGAGATGCTGGGAAAGGAAGCTCCAAAATGGCCGCTACCATTCTTTTCCAGCTGTGTAAGGCTGCTGGTCCGGTTTAACACATGTTAGGATCCCTTTGGAGACCTACAGGCTCAATTGATCCTGTGTGGACAGTGTGCTTGTTAAAGGACTGTCCTATTTTAATCCACCCCCACCCTGCCTTTCTTAAAAAGCACTAAAGCAGCGCTAAAAAACAAAAAGGCACCTTGACCATACTCCAGCAGTGACAGCCATTTGATCACTGCACAAGGGGCGCTGACATCTTTCTGCCCAGTGCCACCAGAGCTGAAGCTCACTATGCGCACAGCACATTTAATAGGCACTGGCCCTTTAAGGCTCTTGGGTGCATGGCTCAGCTTTCAGTCACAAGAGAGCAGGAGATGCATCATGGGTGTGCTTGACAGTACAAGAATGTAACCATTTTGGCTTGCAGGAATCAGGATCAAGCCTAAGGGGTGATTATAACAAAAACAAAACTTTAAAGGGACACTCCAGTCAAAGAATCACTGAACTAGGGGCATCCTGCTAATGGATGTCCAGCTCTACATCCCTGTATGGAAAGCCTGAACCTTTCCCTGGTACCCAGTTCTGTTTCACCTGCAGGATCACCTCCCCACATGACCAACTGGACTGCTATTGAGTCCATGCCCCCCTGTCACTCATTCTCATTAGTCCCTCTGAAGATTAAAGAGGAACTTCAGTCACTTATAACAACCCCCGCCCTGCCATGGTACGCTGGTGCTGATGGGGGTTACAAAAAAACCCTTACCTTATCCAAGGGCCCGCTCTGCTCCTCTGACGCTCCGGATCCTAGGTGCCGCCATCTTGGATGAAAAGCACAGAGCCGGCTCCTGTCTGCCCATACCCGGCAGGACCCCTGGATAAAGGGTTTTTTTCTTTGTAACCCCCATCCTGCATCAGTGCCAGGATAGGGTGGCGGGGGGGTTATAGTTGACTGAAGTTCCCCTTTAACATGCAGATTTTAAATAAGTGATTAATTCGCCTATTCAGTGTGTTTATATTGCTGTAACTGTTGCACCCTATCTCCTATACATCCCTCAATGAGGGGGCGTGGCTTCATTTTACAATTGTCCCTCTTTCCCACCCTGGAAGGTATGTGTTAATGGAGAGACTTGGCCAGAGCATTGTCAAGCCACTCACTGTGTGCTTATTGCCAGCGCTGCCCTCTGCTGGCCTCCACCACAATTGCATCTGCTTTCAATGTATGAGCCACGTCTATACCGGCTATACTGCCATTGTATTGTAACTACATTTCTCGGAAAGCTGCGCCAGCTTTTACTCTTCCATTTGGTTTAATGCAGCCATAATGTGCTACATGACCTGATGTGTTCCCTAAATAGCCACATAATCGAACCGCTTGTAACACTCCTTCCTTAATTGCTCCAGCCTATGACAAGACAAAATAAATAAAATAGACTAAATAAAATATATATATATATAATGTTTTACCTAGAAAAGCTTAGAGATTAAAATAGGAATACATTACTGGAAGAAAATAAAAATTAGCAGAGGATGGTTTCGATCCATCGACCTCTGGGTTATGGGCCCAGCACGCTTCCGCTGCGCCACTCTGCTTCTTGTGTACAAGCGTTCATGTTTCTTCTTATGTACAGCTGAGTGCGCTGTCTCTGTGACGTGTACTAATATAGGAGGGGAGGACAATACACTGGAGGTCTTGTAGTAGGAAATGTCTGAGCGATCTGGCCAACATATGCAGCTGGGCGAATGATTCCAGGAAACAAATAAGAGATCTGCCTCCCCAGAAGGCTGCTTTCGAGCTGATGCTCAGTGGAATGTCCACATCTGCCAGTACAAGCAAGACTCCTGTATGGGGCCGAGTAGCCCAGGGAGGCAGGCTTGTCTGCTGCCAGAAGATCATTTTCATAAAGGATATAAGAAGGGGACCTGACATGAATGATGCTGTTTTCTTATTTGCACTGAAACTGTCTGTGCTTATTTCCCACCTTCTTATAAAGGAAAATGTCCATTAATGATGCTGCTAATGCTATAGAGCGCCACATTAAAAGTGGCTTAAATCTTGAATTCGCTGGCACAAAAATGGGCAATGAGGAATGTGATTATAATGGTTAAATGACTTTGGGCCACTGATGGCACAGCGCTAACTGACAGAGGGGCACCCCCTGCATGGCATACAGTCGAGATCATGACAGTTTTATGGCCAGAACAACTTTGGGCAAGGCTTAAAGCGGACCTTCACTCTGAATAAGAGTCTATCTTATATGTTTCCCACACCCTGTACATACATATTGTCCACATTAAAAATCATCCTACCTGCATCTACTGCATGTTATGAGCCTTTAAACATCCAAGATGGCGGCTTATGGAAGCCGCCATCTTATCAGGCAGCCTGCAAACAGGAAGTGACTGTGCTGCTCTGCATTCTGGGACTGCTGACCGTTACCTGACCCCAGCTCTGCTCTGTCTGAGCAAAGCACAGCCATAACCCGCCCCCCTGTACCTTATCCCACTCTCCTCTCCTCAGTAAGTGTGATGCTTCTGAGTCAAGATGGCGGCGCCCGTATCCTAAATTCCTGAACAGAGTTGCAGCCCAGTGGGGGAAAGAATAATTAGTGACTAAAAACTTAAAATATATTAATTTTAGATGCTGGAGAACTGTTTTTTAAGAGTTTGGGCTTTTCATTAAATCACGCTGAAGGTCCGGTTTAACTCGACTGTAGGGGTGCAGGGGTCCCCCTATGTCAGTTGGTGCTGTGTCATCAGTGGCCCAAAGCCATTTAACCCCTTGAAAACAGCGGTTACTTAAGCCATTTAACCATTATAATCACTTTCCTCATTGCCCATTTTGATGCCAGCAAATTCAGGATTTGTACCACTTTTAATGTGATATTGCTCAGATCGCTCTCTATAGAATAACTGGCATGATTAATGCACATTTTCCTTTATAAGAAGGCGGGAAATAAGCAAAAATAGTTTCAGCCAGAATAGGAGAGTAGATAAATAAGAAACCAACTTCAGGGTCATTTGACATTAGGATTGTATGTGGTTCAATCACATCTAAATGGTGCTACTGTCCACAGAACAGTAATGGAGGTGTAGGCTCAGTTTTATTGCTGGGGTTCATTTGTGCTGTACCTATTATATGCCAAAACCATCTAAGAACCTGTCGAGGGGCTCATGAGGGGTAACTAGGAAACCCTGCACAAAAGTTGCCCCTGTGAACCATGACCCTTCCTGGAGCAGTGTTGCAAAGGGAGAGTTTAGGTCTGCTTTACCCCTCTAGCCTATCAACGCTGCACCACATCTTACTCCCTACATGCCATGCTTCCTGAGCATTTTTAAAGCAATTCAGCAGGCAAATAAAAAGCAAAAGGGTACTTACCTTTTGTCCTGCTGGCTGATGAGTGCCAGTCTGATGATCACTAACTCACCTGCTCGCTGGATCTGAGCAGCTGCCACAGCATCTGGGGCCAATACATGGGACGGGTTGGATGGAAGGCCAGTGCGCATGCGACCTGCCGTCAGTTAGAGTGCTGCCACGTCCTCTCCAAGGCCTGATGCTCCCCCCCCCCCCACCATTGTAGTGAATAGAGAGGTCATGGGAGCACACCTGTGCAAGGACCCAGTTTACCGGGCAACCATCCATATCTGGATGCTCCTGGTGGGAAGGAATCTTTTAGATTACAGGGCTGTGAGTTTTGGTCCACATTAAGTGCAAGCTATGCGAGATTCATGTAGCTGCCATTCCCTACATCCAGTCCAGGTCTTCCCAATATCCTTACGCCTGGGTGTTCGACTGCAAGATCAAAGATGCAGCTCCTCCCGGCCCCCTATAAAGGAAGCTGTCCCTCTATCATTCCCCAGTTGTTCATCTTGCAGTTTGGCTGCATATGATCGTTGGCACTCGCTCTCATATTGGCAGCAGAGCGGGGCCACCTAGCCCGTGGCTGCAGACTCTATTTCCATGGATACCTTCTGACCCATGCCTGCCACCCAGCCTTTGGCTACTACGTGATCCGTGATGGTGGGGTGAACGCCGGGGTCTGTGGCGTTCGGCAGAACTTAGGCTCTGGGCCGCAGACCTTATTCTAAAAGGTAGCCGGCCACAGGTTTATGGTGACCCTGAGGGGGAACCACTATGTATAATTTACTGTATGTGTCCCTCCCTGTCCACAAGCTTTATTTGAGTGTGCTTTACTGTGCTTGCGGACTCCTCACGAGGAGCGGTCTGGCTTCATACTCACCTCCCTGCGCTCCTTCGTCGGCTTTCCAAGACGCGTGCCTCTCGGCCATCGCGTCCCTCGGGCCTCCGCCGCATTGTTGCGGCGCTGTCTGTAGAGAGACGGGGGTTAGCGCGTGATCGCGCTGTACATGTGGTGGCCCTCGCAGGGCGGTCTTGAGCAGCGCTGAAGGGGGCAGGCTTCCTTTTGCGACGCGCACGGAGGGGGCGGAGCCCGGCGTCAGCGCGCTGCTGACGTTGCGCTGGCGCCACACCCCCGAGGATCCTTCTCGAAGGTGGCTGGCCGGACACGCTGTTTGCTGCTGCTGCTGGGATCAAGCTCGGGCCTTCTGGTTGTGGATGATCCCTATTGTCTGTGTCACGAGTCCCTCTTTTTGCTGCATTGATCTGCCATTTGTATTATGCCAAGGCTGACCAGGGGCTCTCTCTTTCTCTGTATAGATCGTGGTTCCTCCCGGTCCCCCTTTTTAGTAAGAGGGATCGTTTATAGGCTTAGGCCAGTAGAGTCTTGTAGCCTTATTGATTTTTATTGTTTTAAATTACCATAATGGAGGCATCAGGGGATAGTGAGCTGGGGGGCCCATTTGGGCAGGACAGGCTCTGCCCCTTGTGCAGAAGGAATCCTCTGGGCAGATTCAGCACTGTTTGTACCACATGCGCCAGAGATATTATTTTGGACCATGAGCGGGCGGTCGTCCCTGACCCTAGCTCTGTATTGCCATCGGCCTCTCCGGACCCTCCGTTGCTGCATTCAGCCCCTAGCGAAGGGGGAGCCAACAAGGGGCCTCATACTGACTTTGCGCATAGGCTGGCTAGTCTCGAGAGGCAGATCTCGTTGACAGCCCCTATGAAGGCCTTGAGTAAGAAGCGGCATCTGGAGCCGATTTACTTGGATGGTGATGATCTTTTTGATTGCTTGGGTTCTGCGGAGGAAGGCGAGTTGCCACATGATTCGTGCTCAACGGTGGAATATTCCGCATTTCTGGTTCCTCGGATGAGGATTCTTGGCTCCCAGGTGATACAGAGAATTTGCTCTCCTCTGTGTTTGATACCCTACACATTGTTCCTCCCAGAGCGGCTAAGAGGAAGCAGGGTGATTTATTTCGGCCCGAGAGGCAAAGGCGGATTTTCCTGGAGCAGCCCCATTTTTCTAACATGATCCTCAAGGAATGGGAAAGGCCTAACAAGTTGCCGTCGGTCCCTAAAGGACTGGATAGGAGGTAACCCTTCCCTGATGAGTTGGTTCGGTTATGGTGTCGCCCTCCTGAGGAGGATCCTCCCGTGTCAGGCTTGTCCAACACTACTGTTATGCCGTCACCTGACAATGCTTCCTTACGTGACCCTGCAGACAAGCGCATGGATCGGCTGGTCTGCCATGCGTTCACCTTTGCTGGTGCCCTATTTCGTCCTGTGTGCGCCTCGGCAATTGTCTCACTCGCCAACAGGAGAAAGGTGAGACATCTTGTGGCTAGAGCTAAGGCTCGCAGGCGGGCTGAGGAGTATAAGGAACTCAAGGCTTGCTTGGATTTCATTGGCTTTGTTGTTACTGCCATGGATGATGTGGTCCGGCTTGATGCCAGGATTTTGGCTTTGCTTGTTGCGCCCCGCCGTTCGCTCTGGCTGAGGTAGTGGACCAGGGCGGGACTCCGGCTGCTGCTGCTGCCAAGAGGTCTCTCACAAGTCTTCCTTTTGTGGGAAGCAGGCTGTTTGTGGAGCGCCTCGATCTTTTGGTCAAGGATGGTTGACTCCCTCAAAGAAGGAAGCCTACTCGGTCCTTTCGGAACCCCTCTTCCTATCGTTCCTTTCGAGGAGGAAGAGGTTCTTCATTTCCAGGTGCCCGCAGAGATACCTGGGGCAGAGGTAGGTCCCACGACCGACCCAACCCTTCATGGGGAGCTAAGTCCAAGCCCCCTGTCAAGCCCTCTCAGGCCTGAGGGGGTGCCCTCACCTATCCAGGTGGGGGGACGGATTCTGCTGTTTGCTCAGATCTGGAGACGTCACATCTCGGATCGGTGGATTCAGGAGGTAGTGTCCTCCGGCTACAAGATAGAGCTGGCAGCCAGGCGGATATCCCGAAACCCACTAAAGGCTCAAGTGTTGAGAACGGCTGTGCAGCTCCTCCTATGGATAGGTGTGATTTGCCCTGTACCCCAGCACGAACAGGGTCAGGGATTTTACTCCAACCTGTTCACAGTTCCCAAGAAGGACAGAACTCTAAGACCGATCCTGGACCTGAAGGGTCTCAACAGGTTTGTAAGACCTGTGAGTCAGACATTTCCGCATGGAAACGTTGCAGTGGAATCGCTTCAGCCCGGCGATTTCAAGACAACGGTGGACATCAGAGATGCTTATCTGCACATCCCGATTTCCCAGGGACATCAGAAGTTCCTGAGGTTTGCTCTGGAGGATCAACATTACCAGTTTGTAGCACTTCCATTCGGGATATCCTCAGCCCCACATGTGTTTACCAAGGTGCTGGCGGGCATCATGGCTATCCTGAGGAGTCAGGGTATTCGTGTGTTACCCTATCTGGACGACTTGCTGATTTTGGCCCAGTCCCTTCAGCAGGCCGAGAGCGATACTCGGACGGTGTTGTCTACCCAGTCCTTCCCTCAACAGTGAGATCCTTCCTGGGAATGACAATAGACACCGCTCAGGTCAAGGTTTTTCTGCCACAGCAGAAGGTTTTGGGTCTCCAGGTGCAGGCCTTGCTGTCTTGTCAGCAGACGTCGGTACGTCTGGGGATGAGATTGGTGGGCCTAATGGGGTCATGTTTCGAGGCAGTGCCCTTCACCCAATTTCACGAGACCTCTTCAATTGAACCTGCTGACCGGCTGGAATCGGACTCAGGAGTCCCTGGAACAAGGCTTTTCGCAGTCCCCCCTGGCCAAGCAGTCCCTCTTGTGGTGGTTGGACTCTCGGAACCTGCTGGTGGGCAAGTCCTTTCTGTCTCCCCATTGGGAGATAGTTACCACAGATGCCAGCTTGACAGGCTGGGGAGGCGTTTGGCAGACCCAGAAGATCCAGGGTCAGTGGGGTCCGCAAAGAGAACCGCTTGCCCATAAATCTTTTGGAGCTGAGAGCGATCCAGTTGGTGCTTCTACGCTTGACTCCCTTTTTAAGAGGTTGTGCGATCCAGGTTCGCTCGGACAATCAGACGGCTGTCGCCTACATCAACCACCAGAGCGGGACTCAGAGCAAGAGATCCCTCAAGGAGGTAACTCAGATTCTGACTTGGGCAGAGGAGAATGTTCCCTGCATCTCGGCGGTCTACATCCCCGGGGTGGAAAACCAGGAGGCAGACTCCCTGAGCAGGAGTGCCTTGCGCCTGGGAGAATGGTCCCTCAGCAGCGAGACTTTTCACGCTCTGTGTCTTCGCTGGGGTCAGCTGGACGTGGTTCTGTTTGCGTCCAGACACAATCACAAGCTTCCGAGGTTCGTCTCCCTCTCAAGAGATCCTCTGGCCATTGCAGCAGACGCTCTGGCGATTCCTTGGACGGAGTTTATATTTCTGTATGTATTCCCTTTGTTTCCACTCCTGGGCACAGTGCTGCCCAGGAAGGGGTACCAGCCATCCTGGTGGCTCCTCGCTGGCCGAGAAGGAGTTGGTTTGCAGACATAGTCCAGATGTCAATAGATCACTACATCATGCTCAACGACCCAGGGCTTCTCGCTCAGGGATCGCTGCAGTACCCCAATATACGGACGCTGGCTTTGACGGCCTGGCTATTGAAACCTCAATCCTGATGGAGAAAGGGTTGTCGGCCACGGTTGTGCAGACAATGATTCAGGCACAGAAGAAGTCCTCTTCCATGATTTACTACACAGTTTGGTGGGCCTATATCGCTTGGTGCGAGGCCAAGAGCCTTCCTTGCCAGATATTTGCTATTTGTAGGATTCTGGAGTTTTTACAACACGGCTTAGACTTGGTTCTCCAGCTGAGCACCCTCAAGGGTCAGGTCTTGGCCTTATCCATCTTTTTCCAGAGATCCATTGCCAACCATAGGTTGATCAAGACTTTTTTCCAGGGAGTTACCCATGTCCGGCCACCGTGTAAGTCAGTATTACCGGTGTGGGACTTGATCTTGGTACTATCTGCTCTTCAGGGTCCTCCCTTCAAGCCTTTCTGCAATGCTGCTTTGTCTATTTTGACTCTTAAAGTGGCCTTTTTGGTAACGATCACCTTGGTGCGTCGTGTATCTGGCCGCGCTTTGTATGAAACCACCCTACTTTGAGCTGCATAGGGATAAGGTGGTGCGTAAGGTTGTTTCTCCCTTTCACCTCAATGAGGAAGTTGTCTTACCTTCCTTGTGTCCAGTACCGGCTAATTCCAAAGAACGGACCCTCCATGTCTTGGATGTGGTCAGAGCCATAAAGTATATAAAGTAACCATGAAGCAGCCATAAGAGCCAAAATCGGATTTGCTCTTTGTCCTAACAGAGGGTTCTAGGAAGGGTTTGCCACCAAACAAGTCCACTCTCAGTAAGTGGATCAGACAGGCGGTAGTACAAGCATATTCTGGCAGGGGGAAGGAACACCCTTTTCGGATCACAGCTCATTCTACCAGAGCTATTGGTGCCTCTTGGGCTTTTCAGCACCAGGCATCGGTGGAACAAGTTTGTAAGGCCGCAACTTGGTCTTCAGTTCACACTTTTACAAGGTGAATGTCAGGGGCTCAGCTGATGCAGTTTTTGGCCGAAAGGTGCTTCAGGAGGTAGTGAAATGAACTACGTGCTGTACAAGCTGAAGCTATGTGAAGTAACATGGTTTCTTAGGCCACCCGGCCTGCCCTCTTGTGAATACTGCTTTTAAACCACTGGGGAAGGATAGAGGGACAGCTGCCTTTATAGGGGGCTGGGAGGAGCAACATCCTTGATCTTGCAGTCGAGCGCCCCCTAGGGGCGAACACCCAGTCGTAAGGATATTGGGACGACCTGGACTGGATGTATCCAAAAACAATTCTACAGGTGAGTTTCACAGAATTGTATTTTTCTCACCTTCAGGCGGGATCATGTATTTGCTTCATCCTCCAGGGTCTTCAGCTGGCAGGATACGCCCCCCCCCCCAACAGCCACTGCAGAGAGGGGCATTACAAAAAAAAAAAAAAATGAAGAAGATGGATGACGTCATCCTGCACTTCCAGCATAAAAGCCCTCTTCCGACACCAAGCTGGCAGATGCCAGTAATGATGGAGGGGCAGGGGACTCGGATCCTGTCACCCCACCCGGCTTCCACTGATCACTACCGGCTGTCAGGGTCAGCAGTGATTGGCACAGAAGATTGGAGGGAAATAAAGAAAAAAAAAAAAAAACTATTGACATTTTACTTTGTGGCTTTTTTTTTTTGCATTTAACTCTTTGTGAACTGGTCAGGGGTCCATTGAGGGTCTGGCAAGTTACCTGCAGCCAGTGGGTGACTTGCCATTAAACCCCAGTCCCCATTACCTGCCTTCCCAAAGCCTGAGGGGGGGGGCAGAAGAGCCCAAGAGCTTTGTGGGCTTGCAGCCTTCAGGGCCGGGGCAACTCGGGCTGGACCCTGGTCTACAAGTCCCCATAGCGGCTGCCCACCCTGGTTATGCTGGTTATGCTAGAATCCCACGCCATTTGAAAAAATATATAAAAGAATTAAACCCTTTAAAAAAAACAACCTAACCCTTGAAAGTGCACATAGTGATTGTATTTCATTTTAAAATGTCATAAAGCACTCTTTTCAGTTTGGGGGGGGGGGGGGTCTCCTAGGTACAGGGGCTACCGCTACATATTTGATACCATTAGGTATCAGGGAGAATAGAGCTTTCATAAGCAATATTGTTTTCTTGAAAACTTTTTTTTATTTATTAAATAAATAGAATTTTTCCTAATAAATCCACATTTGCACAATGGCTTTGGTGCGATTTGAACCAAACAAAGACAGAGAAAATATATACAAAAGCATATTATATATGTATGTTTAACCCAACACAAGAAGTAGGTCTGAGAAGGTTATAAAAATAAAACAATACACCCATTTAAAACCACATCAACACACAGCTACCAATACATTACAAATAAACAGGTATGAATGAGAAATAGGATCAATAATTCTACTGTACTCAATATGCCAGCAGCTTAGCTCTGTAGGAATCTGTGGAAATCTTGAAGACAGCAGCCCCTACTGGCTGCATGCAGCTGGTTCGGTCGCCATGACTTTAATTCAGCAGGCAAGCCATGCTCTTAGAGAGTTATGGAAGCAGTTTTGGCACTCTAATAAAAAAGCAATCATAATGGGGAATAATATGATTTCAATAGTGGACTTGTACTACTAGAATCATAATGGAAAGCAAGAGCCTGCAAGTGGCATCTAAATTCCGAAATTGTGTCATTTTGCTTATGGAGGATACTAAATAATGTCTACTTAAAAAGAGGAACCAAACCCGGCATTTTCACTTTCCCTCTCTTTGTAAAACTCCAGAGAATGCTGGTATTCCTACCTCACACAGTGTGGACATTTCACCAATCAGCTTTCCATGTCATGCATATTGCTGAGCAACAAAGAAGGCAAGCATGCCTGCAGCAGCTTCCCTTCAGCTGTGCATGCCCACGTCAGCCATACAGATGGGCCTGTCACTGCATCAGCAGGGAGAGCGGATGCTACGACCCACACATGGGGTTACTGGAAAGGTGACTTTCATGGAAATCCCATATTGGGATATCTCAATTGGGGGTGCATCAAAAAGAGAGCGGCTACTGTCATTAGAAATTATAGCATATGCTGGTGATTGCCCCGCTTTAAAGCAGAACAAAATCCAGTGGGCTTGTCCTGGAATATGAGAGATCCCAATCGGGATGCCTGGCCTCCCACCAAGGGTGCAGCAAAACACACCTTTATGGCTCTCTTGCCAGTGTAAATATCCCCAGCGTCCTTGGGCTGTGTGCACGCAGGCTGAGGGTGGGAGTGCACTCGCTGCTGGGGATGCGAGTGCACAGCAAACTGTTCTGATCCAAAGAAAGTCTGCACATGCGCTGTAGGACCAGAGAAAGGTGGGTTTTTCGGGGCAACCTGGGGGGGGGGGGTCACAAAGCAGGGTATCCCAGATTGGGAAGCCCTCGGGAAAGGGAACACACCTGTAATGGTCAAAATCCCAGATTTTGTTCGGCTTTAAAGTGGACCAAAACCCACGCCGCTGGAATCTATAAGATTCCAGGGTCACTAGATTCCCTCGCCCAGGGTTCAAGATACCCCGTTGTGCGAAACCCTCCAGGTCGCCAAGAAACTTGCCTTCTTTCCCTGGCCAACGGCGCATGATCGAGCAGTGGCCGCATCCCCCCCTATCAATTAGCAGGGAGCGTGCCTGCCCCAGGCATTTGTGAAAGGGCATGCTCCCTGTTAGAGGGCAGCAGGCAATGCGGCGGCCAGCATGCTTGTACTTGCTCACCTTAGACAAGCTTTTACATAAAAGGGGCAGGAGCGGATCCAAGTGCGCTGACTGAATGAGAGGTGTGCATGCGTCATAGGACTGGGGAGGGGTGAGTCAGATTAAGTGACCTGGGGGTTCCACACAGCCCAGGGGCAAGAACCAAATCCCAGGATAGTCAAAATCCTGGGGTTTGGTCCACTTTAAGCTAGGATATCCGACAAAATTTTAGAATAGTTAGATGTTCCCTCCCTGCCTGTCTAGAGAGCACTTTGGATCCTTGTAGTCCATAAGACTTCAGTTTCTCCATAATTTCATCTAAAAAGAAAAAAGAAAGAGAATTTGTAAGCCTTTATATACACACAAGACATATCTTCTAACTACTGGGTCTACTCCCACTACAGACTAGCCCTAGCACTCAATAATGGAAAATTACGCAATACAATTACCATTCCATATAGACAAGCTTTTTGTCTGACTATTTGCTGACTATTAGTTAGACATTTATTTGAGCCCAAACCCATTTTGCCTGTTAAAAAAAAAAAAAAATTGGCAGGCCAATTGGCTGGCTGCACCACTAGCTTCCTTCGGGGGCCCTGAAGAGCCCTCGTCTCCAGCTGATATGAATGGCTGGGTACAGGAGTGCCATACAGCTACAGAGAAACCAGGGATGTGCCACCGGCAAAAACAGTGCCGTCGGTATAGGGGAGTTCACCAGCGATTCGGGGGGGGGGGGGGGGGGGGGGATGCCCTTCAGACCTTAGACTAAGACTTCCAGGGAGGAGCGAGGCTCCCATGATCATGTTTACCTTCACCTGGTCCTACAGTGGTGATCAATCAGCCGCAGCCCTGGGATCTAAAGCCGAGTGCTGCATTTCAGCGTTCAAGGCTGTATCTGTTCATGTGTGGTATACATGGCCAGAATGAAGTGCTTATTATTGTCTATCGGCATCTTGGCTAAGCTTCGTACAATGCCGTACACCTCCAGCTAGCCAGAGTGGCTGTGGCAGGGGACAATTGCAAATGCAGGACCAGGTAAAGGTAAGCAGTGACGTATCATGCCCCTCTTGTAGCCCTGATGTCAGCTTGGTAGGGAAAGTCCATGAAAGTGCAGATTTGATTTCAGTTTATGAACAGGAGAGTTGATTGATTTCTGGGACTGCCAAAGTCCCTCCCCTGTAAATCTGTGGTATGTTTGTGTGTTCTTAAAGTTAAACATTATATTTTTTAAATATGTATTTATATTTATGTCTGAGAATGGGCTAAAGTACCCCCCTCCCTCTCAGTCACATGCAAAGTGAAGGAAGTAGAGGGTGCAGTGCTGGAGCATGGTCACCGCAGCCTGGCGTGTGGTAGTGGTAAGGTATTTCAGGACCCCTTCTTGAGCTTCCCATTTACTATTACACTGCAGGGTATCCCAAATCAGGACGCTCCCAAGGAGGGCCCTTGGGTGAACAATCTTTTAAAATATTAGGTCAGCTCTGAAGCCAAACTCCAGCTAAGTTTTCTGTTACATAATCCCCCTAAGTTTGGTAACCCAATTAGGTCAAAGACAGCAAAAGGAACAATAAACTAATATTTATTAGTAGTGGTTATAAAAGTTAGAACATAACCAATGCTCACATGAAATAGCCTCTGTTGCCATAAAAGTAAAATAGCTCACCTGGATTGTTCTCTTTCAGAACCAGAAGGTAAAAAAGACCTTTTGGAGACAAGAGCTCAGGAACCAGAGGAAAAAATCTGTCCATAACTTCCCGACCATTTTTCCCTCCTGCCCAGGCAGCTTCTAACCCATGACTTCCGACCTGGAAAATAAACTGGAACTTCAGAAGTCTAGAATAGTGTGAGGGAAATGTCCCACTCCCTTTCTTGTTTCTAATGGGAAAAGGTTAAGCCACTGAAACACGTGCTCTTCTGTGTAAGAATATCTACAGCCGGCTAGTGTGCACTGAATAGTAACTGACAGTATTCCGGACAATATAGACTCACAGCAATGTGTCATGGCAACGCTGGGTTAGACATAAATTATCCTTTGACATTTTGTCTTATCAAAGCTTATGGCTGAAGGATAAATTGTCCCTGTGCAATCAGTGAACTTGCTGTGAACTTAACCTCCTACAGTTGCATGGGACCTTGAGTGTCCCCCCCCATGTGAGCGGCTAGTGCAAAAGTGCAGGTCATTTAAAGAGGGACAAACCATTTAGGCCAAATGGTGTTGATGTGGTTGCAGGGGGGTATCCCGCAAGTCCTGTTTTACTTTCTCCTCATTCCCCCAATGCAACTGGGGCCTGTAATTTCCTGCCTATAGCGGCAGACCATGTGACCACCTGCAGCTGATTATGGGGGTCTGGTTGCCCCTGAGGAACAGATAAGAAACCAGGACTTGCAGGGAGTGTTTTCCTGTGCACGGACCAATACCCATTTGGCCTGTTTAGCTGTTGGTTTGCTTAATAGGAATTTCCTTATGCTTGCAGGCCTGTACAGATCCCAGTAGGGTTGTTATGCTTCAATAGGAGGGGGCAGATACAAGACAATAGTACAGAACCACAGTACAGGTCATTATTATCTATGATCCAGTGTCATACAAGGCTTGCCTTCAAATTTGAATTGAGGTGTTTCATACAGGGGCCTTTTTTTACAGATCCAAGTGCACCTTGAGAACATTAAATGTGGCAACTGTCGGGGGTTGCTAGGGGGATTCTAAGACTTGCTGCCCATGGACTATTAATGTTTATCGGTAAGGTTTGAATTCACACTGTAGAGTTCAGGCACATTAACAAAGATTCAAGGGGAAAAAAACTAAAATACCTACTTCTTCTGAAGGCGTCACCACATAAGGAGGGTTAAACAGAAGAAGATCAACTTGCTCTTGCAGTCTTGGCAGTAGCCCACAGACCTAAATACAAATAAGCCATTATTTTTGATGGATTAATTAAAATGTATCCTGAAAATAATCTAGCTCTGGGGCTATGAGTACTAGATGTAATGTAAATGAGATGTCTGTGAAGATTCTTATTTATCCAGGTCATGGTATATCTGTCAAAATAAATCAAGGAGAGTAGACTTGCTGTGTTTTCTTGAAGACATTCTGCAAAACGTCTTGAAAGCGATTGACCACCGAGGTAAAAAAAACAAATTGTTCATCTGTTGGAATAAATGCAAAAAAACGCTGCACTCGCCTTTTATCCTTCGCAGACCAGCGTTGCTAGTCCGGTGCTCTGACACTTACTATATCGCCCAATCCCCACCCCTCGCCGCTGTGTTCAGAAGCTCGTGTCCATTCACAACTGATGGACTGCCCTGCGGTGTTGTCACAGAAGCGACGGCACACCCCCTCCAATATCGGCAGTGCCATAGTGCCTGTGAAGAATGGCGCGGAGCAGAGATGGTGAATGGCGGTGGCGCAGGACTGGGATCGGGTGATCAGAGCACCAGACTAGCAGCGCTGGTCTGTGAGGGATAAAAGCTACATGCGCTATACATCGTGGACAGAGGTGAGTTCCTTCTTTTTTTTTTTTTTTTTTTTTTTTACTGGCGAAAGAGTCTCACGTAGCTGGCACCTAACGATTAGAGAGGCAGCTATGTGAGTCTCGCGTAGCTGGCAATAAATGGGTTAAGGTGACTGAGCACCCATGTACAAAAAAAATTAATAAAAAAAAAAAGTGCTCACCTTTAGTCCCATGCAGCTGGAGACCCATTCCTGGCCCTGCCCCCACACATCATCTTCTCTGTTGTAGAGTGAAGTCCATGGAAAGCTCCAGCGCTAGGCAGGAATAAAGAATGCCCCCTTCCCCATCAGCCACTACTTACCTTTTGGACACCTGGCTGCTTCAGGACACGATCCTCTTAACTCACCCCCCGCCGGTTTAGCTGTCTGTAAATGACAGCACGGCTTTAGCAGTGCTCTTCACAGTCTTGCGCCACTCAGTGAAGTCTCGCAGGATTTCGGGCAGCTTCATTGCATCCTATTCATGAGCACTGCACAGGCATGAGATCTGGGGGACGAGCGCAGTGCCTGATGGGATGCAAGATGGTGCTGCCCATCGGGAGATTGCCCGGAATCCAAGGAACCCAGAAGATAAATGCCCTGGCAAGGTGAGTAAAAATTGCCCAAAGGCAAAATCGGGGGGGGATAAACAATTGAGACATTGGAATTCCCTGCATGAAAAGGCCCATTCGACCATAACAGACAGAAATTGCAATCGGCCAACAATCGTTTTGGTGTGAACAAGCCAGAGAGATGCGCAATCAGCATGGGAGAACGGCCAGAATTTACTTAAAGTGGACCAAAACACAGCACAATCTTATAGATTCCTGGGCCGATCGAATCCCTCCCCCAGGCATCCAAATCGTTATGCCCCGCTGTGTGAAACCCCACAGGTCGCCTCATACACTTACCTTGCTTCCCACTCCAACGGCACATGTGCGAACTGGGGCCACATCCCCGCTATCCCTCTAGCAGGGCGCGTGTCCGCACCAGGCTTTTGTGAATGGCCGCCGCGGGCACGCTTTCTGTTAGAGGGAAGCGGAGGATGCGGCCGCCAGCGTGCTCAGAGCTGCTGGTCTTAGATGAAGGCTTTGATGCCGTCACACGCCGATTGGACAAGCGCCGCACATGCGTCCGGGAAGAGGCGAGTTGCACTCTGCAATCTGGGGCGTTTCAGACAGTGGGGCACCCCCGATCGGGGCATATGGCAAAAACCAAAGATAATCAAAATCCTAGGTTTTGGGCCACTTTAAGAGAATTGCTATTCTATCTGTAGCACATCACTGTTTCATGTTAATAAAACAGATATAAACCTATACTTAGCTTAAATAAGCAGACAGAAATTCAAAAAATAAGCCTCCCCGTCGGGGAATCGAACCCCGGTCTCCCGCGTGACAGGCGGGGATACTTACCACTATACTAACGAGGAATAGCTTATACTAACAGTCTCTGTGAGAGGATTTTTCCCTAGCTATTTGCATTCTGATTGGACGTCTAAAATAGCAAGTGTGGTAAAGAGGCGTTACCAGGTCAGTGATGACAGGCTCCAGCAGCACTCGGTTGAGGCGCGCGGTCTCCAGCATGCAAGCAGCCGCCTGGGGATTGATATCGGTGCACCTGGAAGGAGAGAGCAGCCTGTTTAGAGCAGCCCCGCCCAGCACATATATGTGCCCCATTATTATCCAGTATTAGAGCGCAGCTTACATACATATAATAGGCTCGGGGCCCGATGATGGAAGCCGCAAAGGCTGACACGAGGCCGGAGCCGCCGCCTATCTCCAGGCACAGCTGCACCCTGTGGGGAGAGGCACAGCATTTACTCTCTGACCCGCATACTGGGTAACCCGGCGCCCTGTCTATAGAGCATAGGCGTCACCTGCTGGAGAGCTGCGCGCCATCAGCCTCTAACGCGTCCAGCAGCAGGAACGTGTCCTCCGCCGGCTCATACACCTCCGAGAAGCGGCCGCGGCCTGCGTGCGAGTACAGCGGGGTGCTATACATGGCCGCCCCGCTCTCACACACAGCTAACCATTCACTTTACCACAGACATGCTGACACTTGTGGTGCTCCTCTTCACTACCGCCACCACTCGCTGCAAGGCCGTCACTACATGTCTCCAGTTTCCTGTCACACGGCGCCATTTTCTAGGAGACCAATCTAAGGGTTTCTATGTATAACTTATATTCCGGTGGCTGTTAAAGTGGACCAACACCCAGGATTTTGACTATCCTGGGTCTTGGTCCACTTCGGTGGGGCACCCCCGATCGGGGTGCCCCGCTGTGTGAAACCCCCCCTAACCCCCGAATAACTCACCTCTCCCCGCTCCCAGCGCCAACGTACAAGGAACGTCTAAGCGGCGGCCGCCGCCGCCGCCTCCCTCGCGTCACTTTTGACGCGCGCGCGCGCCCGCGCCGGCCATTCGCAGACGGCCGGCGCGGGTGCGCGCACGCCTACAGGGGCGCGAGGGAGGCGGCGGCGGCCGGCCGCCGCCGAAGATAAGGTAGGTGAGTTGGGGTGTTTGGGGGGGGTTTCACCCCGCGGGACATCCCGATCTCGGATGTCCCGCGGGGTGGGGGGTGATCGGCCCGGGAATCTTATAGATTCCCGGGCCGATCACCCGTGGGTGTTGGTCCACTTTAAGCATCATAGGTATATATTAGTTAAATAAATCTGTTTTCCTGCATTAGTGAGTTTCCAGGGAAAATTCTATCTAAAAATATATTTTACGTATTTCCTTGCTGTTACAACTCGTTTGATTGGTAGGGGAAGTTATTAAAGTGGACCAACAGTCGTTAATGACTTAAAGCGGACCTTCACTCTGAATAAGAGCATATCTTATATGTTTCCCACACCCTGTACATACAGATTGGCCACATTAAAAATCATCCTACCTGCATCTACTGCATGTTATGAGCCTTTAAACATCCGAGATGGCGGCTTATGGAAGTCGCCATCTTATCAGGCAGCCTGCAAACAGAAAGTGCCTCCTGACTGTGCTGCTCTGCATTCTGGGACTGCTGACCTTTACCTGACCCCAGCTCTGCTCTGTCTGAGCAAAGCACAGCTATAACCCGCCCCCTGTACCTTATCCCACTCTCATCTCTTCAGTAAGTGTGATGCTTCTGAGTCAAGATGGCGGCGCCCGTATCCTAAATTCCTGAACAGAGTTGCAGCCCAGTGGGGGAAAGAATAATAAGTTAGTGACTAAAAACGTAAAATACATTAATTTTAGATGCTGGGGAACCGTTTTTTAAGAGTTTGGGCTTTTCATTAAATCACGCTGAAGGTCCGGTTTAAACCAGACCAACACCACAAACAGTGCTCAAAGGTATCCCTCGCCCAGGGCAGTTTAGATTGCTGCAGATAGAAATTCATTTACCTTTTTTTTTTACTCCTGCTGTAGTGAATTTTAGAAACAAGATGGTGGCTCATGCATTAGCAGGCCACCTACAAACAGGAAGTGTTGCTGGACTTCCTGTTACTGTGCATTGTCAGTTGAATTCAGGCAGCAGCATGGCTGAGATGCTGAGAGAGGAAGCTCCAAAATGCTGCTACCTTCCTTTTTCATCTGTGCCTTGCTGTTGGTTCGGTTGAAAAGCTGACATAGAATGTGTGGTGTGTGCCTCCCCTCACTTGGTACAGTTTTTTTTTTACTGGGTTTTGGTACGTTTTACCTGGGCATCTTGATGTTGTATTCCTCTGTGTGTTAACCCCCCCCCCCAGACATGGCCCTTGGGCAGGAGAGTCTTATTGGCCCCTAAAGTAGTGTGTCACATGATGTAACATTTCAGCCCTGCTGCCACAAATGGATCATTCTCTGCTGCTGATCGCACTCCAGTCCTTATTGCCTTCCCTATAGCCACCAATTGTCCTCTAGTCCTTGTTGCATTCTCTATTGCCACCAAGCACCCTTCAGCCCTTACTGCTTGCTCCACTGCCACTAAAGACTTCATCATCGGCCTTCACATGGTTCTCGACACCTTCTGAGCTTCCATCAATTGCCCTCCATTCCATGCCACCTTTTCCAATGTTGCTGACCATCCCCTGTTGCTGAGGTCAGCCATGAGCAGCTCTGCACACAGCACCCAGCATTTGGTTGTTTGGGCCACTGTAAAAAAATATCATGGCCAAGCCCCTAAAGATGCCAGGGCCCCTGGCAATTGCCCAGATTTGCCCTGTGCTGCCGCCGGCCCTGCCCCCAGGATAGTATGTTTACTTATTTCTATGCACGCTCCCATGGTGCATGTGCAGGCTCTCATCCAATCACAACTCACTGCTGGGAATATTTGTGCCCAGCAACGTTCTAAAATAACTGTGTGAGGAAAATGGGCAGTATAAGAACCTATGGCCTGCTTATGTCTGGTCAGGGACAAAAGACCTTACTTAAAGCAGAACAAACCCACTGTGGCCAGCCATGCAATCTAAAGAGCTGCTCACTGGTCTTCCTCAGGGGTATCCTGAATCGGGATGCCCCACTGTGTGAAGCCCCCTCCGCAGAACTTGCATGCTTCCTGGTGTCCTCGAGCTGTGAAAGCACTCATGATTGCAGAAACCCTGAATATAAACTGGGCCGTTTGCCCAACATTTCATATGCAAGATTGGACAAAAGCCAACGCATGTGCCATAGGTACAAGGAAAGGTGAATTTGTATGTATTGTATTTCTATTTCACACAACAGGACATCTCAATTTGGCCCCCAGTGCACAGAACAGAACCTGGGATATTCAAAATCGGGTTTTGTTACGCTTTAAAATGTGCAGCTTAGGCTTGACGAGTGCCTTAGCTTCAAAGACCCACCCTGATAACAACTCATACCTCACACAGCAAACTGTGACAAAGATGCCTCTACCAGGAACCACAACAACCTCCTGGCGACGCACACCCAAGCTAAGTCTTCAAAGCCTTCATGCAGACATGGTGGCGTCATCATTTCATAAGGAGTTGTGGCATTACTTGATTTATTTCATGATCTGGCGAGCAACCCAGTGGGACTTTCTCCAACCTGAGAAGGAGGTACTGAGAGCTCCTATTGGGAGCCAGGTAGGAAGGTTGTGTTTTGTGTGTGACTGCAACTGAGCTGTATCCAATGACACCAGAAGCAACAGTCTATATAGTCTTCCATTGAAAAGTTATGGCTTAAGTTTGAACGTTCCTAACAGCTCTAGGTCCATCCCAGGAGTTAAATTGTTGAAGAAGGGCAGAGGCTAGCTGTCCACACCTGGGGGAGGTCAGATATAGTGCTGGAAGGGGCCAAGAACCAAGGTTGCGAAACAGACAAAAACCTAGAACAGTGAAAATCCAAGGTTTTGGTCTACATTAAGATGATTAAATATACAACTTAATCAGGGGCTGCTCTTTTATCTTGATCAAGGAACACACACATCTGTGTTCTCTTACACTCTGACCCATTATAATGGACAACAGTCTGAGTATGTGTAGTTGGACAAGCGTACAGGTATCTATAAGATTCCCGGGCCGACTGATTCAATCCCGCTGGAGCATCCAGAATGTGTGAAACCCCCCAGGTCGCCCTGTTCACTTACTTTACTTCCCGGTCCAACAGCACATGCGCGGGCTGCATCCCTGCTATCCCTCTAGCAGGGCGCGTCCCCATGCCAGCCATTTGTGAATGGTTGGCGTGGGCACGCTCCCTGTTAGAGGCCTTTGACAGCGTCTTAGATGGCGTGATGTTAGCAGCTCCAAGCGTGCTGAACGAACGATTAGTGTAGGACCAGGTAGAGATGTGTTTATTAGGGCTATCTGGGGGTTTCATGCAGCAGGGTATACCAAATCGGGGTGCCCTGGGGGAAAGGACCAAAACCCAAGAAAGTCAAAATCCTGGGTTGGAGGGCATCTCTAGCAGCATGCACTCTCCAGTCCCAGCCATTCAGACAGGGTGTGGCGGGAGCGTGCACTGCTGGGGATGAGGCTGCTTGCATTTCCATCTGATCTGGGGGGGGTTCAAACAGCGAGGCATCCCAAATCAGCATATCCCACAGAGGGAGACTACTCCCTTGCAATAGTAGAACAGCACAACCAAACAAAACTTGTCACCTCTGATGTTTCTTCCTTTGCATTTGGTGGTTGATCACCTTAAAGTGGACTGATCGATTCCCCCCCCCCCCCCCCAGGGCATCCAAAATTAGGATTCCCCGCTGTGTGAAACCCCCCAGGTCGCCCCATACACTTACCTTGTTTCCCGGTCCAACAGCGCATGCTCCCCACTATCCCTTTATCAGGGCGCCAGGCATTTGTAATTGGCCGGCACGGGCATGCTCCGCGCTAGAGGGTAGCGGGAGATGCTGCCACCAGCAGCTCGGACCTTAGACGAAGCGCGCAGATTGGACCAGCGGCCGCACATGCACCATGGGACCGGGAAGAGGTGAGTTTGGCTCTGCGATCTGGGGGTTTTCACTTAGCGGAGCACCCTGATCGGAGGAAAGGATAGCCAAACTCTTGAGTTTTGGTCCATTCTAAAGACATGACAATTCTGCCTGCACAGCCAAAGTGAAGTATAGAAGCCCTGGAAGTTAAAGAGAATCTGTCAACGCTATAAGTAATTCAGAGCGGTAACGGCGCACAGATATTCCAGGTCACTGTTTATCAGACAGGCAGACCCGATCAGACGCAGGATGAAGATGCCATCCTCACACATACAGACAGCACGCAGCCTCTGCTCCAATCCCCGCTACCAGCTCACTGCATGAGTGAAAGCCAGCCCGACCAATCATCGTCAGTGGAACGCGCGCTTCCGTCCAATGGCGAGTGGGCGGCGGGGTGACGTATCGTAGCGCTGGCCTCAGTACTTCCTTTCGCTCGGCGGCAGGGATCGAGGCAGCATGAAGGCGTCCGGCACTGTAAGGATTCCGGGGAATGGCGGCCACAGGGTGATTGGGAGGAAGGGAAAGACGGCAGGTGACTGCTCCCCGGTCTCCAGAGAGTGCTGGCTTAGGAGCTGGGTGCCCCCATGCGTTGTGTTGCGGCTGAGTGAGCGCTAGGCGCTTGCGGCCTACATCATGGCGGCTCCGGGGGCAGCCATGCGGCCATGACTGTGGGATGCGGCGCCTTCCTTCCTTCCTCCCTCCCGGGTGCTGCAGACGTGCGAGGGGAGGTTTTATATTTTAATGTCACTAGAGCTGCTATATGGCGGCGCAGTACGGAGCCTCTCCAGCCTGTGCTATTAGCGCTGCATAGAGGCCTGCCTGCTGGGCTCTGTTCATCACTTTCTGGGGCATCCCCGTCCCTATGATCTGTAGATACTTTGACACTACTGAACAGTCAATAAATGGCACAAATTGGATACATATAGTGTAGGGGCAACAACTTGGTGTGCCCTCCTCCAGTGTGGGCACTACCTATACACCCCCATGGCTTCCCCTCTTGTCAATTGTAGGGCAGAGGTGCTCAACCTTTTACAGAGCGTGGGTGAATTGGAAACTGGTTGCATGCCACAACAAATGTTTAGAATTTCGACAGCCTAATAAAGATCTTCTGCAACAATTACAATTATGAAACCCGCTGTCTCCACAGACTCCATTAGTGACTTTTTTTTTTTTTTTTTAAATGTTTGGATGTCTCGTCACCGCATAAACACATTCCAGCAATACACATGCTGATTGGCTTGCCTTTCCAAATATATGGGTCCCATATTTATAGCCCATCCCATCAATCCTAAATCTTAAGCATGTTCCCAATATGTAATGCATCTAAACTCCCACCAATGCTAAGCATACAATTAATATAAAAGATTTATTATTCCAGAGATTTCACCCAGGGTTGCTGTCTCAGAGTTGTCATTGCGTTCCTCCAAACTGTGCCCCTCCTGTATCCCTCCCCTTGCAACCTCCATCTTTACTGTGCCCCTTTCTAACTACCTTTACGTGCCAGTTCTATTTACCCCTTTTATTTCCCCAGAGCAGGTCAGGGGGCCACATCCGATGGCCACAGGTTGAGCATATGTGCTGTAGGGTGTCCTAGTACCTGAAGCTTGCATGTAGAACATAGTGTTGAGCAAGGGTTAGCTGTCACCTGACACATCCTGATTTGCTGTGCTATAAAATACATCCTCCCACACCTGCAGCTTGGAACGATAGCATAGGCTTTGATTTCATTTTTAATCCCTAAGTCTGCCACAACTGAGGGGGCTTTGGCTCCAGAGTTCAGCTGGACTAAAAAGGGTTGAAACTTAGCTTTTACTTCATAGCTTAAAATGAGGATAATTCCAAACACAGCCGTCAAACATCTTAGTTGGTATGACTAAGGGCTAGTAACAGCCTGAAACGCGTTACCTGGTCCCAATGGGGGAGGGGAGCACTTTCTGACTTGCAAGATGAGCTAAGTTTTAACCCTTTTTAAGCTGGACATTGCAATTGTAACAGTTTGGGGAGTTTTTCAGGAGATCCTGAGGTCCGTGCTGTTTGGGTCTGAGGGTGAGCTGGTCATTGCTTGCTTATGTTTCAGCTGGACTAACCTTTCAAAAAGTCAGATTGGTGGTCCTCTAACCTTGGCAGCAAAATGTGATTTAGATTAATATGCTCTGTGGCACACTGGAAAGCTTCAGTCCTGCTATCGGCTACTTACCCTTTCTATGTTTGCTGCCCCACCATGACCTGCAGCAGCCTAGCAGGTTTGGGTTATGGCTTTGTGTGCCCAACAACACGGCTGATTTAGGTAGGTAGCAAGTGCACAGTGTCAGGCTTACACGAGTGGGGTGCTCCATGCCGACATTATTGGCTGGACAGTGTGGTGATGTGCATGTGACAGCATAATACTTATGGCTTACTATAGCAGATAGGTACATTTTGCTTTGTTTCTTCAACCAATATCTTGGGCAAGAGATTTGCCAATAAATCTTCATTTATTTTTAGCTCTGGTCAGATTGCTAGCCTTTTCAGGCTCCTCCTGATACTATAGCTAGACTGGGAATGGGGGGGGGGGGGGGCAGATAAACTAGGTAAATGCTCTTTTGCAACTGGTGCATGTGTTCCACTTTTTTTTGTTCCTTAGATTTCCAAGTATATTGTTGCAAAACATGTCTGATTTTATGCACACAAAACCCAAAGTTCATTGCATTACCCTCTGCAATGATCTTGTCTGCTGTGCAAATAGGAATAGTACCTTGTCGCCTTTCATGAGCTGATGTGCTCTTGACAGTGAAACTGAAGGTACAACAATCAGAAAAACCACTGCCATCTCTTTGTATATGAGATAATGTATTGCCTCTTATTTCTTTGCAGCTAAGAGAATACAAAGTCATCGGGCGCAGCCTGCCTTCGGCTAAGATTCCCGCACCCCCTCTCTATCGTATGCGGATCTTCGCACCCAACCATGTTGTCGCAAAGTCTCGGTTCTGGTACTTTGTCTCTCAATTGAAAAAGATGAAAAAGGCATCTGGAGAGATTGTGTACTGTGGACAGGTAAGTAATACATTGTTGGCAACTGACTCTTCAAAAGTGCAACATATTGTTGCAGTTTGAAGTGTGCTTTAGGAACTTAATACTGAAATGAAGGCTTGTCTTTGTGTAGTACGTTTTACAAGTTAGATTTGCACACAAAACCCAAAGACTATTACTCTTTACTGTAATAATCTTGTCTGGTGTGCATAGATTAACTGTACCTTGTCGCCTTTCCAGGGCTGTAGTGCCAGTGAAAGTGAATCTGAAGGTTCTACAACTGTTAATTTATAGTCTGTCATTTGCATGCATGCTAGGGTGGTGGCTGGTATAAGTTTTTTTTCTGGCACTCTGTAAACGGAAACATGCCCTAGGGTAGTCTGAATGCCAGAGAGAATACAGACCATGGCTGGTGAAATTATTGTATGAGGGCCTGATTCCTGATGCCATTCTCAGGAGAATATAGACTGCTAGACCTTGGTAAAGCAGTTGTTGGGTAGAATAGGTAAGTATTTTTGCCCAGATAAAATGTCTTCCCTTGTAGGGATTTCTAAATGTGGTCCCAATGATGATCAAATTCTACATTGTGCAGAGCAACTTGGCTCTGCAACCACATCTCTGCTCCTTCCCAAGTGCATCCCGAGCGTGCAGAGGGGACGTGGCTCAGCTAGTTTCTGCATTAAATCTGCACAGGATGCCAGTAAGTAGGGGAGGATGCTGATCGCACTAAGATCTTATGGTAGATTACGCTGCAGGGCATCAAATGGACCTACACCCATATTAAAATCTGTGTCTAAATGGTTGTGCTACAAGCAAACCAATCCAGAAAGGATATCGCCACTAATTCATAAAAAAAAATTTCATATTCAAAAGTACATGAAGACAAAGCGGTAAAATCATGTAAAAAACAGACCTAGACAAAGACTGTGATGCACAGGCTGCCAAAGAATGAATATTTGAAAAATGTAAATGGTTATATGCCAGAAGTGTCACTACAGTCAGAGCATTAAATAAAGCTTAGTGCAAAAAAAATGTTAGTGTAGCAGTATGCGGGCACCAAAGATCACCCCGAGTCGCGGCTCCTGCTGCTTCGTCAGAGGGCAGGGATTGCCATGACAAATTAAGCTGCAGGTTGTTGTAGGTACCCTGCTAAATGGACTTACACCCAAATTAAAATTTGCGTCTAAATGGTTGTGCTAAACCAAAGACTACATTTCTGTTAACGTGGCCATCATTGATAAATCCGTTACACAAGAACTGGGTATTTGGCTTTAGAATCGTGGGTTTTACACATTTAGGGGTGATTCAACACTGAGAATTTTTCTCATGTTTTGAGAAACTTTTTTTTTTAAAAATTTTTATTTTTTTTTTACTTTGTGCACTATTTTTAGTGGTGCAAATAATGTAATGTGCACACCTAATATGGCGCTGAATCGCACTAAGAAAAAAAAATCATACGTTTTTCCCACACAAAACATGAGCAAAAATTTTCATGATGCTGAAATGGACCTTCTGTGTCTCTAATGACCTTGTTGTCTTTCAGGTTTTTGAGAAATCTCCACTGAAGGTGAAGAACTTTGGCATCTGGTTGCGTTATGATTCCCGTAGTGGAACACACAATATGTACAGAGAGTACAGAGACTTGACTACAGCTGCTGCTGTGACCCAGTGCTGTAAGTAATCACTGTGGGATTGACGTACTTTTAGGGGTATCGAATTGCTTTTTAATCCTTGCCACAGCTACTTGCATGTTTTGGGTTATTTTAAACTGGCTCTGCGGTGGGGAAATTTACCCCAAAATAAACTACGTGTTGTGATGTCCAACATTCTTTAAAGTGGACCTATCCCCCCCTCCAAGGATGGCCCTGGAGTCTTAAAGTGGACCAACACCCAGGATTTTTACTATCCTGGGTGTTGGTCCACTTCCGTGGGGCACCCCGATCTAAGAGCCCCTGGATGCCCCAGCCAACTAATAGCCCCTGGGGCATCCTGGTCTCCTCTTTGTGAAACACCCATGCAGGCATGCGATCACTTTTCGGCGGCTGAAACGCACACGCAGGGAAACTAGATGCAGCTACTCCCTATGCCCATGCTCGGTTCAGAACAGCACTTTATGCCATGCATTTGTAAGTGCTGATGACAGAACCAAGACATGGTGACAGCTATTATCACTTCCACTCTTAAAAGCAGCTGGAAGTGCATAAACAGGTATTCAGCAGCTGGTGGTCTAAAGCTTCACATCGTCAGACTGGGCGCTGGGAGAGGGAAAATAGCCAGGGTGATATTACAGACCCCTCCCATTGTTATGCGGCATCACAGAGCCAAGGGCCAAGGCTTCAGAAGAGAAATCATAAGGTGAAATTGTAAATCCCAAACAGAATAAAACTCCTGCCAAGCTTGTGGTTTTTCTTATGGTAGGAATATAATCCAGGGGTGACAGAACTTGTTGTCCCTGATGTCCTCTTCCCTCCATTAAAAAAGCAAGTCTTTCTGGATATTTCTTGATGCTGGGTGTATGTGACCCCCCTCCTCCCACCATCCAGCTTTATATATTTATATGTATTTTTATCATTTTTTGCAATAGTAGGAGGAATAATAGGAAGATCAGACCTTCTGATCCAGTATGCAGTATGGATCCTTCTTGCCAGGTGCTGTTGATAGAGCTGGGCTTTTTCTTGTCCCTCCCCCCCCCCCCCCCCCCCCCCCCACACTAAATTCAAATCGACTTGGTGCTTAACAGTCACTCAGCCCTGTATTAGCAGCAAGTGCTCCTAATATAAATAAAGGCTTGCACAGGGGAAGGGATCAGCAGCTTAGACAAGTTAGGGAAAAGCCACAAGACTTTGAGAACAGCTAGCAAGGAGGGTTCAGGTGTGAGCTGAGTTTAGACAACCGCTAAAGCCACTCCTGTCTGTTATGGATGGTTAAACAGGTATCCACCCAAGGGAATAAAAATGGCAGCTGAATGTCTAAAATCTACAGGATGCCACCTGCCAAAATGCAGTGCCAGGGGCCAGATGGATTAAGTTTAACTCAGAGGTCTGATATTCCTGTTTAAGTCTTTTTTTCTTTTCATAATATCTAAGGTTCATAAAGAGAACCAATTATGTGCATGGTGCTGGATCAGCCCTATGATCTGAAGAGTTATTGGTGTCTTGCAATATGCATGTTTTTGTTCAAGAAATTGTTATCTTTTACAGACCGTGACATGGGTGCTCGCCATCGTGCTCGTGCCCACGCTATCCAGATCATGAAAGTAGAGGTCATCCCTGCCAGCAAGTGTCGTAGACCTGCCATCAAGCAGTTCCATGTAAGTACCCCTGTGTAAAAAAAACTCTTTACCCTGTAGAAAATCATGCTTTTTAACTCTCATATTTAGCAGTCAGGAAATGTAAGGCTTATTGCATAAGGATGGATACTTTTTTGCTTTAGTTATTTTTAATGTTTATATCTGGGATACTTATCCCTAAAGTGCCAACTCTCCTGGTTGGGTATTTTCTCAGCAATCTTGGAGCAGTTTCATTTTAATACATTCTAGCAAGAAGTGAACTGAATCATTGCCTCTCATTTGGGATAATGTATATGTATGCAGCTTGGTTCTTAGTTCTTGCAGCTTTATTATGGTAAACAATGTATATAACTTGACTATTTGTATTTTAGGACTCCAAGATTAAGTTCCCTCTTCCACACAGGGTTCTTCGCCAGCAGCACAAACCCCGCTTCACCACCAAGAGACCAAACACCTTCTTCTAAGGAGGCAATGTGCTCTATTCTCTGGACTAATAAAATTCCTTGTGACAAATTTGAGTATTTGGGCATTTTTTTTATCCAGCTTCCAGGCAGTGGCGCATATTAAACTCACAATTAAAATTTGCTATAATTTTGCCACTGAAATGTGCGTTGCAAGACTCTTGTTAAAGGGTCAGTCCAGCCTAACCCTTACTGTTCATGGGAGCAGCCATGATGGACTTACTGCATAATGCCACACCATTGTCTTCTTTTGAGATGTATGAGACAAAGCAATGTTCCCATAAACCGTGAGTTTGGCTGGGCTGATGGGGAATGGCTGTGGCTAATGTAATTTCATTGGTCCATCCAAAATTGTTTGGATTAACGGTGAAGTCCACTTGTGGTCTAATGTTTAATTTTCATGTACCTGTGCAGCTTATACTACTATTCCATTATGCACCATACCAAGCTTGTTTTCCTTCACTTTACTGGAATGTACTATTCAACTTTTACAGGGGAATATTTACCTCTACCTGCCTCTTGAGTTTGCCTGTGGGATACAAGGACATTTACTGTCTGCCCAAAGCATGTGAATGCTTGGTACACATCACACTTGGTACAAACGGACATATCAAAAGTATTTCCGTAGCAACAAGCTTGTTACTCCAACAGAGGCTTGGACCACATGCCATTAGAGTTGAGCGGATCTCCTTTGACGAGAACAAGCTTGACTGTATGCAGGATTTGTCTCCCCTTATGTGGCTTTTTCCTAGACCCTCTTTTCTTGGTAATTGCGGCATTTTTAGACTAGATGTATTGCTCTAGGCAGTGTTGGAGAATAAAAGTAGAGGTAATTCCATACATATGCTTTTCTGCTACCCGGTTGCTTCAGCACCTGTTGAAAAAACCTGGAGAGAGAATGGCTATTCCTTTTCAATGGCCTTGATTTTTAGTAAGTTTTTAAAAAATGCTTAGTTAAAAAATCACTTGAAAAAAGCATGAGAATTTCACTGTTGCTGAATCGCCAGCTAGGAAGACAAGGTTAATGACGCTTTTTACTACAGTATAAAATGTACCATTGGTTTTTATTGTCTTCTACCCGATTCAGCAACTGGCAGTCTCGTGCTTTTTTTTTTTTTTTTCCCTCGTGAATTTTTTTTAATCTTAATGAATCTAGGCCTTTGTCTACCTTGAGGTTGATGCAGCAACCAATGTAAATCACCTGCTGCTGAATCTGACCCAATAAAAATGGAAGCCACTCCCTCCCCTGTGCATCCTGGGTGTGCCGAGGGGATGTGGCTCAGCTTTCTGCATTAGACCTGCACAGAATGGCACAAGTAGGGGAGTATCCTGGGACATGCCATGGCAAATTACACTGCAGGGTGTCCAAGGCCTGTCTGCATGGGAGTATCTATGCTAGTAGTTGTAGTAATGGCCCATTACATGACCATATAAAGCATCTGTGAGCAAACAACCATGCAAATCTTTTGCTTGCGTTTAGAAGCCAAAGATTTATTGGTTAATTGTTGGCTAGAGTGATCGCTCATATCACGTGCTATGTGGTAAACCAATTTTGCGGTAAAACGATAAAATGGCTGACCGATAAAACAATTCGCAGTCGTTTGATCACAACCACTGTTTCTGTGTAGTGAATATCAATTTATTGTGGTTGCTGTAGCAATGTATTTTTAGGAAAATACTCTGTAAATGGGGAATGGGTGCATGGCCTTCATTGACAGCGGGAGCTGGCCGTATCTGCAGGGGGATCAGCACAATCGGGCCCTACAGTGGAGCAGGGGGCAGAGTAGCAGCGGCGCTGTCCTTCCACTAGCAGCATGAGGAATTGCCATCTTGCATGGTGCCCAGAGGCCTGCACTGCTTCCCTGTTCTCCTGGACCAAGGTTCGTCTCCAGCGTGGTTGAAGCCCCATGCCTGCCTGCCGGGTAGGGCTCCCACTGAGGGCAAAGCCTTTTAACTTTTACGGATTCCTTTCTGAATCGGACCTTTGTTCATGTTGTTGCAGGGTGGAGGTCTGGAAGCTTCTACGTCCTTAGCCGGTGGGTTCTCGGCTGTTTTTTTTTTCTTGTAGTGCAGGCAGGTCTGACCAGTAGTCTACAGGCAGGAAGGGTGTGGGGACCAGCGCTCCAGCTGTATTGATTGGCAATTAGAGCAGCCTTTTTACCATGTCAGAAGCAGCAGGGTTTTTGCATTTTAACTCCTGACCACAGACGAGGGTCCCCTGTATGCTGGGTGCACTACTGTCCTGCGCCGCCTTACGCAGCTGTCAGGTTCCTCGATTCTGCCAGATTGTCCAGTTTCCCCTGCGGCTTCATGCTCGGACTCATCTGAGCGGGACACCCCATCGGGAGAGGGGGCTGCTAGGTCCATTTTTGTCCCAAAGTCTGTGCATGGATGGGGTCCCTCTTTCAGACATGGAGGACGGGTGGCTCGGTTGAAGAGCATGGTCAGTTGCCTTTGCCATCAGAGGCATCCTGATACACTCTGCCCGCCCAGGCGGGAAATTTATTGCCAAGTGTAGGCATATTCAGACAGTCCTCTGAGGATTTTAACTCCCATGCCGAAGACCTATTCAGGGCTTCAAAACCTAGTTACGGACAGTTTAGGGGGGAGAGAAGGGTGAACCCTACAAGTACCCGAAGGTCAGGCAGGTTTTGCCAATTTCAACAGGCTGGTGGAAAATTAGTGTTTCTTCTCCTTTCCAGAGGCAGTCAATTCTGGTCCTCACCGCCTTAAGTAGACAAACCGGTGTTGGGTCTGGCGCAGCACACCCTTATCCTTAATTCGAAAAGTGCAGCCTTGAGAGACCTGTTGGATAGGAGGTTGGACCAGCTGGTCAGGCATGGGGTTGGACATGCACCCAGCTTGCGCCACGTCCATGGTGGCTATGGCAGGCAAGGGCTGAATGAAGCCGCAGAAGAGGTGTTTGCAACATGGAGGTTCGTGTACCTCGCTTGAACTCCTTTTTTGTTATGGAGGTCTTTGCCATTGTGCCGGCTAGGGGGGCTGGCCTTGCTGGTCAAACAGTGGCCGGCCGACATTGCTTCCAAGACTTAGTGCACTCCCCCTTCTTGGGGGGGGGTCATCTTTTTGGTGAGCCTCTGGATGACCTGGTCCAGAAGGCCACAGGTGGGAAATCAAGTAGGCTTCCACAGAATTGGAAACTGAGGACCTAGTTTGGCGACTGGACAGGCACAAGACACCGAGGATTTTTCTGATAAGCGAAAGCCTTGGGAAAACCTAGACCCCCAATGGGTCAGCCGGCCCGAGCCCTCTCAAGGTCGATGGGGAGCCCTCACCTGATTGGGGGGACGGCTTTTTAACTTTGCGCTGGTGTGGAGGGAACATCCAACACCTGGATCCGTGAGGTTGTTCCGGGTTCACAATAGAGTTCTGGACCAGGCCTCCACACAGGGTTGTGACGTCCAAGCACGATAGATCTCTTGCTGGACCAGGGAGTTGTAGTACCAATTGGTCATCCCGACCTGTTCTGTTTAGTCAATCATGGATCTCCGTCATCTGAACAGTTATGTTCGGGGGTGGAAGTTCCGCATAGAATCTGAAAGGACAGTCTTGACGTCGCTGGAACTGGGATTTTCTGGCCACGGTGGACCTAAAAGATCTTCCCTGGTCACCAACAAGAACTGCATTTTGTGGTGGGTGCCCGCTACTCGAGGTACGTAAGACAGATGACTTGTTTGAGATCACAGAAGGATCAAGGAGGGGCCTGGCGGCTGTCAGGTCCACTTTTAGGAGGTGCATCAGGCAGGCAGTCATACAAGCCTACACCTGCAAGGGGAAGCAGGCGCCCTTTCAGGTCACTGCTCACTCCACCAGGGCAATTGCCGCATCTTGGGCCTTCCAACACCAGGCGTTGGTGGACCAGGTGTGCAAGACCTGATTGTCTCTCCAGACCTTTACTGAGTTTTACAGGCTTGATGTCAGGGCATCGACCAATGGTGGTCTGAGCTTGAGGTGTCCGTGCCGTTGTTCTTGGTTAGGTTGACACTGTTGGCTGTTCTTGCACGGTCCTACCCTTATTGAGGGTACTGCTTCGGGACGTCCCATGCATTGCTACTGGTGGTGCCCTGGAATGGAAGAGATGAGAAAAATACAATTCTGTGATTACTCTCACCTGTAGAATTGTTATGAGTATACAGTACATCCTGCTCCAGATAAGAATCATTACACTTGGGTATTACTCCGCCAGATGGCGCTGGACTGCAGAGACTGTGAAATTGGCTTCTCCTGGCCCCTCCCACAAATCCCCAGCATTGAAAAGCAGTTAACGTGAAGCTGGGATAAAGATAATAGAACCAACTAATAACTAAAAAACAAAGATAACAATCACCATACAGGGGATCCAGGATAATGCAAAACCAAGGGTGGGGTGGAGCAGGATGTACTGTATACTCATAATAACAATTCTACAGGTGAGTAATCACAGAATTGTATTCTTAGTATACAGTATGTCCTGCTCCAGATAAGAATTATTACACTTGGGACATCCAATAGCAGTGTCCATAAAGTAGGGTGGGATCCCCAAAGGTAACAGCAGACAGGGCATACCACTGCCGCCTGCAGAACCTTGCGGCCAAAAGCAGCATCAGCTGAGGCCCTAACATCAACCTTTGTAAAACTTTGTAAAGGTATGAACAGAAGACCAAGTAGCGGCCCTGCAAACTTGTTCAACAGAAGCCTGGTGCTGAAAAGCCCAAGAGGCACCAATAGCACGAGTGGAATGAGCAGTAAGGCGGAAGGGAGGATTCTTCCCCTTAGCAGAATAAGCCTGAATCACGGCCTGACGGATTCATTTGCTGATAGTTGATTTAGCAGGAGCCAAACCCTTCCTGGGACCACAAAAAGAGCATCAGTTTTTCTGAATGGTGCAGTAGCCACCAGATAGTACTTCAGACACCTAACCACATCCAAAGAATGCAAAACCCTTTCCTTAGCATTACTAGGATTAGGGCACAAGGAAGGAAGAACAATGTCCTGATTCAGATGAAAGGCAGACACGACCTTAGGCAGAAAATCTGGCTTGAAGCGAAACACCACCTTGTCCTGGTGTCTCTCATAGTAGGGGAGCTGGATGGAGAGCGCCGCCAACGCAGACACCCGCCTAACAGAGGTGATAGCCACTAAAAAGACAACCTTGACAGTAAGAATGGCCAGGGCAGCCTCCTGCACAGGTTCCAAGGGAGCACCCTGCAAGGCAGACAAAACTAAGTTCAAATCCCAAACCGGCAACATAGGCTTATGTGGGGGACGCACATGAGTAACCCCCTCGAAAAAAGTCCTGATCAGAGAATGCTGGGCAAAGGACCTCTGGAAGAAAACAGCCAGGTCAGAAACCTGACCCTTCAGAGTACTGATTGGAGCCCCAGCTCCAACCCATGCTTCAGGAATTCCAGGATCCTGGGAATAGAGAACACACGACAGGGAAGAGACCTAGACTCACACCAGTCAATGTAGGCACACCAAACCCTATAGTAAATGGAAGAAGACCTCTTTCTAGCCTTTATCATGGTATCAACAACAGAGGCAGACAGTCCCTTCTCCATCAAGATGGAGGTTTCAGCAGCCAGGCCGTCAAAGCCAGAGTTTGTAAATTGGGATGGCGTAAGTCACCCTGAGTGAGCAGTCCTGGCATCCCCAGAAGACTTAGGCTTGGAGCCCCAGGATGAGCCAGGGCATCCACGTCCTCTGCCCCTACCCCAGAAATCTCCTCGGGCCCCAGTAAGGGAGACCCCCCTCCCCTGTCTGGCTCCACGGTAGGGGGAAGAAAAGGAGCCCTGTCCCTGAAAGGGCCAAGACTGCCGCCTGCGCTGGGGTAACCTGCCTCCCTTAGCAAACAGGTCCAGGCGGTCCCCAAAGAGGCGTAGTCCTTTGAAGGGAAACCCAGTGAGAGCTTTCTTGGCAGCGTTGTCAGCAGCCCACTGGCGCAGCCAAACCGAGTGGCGTATAGCCACCACAAGGGCAGAGGTTCTGCCACACATCCTAATGGTATCATCCAAGGCCAAGAGGACATAAGTCACAAAAACCTCACAACGAGAGAGTGCATTAAACTCCTCACTAGAAACATCATCAGGAGCACTATCTAGAATACTTCTAAGCAGGGTCCTAATAGCCACAGCCGTAATGGCAGAGGCACAGACCAGGCGCAGCGCCGTCCCCACACAGGCAAAGGCATGGGACGCCAGCTGATCAATACGCCGGTCCTCACCATCCTGCAGCATAGTAGAGTCAGGGGAATGCATGACAGAGGTGTTAGATAACCCTAGGACCGGGGCATCCACCTCTGGAGGGGATGACCAACGCTTCACCACATCAGCAGAAAAGGAATACCTTTGATCCCAACTCTTAGGGACTCCGGGGAGCCTGCTGGGATGCTCCTATTCCTGGAGCACGAGACTATTAAAATGGGCTTGCTCAGGAAACTCTAAACTTGGCTTAGCAGTATGAAACAATTCCCCCTGCTGCCTGGGGGCCGCAACCGGGGGAGAGATAGACCGTACCTCAAAAATCTGAGCCAACAGCCTATCAGTATCCTCTGGGGCCCAGGGGTCAGATCCAGAATCATCATGACCCCTGGGCCTCTCATCCGATGACTCCGAGTCAGGGAATAACTCCCCTTCTTCCAAAGGGGTATAACCAGACAGTTCCAAGAACTCATCAGCCTCCATAGGGAAAAGAGTGACATCAGGCGTCAAGTGCTGCTTCTTAGCAGAGGCCTTACGCGCCAAGGTATTAGCAAGCAACTTCTCAACACTAGCCCGTCTGGAAGACACATCAGGCTGAGAATCCCCACTGGTATGCAACTCAATGGGAGTCAAATTTAAGCTTGGGGGAGTAGGTGACGCCATACGAGGCGCAGGCCCAGCTACTGGTAAACCAGGCTGCAGCGCAAGCTCCTGCTGGGCACAAGGTATACAGACCCGCACATTGTCAGCACTAGTAGGGGACACCCCACAAGCTACACACAGCCAGGCTTGTCCCGAAGGAACCCCAAGCACATTATCCTGAGACGCCTCCATATGGTGATTATAGTGGCACAATAGGCCAATAGGGATTCACGCTATAAAGGCAACCTGGGATGCCCCAATAGCCGCTAGGGAAGTGGGAGTAATTTACACACTAGGCCTCACAAGTTTAATAACTAAATAGAGGGAGTAGGGCCGAGAGAAACCAATAGAGTTTGAACCGTCTGAAAGACATAAGCGAAGAGTACCCCATAAGTGACATGTATAATGACATAGGGTAAATAAAGCTGCCCGCGAGGGCACTCATGGACCGCGGTAGGTAGATGCCAGCCACGCAGCAGCCGAATCCAGAGAAAAATGCCGCGGGGTATACCTCGAGGGGCGGGCCGCGGAGACAGTGACGCGGAACGCGCCATTCGCGGGCGCCACCCCCCCCCCAAAGAGCACGAAGCAGCACACGTGACAAGCAGCCAATAACAGCGCCCCAGCGGCTGACGTAATGCCGCTGCCAACCGCAGAGCACAGTGGAGGCGCGCGTGCATTCAAAAACGCAACCAGTGCAAGTCAGCACGGAGATAGACACCAACCAGAAGCATAATACAGTGAAGCACCAAGGCATATAACCCCCCCCCCCCCGAGAGCTGCGAGGGAGGGCTGCGGCCACTTAACATAGTAGGGGACACCCTACTGTGTACACCTTGTTTGCACTCTGCAGTGCTAAACCACCCCCTCCCCAGTTACCCATATGCTCCCATCAGTCTGGGATCCTCACCCCGCAGATCTGAATGGGTGCTGGTGGGGCTGCACAGGGAGAGTGGCGATGCCATGGGGTGCTGACCTTAGCTACACCATCTCTGCTATGCATGACTGCGCAGGCTGTGGCCATACTCCA
Source organism: Gastrophryne carolinensis (assembly GCA_027917425.1). Classification (NCBI taxonomy): domain Eukaryota; kingdom Metazoa; phylum Chordata; class Amphibia; order Anura; family Microhylidae; genus Gastrophryne; species Gastrophryne carolinensis. The sequence goes on along the minus strand of CM051238.1, from coordinate 182,565,361 downwards.
CTATACCTTTGTTCAGGTGAGTGCCTGGCATTTTAGAATTTGTGGAGGTGGTTGCGCCCCCAGCTAGAAGCTACTATAGATATGGCTGTCGGTGTGCTTTTCTCCATTGGTCTCTTAGCTGATGGGACCTGTGGAGGTGGGCACGTCCCCAGCTAGAGGCTAGCGGGGATGCGGTCGGCAGTGCACTCTGCTCCATTAGCCCTTAAGCTGATGGGATCTGTGGAGGTGGGCTCACTCCAGCTAAAGCCTAGCAGGGATGTGGCCAGAGGTGCACTCTGCTCTATAGTCCCTTAGCTGCTGGGATCTGTGGAGGTGGATATGCAGCCAGGTGTAAACTCTCCTCCATTCCTGCGTTGTCTGATGGGACCTGTGCAGGTGGGCACGCCCACAGCTACAGGCTAGCCGGAATGTGGCCGGCAGGGCGTTCTGCTCCATTTGTCCCTTAGCTGATGGGACCTGTGGAGGTGGACACATCCCCAGCTAGAGGCTAGCAGGGATGTGTCCAGTGGTGCGCACTGCTGCATTTGTCCCTTAGCTGATGGGACCTTTGGAGGTGGGCACCCCCCCAGCTTAGAGGCTAGCAGGGATGTGTCCAGTGGTGCGCGCTGCTGTATTCGTCCCTTAGCTGATGGGACCTGTGGAGGTGGGCACCCCCCCCCCCAGCTTAGAGGCTAGCAGGGATGTGTCCAGTGGTGCGCGCTGCTGTATTCGTCCTTTAGCTGATGGGACCTTTGGAGGTGGGCACCCCCCCAGCTTAGAGGCTAGCAGGGATGTGTCCAGTGGTGCGCGCTGCTGTATTCGTCCTTTAGCTGATGGGACCTTTGGAGGTGGGCACCCCCCAGCTTAGAGGCTAGCAGGGATGTGTCCAGTGGTGCGCACTGCTGCATTTGTCCCTTAGCTGATGGGACCTTTGGAGGTGGGCACCCCCCCCAGCTTAGAGGCTAGCAGGGATGTGTCCAGTGGTGCGCGCTGCTGCATTTGTCCCTTAGCTGATGGGACCTTTGGAGGTGGGCACCCCCCCAGCTTAGAGGCTAGCAGGGATGTGTCCAGTGGTGCGCGCTGCTGCATTTGTCCCTTAGCTGATGGGACCTTTGGAGGTGGGCACCCCCCCAGCTTAGAGGCTAGCAGGGATGTGTCCAGTGGTGCGCGCTGCTGCATTTGTCCCTTAGCTGATGGGACCTTTGGAGGTGGGCACCCCCCCAGCTTAGAGGCTAGCAGGGATGTGTCCAGTGGTGCGCGCTGCTGTATTCTTCCTTTAGCTGATGGGACCTGTGGAGGTGGGCACCCCCCCAACATAGAGGCTAGCAGGGATGTGTCCAGTGGTGCGCGCTGCTGTATTCTTCCTTTAGCTGATGGGACCTGTGGAGGTGGGCACCCCCCCAACATAGAGGCTAGCAGGGATGTGTCTGGTGCTGCGCGCTGCTGTATTCGTCCTTTAGCTGATGGGACCTCACGCTGGCTAAGAAAAGCCAGACTAAGCCGAGCGCGCTGATTAGCTGCATGCCCACACATGTGCCATTGGATTGGGGGCAGGTGAGTTTTACTGGTGATCCAGGGGTGTCATAGCAAAGGGCAAGGACCAAAACCTGGAATAGACAAACATTATGCGTTTTCTTTAAATTGTTTTTGTTATAGAAGACGATAATACAGACGTATGTATCACAAAACTTGTTGCAACATGTTTTCCACAATTCATTGAAATCAGCCAAATTATAACCAGGCTTTAATCTTCATCTTACAATCACCATTATGTGTTTTGATTCCAGTCACAACTTACCCCTACCCTGGCACTGATGCAGGATGGGGTGGGTTACAATAAACATTACCTGACCTTGGGGCCAGCTCCACTCTCCTATTTCTGTGCATCAAGTTGCTGCGGACACAGCGGTACCCCCCCCCCCCCCCCCCCGGTCCGTGCAATCACCTCCAATCACTTGAATGGGCAGGTAGACACGCGCACAGAGCCAAGGGTTTCGGCTCTGTTGTTTTGAGACAAGGTGGCGGCGGTGGCCAGAATCCAAAGCGCTGACCCGAGGTTCCGAGGCGGGTTTTTTTCCTTTGTAAACCTCCCAAATTGTGACTGGAATTCCACTTCAAAGTGAATCAAAACCCACCAGCAGCCGACCTGGAATCTAAAATCCTGAAATGGGATGCCCTGCTGTGTGCAGCCCCCCAGGGTGCCCATAATAAATCACCTTTTCCTGCTCCAACGGCACATGCACGGGCTTTCCACCATAAGGCAAACGCCTCTGATTGTTTACAATGGGGAGTGCTCCCATTCCAACCATTCAGATAGGATGCGGCAGCAGTGCACGCTCCTCATTAATTTCAATCAGAGCCCTTTACCACCAAATGATGTAGTCCAGGCAAAGGGCTCTGATGGGACGAGAGCCCGCGCATGTGCCCTTGGAGCAGGGAAAGGTGAGATTTAGTGAACTGGGGGGTTTCAAAGAGCGGAGCATCCTAATTTGGAATGCCCCGGGGACAAGGAACAAAACTCAGGAAAGTCACATTCCCGTTTTTTGTTCCGCTTTACGAAATTAAACTCAACATTGGAAAGCATTGCACTAAAGTGGTTATTATTGCCTTAAAGCGGTCCTTCACCCTGAATAAGAGTCTATCTTATATGTTTCCCACACCCTGTACATACAGATTGCTCACATTAAAAATCATCCTACCTGCATCTACTACATGTTATGAGCCTTTAAACATCCAAGATGGCGGCTCATGGAACATCAGGCAGCCTGCAAACAGGAAGTGCCTTCTGACTGTGCTGCTCTGCATTCTGGGATTGCTGACCTTTTCCTGACACCAGCTCTGCTCTGTCTGAGCAAAGCACAGCTATAACCCCGCCCCCTGTACTTTATCCCGCTCTCCTCTCCTCAGCAAGTGTGATGCTTCTTAGTCAAGATGGCGGCGCCTCTATCCTAAAGTCCTGAACGCAGCCCAGTGGTGGAAAGAATAATAAGTGACTAAAAACTTAAAATATATTAATTTTAGGTGCTGGGGAATAGTTTTTAAGGGATTGGGCTTTTCAATAAATCATGGTGAAGGTGCGGTTTAATACTACACTAGCCAAATGTCCATATTTGTTTTCTATCAATAAAGCTTTTTAGATTATGAAAAAAAAAAAAGTCCAGCGACGTTGTTGCGCTTCCTGGTCACGTGCGACAAGTAAACAGAGCGGTGTGATCGCTGAGCAGGCGGCCTGGTGCTGCAGCCCTGCATGGTGGCGCCTCAGGTTGCGGGCGAGGCTCCAGCGGCCCCGGGGCTGGAGGACGATGACGACGAGGAGCCGCTGCTGCTAATGACGAGTTCGGTGATGATCCCGCTGAGCGGGCCGGCGGTGAGCGCGGAGCAGGGCGTGCTGCACACCTTCTTCTCGCACCTCGGCCATTTCTCCTATGACAAGGCCAAGGACAATGTGGAGCGCGAGAAGGAGACCAACAAGACGGCCGGGGCCTCGTGGTCCTCCATGCTGGCAGCGCTGGCTCACCTGGCGGCTGCTGAAAAGGCTTACCACAGCATGAGCTTCCTGGGCCAGAAGCCTGGTCAGTATATGTGTGTGTGACCACAGCATGAGCTTCCTGGACCAGAAGCCTGGTCAGTATGTGTGTGTGACCACAGCATGAGCTTCCTGGGCCAGAAGCCTGGTCAGTATGTGTGTGTATGACCACAGCATGAGCTTCCTGGGCCAGAAGCCTGGTCAGTATGTGTGTGTATGACCACAGCATGAGCTTCCTGGGCCAGAAGCCAGGTCAGTATGTGTGTGTGTGACCACAGCATGAGCTTCCTGGGCCAGAAGCCGGGTCAGTATGTGTGTGTATGACCACAGCATGAGCTTCCTGGGCCAGAAGCCGGGTCAGTATGTGTGTGTGACCACAACATGAGCTTCCTGGGCCAGAAGCCTGGTCAGTGTGTGTGTATGACCACAGCATGAGCTTCCTGGGCCAGAAGCCTGGTCAGTATGTGTGTGTATGACCACAGCATGAGCTTCCTGGGCCAGAAGCCCGGTCAGTATGTGTGTGTATGACCACAGCATGAGCTTCCTGGGCCAGAAGCCGGGTCAGTATGTGTGTGTGACCACAGCATGAGCTTCCTGGGCCAGAAGCCTGGTCAGTGTGTGTGTATGACCACAGCATGAGCTTCCTGGGCCAGAAGCCCGGTCAGTATGTGTGTGTATGACCACAGCATGAGCTTCCTGGGCCAGAAGCCCGGTCAGTATGTGTGTGTATGACCACAGCATGAGCTTCCTGGGACAGAAGCCCGGTCAGTATGTGTGTGTATGACCACAGCATGAGCTTCCTGGGCCAGAAGCCAGGTCAGTGTGTGTGTGTATGACCACAGCATGAGCTTCCTGGGCCAGAAGCCAGGTCAGTATGTGTGTGTATGACCACAGCATGAGCTTCCTGGGCCAGAAGCCTGGTCAGTATGTGTGTGTGTGACCACAGCATGAGCTTCCTGGGCCAGAAGCCTGGTCAGTATGTGTGTGTGTGACCACAGCATGAGTTTCCTGGGCCAGAAGCCGGGTCAGTATGTGTGTGTATGACCACAGCATGAGCTTCCTGGGCCAGAAGCCTGGTCAGTATGTGTGTGTATGACCACAGCATGAGCTTCCTGGGCCAGAAGCCTGGTCAGTATGTGTGTGTATGACCACAGCATGAGCTTCCTGGGCCAGAAGCCAGGTCAGTATGTGTGTGTATGACCACAGCATGAGTTTCCTGGGCCAGAAGCCAGGTCAGTATGTGTGTGTGTGACCACAGCATGAGCTTCCTGGGCCAGAAGCCAGGTCAGTATGTGTGTGTGTGACCACAGCATGAGCTTCCTGGGCCAGAAGCCTGGTCAGTATGTGTGTGTATGACCACAGCATGAGCTTCCTGGGCCAGAAGCCTGGTCAGTATGTGTGTGTGTGACCACAGCATGAGCTTCCTGGGCCAGAAGCCTGGTCAGTATGTGTGTGTGTGACCACAGCATGAGTTTCCTGGGCCAGAAGCCGGGTCAGTATGTGTGTGTATGACCACAGCATGAGCTTCCTGGGCCAGAAGCCAGGTCAGTATGTGTGTGTATGACCACAGCATGAGCTTCCTGGGCCAGAAGCCAGGTCAGTATGTGTGTGTATGACCACAGCATGAGCTTCCTGGGACAGAAGCCTGGTCAGTATGTGTGTATGACCACAGCATGAGCTTCCTGGGCCAGAAGCCAGGTCAGTATGTGTGTGTATGACCACAGCATGAGTTTCCTGGGCCAGAAGCCGGGTCAGTATGTGTGTGTGTGACCACAGCATGAGCTTCCTGGGCCAGAAGCCAGGTCAGTATGTGTGTGTATGACCACAGCATGAGCTTCCTGGGCCAGAAGCCAGGTCAGTATGTGTGTGTATGACCACAGCATGAGCTTCCTGGGACAGAAGCCTGGTCAGTATGTGTGTGTATGACCACAGCATGAGCTTCCTGGGCCAGAAGCCTGGTCAGTATGTGTGTGTGTGACCACAGCATGAGCTTCCTGGGCCAGAAGCCAGGTCAGTATGTGTGTGTATGACCACAGCATGAGCTTCCTGGGCCAGAAGCCAGGTCAGTATGTGTGTGTGTGACCACAGCATGAGCTTCCTGGGCCAGAAGCCTGGTCAGTATGTGTGTATGACCACAGCATGAGCTTCCTGGGCCAGAAGCCTGGTCAGTATGTGTGTGTGTGACCACAGCATGAGTTTCCTGGGCCAGAAGCCGGGTCAGTATGTGTGTGTATGACCACAGCATGAGCTTCCTGGGCCAGAAGCCTGGTCAGTATGTGTGTGTATGACCACAGCATGAGCTTCCTGGGCCAGAAGCCTGGTCAGTATGTGTGTGTATGACCACAGCATGAGCTTCCTGGGCCAGAAGCCAGGTCAGTATGTGTGTATGACCACAGCATGAGCTTCCTGGGCCAGAAGCCAGGTCAGTATGTGTGTGTATGACCACAGCATGAGTTTCCTGGGCCAGAAGCCAGGTCAGTATGTGTGTGTGTGACCACAGCATGAGCTTCCTGGGCCAGAAGCCTGGTCAGTATGTGTGTGTATGACCACAGCATGAGCTTCCTGGGCCAGAAGCCAGGTCAGTATGTGTGTGTATGACCACAGCATGAGCTTCCTGGGACAGAAGCCAGGTCAGTATGTGTGTGTGTGACCACAGCATGAGCTTCCTGGGCCAGAAGCCTGGTCAGTATGTGTGTGTGTGACCACAGCATGAGTTTCCTGGGCCAGAAGCCGGGTCAGTATGTGTGTGTATGACCACAGCATGAGCTTCCTGGGCCAGAAGCCAGGTCAGTATGTGTGTGTATGACCACAGCATGAGCTTCCTGGGACAGAAGCCTGGTCAGTATGTGTGTGTATGACCACAGCATGAGCTTCCTGGGCCGGAAGCCGGGTCAGTATGTGTGTGTGACCACAGCATGAGCTTCCTGGGCCAGAAGCCTGGTCAGTATGTGTGTGTGTGTGACCACAGCATGAGCTTCCTGGGCCAGAAGCCTGGTCAGTATGTGTGTGTGTGTGACCACAGCATGAGCTTCCTGGGCCAGAAGCCTGGTCAGTATGTGTGTGTGTGTGACCACAGCATGAGCTTCCTGGGCCAGAAGCCTGGTCAGTATGTGTGTGTGTGTGACCACAGCATGAGCTTCCTGGGCCAGAAGCCGGGTCAGTATGTGTGTGTGTGTGACCACAGCATGAGTTTCCTGGGCCAGAAGCCTGGTCAGTATGTGTGTGTGACCACAGCATTAGCTTCCTGGGCCAGAAGCCTGGTCAGTATGTGTGTGTATGACCACAGCATGAGCTTCCTGGGCCAGAAGCCTGGTCAGTATGTGTGTGACCACAGCATGAGCTTCCTGGGCCAGAAGCCAGGTCAGTATGTGTGTGTGACCACAGCATGAGCTTCCTGGGACAGAAGCCTGGTCAGTATGTGTGTGTGTGACCACAGCATGAGCTTCCTGGGCCAGAAGCTGGGTCAGTATGTGTGTGTATGACCACAGCATGAGTTTCCTGGGCCAGAAGCCTGGTCAGTATGTGTGTGTGACCACAGCATGAGCTTCCTGGGCCAGAAGCCGGGTCAGTATGTGTGTGTATGACCACAGCATGAGCTTCCTGGGCCAGAAGCCTGGTCAGTATGTGTGTGTGTGACCACAGCATGAGTTTCCTGGGCCAGAAGCCTGGTCAGTATGTGTGTGTGTGACCACAGCATGAGCTTCCTGGGCCAGAAGCCGGGTCAGTATGTGTGTGTGTGACCACAGCATGAGTTTCCTGGGCCAGAAGCCTGGTCAGTATGTGTGTGTGTGACCACAGCATGAGCTTCCTGGGCCAGAAGCCAGGTCAGTATGTGTGTGTGTGTATGACCACAGCATGAGCTTCCTGGGCCAGAAGCCTGGTCAGTATGTGTGTGTGTGACCACAGCATGAGCTTCCTGGGCCAGAAGCCAGGTCAGTATGTGTGTGTATGACCACAGCATGAGCTTCCTGGGCCAGAAGCCTGGTCAGTATGTGTGTGTGACCACAGCATGAGCTTCCTGGGCCAGAAGCCGGGTCAGTATGTGTGTGTATGACCACAGCATGAGTTTCCTGGGCCAGAAGCCTGGTCAGTATGTGTGTGTGACCACAGCATGAGCTTCCTGGGCCAGAAGCCGGGTCAGTATGTGTGTGTATGACCACAGCATGAGTTTCCTGGGCCAGAAGCCTGGTCAGTATGTGTGTGTGTGACCACAGCATGAGCTTCCTGGGCCAGAAGCCTGGTCAGTATGTGTGTGTGACCACAGCATGAGCTTCCTGGGCCAGAAGCCAGGTCAGTATGTGTGTGTGTGTATGACCACAGCATGAGCTTCCTGGGCCAGAAGCCTGGTCAGTATGTGTGTGTGTGACCACAGCATGAGCTTCCTGGGCCAGAAGCCAGGTCAGTATGTGTGTGTATGACCACAGCATGAGCTTCCTGGGCCAGAAGCCAGGTCAGTATGTGTGTGTGACCACAGCATGAGCTTCCTGGGCCAGAAGCCGGGTCAGTATGTGTGTGTGTGACCACAGCATGAGCTTCCTGGGCCAGAAGCCAGATCAGTATGTGTGTGTATGACCACAGCATGAGCTTCCTGGGCCAGAAGCCAGGTCAGTATGTGTGTGTATGACCACAGCATGAGCTTCCTGGGCCAGAAGCCTGGTCAGTATGTGTGTGTATGACCACAGCATGAGCTTCCTGGGCCAGAAGCCAGGTCAGTATGTGTGTGTATGACCACAGCATGAGCTTCCTGGGCCAGAAGCCTGGTCAGTATGTGTGTGTGTGACCACAGCATGAGCTTCCTGGGCCAGAAGCCGGGTCAGTATGTGTGTGTATTGTATTAGTAAAGGAGAACTCTAACCCATCATTTCATTTTTATATCATTCTCTTGTCAGGCACCATTGCTGCTTAAGGAAGTTCTCCTTACAGCTCTCTAAACTGTCCCTAAAGAACAAGAAGTGGTGCCACAGACCACATCAAAAACCTAACCTAAGGGCAGTGGTGGACTGGGTCCAAAACACAGCCCCAAGCCAGCCCATGACCAGTTCCCAGCATCCCTCCTCCACCTTGCTTCCTGCAAAACTCACCACCTTCCTGGCTCCCCTGCCGATGTAAACCCCAGCGATTGCGCTCCCTGCACCTTTGGGCTGTGTGTGCTCCCACTCCCATCCATTCAGATCGGCTGCTGGGGTAGCGGCCACTTGGGCTTCCCATTGCTACAAACAGACATTTTCTGAACATTACATAGGCACAGCAAATGGCTTTGAATGAATGAGAGCCTGCACATGTACCATAGGTATTGTTCCACTTTAAAGTGAAAGTACTGAAGCTTAGTATTGTCGCGGCAGATAATGTGGCAGAGGTAGGTATGGCCCCCCACAGTCATGATGCTGAGGCTACAGCATTGCAGGGTCAGACACATAGGCTTGGGTGTGTCTGAGGGGAGACAAGGGGGTAATAGGAATGGGGGTATCCAAAGCAGTGCAGCCCAACAGCAATTCGCCCAGGTCTCCCTATGGTCATTCTGTCCCTGCCTAAGGGTTGGGGCACTGTTTCTCAGCCTTTGGTATGGGTACCCGGCAATGTTCAAGGGGGCACCAATGGGGACGGGGGCTGATAGGTCTGGTATATTACTTTAACAGTAAAACATTATTCCTTCTTGCTTCAAAAAGTGCTACAAGGCCCATGGCCTGCTTATTGTGGTGACAGAACAAAATATACCAGCGGCCACCATGGAATGTAAAATATTCCAGGGCCGACTGCTAGCTTTCCCCCTGGCCATCCTGAATAAGGATGCCCCGATGTGTAAAACCCCCAGAACGCTGCTTTTCACTTGCCTTTTCCCTGTTTGTACAGCACATCCAATGAGAGCCATGTGCCGTGACCATGTCATATGTTCAGTGGGGTGGTGCATGCCCTGCTGCCCCAGTCATTTAGATAGGCTGTATGTAATGTTGGAGGTCCCTCAGCGATCAGGAGGAGGAGCTAACATTACAGCTAGCGAGCAGCACAGGCGAGAGGTATCAATGTGGGCACTCTGATTCAGCCTTGTTTTGCCAAGTACAAATATTACATATGTACTAGGGTCATATTGCAGAAGATAGTCTAAAGAGATACAACAGCCAGGGGACTGAATGGTTAATAGCAGTGCCATAGGGTTCTGTATACAAATACATGGGCTTTGTATTTTCCTATATTAGGAGCCCCTATTAAGGCAGCTATGTCAGTTCCAATCCCAGGAATTGAAGTGAAAGAAACTGGGAAAAAAAGTGCCTTATAGTTTTGTTATGCACTTGTAAATAGGGTTTCCATTAAAGTTAGCCTATCGTACATTCACTGCACCACTAGCACATCTATAGGAACCTCTTTGTGTATCTGCTTTGCCTCTTTGCTTTGTCTTCATCTGAACAGTGTATTATGTACTGTGTGTTTTGTAGGTGGCCAGTCCTTCTTCAGCAGGAAAGATTCCATCAGAACCAATTACTCCTCACTTTACAATGAACTGAAGAAAGTGGTGACCACAGGCAGAAACGCCACAGGGGGGACCGCTCCACACTTGGAAGAGCTGCTCTCGCATTTATCAGAACAGTTGTGCTTTTTTGTTCAAGCTCGCATGGAAATTGCAGATTTCTATGAGAAGATGTACTCCTTGAGCAGCCAAAAATTCATTAACGCAGAGGAGCTAGTGAACATTTTGGAGGCTATTCTAAAGAAGTACTGCTCCAGGTGAGCCTTTCTGTATGCAGGTCTGCTACCAATGTTGGTCTCTAAGGCAGGGATTATCAGCCCTGTCCTTGAGTAGCCCAAACAGGCCTTGTTTTGTGGATAGCCACATATATACACAATGGGAGGGGGGCGCTGCTCTAGTGCCCTCACAAATGTCTGCTCCTGATAAAGAATCTGCTTAAAGAGTTTCATCACGGTTTCCAATTTCCCTTTTATTTGTATTACTATAACTGGCCAGATGTTCCCCTGTCAGTTGGACACTCCCACTTTGAATAATTTTCTCACACTATCCCCCCCCCCCCCAATCCCCCAATGTCTTGGCAGACACCAAAATGTCCTACTTTGCTGACTGTCTTGCTGTCCCACTGAATCCAAGATGTCTGGTCAATTTATAGTACAGTTGGAGCCATGTTCTAGCTTATTTGTAGTGGAATCTATGGATCACTGAGTGTTAGGTCAATCGCCACCATTTTTTACAGACCACAGATATTAAAGTTGTACTTTGAGTGTATGTCTGGAGCATTGGACTACACCAACTTACACAAAGAAGCATAGCGTAGAATGTTGCAGATATTTGTTCCTAAAATGCCAGTGGAAAAGCCACACCCATCAATTTAACTAGAGGTTCCACTTAGAATCCCCCCAAAAATGGTCAGCTTCCCTATACTCTGCTCCGGGAGGATCTTGGTTTACAGGGACATAGAACAAACCAAATCCACACTACACACTATTTAGCTCTGCATTGCAGAGGAAATGGCTTCCGCACCTCCCCAGGGAAAGATGTGATTGACTGCAGTGTGCAGCACTTTAACTGGAGGGGCATCTGAGGAGGTAAGTGAGTAAATAGAAATTGCATAAGCATGCCATGTTACATGCATGTGTCTGTCCCAAGGCTGTGCTGTCACAAAGCACTCAAATTCAGTGCCCCCATAAGACCCTTCCTCTGAACTCCTTTCTTTGGCAATATGCAGCTGTGCTTTCAGGTTTGGAGGTGCTTTTGTCCACTTTAAAGTGGACTGTCACCCACCCCTGATCGGCCCGGAAATCTATAAGATTCCCGGGCCGATCACCTCCCTCACCGCAGGACATCCGAGACCGGGATGTCCCGCGGTGAGGGAGCCCCCGCAAAACCCCAAAGAAACTCACCTCCTCCCGCGCGCTCCTTTGGACGTGCCCGCGCCGGCCGTTTGTGAATGGCCGGCGCGGGTGCGCGCCCTGTCAGAGCGACGTGCGGGAGGCGGCGGCAGGCGCACTGTCTTGTCCGCCGCTTGTCCGTGGGAGCGTGGTGAGGTGAGTTTTGGGGGCTTTCTGGGGGGTTTTACACAGCGGGACACCCCTAATCGGGGTGCCCCCCTGAAGTGGACCAAAACCCAGGATAGTCAAAATCCTGGGTGTTGGTCCACTTTAACACTCTCTCCTTGGGCATGCCAGTTTGAGAGGCCTTTTCAGCTAAACATCGTTAGGAAGCCAAAACTGGGCATTAGAGCCTTTATGATGTGGGGCAGGTAGTAGTAGCTGGACACTTCATTGAAGCAAATCATCTATTGAATGAGCTTATGGATTCCACATGTATGTAGCTGTTAATTCCCCCCTGTCTGCCAACGGATGCAGCTCTGCTAGGTAAAAATCTGTACCTCCCTAATGAAAGGCTTGCCGATAGTGAGAGGGGTGGGTTGGTTTAATATGCCTGTGAACCAGGATCCACTCTGGCACATAGTTGCAAGGGAGGAGACTGTAGGTCTGCTTTAAGGAGCACTAGTGGTGCCAAAGCAGAAAGCTGGGCCCATCCAAGATGTGCATTGTACAGAAATGCACAACTGACACATTTGCAGCAACTGTGGCCTTGCAGAGGACCTAAAGCCTAGAAGGGTAAAGACAACCCTTCGTTCCCCATTCACAGTCTAGAAGCCACAAAACACTCAGCAGCTGGCACCTCGCCAATAGGAGGCATCTGTCACTGCAGTGCTATAGTTCTAGTAATAGGAAGGGTTTAGAGTGGCTAGGGGACATCTGTCCCCGAGTGAACTGTTTAGTCTCGCATTCTTTTTTTAATAGCTGGTCTCCTATTTCCTTTCTGTAGCTACAGACTGAGAGAAACTACCTATTGTTCTGGGACTGAAGTCTAAAAGACCCCAGGGATGGGCGATCAAGTACGCCTGGGGTATCCTGAGCTGGGTTGCCCCTCTGTGTGACCCCCCCCACCTTTCCAGCCCTCCCAAGCTAGAATTGTGGGGTGTGACCACATTTCCTGCAGCTGAGGTGGGAGCATGCTACAGATTACAGGGTGCCCAGGAGCATGCTAAAGAATACAGGGTGCCCAGGGTTGTGGCTGCTTCCGTTTCTCTCTCTGCCGGTGCTCTGTACCAGAGCTGAATGCTGTATATTAATATGCATGCCATTCAGTGCCGATTGGATGAGAGCCATGTGCAGTGAGACCAGCAGAGTGCGTTTTTAAGGCCAGTTTGTGGGGTTTCACACAGTGGGGCAACCCAAATTATGATGCCAGTGGGACAAGTATCAAAACCCGAAATTGTAAAACATCCTGGATTTTGGTCCATTGTAAACGGACAACCTTCTTCCTAATCCGTCGCTTTATTTTTCAGGTTTCATCACCCCATATTGTCTCCCTTAGAAAGTGGATTCCAGCTGGAAGCTGATGTTCTGGCGCACCTTTTAAAAGCACAAAGCTTGATATTTGAGTGGAAGTTCCTCCTGTCTCTTGTAAACTTGCACAATGCTCACACCAAATTACAGACTTGGGGGCAGATATTTGAGAAGCAGAAAGAGACCAAGAAACATTTATTTGGGGGGCAGTCACAGAAAGCCGTGCAGCCCCCACATCTTTTCTTGTGGCTTATGAAATACAAGAACAACCTACTTGCCAAGTTCACACTTTACTTCCATGAAGCGCTAAGCCGACAGACCTCAGAGATGAAAACCCTGACCGCGAAAACAAATCCAGACTACTATGGAAAGATCTCCAGCTTTATTAGAAAGTACGATGCAGTCAACGTGTCCCTAATTTTTGACAACCAAGGCTCAGAAAGCTTTCAGGGCCATGGATACCACCACCCAGATTCTTACAGAGAAGCCCCCAAAGGAGTAGACCAGTATCCTGCAGTGGTGTCCTTGCCTAGTGACCGGCCTGCCATGCACTGGCCCAATGTTATTATGATAATGATGGACAGGAGTGCCGATCTCAACACTTTAGAGAAGGTTGTCCACTTCTATGATGAAAAAGTACCCAGCACTTATTTTCTAACGCGCCCTGAGCCCCATTTTACCCTTGTGGTCATTTGTGAGTCAAAAAAGTCGGAGAAAGACTCTCATTTCATTTCTTTTCTTAATGAGCTTTCTCATTCTCTTAAAAGTTCCAGAATATTTGCAAGTTTAAAGCCAGGCTCAAAGGGTTAAATAACGAAAAATCGACAAATGCTGCACTGTTGCAGGGTAACTAATATAACAAAACAAAAAAAACATACTTCTGCTGGACCAGCAATCAATTTTGCAGCCTTTAGATGAGCCATGTCTGTATGTGCACAAATAAGGGAAGCTTTCCCCTCTGCTGATAGAGAACACTTTCTCCTACTGCAGCCCCTTTAAAACAATCCAATAGTCATGATAGACGTTTACATTGTCTCTATTAATAGGATGTATGCTGATTTGGGATTGGCTGCACCTTGAAACATAACTAGAGCCTGTTTTAGTGCTATCATCTTGGCTTACTATCAGGATCCAGAGCAAAGGCAGAAGCATCCAATCATAGCATCTCCAGCTCTCTGCTATGTTCGCATCTGGCTAAACTAATTCTTTTGTTCAATATGTTTTTATAGAGAATAAAGACATAGAAACAGTACACAATAGTAATATCACAACTGTCCCATATACCACAATCTATTAAAGCACAATTACCAGCCTAAACCAAGCACTCTCCTAGGGAAGGGGCGCTTGCCAAAACCCATCTAATATCCTTTTTTCAGGTCGCCCTTGGTGTGCAAACCTTCCCTCTCCCACCCCCGATTCGCACCCTGCTGCCACTCAGCTCAAGGTGCCCTGACGTTATAGGTGGGAGAATGCACCCAACCCAAAGAATTGTGGCCCAGGTGGAATGCTGAAAGGAGACGAGAAAAACGGAGCGAAAGAAAAGGAACAGATGGACAATTGGGAAAAAGAACATTGAAGGGGTCGGGGGGGCAGAGGCAAAGGAAGGGGTAGAGGGCAAAACTAATTCTTTGATCTGTTGTCTGGATAGCGATAGCGAGGATGCTGCAAGCTCGGTGAGTCTGCATCCTCAGTAAGGCAAGTGTAAAGCCAGAAGATGGTCATTTTGTTGCGCTTCAAAGTGTGGAGCATCCCCAAATCAGTATATGAATACCTTCCGCTAATTTCTGCCCACATCTTTGATGCTGGCATAGTCTGATCCTTTTTTCAGGCTGTTCTCTCAAAAGCAGACACATGACAATCTTAGAAATGGTATTTGAGGTTGGTCTCATCAGGTAAAGAATGATAGTCCATTTGACCTTCCTGTATGCCCGTCCTTAGCCAGTTTTTAGTCTTAGTTTTAGATCGAGTGGGGTAGGGTTATACCCATTTTAGAGCTCTAAATACTCCCAATGGTAATTACTGCACATGCAATGCTGTTTCAGGTCCAGCTACTTGCTATATAACAATACTACCTATAAAAAAAGCGATTATAAGACTTACTTGAAAATAAATGCTCCCCCCCCCCCCCCCCCCCCCCCCAAATAACCTTTATGGGAAATTCCACAAAAAAAAAAGTGTTCCCTCGCAGATACCCGTTATGCATCCGAGCTGCGTAATGACCAGCCGGGGGCCTTTTGATAGCAAACAGGCTTTCTCCAAGCCATTTATGTTTTTAGGTTATACTGGTGGGCTGAGAGCACTACTCTACAGTCCTTTATCGGCTAGTTGGGACTAAGCCTCATTTTTGGCTTGGACCCCCGTTTAAATCTTGAAGAGAAATGTAGCCCTCTGTTGCTATATGCCCCTGGGAAGGCAATAAGGGTCTTAAAGGGCAAGTCCACTTTGATGGCATTTTTTAAAATGTATTTTTTTGTGTGTCCTCAAGGTGCTAAGCTGATTTTGTTTTTTCTTTTCTTTTGTTAGCAAATGTGTGTTTTATGGAAGCAGTTTTCATTACCTACAATCTGTTGCTATTCGCATCGTACACCAAGTCTGTACAGCAAGAAGAAAGAAGTGAGTTCGGTACACATAGAACATTGCTGCTATGGCCACTGTTGAACTGAGGGAGCTCACTCAACCTTGCACATGCCCAGTAGCAGTGTTCTGTGTGTACAGGGCTCACATCTCTCTTCTTGTAGATCTTGGTGTACGTTGCCAATAGGAAAAAACTGCTTCCATGAAACACATATTCTAACAAAAAAACTAAATTGGCTCTGCACCTTGAACACACATCATTTTGCCACACACAAATTTACCATTTCAAAAAATTCAGCCGAAGGTGGACTTTCCCTTCAAAGCAGAAACAGGCGCATGGGCAACAGACGGAGGTTGTAGATAACTAAACTGATGTTAGAAATTTGGCCATGTAAAGTGGAATATCTATTTCAAGGTTGTAAAGTGCATACGTTGCATGTTATGCTTAGCATACACTTTCTTTTTTTTGTGTTATTTTTGTTTTTGGAGGAAAGACTGCACTTTACTGTGTCTATACAGCAACATGTAGAATGCTGAAAACCTCTCTACTGTCCTTTGGGGGAGTTAGGTCAGTATTTTGTTAGCAATAGAAATGTTCTCCTCCTGGCTCTGTGGCCCCTATCTGGACTGTGCTGGGCCAAACAACATTGCTCTAGAACTTGCACCTGATCTATATTTCTCTTTTGACTATGAATCCTCCATTTTTTGGCAAAGTGGATACACTGATATTTGTATTGCTTAGGGCATAATGGTTGAGGGAAATGTGGCCCATGTTTACTTCAGGCATATTTAATCTTTTAGTAAATGGAAATTTAAAGCCAAAATGTAGCCAACTGGATGATATACATACCTTGCCAGCGTTCCCACAGTGCAGACAGCTCTCCTCCAAACAGCTTCTTTGGCAGCACATATTAATGTGTGGCTGAAAAAGCTAAATAGGAGCCTAGCTGTACTTTTGGTCAGCACACACCCTCTGCATCCTTCCATGGCTGTGCACAGCCACGTCAGCCTTTGAGATACAGCGGGCCCAGCAGCACACAGCCTGAGCAAGGTGCCGCTGATGGCCGGGGCATCCAAAATCAGGGTGCACCAAGACAGGGGATTTAAACTGACCTAGCCTCCTTTAGGTGCTAGGTCCAGTTTTGGCCCAGTTGAATAGTGCCTGAATCATCACTACAGCAACTGAGCTTAACTGATGGCGCATGCCCTGCAGCCTGTAACTGTCATACAAAAAACACGTCCTTGAAAGTAAACAAGTATCAGTATGGGCAGTAGACACTCTGCTGTTAAAGGTTACATTCTCCTTCTGCAGAGTAAAGACATGGGAATGGGTTAGTTTGTAATGCATGGGTGATCATCTTTACAGTGTATCTCAATGTAACATGCAGTAGGAGAATGTAACGGATTTATCATCTGAGAGGCAGAGAAGTGCCTGTGATGTAAATATATTCAGCCCCTCACCTATCAGCTGGCAAATGATACTTGTCCTTTAAAATAAATCTGTCACCAGGAAGGCTTCATTGCACGCAGCAGCAGGTAGGCCCTTATTGCAGTCAGTAGGCCTCTCTGACTTTTTCCAGAAACAGTTGGGACATTTATTTGGCTAAAACAAAAAACAGAACAGAAAAAACCACCATATTGAGGCATTGACCACTAAATAAAAAAACAAAGGGGTGCTCGCTTTCCGTCTCGTGCAGCTGGTTCCACTCTGGCAACCAGCTGGATGGCATCCCAGTCACGAGCACCTGTGTGTTGAGCTCACGCTCCTCTGCCATTGGGCACAGCGGTGCTGCCACAAATGTTCCATTCACTATAATAGACCTCAGTGATTGATGTCAAAGACAGACTCTCCTTATCTCCTCCGCATCGGCTTCCTCCCAGCCTGGAGATCAGAAATGTTCCTGTTTCTGAATAAAAGTATGACAGAGCACACCTGTCCCAGAATTCTTTGGGCGCATGACCAATGATTGCTGTTGTGGCTTTGCTCCTGTATCAGTCACTAAGCTCAGAAAGCGGTATGTTTCTGAGCACCAGACTAGTAGCAAATTTTTAGGTAGATTAGGGCAAAGTTAATATAAAATATATATTTAATTTTTTGTGCCTTTTTTATATGGAGAACTAGCATCGCCTCCTGTCTGGTGAACAAACAGGAAGTTCATGTAACAGAAAATCCATGGGGCATCACAAGCACATATTTTTTCCATAGTCCTCGTCCTTCCCTCCTGTTGACACCCACTGATATTCTGTTAACTGGCTTCCTGGAGACCAAAGTGGAAGGGAGAGTGGATCTCTGCAATGGAGGTCACAGTTGGCAAAACACATAAAATGCAGTTGGGCTTTAATTGTGGATGTGCTATTAGTAAGTGAATCACTTGACGTGCTTTGGATTTTATCATGTCCATGAGTGAGCTGGTAATGGAAAATCCTGCTGAGCTCTAATCCCTGTGTATGCCAGCATTGCACAAGCATGGATATTGTAACCTCATTGTGTCCCCCAGTGCATTATGGGGTATTGGATTCAGTGGAACACTCCAGAGCACTCTGTTTATCTTGTTCTGGTGCCAGGATGTTGTTTTGCTCCTCTTTTTCAGAAATGTCGGCACCGCTCACTATTCTAGCTATTTAAATGTGCTGTTCCTAGCAGCGCCAGCAGTGTAAGCAGACTTGGACGCCACCAATGACTTCATTTGTTCACCATGAGCGGATTATATTTGCTGAATGAAGAGTCATGGCCTTGTGATGGGTTTCTAATAGATGCGTTTTATACACAGTGGGTTCTTCAAAAAGCTCTATCAATGCAATTCTAAGAGTTTTATTTACTATTTGGAAAAAACTATATTGTTCCTGCTGAAACGAATTTGCTGCAATATGTTAAATAACTTGTGGTAGGATGGTTCTATTTAATTTACTGTTTAATTTATACTACTGGATTAAAATCAGATTTGTAGCTTTATTATTCTCTCGTGTATTTATGTTGCTTGTGCCACTGGTCTTATCGTTTAATGTTTACACTCTTATAGGAAACAATCAGGTAAACTCCCTAAGCAGTGTCTTCCAGTCCCAGCACTGGGCCTCGTTCACCAACGTGCCTGCAAACAGTGGCCGATATCCCGAGGAATGCATGCACTCCGCAGGACTTTTGGGAGGGATACAGTTTAGAGAGTAAGACAAAACTGCTGCTGGGACAAAAGGTGATTTGCATGAACAATCCATTTCAGTAGGGAATAGAATTCCTGCCATATTTTGTTTTTTAGACAGTCATTTATTTGAACTTGTTTGGTGACTTCTAAAGCAAATGGAAATTTAGTGCTGATTAAATAGAAACTAAAGTCAAGTCACTCATATGGCAGCTAATGGGTCACTGGTAGTCTTGGGTAAACTGGTTCGGATTTGGCAAGTTCAGACCAACTTTAAAAAGGAACATCACACCTTTTCTGATGTACCTCTTTAAACATCTTTTCCTCACTGCCTTTTGGAGGTCCGTGTTATCTAAAACACTGACATCCGGCAGAATTCCTGGCTCATTTCCACCCCCCCCCCCCCTTAGTCATCACAGAGTGTCAGGCTTAGCCGGGCCTTACCTGTAGCCGCCCTCTTTTCAAATGTGCTGCGCCTCTCCTCAGTTCTCGCGCTCTGCTGTGCTGAGTGTCATTGCAGCCTATGCTGTGCATGAGCGAGATCTGAGGGGTGGCGCAGAGCATGTTGGAATTCCAAGATGCCACTGCCCAACAGGGGAGCGCAGGGATACTGAGCGCGATGCTACCAGAGAGATGTTTAAATTACCTATTTTTTAAACCGGTGGGGCAAGCCAGGTCAGGGGAGTTTTTACGAACTCTCCATAACCTGTAATGTTCCTCTTTAAACAAAACTTCAGTTTGGGTAATGAACTTGACCTGAATCTGGTCCCCATTGGTGTCAACGGGGACCCTAATGTTTGGACCCAAAAATGAAAGAGGGACCTCCTCTGTACCCACACAACGGCCTGCCCCCGGAATTTATTTCACTGGCACTGAAGAGCAGAGAGTGGCAGGAAATGCCAATGCCAGAGGATAGCGAGGGGAGAAGAGTTTGTTAAAATTCGATTTGGACAAACATGAATTTTCTTGACTTTTGGAAAAGCATCTGAATCAAATTTTTTTTAGAAATGCATCTCTGCTTCCCAATCTTTATTTTATCCACTTTTCTATTCTAGCAATAGAATGGTGGTCTGTATGGGTTGTGGGTCAGTTTAATCTGCTACAAACACAAAACAACCATGAATAGCTTGTATTGCCTTTATGTGCAATTTCAGCATATCCGGCTCGGGTACAGATCATACTGCAGCCTTGTCCAGTATCCCCTGATTGGAACCCGGGTACCACCAGCTGTACAGCACAATGACTGGAAGCAATGTGTAGGTGGGGGTGCAGTCATATGTGGTCTAGTAATGCTGCGTGAAACTTACATGGCAACTGCATCTGAAGCTGCAGTAATAAAAAAAAATATCCACGATCCATTAAAAAAACAAAAAGTTCTGAAATATTTTATGCCCCTCCAAATTACAGGTTATATTTTGTATGCCCCCCCAACATCCAATTTACCTGCTCTTAGGCTGTAGCTTCCTCAGTGCAAAGAGCTGCCAGCAGATGGCGATAGAATGTTGCACAGGCACGATTGTGAATGGACCTTAGTTTTTGGCTAAGGCTGTGGACACTTTTGCCTAGGTGACATTTGCTATAGCCTGTGTAATGCAGAGCACTAAATAGCTAAAGGACAAATAGCACTGAACACAAACTTGATTTCTTTGTATTTTGTTCCCATTTTAAAAAAAGGCAGCAGAAGGGATGAATGTTAGAAAGTGGTAGGGCTGAGCAGTCTATGGGGGGGCGCTCTGTGTCTGCTCACAAAGCTTTTAAGTACAGTGCTGTCTTCATTCTAATGGCATGGTGTCTAATTCCAAATGCCGGCCATACTCGGAGGTCTCCATTGAGAGGATTTGGTTGTTAAAAATACAATCTAGAGTTACAAGCAATTTACTATACTTTTAATATACATTTTAACTATTCCGAATAATCTTTTGTTCTAAACCGGTCATGATTTTAAGAAACCTTTAGGCACTGGTGTAGTAAGAAAGCAAATGATGAAAACTGGATGATTAATAAACAACTTTACACATGGCATTAGGATAAAAAATGACTATATCTAAAATGTATTCAAGCTTTCTTTAATAAAACGATTAGAATCTGCTTTACCCCCCCTCCATTCACTCCAATAACAGGATGTACTAAACCCCGGCATGCCCCCTCCATTCACTCCAATAACAGGATGTACTAAACCCCGGCATGCCCCCTCCATTCACTCCAATAAAGGGATGTACTAAACCCGGCATGCCCCCTCCATTCACTCCAATAACAGGATGTACTAAACCCGGCATGCCCCCTCCATTCACTCCAATAACAGGATGTACTAAACCCGGCATGCCCCCTCCATTCACTCCAATAACAGGATGTACTAAACCCCGGCATGCCCCCTCCATTCACTCCAATAAAGGGATGTACTAAACCCGGCATGCCCCCTCCATTCACTCCAATAACAGGATGTACTAAACCCGGTATGCCCCCTCCATTCATTCCAATAAAGGATGTACTAAACCCGGCATGCCCCCTCCATTCACTCCAATAACAGGATGTACTAAACCCGGCATGCCCCCTCCATTCATTCCAATAAAGGGATGTACTAAACCCGGCATGCCCCCTCCATTCATTCCAATAAAGGGGATGTACTAAACCCGGCATGCCCCCTCCATTCACTCCAATAAAGGATGTACTAAACCCCGGCATGCCCCCTCCATTCACTCCAATAACAGGATGTACTAAACCCCGGCATGCCCCCTCCATTCACTCCAATAAAGGGATGTACTAAACCCGGCATGCCCCCTCCATTCACTCCAATAAAGGGATGTACTAAACCCCGGCATGCCCCCTCCATTCACTCCAATAACAGGATGTACTAAACCCCGGCATGCCCCCTCCATTCACTCCAATAAAGGGATGTACTAAACCCGGCATGCCCCCTCCATTCACTCCAATAACAGGATGTACTAAACCCGGCATGCCCCCTCCATTCATTCCAATAAAGGGATGTACTAAACCCGGCATGCCCCCTCCATTCATTCCAATAAAGGGGATGTACTAAACCCGGCATGCCCCCTCCATTCACTCCAATAAAGGGATGTACTAAACCCGGCATGCCCCCTCCATTCACTCCAATAAAGGGATGTACTAAACCCGGCATGCCCCCTCCATTCACTCCAATAACAGGATGTACTAAACCCGGCATGCCCCCTCCATTCACTCCAATAACAGGATGTACTAAACCCGGCATGCCCCCTCCATTCACTCCAATAACAGGATGTACTAAACCCGGCATGCCCCCTCCATTCACTCCAATAACAGGATGTACTAAACCCGGCATGCCCCCTCCATTCACTCCAATAACAGGATGTACTAAACCCGGCATGCCCCCTCCATTCACTCCAATAACAGGATGTACTAAACCCGGCATGCCCCCTCCATTCACTCCAATAACAGGATGTACTAAACCCGGCATGCCCCCTCCATTCACTCCAATAACAGGATGTACTAAACCCGGCATGCCCCCTCCATTCACTCCAATAACAGGATGTACTAAACCCCGGCATGCCCCCTCCATTCACTCCAATAACAGGATGTACTAAACCCAGCATGCCCCCTCCATTCATTCCAATAACAGGATGTACTAAACCCCGGCATGCCCCCTCCATTCACTCCAATAACAGGATGTACTAAACCCCGGCATGCCCCCTCCATTCACTCCAATAACAGGATGTACTAAACCCAGCATGCCCCCTCCATTCATTCCAATAACAGGATGTACTAAACCCCGGCATGCCCCCTCCATTCACTCCAATAACAGGATGTACTAAACCCGGCATGCCCCCTCCATTCACTCCAATAACAGGATGTACTAAACCCCGGCATGCCCCCTCCATTCACTCCAATAACAGGATGTACTAAACCCGGCATGCCCCCTCCATTCACTCCAATAACAGGATGTACTAAACCCGGCATGCCCCCTCCATTCACTCCAATAACAGGATGTACTAAACCCGGCATGCCCCCTCCATTCACTCCAATAACAGGATGTACTAAACCCGGCATGCCCCCTCCATTCACTCCAATAACAGGATGTACTAAACCCCGGCATGCCCCCTCCATTCACTCCAATAACAGGATGTACTAAACCCGGCATGCCCCCTCCATTCACTCCAATAACAGGATGTACTAAACCCGGCATGCCCCCTCCATTCACTCCAATAACAGGATGTACTAAACCCGGCATGCCCCCTCCATTCACTCCAATAACAGGATGTACTAAACCCCGGCATGCCCCCTCCATTCACTCCAATAACAGGATGTACTAAACCCCGGCATGCCCCCTCCATTCACTCCAATAAAGGGATGTACTAAACCCAGCATGCCCCCTCCATTCACTCCAATAACAGGATGTACTAAACCCCGGCATGCCCCCTCCATTCACTCCAATAACAGGATGTACTAAACCCGGCATGCCCCCTCCATTCACTCCAATAACAGGATGTACTAAACCCGGCATGCCCCCTCCATTCACTCCAATAAAGGGATGTACTAAACCCGGCATGCCCCCTCCATTCACTCCAATAACAGGATGTACTAAACCCGGCATGCCCCCTCCATTCACTCCAATAACAGGATGTACTAAACCCGGCATGCCCCCTCCATTCACTCCAATAACAGGATGTACTAAACCCGGCATGCCCCCTCCATTCACTCCAATAACAGGATGTACTAAACCCGGCATGCCTCCTCCATTCACTCCAATAACAGGATGTACTAAACCCGGCATGCCCCCTCCATTCACTCCAATAACAGGATGTACTAAACCCGGCATGCCCCCTCCATTCACTCCAATAACAGGATGTACTAAACCCGGCATGCCTCCTCCATTCACTCCAATAACAGGATGTACTAAACCCGGCATGCCCCCTCCATTCACTCCAATAACAGGATGTACTAAACCCGGCATGCCCCCTCCATTCACTCCAATAACAGGATGTACTAAACCCGGCATGCCCCCTCCATTCACTCCAATAACAGGATGTACTAAACCCGGCATGCCCCCTCCATTCACTCCAATAACAGGATGTACTAAACCCGGCATGCCCCCTCCATTCACTCCAATAACAGGATGTACTAAACCCGGCATGCCCCCTCCATTCACTCCAATAACAGGATGTACTAAACCCGGCATGCCCCCTCCATTCATTCCAATAACAGGATGTACTAAACCCGGCATGCCCCCTCCATTCACTCCAATAACAGGATGTACTAAACCCGGCATGCCCCCTCCATTCACTCCAATAACAGGATGTACTAAACCTGGCATGCCCCCTCCATTCACTCCAATAACAGGATGTACTAAACCCGGCATGCCCCCTCCATTCACTCCAATAACAGGATGTACTAAACCCGGCATGCCCCCTCCATTCACTCCAATAACAGGATGTACTAAACCCGGCATGCCCCCTCCATTCACTCCAATAACAGGATGTACTAAACCCGGCATGCCCCCTCCATTCACTCCAATAACAGGATGTACTAAACCCCGGCATGCCCCCTCCATTCACTCCAATAACAGGATGTACTAAACCCGGCATGCCCCCTCCATTCACTCCAATAACAGGATGTACTAAACCCGGCATGCCCCCTCCATTCACTCCAATAACAGGATGTACTAAACCCGGCATGCCCCCTCCATTCACTCCAATAACAGGATGTACTAAACCCCGGCATGCCCCCTCCATTCACTCCAATAACAGGATGTACTAAACCCAGCATGCCCCCTCCATTCACTCCAATAACAGGATGTACTAAACCCCGGCATGCCCCCTCCATTCACTCCAATAAAGGGATGTACTAAACCCAGCATGCCCCCTCCATTCACTCCAATAACAGGATGTACTAAACCCCGGCATGCCCCCTCCATTCACTCCAATAACAGGATGTACTAAACCCCGGCATGCCCCCTCCATTCACTCCAATAAAGGGATGTACTAAACCCGGCATGCCCCCTCCATTCACTCCAATAACAGGATGTACTAAACCCGGCATGCCCCCTCCATTCACTCCAATAACAGGATGTACTAAACCCCGGCATGCCCCCTCCATTCACTCCAATAAAGGGATGTACTAAACCCAGCATGCCCCCTCCATTCACTCCAATAACAGGATGTACTAAACCCCGGCATGCCCCCTCCATTCACTCCAATAACAGGATGTACTAAACCCCGGCATGCCCCCTCCATTCACTCCAATAACAGGATGTACTAAACCCCGGCATGCCCCCTCCATTCACTCCAATAACAGGATGTACTAAACCCGGCATGCCCCCTCCATTCACTCCAATAACAGGATGTACTAAACCCGGCATGCCCCCTCCATTCACTCCAATAACAGGATGTACTAAACCCCGGCATGCCCCCTTTATTCACTCCAATAACAGGATGTACTAAACCCAGCATGCCCCCTCCATTCACTCCAATAACAGGATGTACTAAACCCCGGCATGCCCCCTCCATTCACTCCAATAACAGGATGTACTAAACCCCGGCATGCGCCCTCCATTCACTCCAATAACAGGATGTACTAAACCCTGGCATGCCCTCTCCATTCACTCCAATAACAGGATGTACTAAACCCCGGCATGCTCCCTCCATTCACTCCAATAACAGGATGTACTAAACCCTGGCATGCCCTCTCCATTCACTCCAATAACAGGATGTACTAAACCCCGGCATGCTCCCTCCATTCACTCCAATAACAGGATGTACTAAACCCCGGCATGCCCCCTCCATTCACTCCAATAAAGGGATGTACTAAACCCAGCATGCCCCCTCCATTCACTCCAATAACAGGATGTACTAAACCCTGGCATGCCCTCTCCATTCACTCCAATAACAGGATGTACTAAACCCGGCATGCCCCCTCCATTCACTCCAATAACGGGATGTACTAAACCCTGGCATGCCCTCTCCATTCACTCCAATAACGGGATGTACTAAACCCTGGCATGCCCTCTCCATTCACTCCAATAACGGGATGTACTAAACCCTGGCATGCCCCCTCCATTCACTCCAATAAAGGGATGTACTAAACCCCGGCATGCCCCCTCCATTCACTCCAGTAACGGGATGTACTAAACCCGGCATGCCCCCTCCATTCACTCCAATAAAGGGATGTACTAAACCCCGGCATGCTCCCTCCATTCACTCCAATAAAGGGATGTACTAAACCCCGGCATGCCCCCTCCATTCACTCCAATAAAGGGATGTACTAAACCCCGGCATGCTCCCTCCATTCACTCCAATAAAGGGATGTACTAAACCCCGGCATGCCCCCTCCATTCACTCCAATAACAGGATGTACTAAACCCGGCATGCCCCCTCCATTCACTCCAATAACAGGATGTACTAAACCCCGGCATGCCCCCTCCATTCACTCCAATAACAGGATGTACTAAACCCAGCATGCCCCCTCCATTCACTCCAATAACAGGATGTACTAAACCCCGGCATGCCCCCTCCATTCACTCCAATAACAGGATGTACTAAACCCCGGCATGCCCCTCCATTCACTCCAATAACAGGATGTACTAAACCCTGGCATGCCCCCTCCATTCACTCCAATAACTGGATGTACTAAACCCTGGCATGCCCTCTCCATTCACTCCAATAACGGGATGTACTAAACCCTGGCATGCCCTCTCCATTCACTCCAATAACGGGATGTACTAAACCCTGGCATGCCCCCTCCATTCACTCCAGTAACGGGATGTACTAAACCCGGCATGCCCCCTCCATTCACTCCAATAACAGGATGTACTAAACCCGGCATGCCCCCTCCATTCACTCCAATAACAGGATGTACTAAACCCGGCATGCCCCCTCCATTCACTCCAATAAAGGGATGTACTAAACCCGGCATGCCCCCTCCATTCACTCCAATAACAGGATGTACTAAACCCGGCATGCCCCCTCCATTCACTCCAATAACAGGATGTACTAAACCCGGCATGCCCCCTCCATTCACTTCAATAAAGGGATGTACTAAACCCCGGCATGCTCCCTCCATTCACTCCAATAAAGGGATGTACTAAACCCCGGCATGCCCCCTCCATTCACTCCAATAAAGGGATGTACTAAACCCCGGCATGCCCCCTCCATTCATTCCAATAAAGGGATGTACTAAACCCGGCATGCCCCCTCCATTCATTCCAATAAAGGGATGTACTAAACCCGGCATGCCCCCTCCATTCACTCCAATAAAGGGATGTACTAAACCCTGGCATGCCCCCTCCATTCACTCCAATAAAGGGATGTACTAAACCCTGGCATGCCCCCTCCATTCACTCCAGTAACGGGATGTACTAAACCCGGCATGCCCCCTCCATTCACTCCAATAACAGGATGTACTAAACCCGGCATGCCCCCTCCATTCACTCCAATAACGGGATGTACTAAACCCCGGCATGCTCCCTCCATTCACTCCAATAAAGGGATGTACTAAACCCCGGCATGCCCCCTCCATTCACTCCAATAAAGGGATGTACTAAACCCCGGCATGCTCCCTCCATTCACTCCAATAAAGGGATGTACTAAACCCGGCATGCCCCCTCCATTCACTCCAATAAAGGGATGTACTAAACCCCGGCATGCCCCCTCCATTCATTCCAATAAAGGATGTACTAAACCCCGGCATGCCCCCTCCATTCACTCCAATAAAGGGATGTACTAAACCCCGGCATGCCCCCTCTATTCATTCCAATAAAGGATGTACTAAACCCCGGCATGCCCCCTCCATTCATTCCAATAAAGGATGTACTAAACCCGGCATGCCCCCTCCATTCATTCCAATAAAGGATGTACTAAACCCGGCATGCCCCCTCCATTCATTCCAATAAAGGATGTACTAAACCCTGGCATGCCCTCTCCATTCACTCCAATAACAGGATGTACTAAACCCCGGCATGCCCCCTCCATTCATTCCAATAAAGGATGTACTAAACCCGGCATGCCCCCTCCATTCATTCCAATAAAGGATGTACTAAACCCGGCATGCCCCCTCCATTCATTCCAATAAAGGATGTACTAAACCCGGCATGCCCTCTCCATTCACTCCAATAACGGGATGTACTAAACCCTGGCATGCCCTCTCCATTCACTCCAATAACGGGATGTACTAAACCCTGGCATGCCCTCTCCATTCACTCCAATAACGGGATGTACTAAACCCTGGCATGCCCCCTCCATTCACTCCAGTAACAGGATGTACTAAACCCCGGCATGCCCCCTCCATTCATTCCAATAAAGGATGTACTAAACCCGGCATGCCCTCTCCATTCACTCCAATAACGGGATGTACTAAACCCTGGCATGCCCTCTCCATTCACTCCAATAA
Source organism: Gastrophryne carolinensis (assembly GCA_027917425.1). NCBI lineage: Eukaryota > Metazoa > Chordata > Amphibia > Anura > Microhylidae > Gastrophryne > Gastrophryne carolinensis. Next base: position 182,537,446 of record CM051238.1, on the reverse strand, counting down.
CGGGATGTACTAAACCCTGGCATGCCCCCTCCATTCACTCCAATAAAGGGATGTACTAAACCCCGGCATGCCCCCTCCATTGATTCCAATAAAGGATGTACTAAACCCAGCATGCCCTCTCCATTCACTCCAATAACGGGATGTACTAAACCCTGGCATGCCCCCTCCATTCACTCCAGTAACGGGATGTACTAAACCCGGCATGCCCCCTCCATTCACTCCAACAACAGGATGTACTAAGCCCGGCATGCCCCCTCCATTCACTCCAATAAAGGGATGTACTAAACCCCGGCATGCTCCCTCCATTCACTCCAATAAAGGGATGTACTAAACCCCGGCATGCCCCCTCCATTCACTCCAATAAAGGGATGTACTAAACCCCGGCATGCCCCCTCCATTCATTCCAATAAAGGGATGTACTAAACCCCGGCATGCCCCCTCCATTCACTCCAATAAAGGGATGTACTAAACCCTGGCATGCCCCCTCCATTCACTCCAGTAACGGGATGTACTAAACCCGGCATGCCCCCTCCATTCACTCCAATAAAGGGATGTACTAAACCCGGCATGCCCCCTCCATTCACTCCAATAAAGGGATGTACTAAACCCGGCATGCCCCCTCCATTCACTCCAATAAAGGGATGTACTAAACCCGGCATGCCCCCTCCATTCATTCCAATAAAGGGATGTACTAAACCCGGCATGCCCCCTCCATTCACTCCAATAAAGGGATGTACTAAACCCGGCATGCCCCCTCCATTCATTCCAATAAAGGATGTACTAAACCCGGCATGCCCCCTCCATTCATTCCAATAAAGGGATGTACTAAACCCGGCATGCCCCCTCCATTCATTCCAATAAAGGGATGTACTAAACCCGGCATGCCCCCTCCATTCACTCCAATAAAGGGATGTACTAAACCCCGGCATGCCCCCTCCATTCATTCCAATAAAGGATGTACTAAACCCGGCATGCCCCCTCCATTCACTCCAATAACGGGATGTACTAAACCCCGGCATGCCCCCTCCATTCACTCCAATAAAGGGATGTACTAAACCCTGGCATGCCCCCTCCATTCATTCCAATAAAGGATGTACTAAACCCTGGCATGCTCCCTCCATTCACTCCAATAACGGGATGTACTAAACCCTGGCATGCCCTCTCCATTCACTCCAATAAAGGGATGTACTAAACCCCGGCATGCTCCCTCCATTCACTCCAATAACGGGATGTACTAAACCCTGGCATGCCCTCTCCATTCACTCCAATAAAGGGATGTACTAAACCCCGGCATGCCCCCTCCATTCACTCCAATAAAGGGATGTACTAAACCCCGGCATGCTCCCTCCATTCACTCCAATAACAGGATGTACTAAACCCCGGCATGCCCCCTCCATTCACTCCAATAAAGGGATGTACTAAACCCCGGCATGCCCCCTCCATTCATTCCAATAAAGGATGTACTAAACCCTGGCATGCCCCCTCCATTCACTCCAATAAAGGGATGTACTAAACCCGGCATGCCCCCTCCATTCATTCCAATAAAGGGATGTACTAAACCCCGGCATGCGCCCTCCATTCATTCCAATAAAGGGATGTACTAAACCCGGCATGCCCCCTCCATTCACTCCAATAAAGGGATGTACTAAACCCCGGCATGCCCCCTCCATTCATTCCAATAAAGGATGTACTAAACCCCGGCATGCCCCCTCCATTCACTCCAATAAAGGGATGTACTAAACCCCGGCATGCCCCCTCCATTCATTCCAATAAAGGATGTACTAAACCCGGCATGCCCCCTCCATTCACTCCAATAACAGGATGTACTAAACCCGGCATGCCCCCTCCATTCACTCCAATAAAGGATGTACTAAACCCCGGCATGCCCCCTCCATTCACTCCAATAACAGGATGTACTAAACCCCGGCATGCCCCCTCCATTCATTCCAATAAAGGATGTACTAAACCCCGGCATGCCCCCTCCATTCACTCCAATAAAGGGATGTACTAAACCCGGCATGCCCCCTCCATTCACTCCAATAAAGGGATGTACTAAACCCCGGCATGCCCCCTCCATTCATTCCAATAAAGGATGTACTAAACCCCGGCATGCCCCCTCCATTCACTCCAATAAAGGGATGTACTAAACCCGGCATGCCCCCTCCATTCACTCCAATAAAGGGATGTACTAAACCCGGCATGCCCCCTCCATTCATTCCAATAAAGGATGTACTAAACCCCGGCATGCCCCCTCCATTCATTCCAATAAAGGATGTACTAAACCCCGGCATGCCCCCTCCATTCATTCCAATAAAGGATGTACTAAACCCGGCATGCTCCCTCCATTCATTCCAATAAAGGGATCTACTAAACCCGGCATGCCCCCTCCATTCACTCCAATAAAGGGATGTACTAAACCCGGCATGCCCCCTCCATTCATTCCAATAAAGGGATGTACTAAACCCGGCTTGCCCCCTCCATTCATTCCAATAAAGGGATGTACTAAACCCCGGCATGCCCCCTCCATTCATTCCAATAAAGGGATGTACTAAACCCGGCATGCCCCCTCCATTCATTCCAATAAAGGGATGTACTAAACCCCGGCATGCCCCCTCCATTCATTCCAATAAAGGGATGTACTAAACCCGGCATGCCCCCTCCATTCATTCCAATAAAGGGATGTACTAAACCCGGCATGCCCCCTCCATTCATTCCAATAAAGGATGTACTAAACCCGGCATGCGCCCTCCATTCATTCCAATAAAGGGATGTACTAAACCCGGCATGCCCCCTCCATTCACTCCAATAACTGGATGTACTAAACCCGGCATGCCCCCTCCATTCACTCCAATAAAGGGATGTACTAAACCCTGCATGCCCCCTCCATTCATTCCAATAAAGGATGTACTAAACCCTGGCATGCCCCCTCCATTCACTCCAATAAAGGGATGTACTAAACCCGGCATGCCCCCTCCATTCATTCCAATAAAGGATGTACTAAACCCCGGCATGCCCCCTCCATTCACTCCAATAACAGGATGTACTAAACCCTGGCATGCCCCCTCCATTCACTCCAATAAAGGGATGTACTAAACCCGGCATGCCCCCTCCATTGATTCCTATAAAGGGATGTACTAAACCCTGGCATGCCCCCTCCATTCACTCCAATAAAGGGATGTACTAAACCCGGCATGCCCCCTCCATTCATTCCAATAAAGGATGTACTAAACCCGGCATGCCCCCTCCATTCACTCCAATAAAGGGATGTACTAAACCCGGCATGCCCCCTCCATTCACTCCAATAACAGGATGTACTAAACCCGGCATGCCCCCTCCATTCACTCCAATAACAGGATGTACTAAACCCGGCATGCCCCCTCCATTCACTCCAATAACAGGATGTACTAAACCCCGGCATGCGCCCTCCATTCATTCCAATAACAGGATGTACTAAACCCCGGCATGCCCCCTCCATTCACTCCAATAAAGGGATGTACTAAACCCCGGCATGCCCCCTCCATTCATTCCAATAACAGGATGTACTAAACCCCGGCATGCCCCCTCCATTCACTCCAATAACAGGATGTACTAAACCTCGGCATGCCCCCTCCATTCACTCCAATAAAGGGATGTACTAAACCCTGCATGCCCCCTCCATTCATTCCAATAAAGGATGTACTAAACCCTGGCATGCCCCCTCCATTCACTCCAATAAAGGGATGTACTAAACCCGGCATGCCCCCTCCATTCATTCCAATAAAGGATGTACTAAACCCGGCATGCCCCCTCCATTCATTCCAATAAAGGGATGTACTAAACCCTGGCATGCCCCCTCCATTCACTCCAATAAAGGGATGTACTAAACCCGGCATGCCCCCTCCATTCATTCCAATAAAGGATGTACTAAACCCGGCATGCCCCCTCCATTCACTCCAATAAAGGGATGTACTAAACCCTGCATGCCCCCTCCATTCACTCCAATAACAGGATGTACTAAACCCGGCATGCCCCCTCCATTCACTCCAATAACAGGATGTACTAAACCCCGGCATGCCCCCTCCATTCATTCCAATAAAGGGATGTACTAAACCCGGCATGCCCCCTCCATTCACTCCAATAAAGGGATGTACTAAACCTGGCATGCCCCCTCCATTCATTCCAATAAAGGGATGTACTAAACCCGGCATGCCCCCTCCATTCATTCCAATAAAGGATGTACTAAACCCGGCATGCCCCCTCCATTCATTCCAATAAAGGGATGTACTAAACCCGGCATGCCCCCTCCATTCACTCCAATAAAGGGATGTACTAAACCCCGGCATGCCCCCTCTATTCACTCCAATAAAGGGATGTACTAAACCCGGCATGCCTCCTCCATTCACTCCAATAAAGGGATGTACTAAACCCCGGCATGCCCCCTCTATTCACTCCAATAAAGGGATGTACTAAACCCGGCATGCCTCCTCCATTCACTCCAATAAAGGGATGTACTAAACCCCGGCATGTCCCCTCCATTCACTCCAATAACTGGATGTACTAAACCCGGCATGCCCCCTCCATTCATTCCAATAAAGGGATGTACTAAACCCGGCATGCCCCCTCCATTCACTCCAATAAAGGGATGTACTAAACCTGGCATGCCCCCTCCATTCATTCCAATAAAGGGATGTACTAAACCCCGGCATGCCCCCTCCATTCACTCCAATAAAGGGATGTACTAAACCCCGGCATGCCCCCTCCATTCACTCCAATAACTGGATGTACTAAACCCGGCATGCCCCCTCCATTCATTCCAATAAAGGGATGTACTAAACCCGGCATGCCCCCTCCATTCATTCCAATAAAGGGATGTACTAAACCCGGCATGCCCCCTCCATTCATTCCAATAAAGGATGTACTAAACCCGGCATGCCCCCTCCATTCACTCCAATAAAGGGATGTACTAAACCCGGCATGCCCCCTCCATTCATTCCAATAAAGGATGTACTAAACCCGGCATGCCCCCTCCATTCATTCCAATAAAGGGATGTACTAAACCCGGCATGCCCCCTCCATTCACTCCAATAAAGGGATGTACTAAACCCCGGCATGCCCCCTCCATTCACTCCAATAACTGGATGTACTAAACCCGGCATGCCCCCTCCATTCATTCCAATAAAGGGATGTACTAAACCCGGCATGCCCCCTCCATTCACTCCAATAACTGGATGTACTAAACCCGGCATGCCCCCTCCATTCACTCCAATAAAGGGATGTACTAAACCCTGCATGCCCCCTCCATTCACTCCAATAAAGGGATGTACTAAACCCGGCATGCCCCCTCCATTCACTCCAATAAAGGGATGTACTAAACCCGGCATGCCCCCTCCATTCATTCCAATAAAGGATGTACTAAACCCGGCATGCCCCCTCCATTCATTCCAATAAAGGGATGTACTAAACCCGGCATGCCCCCTCCATTCATTCCAATAAAGGGATGTACTAAACCCGGCATGCCCCCTCCATTCACTCCAATAAAGGGATGTACTAAACCCGGCATGCCCCCTCCATTCATTCCAATAAAGGGATGTACTAAACCCCGGCATGTCCCCTCCATTCACTCCAATAAAGGGATGTACTAAACCCGGCTTGCCCCCTCCATTCATTCCAATAAAGGGATGTACTAAACCCCGGCATGCCCCCTCCATTCATTCCAATAAAGGGATGTACTAAACCCGGCATGCCCCCTCCATTCATTCCAATAAAGGGATGTACTAAACCCGGCATGCCCCCTCCATTCATTCCAATAAAGGATGTACTAAACCCGGCATGCCACCTCCATTCATTCCAATAAAGGGATGTACTAAAACCGGCATGCCCCCTCCATTCATTCCAATAAAGGGATGTACTAAACCCGGCATGCCCCCTCCATTCACTCCAATAAAGGGATGTACTAAACCCGGCATGCCCCCTCCATTCATTCCAATAAAGGGATGTACTAAACCCCGGCATGTCCCCTCCATTCACTCCAATAAAGGGATGTACTAAACCCGGCATGCCCCCTCCATTCACTCCAATAAAGGGATGTACTAAACCCCAGCATGCCCCCTCCATTCATTCCAATAAAGGGATGTACTAAACCCGGCATGCCCCCTCCATTCATTCCAATAAAGGGATGTACTAAACCCGGCATGCCCCCTCCATTCATTCCAATAAAGGGATGTACTAAACCCCGGCATGCCCCCTCCATTCATTCCAATAAAGGGATGTACTAAACCCGGCATGCCCCCTCCATTCATTCCAATAAAGGGATGTACTAAACCCGGCATGCCCCCTCCATTCATTCCAATAAAGGATGTACTAAACCCGGCATGCCCCCTCCATTCACTCCAATAAAGGGATGTACTAAACCCCGGCATGCCCCCTCCATTCATTCCAATAAAGGATGTACTAAACCCGGCATGCCCCCTCCATTCACTCCAATAACTGGATGTACTAAACCCGGCATGCCCCCTCCATTCACTCCAATAAAGGGATGTACTAAACCCCGGCATGCCCCCTCCATTCACTCCAATAAAGGGATGTACTAAACCCCGGCATGCCCCCTCCATTCATTCCAATAAAGGATGTACTAAACCCGGCTTGCCCCCTCCATTCATTCCAATAAAGGGATGTACTAAACCCCGGCATGCCCCCTCCATTCACTCCAATAAAGGGATGTACTAAACCCCGGCATGCCCCCTCCATTCATTCCAATAAAGGATGTACTAAACCCGGCATGCCCCCTCCATTCACTCCAATAACTGGATGTACTAAACCCGGCATGCCACCTCCATTCATTCCAATAAAGGGATGTACTAAACCCCGGCATGCCCCCTCCATTCATTCCAATAAAGGATGTACTAAACCCGGCATGCCCCCTCCATTCACTCCAATAACTGGATGTACTAAACCCGGCATGCCCCCTCCATTCACTCCAATAAAGGGATGTACTAAACCCCGGCATGCCCCCTCCATTCACTCCAATAAAGGGATGTACTAAACCCGGCATGCCCCCTCCATTCACTCCAATAAAGGGATGTACTAAACCCGGCATGCCCCCTCCATTCACTCCAATAAAGGGATGTACTAAACCCCAGCATGCCCCCTCCATTCACTCCAATAAAGGGATGTACTAAACCCGGCATGCCCCCTCCATTCATTCCAATAAAGGGATGTACTAAACCCTGGCATGCCCCCTCCATTCACTCCAATAAAGGGATGTACTAAACCCGGCATGCCCCCTCCATTCACTCCAATAAAGGGATGTACTAAACCCCGGCATGCTCCCTCCATTCACTCCAATAAAGGGGAAGTATTAAGCCCTGGCATGCCCCCTCCATTCATTCCAATAAAGGGGAAGTATTAAGCCCTGGTATGCCCCCTCCATTCACTTCAATTAAGGGATGTACTAAACCCCGGCATGCCCCCTCCATTTACTCCAATAAAGGGATGTACTAAACCCCGGCATGCTCCCTCCATTCACTCCAATAAAGGGGAAGTATTAAGCCCGGGTATGCCCCCTCCATTCATTCCAATAAAGGGGAAGTATTAAGCCCTGGCATGCCCCCGCCATTCACTCTAATAAAGGGGAAGTATTAAGCCCTGGCATGCCCCCGCCATTCATTCCAATAAAGGGGAAGTATTAAGCCCTGGCATGCCCCCGCCATTCATTCCAATAAAGGGGAAGTATTAAGCCCTGGCATGCCCCCGCCATTCACTCTAATAAAGGGGAAGTATTAAGCCCTGGCATGCCCCCGCCATTCATTCCAATAAAGGGGAAGTATTAAGCCCTGGCATGCCCCCGCCATTCATTCCAATAAAGGGGAAGTATTAAGCCCTGGCATGCCCCCGCCATTCATTCCAAAAAAGGGGAAGTATTAAGCCCTGGCATGCCCCCGCCATTCATTCCAATAAAGGGGAAGAATTAAGCCCTGGCATGCCCCCGCCATTCACTCTAATAAAGGGGAAGTATTAAGCCCTGGCATGCCCCCGCCATTCACTCTAATAAAGGGGATGTACTAATTATTTAGTAGAAAGTGCCTTTATTTATCATAAAATGTATTGCCTTCATACATCAGAATTTGTTACATCATCATTTCATACATCTCAGAAAGATTGATACATTCAAACATTCAAAGCAGATGGGTCAGCAAGATTCTCAGCTGTGTTATATAAACATTAAATTGCTACTCATATGCCATGATTGTTGCAAAACGTCAGAGGATACACAAAGCTTAGTTCAGCAATAGTGTGTCCTCCGTATAAGATGCCTCTATATACGTATAAGAACCACAGTTACAATAAGTGCAGCAAAAAAAGAGTTTAAAAAAGCTTCTGATGGCTCTGTTTTGCTAGCCAGGCATAGGTACTAGAGGCTACCTTTACACTTACAGGATTATACCAAATTAGCCCAAATTCATGTGCATATACAGATTATAGAAATGGCATTCATAACAGCACATTATAAAAGGTATATATAAACATGAATATATACAGGGCAAAAGCATAATATATAGTAAATCGGTAACCTGTATAACCTACAATGATGGTGAAATCGAGGCGCATACGCCACATTCTGAGGATCCCGTCCCCTTTGACAAAGGCAATTTCATTAACAAAGGGAACAGGATCATTGGAGCATGGGATAGGAGCCTCGATTTTACCATCTTTGCAGGTCATACAGCTTTTTGAATGGATAGATCCTTTTGAGATGTTGAAGGCAACACATTTTTTGATAAGAAGGCACTTTCTACTGAATAATTGTTTAGGTGTGCGCTTACTATTTATTGATTTAACCTTACATAATTGGGAAAATGGTGTATCTCACTTAAAAAATTGCAAGAACAAGTGGTTTTGGGGGAAAATTTTGAAGTCATATTTTTTGTTGCAGTTTTTGGTGAGTTAAAGTTAAAAATCTCACAGATGACATATCTCGGGCTGCTTTGAATTGATAGTAATTGGCTTTGGGCACAGTGTGAAGCCCCTCCTCCCATTCTTTTTCCCCTCTTTAGCCCCCCTTTTTTCTGCTTTACCTGCTTTTTTTCTCTTTTTCTTGGTTCCTCTATCCTTAGCTTATAGTATAGAAAGTTTTTTTCTTTTTTTTAAATGCAATAATGGGTATATTTAGGTATCGATTATTTCAATAAATAGGAAGTACAGCAGAAGACATGATCCGATAGTATTAAATACTTCTTTATACTTCTTATATCTCAACACTATACAAACGTAATCAGGTTTTGGATACATTTCTGCTCCTTTGTGTCTAGTTTATTGATTAATGCATGCCTCCTCTGCGCGGGTTTGCCTCTTTGTAACTTTTCTTTGTGACCAAATAAAAATATTTTGCCATTCACACCCAAATGTACACCCAGAGTTACACTTATTATATGACATAACATCCTGTCTGATGAAGCTTACCTGAAATATTTCTTTATTCCTACAGCTACGAATGGCTACCATGGTACAAAACAATACTGATTATCATTTGAAAAAACATTTTTTTAAGGTTTTAAACCGGACATCACTCTGAATAAGAGCATATCTTATATGTTTCCCACACCCTGTACATACAGATTGCTCACATTAAAAATCATCCTACCTGCATCTACTGCATTTTCTGAGCCTTTAAACATCCAAGATGGCAGCCCATTGGGTCTTAGGTTGCCTGCAGACAGGAAGTGTCTTCTGACTGTGACGCTCTGCATTCTGGAATTGCTGTCCTTTTCCTGACCCCAGCTCTGCTCTGTCTGAGCAAAGCACAGCTGTAACCCGGGCCCTGTACCTTTGACCCCTGAACGGAGTCCCAGTGGTGAAAAGAATAAAAAGTAAGTGATTACAAACGTTAAATATATTAATTTTAGATGCTGGGGAATCGTTTTTTAAGGGTTTGGGCTTTTCATTAAATGATGCTGAAGGTCCGGTTTAACTCTTTAAAAATGTTAGTGTGCATAGTAGTTGTATTTCTTCTAAAAACCTCATAAAGGGCTCTTTTCAGTTTGGGATGCCTAGTAGGCAGGAACGGGTGTCTAGCGATACATATGTGGTACCATTCTAATCGGGAGGAGAGGGCCTTTTATATGCAATATGACTTTATGAAAAGGTTTTTATTTTTTATCCACATATTTCACCCAAAAATATTAAGAAGGCACTGACAAAATTACAAACAAGACTTTTTTTTTTCTTCATACTTGTTTTATTGATTTTCATACAAGAAAAAACCAGAACATACATACATGCTCATAACAAGCGAGCCATAAGGGATATTACAATACAGTGTCAGCTTTTCCAAAAAGAGCAAACAGAATGATATTCAATGATATACAGAGCAATAGACATATAGCATTCTACATCCTAATGGCCCCCCCCCAAGGAGAGGGAAGTATCCGGGCCCTCCCCCAGCAGCCGCCAGTCCCCCCTTAAGTGCATTGAGATAATCCCATTCATATCTGCCGGGAAGGCCGCACTTCTGTAGAAACATATATGTAGCAGCTAGTAGGTCTCAAGAGGACCCAGGTAGCCTACCTCATCGTCGCTCTGTCAGCCCTTCCCTAGGGCTCGCCTTCCGGGGAGATTGGACGGCAACGATGCACCGATCTCTGTGTTAGGCCCTTCACCTCCCCCATTCAAGCCGGGTTGAGAGTACATATATAAGACACAAAGACCAACACATAACTAATACGTAGACAAACAAACCAGACATTCCGGGATACATTGGGAAAGGAATAGCAAAAAGAGGCAGAGAAGGGCAGGAGGGAAAAAGAGGGGCAGAAAAAGGAGGGGAAAGAGGGATGGAAATCGAAACCACCTCCAGGAGAGCTCATCAAGCAATGCGGGTAAATAGGGCAGGGTAGTAACGTTTGGAAAGATATCCAGAGCAATGTTAGCCACCATATTAAAGCTCAAGAGCAAGGGTCTCCATAGAACCAGTGGAGGCAACATAAGGGGTCGACAGCCAGAGGCCCCAGCTTTGCCCAGTCGAAGACCTGGCAGGGCTAGGTCATGCATCCCAAATCTGTTTGTAAGAGGCCGAGTCCTTGAACATTACCCATGGGGTCCAGATCTTGAGATAAGCATCCATTCTGTCCTGTTTAGCATAGCAGATTTCTTCCATCACCTCAACATGATTCATCTGCGTGAACCATTCCCTGATCGTGGGTGATCTCTGGGATCTCCAAAGCCTCGGGACAAGAACCCTAGCCGCGTTTAGTAGGTGACGACCTAGTGGGGCTCCTCCCGCCACCCCTTTACCATCCGAGGACCACCCCAAGAGAACCATCTCAGCCTTCCAATCTAGGGGCTCTCCTAGGACCATAGCGCTTAGATCTTTCACTTTGTCCCAGAAGCCCAGCACCCCAGGACAGGTCCACCATATGTGTATCAACGGGGCGCCCCTCTGCCCACATCTCCAACAGACGTCAGGAACTGATGGAAAGTAAGCGTGTAGCACCTCAGGAGTCCGATACCAGCGCGTGATAAGCTTATAGTTGGTTTCTTGCATGGAGCTGCTAATCACCCCCTTATGAGCATTCCTATATATATCGTTCCATTCAGCTTCTGATAAGGATCTACCAATGTCTGCTTCCCATTTCCTCTCCCAGGGTTTGGTTTCATCCCTCCCGTCACGTTGTAGCAGATTGTAGGCCCAAGACAGAAGATGCGTAGCGGGCCCCTTACCCAGACACGCCATCTCAAATCCCGACACATCCCTTCCCAATCCCTCTTTTACATCTTTAGAGCAGAAGAAGTGCCTAATTTGGATGTATGTGAAGACAGAGATCTCCCTCTCCAGTAATTGTTGCAGGTTATGTCTATCTCGCAGCACCCCCCCAACCTGCAAGTGGTACACCCTCAGAGGCTTGGGTCCCCCACAATCCCTCAGCATGGACAGATCCCTGCCTGGGGGGAACGACGGATTCCCCATAATCGGTGTTAGGTAACCAGGTAGTAAGGCCAAGGCTCGTTTACCTCGGCATAGAGCTCTCAGGATGGACAGTGAGGTTCCAATCAACGGGTGGGCCTTAGCAACCGCCGGAATCTCTTCCCACCGTAGGGTGGACGAAATGTCCATACCTCCTCCCGTAGCCGCCTCTCCCTCTATGCGCACCCAGTCTTTCTGAGCCCCGTTCACATGCCAGTCCACCACTCTCCCCACATGGACCGCCCGGTAATACGTTTTCATGCAAGGGATCCCCGTCCCCCCTTTATCTTTGGGTAGGAGCAGCACGCTTCTCCGAATTCTAGGCGGCTTGCCAGCCCAGATGAACCTCCTGAAAGACTTCATCAATTCCCTAAAGAAGGACTCTGGTAATTTAATTGGGATGCACTGTAGCAGGTATAAGATCCGTGGAAGTACATTCATTTTCAGGACAGACATACGGCCAAACCACGAGAGCCGTAGTTGGTTCCACCCTTCTAGATCTCTCTTAACTTTAGCTCCAATAGGGGCGAAGTTAAGTTGAAACAATCCATTGAGCGAGGTAGGGAGTTGTACTCCCAGATATCTGAGACTTTTGTTTTCCCACCCAAAGGGGAAAATACCCCTTAACGCTTCAACCTCCAGTGCCGGTAGGGAGATATTCATAGCGCTAGATTTGCTGTAGTTAATCTTCAAGTTCGAAAGGCGCCCAAAGGTTTCTAGTTCTTTCAATAAGTTGGGCACAGACACCCTCGGAGAGCGCAGAAAGAACAGCATATCATCCGCATATGCCGCTACCTTTCTTTCCCTCCCCCCAATCGGGATGCCACTAATGCCCCCACATAGGTTGACCCTCCTAAGAAACGGCTCTAAAGAGAGTGCAAAGATCAACGGGGAGAGAGGACACCCCTGTCTAGTACCATTGCGGATATAGAATGCAGATGAGGAGCAATTATTCGCTCTAACCCTAGCCACCGGGTTGGAATACAGCGCCATAATCCTGTTTTTTGCTGCCACCCCCAACCCAACGTGATCTAAAACCTTCCCTATCCATCTCCAATCCACTCGATCAAACGCCTTCTCGGCGTCAGTAGAAAGCATCATCGAGTGTATGTTTTTAGCCTTCGCCCACCACTGAATGTTCAAAGCCTTTATGACATTATCCCGTGCCTCTCTGCCAGGTACAAAGCCCACCTGATCCTGACCTATCAGGTCCGGCAAGAAGGAAGCCACCCTCTTTGCCAGGGCCTTGGCAAATATTTTGACATCCACATTTAACAGGGAGATGGGCCTGTAATTTCGGCAGTCCGTGCCGTCCTTCCCCTCTTTTGGGATCACAACAATTTGGGCTTCCAGAGCAGAGCATGGCAAGGAACCCGAGGACGCTGTGGATTCAAAGGCTCTCGCCATGAGCGGAAGCAGAAGGGAAGAGAAGGTTCTGTAATATTGGGATGAAAATCCATCTGGACCCGGGGCCCTCCCTGGCCTGGTCTCCTTGAGGGCCTTTTCCAGTTCCCCCACAGTTATCGGCGCTTCCAGCTGGTCCGTATCCTCCTTAGATAGCGAAGGCATCTCTGATTCCACCAGATATTTTCCCATAAGGCTCTCTGAGCTTTCCCTTCCTTGGTGTGTTGGAAGATTATATAAGGCAGAGTAGAACTTCTTGAATAATTCTGCTATCTCCCCATTTTTCTGGCAGAGAGTTCCCTCTATACTTCTAATCCCCTCAATTCTGGACTTGACGGTCTTAGGACGCAACGCTCTTGCCAGCATACGGCCGGCTTTGTTCCCATATTCATAGTACAGACCATGACGTTTAGTGAAAAACCTACCCGTCTCCCTGAACAAGACATCTCTGAGTTCTTGTCTCTTAGCCTCCAGTTCTTCCCACTGTTGGACTAGGAGGGAGCGTTTGTGCTTCGCCTCGAGATCTGCAATCTGTTGGACTAATTTGTCCATTTTTGCCCCCCTCTCTCGTTTAGCTCTCGCCCCCTCTTGGATCAGGTACCCCCTCAATGTGCATTTATGGGCTTCCCACGCTATTAGGGGGTCCACCTCCTCCGAAGCGTTTTCCCTGATGTACCAGGACAGATGTTGCCGGATTCTGTCCACGACCCCAGGGTCCTTCAGTAAACTCTCGTTCAGTCTCCAGTTCCATTCCCTCATCTCCCCCCCTGGCAGGGACAGGGAGAGCACGACTGGAGCATGATCAGAAAAAGATATGTTGCCTATTTGGGCAGAGGTAACCCTTTCCAGGTCTCTTTGCGAGAGGAAGAGAAAGTCAATTCTAGAATATTTCATGTGAATTGGCGAATAATACGTGAAATCTTTGTCTGATGGATGCAGCAGGCGCCAGGTATCTATCAGGGTCAAATCTTGCAAGGCTTTCTTAATTTGTTTCAGGGCCCTGTAAGACATGGCAGATTTAGCATCTGATGTATCGACCAAGGGGTTGAGGGCACAGTTCAGGTCCCCCCCTAACACCACCATCCCCTCCTGAAAAGCTCCCAGTTTGCCCAAAATTGTTCTACAAAATCTCTGCTGGTCCTTATTTGGGGCATATGCATTGGCCACAGTGATGATTAATCCGTTAGGCAGCCTCCCTTTCAGGAAAATGAATCTACCCTCCTTATCTTTTTCCACTGCCATCACCTCAAGGTCTAAGTTCCTATCAACCAGGATCGAGACCCCCTTTGCTTTATTATGTTGGGAGAGGGCTGAGTAGCAGGCAGTGTACGTCTTATTGCCTAAATACGGGGCCTTATGGGCTTGAAAGTGTGTCTCTTGGATTAGTGCAATGTGTGCGTCATATTTCTTAAGCTCCCTGAAAAGCGCATGTCTCTTTTGAGGGGAGTTAAGACCTTTAGCATTTATGGAGATAATATTTACTTTAAGAGACCCCATTGGGAAAGAGTATGCAATATACAGCAGAGGGCCCTAGACTTGTACAGAGAGATTTCCCTCCCTCCTCCCGTGTCACCCACCTCCCCCCAATCCCAGGGAAAGTAAAAAGAGGGCAAGTAGATCACTAGATTCCAGGGGTAGAAAGGAAGGAGGAAAGGGGAAGCACACCAGGGATGGGAAAGACACTAGGACACAGACTAAAGGAAATACAGACGAGGGACAGACAACTACTTGACAAAAGACCAGAACCAAACTATGTACAACCACAGACCGAAGAGGGCCGAGGGAATGTAATTACCCACCTATTGGTGGAGACAACTGGGGCAACTTTATACTGAGAGCCGATAGCTCTCTCACGTTGACCCCCAGGACCCAAAGCACAGGCTTTTAGGTCCAAGAGAGGGAGGAGAGATCAGCTCCCCTCTCGTCTCTTCCGCTCCACCCTGACGAACAAAGGCCCTTTTTGGGGGGAAGAAAGAACCCGTGGAAGGCCGAGAGAGCGACACCCAGAAATATCCTGGATCCTACAGTGAGTGAGACGGCCCGGAGAGGTCCGGCGGAGCCCACCAGAGTCACGTTATACCCTCTATTCCTCAATACGATATGCCACCTAGCATGGAGAGCCGCAAGACAATCTTAGATCTCAGGGATCTACCTCCTACCTAGGGCTGGGAGAATCAGCTCCTCACCTCCCGACCGCCCCTTGCCCCGTGCAGTCACCCGCTAATCTTCCCTGTCCCAGAGCACCACGGCGTGAGCTTCTCAGCTGAGGGCCTCAGTGGGTTGACCCCCCCCCCGCCCACCACACATCACAAGATCGTGCAAGGCAGTGCAAGGAGACATCTCCTCGATCCCCTCCTTCTCCAAACCCCCCAGCCAAAATCCCCTGCTCCCCAGGGCGCACCAATTGATCTACAGTGGGAATCGGCCGACCCCTTAGGGACCCCCTTTCCCGACCTTAGTAAGGTTGCCCTCCCCACATAACCTTCCATCGCCATCTCAGCTGGCTGTATCCTTGGCCTATTTCCCCTCCCCATTGTATATGTATCCGGGCGTCCTGACCGCCCGTGAGCTATATCCCACCCAGCATGCGCCCAGCTCAGTAAGCCAGCTTGAGGTGGGCATCTCCTGCCTATACGGGCACCTCCACAGTGGCCAAGACCCTCGCTCACTGCTCAAAGAGGGGTCCCCCCGCCGAAGCCCCCCGGTCCAGGTATCGGTGAACATCCCACATCCGGTGCATCCGGGCCTATGACCCACATCAAGCATCTAACCTTGAGCATTAAACAGTAACCTTTAGATCTTAAACATTAAACAGAAAACAGGTGAAAATCAACAATGGAAATCCTCCAAATATCTTAGCACATTCGTGAGCTTAAGCTCCCTCCTTGAACTGTGGGGGAAGGCAGGGGGCCGCGTCGCAGAAGCTCAGCAAGCTCAAACCCAGCAGGCAGCGCTGGGCCTCCGCGAGCAGGGACCACCACCCTCACCCAGGGGTCACTACACTTTGTCACCTCATCCCCCCCCGGCAGCGCCCATGCCACTGATATAGAATAGGGATCCGCCACCGGAGGGGGCGAGCGAGAGCGCAGGAGACAAACTGTTCCTAGGGTCAGGCCCAGCGGGGTGAACAGTGCGATTATACAGCAGATTCTCTTCTATTTTGAACTATATCTTTAGCAGCGTGTTTCCCACTAGGTGGGTTAGCATAAAGCAAGCCCGACCCTCCTGTGCATCTGCCCATATAGCGAACAGGCCCCTCGTGCCAGTTATAGAGGCCCCCCCCCCAGGGGAGCGCCCCAAAGCAATCAGAACTGAGCATGACAACTTATTGCATATGAGTCTCCAGCGCGCGCTGAACTTCACATCTCTAACTGTAAACGTCATCCCTTAAACCGAGGGGAGTCAACCATAAAAGACCACTGAAAACATTAACATATCTATGAACCTTCTATGTATAATTTCCTAGAGGGGTGGAGTGTAACCCGTTGCACTGATGATCAACAAGCGCAGGTGTATTAGGCATCGCTAGATCTCTGTATGCAAGGTCCGCCGTTCCCACCACGGGGTCTCCACGCGCTGTCACCTCACCCCCTCCTGCGGCGCCCACGCCAATAATATGGAATAGGGATTCGCCACAGGACGGGGCGAGCGAAAGCCCCCCACCCACAAATAGTGCAGGAAAAAGTCAGCCGCTTCTCAAACTAAGCTTAGCAGTGCAAACAATATAAATCAATGGATAAGCTTATCTGTCCGTAGACGCCATAGCCACTGGGATCACGGTGACTCAGATGGGCACTGCCCGCTTCATCTACGGCTTCTTGAACGGCTTCTGTCTCTCCCCCTAAGCGAGGGCGAGTCCTCTGGGCCGCTCCTCTGAAGCTCTCCGGACATCCTCCGTCTCCCCGCTCGTTGGACCAGCTGCGGGATGGAGAATTCGCTAAACCAGTCGGGCAAGGAGATCATCGGGAGACGCAGCGCCTCACAAAACCCAGGTAGGTCCTCCGGCATTCTCAGGATTCCCGTTCTGCCGCTGCTTGTAGCCGATAGAGCAAATGGAAATCGCCATCGATAAGGGATGCCCCTTTCCCTAAGGACTGCAGTTAGAGGTCTCAGTGCTCTTCTGTGCTGCAATGTGATGCCAGACAGGTCCTGGTATAGTTGCACCTCACTGTTGTTGAATAAAATAGAGTCCCGGCTTCTGGCTTTCATAAGGATTTCCTCCTTTAATTGGAAACTCTGGAGGCAGCATATGATGTCTCGGGGGGGGGCTTCCCCGCTGCTCCTGGGGCGAAGGGCTCTGTGGGCTCTCACGAACTCAATAGAAGTTTCGGGGGGCCTTTCCAGCAGAGAGTTGAAGAGGGACCTCAAGGCCTCCTGGGTCTGATCCGGCGCCACCTCCTCAGGTATCCCACGTACCCTAATATTGCACCTCCTGTTGCGATTGTCCAGATCTTCTAGGTGCCTATGAGCTAGCATGAGGTGCCTGTTGTGCGCCAACACCACTTCTTTCACCTCCGACAGCCGGTTACTAGTACTGGCCTCGTCTTTCTCCACCTTCTCAATCCGGCCAGAGAGCTGTCGCATGTCATCCTTGAGCCCCGCGATGGCCTCTGCGATCGAGGCTTTAATCTCCCCAGCAAACTTCGCAAGTTCGCTGCGTGTGGGGAGCTGGCTGAGCTGCGCCGCCAACCCTCCGTCCTCGACGTCCGACACCGCATCATCCTCCCGCTCTGGAGAGGACCCCGGCGATGGGGCCTCCGCCATCTTGGCCCCACGTGGGTAGGCCTCGTCCGAGCGCTGGCTGCCAAACATCTCGGGCAGCTTCCTGGAGCTTGCTTTCGGAGTTTGGGAGACTCGGGGGGTCTTAGCTGTCGCCCCAGGTTTGTTGATTTGTCCCATGCTCTAGCTGGGGTGCAGGAACAATCGCTTAATCAAGGGCTCCGCCGGGAGCTCTCAGCTCACGCCGCCATTCCGTTCCTCGGCCAAGCCACGCCCCCCACAAACAAGACTTTTTATATTAAAGCATAGAAATTCCTGCAAAAGCCACAGTTAAACATATATAACACAAAATGCCGAACAATGGCCTAGTAACGGAGGGTGACAAAATCTCTAGGTAGGCTGCCACTGAAAGAGTTAAAGGAAAACGTTGGCGCTCTTTGTTTTCCTGTTTTGGAATATCAAATTTTCATTTGCGTTAGGATTGTGCCCCCAGATCTGTGATGTTTCTTATATTCATATGGCTCTGTGTTGCTAAAGCTGGAGCAGCTTTCCCAGCCTTGAGTTAAAACTCCTGACTACAAGTCCCAGAATCGGTTTAGTTCTCAGCTCATTGCTGCCCACCTTCCAGACATGGTAGTTGCCTCATGTCAATGGGGATGATGCACCATCACAGCTTCATCCCACACCTGGAGCAAGCAAGCAGCTGAAAACAGTCAGAGCTCCTCATATGTAGATCTGTCCCTGATTAATGCAGATCTAGCGCTGTGCTATGAACCATGTTTTACAACGTCCAGATATCGGCAATGTGGGCCTCTATGTTATGATGTTCTTTTAAGTCAGCCCGGCTCTGCTTTATATCAGTCCCATTTGGTTTCTGCTCTAGTTCAGTTTATGCTCAGTTCAGAGCTGTCTTTTGCTATAGTCCAGGATGCTTCTGCAATCCATCTTTTTTGGTTTCTGCAACCCCACACGGCAGGTCTCAGCTGACTCTGGGGCCTCGCCACTCCTGCTAAACCCCTAACTGGCCCGCACTACTGCCACTGCTAAATGGCCCTAGAATTAAAGTGGACCTCCAGTCATGAAAAGAAAGTTTCGTAAATTGCTTCCCTTCTTATGATCAGTGGCATAAGCAGTTTGAGACTGCTTAAGCCCATGCAGATGTTGTGGAATTGCATAAAGATTAATCACTCTAGAATTCCACTGGGCGGCCATCTTGCCACACACCTGATAGCCCTGCTTACACATGAGAATTAGGGGTGCTGTGCCAGAGAGATATATGCCTCAGAAACAAGAAGAAGCTTACCTTTAATTTTTCACACATGCACACACTGAATAAACAGCTAATGTAGTATAAGGCATCTGTTTGAGGGAAGCCGTTACAATGTATCCCTATGCCATGGCGGACGCAAAAGCACTCAGTCAGAAGATACACTGTATACAATGTATTTTATTCAATGAGGATTAATTACAGCTGAAGGCTTACTACTTCTGGATAGAAGTAAGAGACAATTGCCCAGAGCTATGAGGATATTTTGACTGAGAGACTAGCAGCTCCAGCATCACATCAGCCAAAGTTACAACAGCCACTTGCAAGGTGTTAGTTACTCCACACTACACAGCCACTGACACCCGCCGCCCACACCCACTGCTCAACCCTCGTCTGCTGCTTTAGATTTATTTACACTGCAGGTCCCGAGGACTTTTATGGGTTCCACCAAGAGACCTGCTGGGATTTCTTAGGACGCTTTTCCTTTTCTGGGCCCCATTAGTAGGACCCCTGCTAATATGGCCACCCATACTGGGCCATAAAGGGGTGAGCAATGCAGAGATGGGAGCGAAGTTAGGAGCAGGGCAGAGTAGGTGGAGATGTAGTAAGGAGAAGGGCAGAGAAGAGATGGGGTGCAACAGGGTAGAAATGATGGGGAGCAGATAATAGATGGGGGTGCAATTTGGGGCAGAGATGGGGTGCAGAGTAGAACAGAAAAGAGATGGGGGTGCTTCGGGGAGCAGGACAGGAGAGGACCGAAACCTGCACTAGAGTCTAAAAGTCCAGGTTAAACCCTTCCTTAGGGAAATTCACCCCACAGCATGAGCCCCGCCCCTGGCCCGATGTATACTTACCTCATCCTGGAATCCCGCAATAGTTCACATCTTTGCCATGCCACAGCATCCCTGTATCCTCGGTTAGGTGAGCCCACGCTGGCAGAATGTAACATGCCAAGCATATAGACTAGGCAGGCTGATGCAGTGTCATGGGATCCCGGAACAAGCTGAAAGCTGGATATGCCTTATAAAGGTTTGACACTCACAAAATTCTAACACTTCTACCTTTTGGGCATGTGCAAGTCTTATTATCCCAGAGCAGAATTGGTGTCCCAAGTAATGGCAAATTATTTCATAACACTGGTGGGTAATATTGGATCCCTAATCCCTATATATGTATTGTAAAACTGGTGTTATTTGGTGCCTGTGATATGGGCACATACACATAGTAAATCTGGAATATTATTTATACACACAATACCATTCGGTAAGAAGATCTACACCTGGAGTTCATTCAGGTCAGGCTTCCATCTGTTTGCTGGTGAAGTTTTACAACCATTATATTTGCGTCTTTCATCTCTGCAGGGGGTGAGGCTCTGGACGGTTAGTTTATGGGAGTCTCGCTTTTATTTGCTCACGGATGACAAGAATTTAGAGCATGTTAAAGAAAAGAGGGGGTTGGTACCTGTAGCTGTGGGCATGAAATATTCTTGTATATGTGCAACTAATACTTAGCTTATCTTGCTACTGACCACTATACTCCTCAGTAACGCAGGGCCGTTTCTAGGGGAGGGCGAGCAGGGTGATTGCCGTGGGCACCAAGCCCATAGGGGGCACCTTTATTCCAGGTACTTTGTGGAATCTGGATCCCTGAAATCCACAATAAGTTATGGATAGGTAAGTTAAAATTTTAAGTGAGTCAAGACTGGGGTTTGTCAAAAGAGCTAATTCTTTATAGTGGTTGTTTCTCTAGTTTATTATTGTGGGTGAGAAAGATCAGTCTTGGCAGGGTTCTGTACAGCAATTTCTTGGTGTCGGGGGGTGGCAGAAATAGTGGAAAGCCATAGAGATACATGGGACTGACTAGACACGGTCAAGCAGTGATGCTCAAAGACAGAAGTCATACGTTTTAAAACCCAGGGGAGTAGCTAGGGAGGGAACGGGGGGGGCACTTTCCCCCGGGTGCAGCAGGTCAGGAGGGGCGCCAAAGGAGGGTCTGAGAACAGGTGGGGGCGCAATTTCGGATTTTTGCCCCGAGTGCCAGAAAGCCTAGCTACTGATCTGCTAAAACCTATCCAGGAATTTACAAATAAAATCTTGTTGGGAATTGATTTTAGAAAATCCTCTGGGATGCCTGCTGATCTGCCTTCAGATTCAGTTATAGAAACAGATTTTATTTATTTCTTCCATTATATCTATATGTTCAAAGCACAAGCTGCAGAATAATAGCAGCTGTATAAAACTAATTTATTCATATAATATTCCTATGTAAAGCCTAATTTGTTACCTACTCATATGATGACCATTCACCAGAACCATAGCTCCATCAGCTTTTCTGACCCAAGATCCAGGGATAAAGGAGAAGGATAGAAAAATTGAGAAATAATAAAAAGGCAAAACAAAATGAGTATGCCCAGGGATGAAGGCCATACCCTATATAACATGATAGCTTTATATTTGTCCTCATTATCTGATAGTGTAGCGGAGATCTTTTCTAGTTGATTTTATTATGAAGTACATGTGTATTTTTGCCAAGACTTTTTGCGAGACTGACCAATGAATTTATTTAGTATGTTTCCTCATAGAGATAGAGAGCTGATAGGTAATATAAATGTTGGATCTAAGAGGATTCTGATCTGATTCTAAAGGTCAAAACAGTAACATTCTTCCAGAAAAAGTGGACTATGGGGCAAGTCCACCATAAGTAAAGAAAGTGTCCCCTGTTGCCATATTCTCAGAAGCTATCGGGGGATGTCCCAGGAAAAACTTTAGCCATTCGATCTGGAATCATGTACTTTTTTTTTATTAGGTGCATAAGGGCCTCCAGTCACAGCAGAGTTGAGGTCCTCTAGCCATGGCAGCAGGGCGGCATCCTGATTTAAATGCCATGCTTCAAATCCCCTTCCAGGAAGTCCCATGATGCATAACTGCTATGTATCAGTTGCACATTCCTATATCTTGGCCTAATCCAGTAAAGTAAGAAAATGAAAGTTTTATTTACACATCCACCACTTAGATTCAGTTGTCGGTGTCAGGTTATGCCTAAATCTGAATGGCTGACATCGGACAGAAACAGTTCACATCAATAAATCAGACTCTTCCTAAACATTCCTTTCTAATCGGAGAGAGGTTACATTCCGAACCATAGGACACTCATTACAAGCTTTTTGTAGCCGTGAATAAACAGGAACTCTAGAGCGAATTCCAGCTTGGATCCATCCTACAAATACTAATACAGATTCCTGTTACTCCAAATAATGAGCAAAATACCAGGATTCTGTTCTGTTTAATGTTTTTGTTCTGCTGAAGAATCCCAGGCAGGTTCTGGACACAGAATAGGCCAAATCTAAAATGTTGCCGTATGTCTGTATCCAGAAATGATATTCTCCAGGTGAGCACCCCCCTCTCCCACGCTTCATGCAGGGCATGTTTTTCTTTATGCTGATCTTTCTCCATTTACTATATATAGTTATACATATACTATGTTTCTGGCGTGTGTCCCTCGTCAGTACAAAGCTGGAAGTTGATGGGAGAGGGGTAAGACTTTAGAACATCGTAACAGTCCACTTAAAAGGGAACCCTATGTTGGGCTTAATATAGTGCGCTACAAGAGACCAAAAAGCCCCCTGTTCGAAAGTACAAGATAAAAGGAGCTTTCTTAAAACTGGCAGAAAAAAAGGTAAATTGATGGATTGGCAAAAAGTACAATGTACAACAATCATTATCTAATCATAACTAATATCATCTGAAAACATTGTTAAAAGAAAACTCTATTAAACCTTCTCTAGTATTGCTATAGTAGGAATAAATACCACAGACAACATAGTTAATGACAGGAAAAAGGAAGGATAGGGAGTCTTTAGCCATAGCTACATTAAGGCACCAGGAAAAGTCATCATTTTAGGGCATTTTATCTTAGTCTAACCTCTGTAATTCTCTCCAGATTTTATTTATTCCAGCAATGTATGTTATGAGAGAGAGAAGAGGGTAGAGGACAGCGAAGAGGAGAGAGAGAGAAAGAAGAGAGAGAGGAGAGAGAGAGCAGAGAGAGAAAGAAGAGAGAGAGAGGAGAGAGAGAGCAGAGAGAGAGGAGAGAGAAAGAAGAGAGAGAGTGGAGAGAGAGAGCAGAGAGAGAAAGAAGAGAGAGAGGATAGAGAAAGAAGAGAGAGAGAGAGGAGAGAGAAAGAAGAGAGAGAGTGGAGAGAGAGAGCAGAGAGAGAAAGAAGAGAGAGAGGAGAGAGAAAGAAGAGAGAGAGGATAGAGAAAGAAGAGAGAGAGAGAGGAGAGAGAAAGAAGAGAGAGAGGGGAGAGAGAGAGCAGAGAGAGAAAGAAGAGAGAGAGGATAGAGAAAGAAGAGAGAGAGGATAGAGAAAGAAGAGAGAGAGAGAGGAGAGAGAAAGAAGAGAGAAAGAAGAGAGAGAGCAGAGAGAGAAAGAAGAGAGAGAGGAGAGAGAGAGCAGAGAGAGAAAGAAGATAGAGAGGAGAGAGAGAAAGAAGAGAGAGAGGAGAGAGAGAGCAGAGAGAGAAAGAAGAGAGAGAGAAGAGAGAGAGCAGAGAGAGAAAGAAGAGAGAGAGGAGAGAGAAAGCAGAGAGAGAAAGAAGAGAGAGAGGAGAGAGAGAGCAGAGAGAGAAAGAAGAGAGAGAGGAGAGAGAGAGCAGAGAGAGAAAGAAGAGAGAGAGGAGAGAGAAAGAAGAGAGAGAGAGAGAGAGAGAGGAGAGAGAGAGGAGAGAGAAAGAAGAGAGAGAGTGGAGAGAGAGAGCAGAGAGAGAAAGAAGAGAGAGAGCAGAGAGAGAAAGAAGAGAGAGAGGAGAGAGAGAGCAGAGAGAGAGAGGAGAGAGAGAGCAGAGAGAGAAAGAAGAGAGAGAGGAGAGAGAAAGAAGAGAGAGAGCAGAGAGAAAGAAGAGAGAGAGAAAGAAGAGAGAGAGAGGAGAGAGCAGAGAGAGAAAGAAGAGAGAGAGGAGAGAGAGAACAGAGAGAGAAAGAAGAGAGAGGAGAGAGAAAGCAGAGAGAGAAAGAAGAGAGAGAGGAGAGAGAGAGCAGAGAGAGAAAGAAGAGAGAGAGGAGAGAGAAAGAAGAGAGAGAGAGGGGAGAGAGAAAGAAGAGAGAGAGTGGAGAGAGAGAAAGAAGAGAGAGAGAGGAGAGAGAGAAGAGAGAAAAGAAGAGGAGAGGAAAGAGAGAGAGAGCAGAGAGAGAGAAAAGAAGAGGAGAGAGAAAGAAAAGAGATAGAGAGGAGAGATAGAAAGAGAAGAGAGAGAAAGAAGAGAGATAGGAGAGAGAAGAGAGGAGAGAGATAAATAAGAGCACAAGAAGAGGGAGGAGAAGAGAAAAGAGAGGGGAGAGAGAGAGAAAGAACAGAGAAGAGAAAGAGAGCGAGGGAGATCCTTTTTCAAGCTAAAGTACTATTTTTTTTCCATTTTGCATAAATGGAGGTTGGGCTACAGTCTATTTAATACTTGCTGGTTTTTACACCTTTTCTTAAGACTATTTTTTAGTGCAATCAAATCAATGCAATCAAAATGTCTTCCTCCTATCAAACACCAAGAAATGCTTTTGTATAAAAGCTTTGCTTGTTTATGAAAGGTACATGCAATGCCCTGGGCTTGCAGTTTTTTTTTTTCAAATGTGGTAGAGGTATGGTAAAGGTTGTTGAAATAAAACTGAGGCTACTGAGGAAAACCAGAATATGAATCTATTCTGCAAAGCAAGTATGATGAACTTCCTTCAGATATAACTAGCCGATAGTCACTTTACAAAGTATTTAAACTCTTAGAGGCCGATTCATCAATAGCGCCAGGTAGCGACAGATGAGCGACTGTAGCGTGATTTTTTCAGCGCCAGCCAGTATTCGCTGTGCTTGGCCGGCATTAGCTTGATGACAGCGACTCAGTCGGTGTGCGGTAATGTTGAATACGGGCTGGGGGGTCGCTGTTTCACAGGTCCAGCGTTGTATGTGAGCGCCTGACAACGAATGGCCAGAGCGAACGGCTAGCTTCATATTCATCAAAAAATCACGCTCCGAATGTGCTGTCGCTGTCCATTCCTTGTTTAAACCCCAGAGCGCTGGCGGCGATCTGTATTAACTAGTTTTTAACCCCTAAACAACCATATTTTTTTAATGTAACATTATACATGTTTTTAGAATCATTTTGTTATATGAATACATTAATCTCAGACCTGTTAGATCAATTCTGCACATATTTTTTTTTTTTTTTTTTTGACTTAAAAATAAATCCTAACATTGCAGAAGTGGTCTCCGATTTTTTGACATTAAAAAAAAAATTTAAAAAATAATACCAATTAATTATGATTAATTATAGCTTGCTCCATTGAAATGCATTGGACATCGCCAGGGAGCGACAGCTCATACCTGGCGCTGTGAGGGAATTTGCAGCGGCGCTGTTCGGTCCAGGCGGCTTCATGATGAATGCCGCGCTAGCCGTCGCTCTCGCCGGCGCTAGCCTCATTTTGCTTGATAAATGCGTCATTGTGACCGCCGCGGGCGTACTTGAGTCGGTAGTCGCCGTTAGCTGCCGCTACCTGGCGCTCGTCAGACACTACCTGGCGCTATCGCTTGATGAATAAGGGCATTAGTTTGAATGCAATATCTATGACTGGATCAGTAAAATATAAATGGGTACAGAGCTAAATTAGCTTATCTTCCATTTTTTATTGTTTAAACCTAGGCCAGGTAAGGGCTAAGCAAATGAAAATCCTATTCTATTTCTATATTTCTTATAGATGAACAGTAGATTCTGGCAAGTCATTGAAGAGAGCTCCGATAGGGGAGGAAGAAGGGAGGTGGCCCATGATCCTCTTTGTGAGGTATCTGAGTTTATGTCTAAGCTTAACCCTTCAATTCAGTCCCCTCAACCAATTCCCTAGAAAATAATATCCTGGCCAGCTCCCTGTATAATGAGAAACCATGGTGGGCAGTGGCAATAGGTATGAGAAAATCGTTTTGTTATGGGAAAGCACATTGCACTAGAGAGGTCTGTAATGTGTCATGTATTGGCCATTGGAGGCCGTTCTGCTGAACATCAAAAAGGCTCCACACCTAAAAAACTTGCCTTCCAAGTAGAAACTTTCCCAACTCCTCTCTGCTTTCCACAAGTTCTCCTCTGACCTCAAGGTCTGGAAAACAGCTCCACACTCCCATTAAAAAAACAGAGCAAACCCTCCCTATAAATATATTCCTGCTGCAGTTTCATTCCATTAGAAAACAATGATTTTCTTTCTGTGTAATTCTGTGTCATCTTTCCACTGCTCACCATTCGTTCCTCAGCCTAAAACTACAAAGAACAGCCCGGAACTACTCACTTCTGGATTCTGGACTTTTGTTATATTACCTTATATTTGGTGGAGTTACATGATCTGCCAGGGACCATTTTGTATTGGTAGGTTGGGAGGAGTCATGGGATATATACATTTAGTTATTCAGAGGGGATCATTTGATTTTTTTTTTTTTTACTAATGTTTTGTATTTAGTATATTGTAGTATTTCATAATGATTATTTAAAATACTGGAATTCTACTTACTATACCTATGGCTTTATATTACTTTTTGCAAAATCCTGGTGATAAAGAATTTTATTCCATGTTATGCGGTAATGTGTTTGGCCAAGAAACTTGCTTTATATATTTCTTTAATGTATATATAATCTTATTATTATATATTATTTTATACAATAACCACAACATCCTAACAAATGCCTAAATGAAGACAAGGCACACATCACTCAGCTCATGCACGTTGGATGGGCATAAGCAGGAGCTTGGGTGTAACTTGGGGGGTTGAAGGGGGTGTGACCACACCGGGGCCGCGAAGGTCAGGGGGGCCCCATAATTGTTGCTCCTCCACCATATGTATCATATTTGTGCTCACTTGGTATCATTTACAAAAAGTAAGCTTCATCATGTGTCTTTCTTGTTTCACTCTTTAGTTGTCTAGCTGGATCCAAATGAACTGAAAGACAGAAATGTATGAGCTGTGAAAGGGCCCCTATATAATGTTTGCACCAGGGCCCCATCACATCTAGCTACACCACTGGGCATAATATTTAGGTTAGGATAGATTGAGGAGGCCCATTTAGAATGTGAGATACCCCTAGCTGCAATTTTCAATTTCTATAGTACTATTTCTTTTAGTTCAATATCTTTTTATCATGGTACAAAGCATTAGAACAGGGAGAGTAAAAGAAAAAGGACATATTCATGTTTAGGTCCCCATCCATGAGCATATACAAGTTAATAACATGGCTTGAATAATTCCCCCCCCCCCCCCCCATCAATGAAGGACCAGATCACACCAAATATAAGCTCGCTAATCTCCCATTAACCGTTGCTGACCCCTGCGTCCAGCCCTCCACCGGGCCGGGCCCCCCAGCTAGGCCAGGACAACCAAATTAACGGCGGCTACGGGCCCAGGACTGCGGGAAGCAGGACCGCCTAGGAGCACCAACAATACAACTCCAGAGAGGAGGCAGCTACCAGGGGTGGCGGGGAGGCAGGAAAGCCCAAAGGACTAGGGACATCGGAGACATGAATAAGGGATAAAGAACATAAGAGGAAAGGAGGGACAGGGGCAACAGAGGGGGAACTAGGGCAGGGGAGAACAGGGGGTTAGAGACAAGGACAAGGGCACATACATGGACAAGAGCCGAAGTAGAAGCAAAGCAAAACAACAAAAAAACAAAGAAAAAAGGTGGGCAGCAGGGGTGGATTTCTGGACTATTTCTTCAACTAAACTGACCACCTCATCCCAGAAGTTGGATATGGAGCGCTCCCCGCACTTCCATATTTCAGGAAAAGGGTCTAGGAGGTTCATCCCCTTTAGTTTTAAAGCAGACCAATCACCAAGATTTCTACTATCCTGGCGATTGGTCCCAACCTCAGGGGGATCCCGATATAGAATGCCCCCATGTGAAACCCTCCCAGATTGCCCATGTTCACTCACCTTTCCCCGTTCCCACGATGCGGGTGCTCATCCAATCAGCATTTTATGGGGCGAATACTAATGCACGGCACAAAGCCGCTGATTTGAACATTGCTCCAGCATAGGGACACCGGCATCCGCATCCCCGGGTCCAGTGTGGAGTGCGTGCTCCACACACCCAGCCTATCTGAATGGCCAGGGAGGAGCCAGGGAGAAGCCAGAGATCAGATAAGATTACTGGTGCCCCGAGGGGTTTCACACAGGGTATAGGGGCAGGCTAGCGGCCGGTCCTGCAATCTTATAGCGGGTGATTGGTCCACTTTGAGATACCGATGACGATGACCAAATGGACCCATTTAGTGTGGGTAAACCTATCCCAAGATTTGGATTAAAAAGAAATCTCTTGTAGATGAGTTGAGAGCCAGCCTTATTTGCTCATAGTACATCAAAATATTTACATTGTGAACTTGACCCAATGTCCCTCCCCAGAAGATCAGGCCTGGTAGGGATCTAAGAAACTTGCAATACTATTGTATAACAAAGAGTTTCTTGAATAACTGATCAGTAACTTTAAATGAGTATTGCTGATCTGTACTGTGTAATTATAAAAATAAAATGTATGGTGGAGTGATCATTTTACGAGCAAATAGTTTTGCGGAAGTCACGCTACCAATATATAAAGCATTCCACAAGTCAAAGGACACTGACAAAAAAGGATAAATAGTCTATGACTACTTTCTATTTAAATATCACATGTATTCAGGTTTGCTTGCACATCCCTTGCAGGGTCTTATTCTTTAAGAACTTTGCTAAATGTAAGAAATCCTACAAGTCCCTTTTTGTAAATGAGGTTTATTTGCAACACACACAAGCTTTCAGCGGTTTACTAATTTGTAGTATGTGCCTTACTGTGCAAATGGAAGTCTTTGCAGTCACACGAGGGTGTTTGACCACCTGCCTCTTCGGGAAGCTGGTGTCAATGAGTGATGGCTTTCTTTTTCTGCTGGTCTGGATAGCGTAACTTGTGGTCCTTTAACTTTGAATTGTATACTATGCTTCCAGCTGTGTCTCTAGGCACATCCAGTGCCGTTCCTATCCTTGGGTGCCTAGTTTCTTGTTTAGGGAAGGCAATGTATCTTCAAGGATGTTGATTCATTTTAACAGTGCAGAAGGCATTTGGTCTAATCAAGAACCAGGGCTAACAAGTGTAGAAAAAAGGTGGATAATATCAGAGGGAGGTAGGTGCAAAAATAAAAACTTGCCCTGGTATCAGCTATGAGGACTATTTTCCCAAGACACTGAAAGACACAAGACCCCCCCCCCCCCCCCACATTAATGGAATGGGATTAGAAGCAAATTTATTAGAGCAATTAGAATTAGAGCAAACCCGCTACATGAAAAGTTTAATTTCCAGTGACAGAGGAACTGTGGATAGATATTTCGGGACCTGGGCGGGATGGTTGGCCTACCAGGACTCGCACCTTTGAACTCTGATTCAGCCTAATGGATAGATCCAAGAACCGCAGGGGTATGCCCTTGTACTGGCCTGAGGTCTCGCCAGACCGCCATGGGTTAGGTATTAGAAATACAGTGTAAGTGTGAGTCACATTCCACTCTACTCTCTGGTATCTCTTGCTCAACAGTAGCACTACCGCCCTTTGTAAGTATCCCACTCAAGCCTTAACCTTGTTAAATCCTTCCCCCCCTGCACCTAGCCACGCCCAATCTCCTAGGTAGAAATGCCAAAGGAACTAGGGCACAGCCACCATGACCCAACTCTGGTGTATAGCATGGGCCCTTTTCCTTGAAGAACCCGCAAATTTCCACAGTTTACTGATACTAGAATTCATTTTGTCTGCTAAATGTGTGAACAGCATTATTTGATGTGAATGGTAATTGTTAAGGATAACGGGAGATCAAACTGGTCAATACACCTACTTGTGGAATATGTATGCTGTACCCAATCTCCCCCCCGTTGTACCCTTCTTTTGCTTTCTGTACCCCCTTCTTCCGTTGTTTAGAAAATCAATAAAATTGATTATAAAAAAAAAAACTTGTCCTGAACACAACCAAGGTGGACTTTAGAGAGCATGGCCAGCACCAGGCTTATCGGAGCAGGTATTATGATTCTTTTGTCTTTGAGGGCCCATTTGATATGAGGAGGGGAGTGACCATATGCAGGCATAGTTTGCATCAAAATGGCCGACTGGAGGATCAGATGTTCCTCCATGAGTTTGTGGTGGGCAATCCTGGGGAGAGCGAGCACGTGGTGCAAAGATCACTGCGATCAACTGATTTGGTCTGCTCCATTTTCCTACTGGCTGCCTAACCTCCTCCCTTCTTAGCATGGAAGGCACAGGTGTAGAATATAGCACTCCATGGCTCTCGCACCAGCACAGCAAACAGGTACTGGCTGGGGAAATTGTTGCACCATAGTTGATAATGGCATCATACAGTTGAATAAACTCACCTAGTCCAGGCTTGCTGTCTCTGAGCAGAACTGTAAGCTGCAGCACACATTGCACCAGCCTTTGTGTCATTGCTGAGGTTTTATTCCCCATCTCCTGGTGAAAAAGCCCAAACCAATGTAGTGTGCGGGGTGCGGAGCACCGTTATTGCCTAAAACAGACCAACACACCATGAGACTACCCCGTCTGATGCCCCAGACCCTGCAGTTGACACTACTTACCTGGTGCTAGGTAATATGGAGAAGGTGGGGGCTGACACAGTTTTTGCTGTGGACCCCGGTCCCAAATTGGATTGGATGGGTTAAAGAGAGTGAGAAACAAAGTTTGTATGTACCCTGCAATACCCGTCCGTGCGTTACTATCATATTTCAATGCCAGGGAGCCATGACACTGGCAGGGAGACTAAGCGCAAAGTGCAGGGCTGTCAGGTCTGCATTCGGACCCTGGTCCGCCAGTTGAGTATCACTGGCCTAGGGCATCAGTTGCATTCAGGGGGCTAGGGATAGCATTAGTAGGACTGGAAAGTGCATTTTTACAATCTGATTGATCTCTGAATATTAATGTTTGGGATGTGAGTGCACTCTGCATGGCATGTGATATGCAGGCTTTATGAGTTATGCTGGGCGTTGCAGTTCAATTCAGCATTGGAGCAAAGCAACTTATAGTATGTAGTGAATCTTGTTTTACAGTATGTCTTAGTAGTGTTTCATTCCTGGGATAGGGAGTCCAATTGTGTAAGGTTTTGGAGTATTACATTGTCCTGTGCCACAAGTTATATAAGTATATGAAACCCATCCAACTCCAGCCGTGTGCCGACAAGGGTCAAAATCCAGAAACGTGTAAACATGTACAAGTGGATAGTGACATATCCCCTTACATGCTATTCCAGAGCATTGCGCAACCTGGCTGATCCAGTTTTGGAAATAACTTTAGGAGTTGTAAAGGGATAATTTGCATGGGCCCGCCTATTGCAAGGGATTCTGGGAGAAAATTCAATATTCTTGGCTTGTATGCTCTATGCAAATACTTTCTGTTTTAGGAAATCATTTTTTGCCTTATATGAAACCCAGAATTGGGAAAAATGACTCACCCTGGCCATGCTCCTGCACCACTCACACATCCCACATGACCAATAGGGTTTTGCCAGGTGGTATGCATTGTACATTGCTGGCAGAGGACTGAATGCTATGGGACATGGGGGATAAATTCAGGGTGATTCCATGGATCCTAAGATGATTTAATTGGTGGGGCATCCTGGTTTGGCATGATTTGTGGAGAATCGAATTAGGTGACTTCTAGTCATTTTCTACAACAGGTCCACTGTACAACTCCCACAGAAGCAGGAGGGGTCAGGGAAATAGATGTGCAGGGATCTGAATCATTTTACTTATCTGGTTTTCCTGCACATCTAAGGGTCGCCAACCCCTATTTAGCTGTACACCAAAGTCTAGTCTAGATGTTTCTGGGTGTCTAAAAAAAACCTTGTGGCCCTGTACTTGCAGTCATTAACCACATGACAGCCTATGTCCCTTTACCAAACCTCATGGACATTTGAGACCTAAATGAAGGCGCTAGATCAGTACAGCACGGACAAAAGATCATTTAGAGTTCATTAAACATCAGGACTGATGGGTCCCCCTGCACCATTACACTAACCTCATGTAGAAATGAATATATAAAGAGATTGAGAGCGTGCTTTCCAGTGTACATTCTGTTCTTCCATAATAATAATTGTCAGTTAGTCTTCTGCTGTCAAGGGTGAGCTGAGCTCCCCTCCCCCCATAAAGCAGAGCATAGAAAAAACAGGCAGCAATGATGACAGATATTCCTCCCCAGGTAAAACACTGCCAATAACCCTTTATCCAGTGGAATGAAAGACTGTGATCCCCTAATCTAAAGAAGCTAAATTAGAGCAGAGAGAGGAATGCAAAGGGTCAATCAGACAATTTTCGAGCCATATTCAGAAAGTCTTTGCTCTGTACACCAAACACACCAGTTCCTGTGTGGTTGCTAAGGTAAACACATTGTTGCTAGAGAAAACCTATAAGCTCAGTTCCTTGAGGATATCATTTTTTCACACAACAATAGGCACTTTTATATATGTCATTGAAACTGGACTTTTCCTTTAAACATTAAGTCTTCTCAATCTTGTAGAGAAAGCAGAGGCCTTACTTTGCATACAATAGAAGTGCATGTCCCAATTTGGGACTAAAAATAGGATTAGGGACCCCACTAACAAGTACCTTAAGGTGGCATAAGGATTACACATGCAGTTGTATGCAAATGAAGGCCTCCGCTTTCTATAGAGGATTGACAAGCCTTTTTGCATATTTTAAAGTAATTAGAGGGTTAATAGCTGGGCTGTCCCGCTCTGCATGGCTGAGGCCCAAATAAATTGTATACGTACTTTAAAATCCCCGCCCCTCTATTCAGTTTTACAAAATGAGCATGAAGTTGTCTGCGTAAGGCTTTTCCTGCTCAACCTTTAATAATAATCCCCTCTATTTCTGAGTCTGAAGTATTTCTGGAGGTTTATTAATGGGTGTTAAGTCATAAGATACCCTGTCATGTGTTTTCTGTGTTTAGCTTATACCAGCTTTATAACTTATCCAGTTCATTATACTAAGTTAGTGCCTTTTGCACCAATATGCTTGCACATTTATTGGGGTCTTTGCCCTTTTTAAGAATCAATTTTATCGTGGTGTGGTTTATATATCCTTGGACCTGTTATTAGTTTATTGAAAAGATCTGTTAAGTAATCAAGTCTTCCTAATAAATCTTCTAGTATTCACTGGTGAACCTGTCAGAGCCTGGGGTTTTATTTAATTTAGCTTTTGTTAATTATGGCCAAAATGTATGCCTTACTAATAGGCTATTTCTTCTCTTAGCAATACATTTTAATGTATTACATTAATTATTTAAATGTATTACATCTTTTCTCTCTGGTATTGTGCAAATTATAAATTGCTGCATCGTAGTCAAATCATTGTTTTTTGTCTTTGTAATTCGAGGTGAGGGAGTTTTTTTTAAATTTTATCTAAAATGTTCTATAAATTATTAACGGTCCTTCTATCCTAAAATGCCATTCATTTAGCGTGCGCCTGGACAGAGACTTTAATCTTAGCTTGACTTGAGTTGTCTCTTACTAGTCGTGACTGTTTAATTTGTGCCGCTAAAAGTTTTCCAGAAGGTATCCCTTTCCTGGAGGTATTGTTTAGTCATATAACTGATTAATTTTTACATAATTCCCCTAATGTAGCAGTTGTGTGCCTCCCAGATACTATTCATGGAAATATCTTCTGTAATATTCAACTCAAAAGAATTGTTGCAGATGCGGTTTTATAGAAATTGTTGTTTCATAGTCAGGTTTTATTCCATTCCCATCTATCCTGACTTCATGATCCTTGAGCCCAATCAGATCACTAAGACATCATGGCCATCATTTTCTATGCACTTTGGGGCAGTATCACTCTCAGAAGAGACCTATGTGCCATGTCTTGGGTGTGTACAAGGCATGTAAAAATACCATTTTGTGATTACTCACCTTTAAAATGGGTATTATAAGTATGTCACACACCCCGCTTCCACTATTCATGACATATGGGTTATGGTCCAGTAGAGGGCGAACTTCTGCAGAGATGAAAGCAAAAAAGAAGCCCCTCCTGGTCCATAAATACCTGGGACCTCCCACACATTCCCCAGTATATGATAGCAGTAAGGGGACCAGGAAGAGCTAATAAACATTCTTAACAATAAAAGGTTCACCATATAAAGGATCCAGAATACTAAAGGACGGGATGAAGCGGGGTGTGTGACATACTTATAATACCCATTTTAAAGGTGAGTAATCACAAAATGGTATTATTCCAAGTATGTCACACACCCCGGTTTCTGACATGACATATGGGACATCCAATAGCAGTGTCCGTCATGGGTGGGGATCCAAATACAGCAAAAAAATGCACCAATTTAAACCACTGCAGCTTGCAGAACCTTGCGGCCAAAAACAGCATCCGCTGAGGCCCGCACATCAACCTTATAAAACTTTCAAAAAGTATGAACAGACCAAGTAGCAGCCTTACAAACTTGTTCAACAGAAGCCCCAACAGCACGAGTAGAATGAGCAGTGATCTTAAAAGGAGGAACCCTCCCCTTAGCCGAATAGGCCCCAACAATGGCCTGGCGTATCCATTTACTAATGGTAGACTTGGCAGGCGCCAAACCCTTTCTGGGCCCGGAAGGCACCACGAACAAGGCATCCGTCTTACGAAAAGGAGAAGTAGCAACCAAATAGTACTTCACCCAACGAACCACATCCAAAGAGTGCAAAACCCTCTCCTTGTCATTGCTAGGCTTAGGACACAAGGAAGGGAGAACTACATCCTGATTGAGATGGAAGGCAGAAACCACCTTAGGAAGGAAATCTGGTTTAAAGCGAAAAACCACCTTATCCTGGTGTCTCTCAAAGTAAGGGGCCTGAATAGACAGAGCCGCCAACTCAGAGACATGCCGAACAGAGGTAATAGTCACCAAAAAGGCAACCTTTTGAGTGAGCACAGAAAGAGCCACATCCTGCATCGGTTCAAAAGGAGGCCCCTGGAGGGCCGAAAGAACCAAATTTAGGTCCCAAACGGGAACCAAAGACTTTCTAGGGGGCCGAACATGAGTGACCCCCTGGAAAAAAGTCTTGACCAGATGATGCAAAGCAAAAGACCTTTGAAAAAAAAAAAAAAAAACAGCCAGGGCAGAAACCTGACCCTTCAAAGTACTGAGCTGGAACCCCAGATCCAGACCATGTTGTAGAAACTCCAAAATCCTAGGAATCGAAAACACCCTGCAAGGTAAGGCCCTAGCCTCACACCAGTCAATATAGGACCGCCAAGTCCTATAATAAATGGTAGAGGAAGACCTCTTCCTAGCTCTAATCAAGGTTTGAATAACCACCTCAGACAAACCTTCCTCCCTCAGGATGAAGGTTTCAGCAGCCAAGCCATCAAAGCAAGCGTTTGTAAATTGGGGTAACGTAGTTGACCCTGAGAGATCAGATCCGGAAACAGGGGCAGCCTGTACTGATCTACCGCCAATCTTATGACGTCTGCGAACCAAACCTGGGTCAACAGAATTGCTGGTGCCCCCTCTAGAGCCAGCTTGCGCACTACCTTGCCTACCATGGAGAAGGGGGAAACAGGTACAGAAACCCCAGATCCCTCCAGGCAAGGGACAAGGCATCCACTGCCAGGGCCAGAGGATCCTGAGACAGCGATACAAAGGTTGGGAGCTTGTGATTGTGCCGAGAGGCAAAGAGATCCACCTCCAAAGTCCCCAACTTGTGACACAGGGGCCGAAACACCCTGTGGTTGAGAGACCATTCCCCTCGACGAGAGAATCCCCTGCTCAGGGAGTCCGCCTCCGTGTTCTCCACTCCCGGAATGTATACTGCCGAGATACAATGAACATTGCTCTCTGCCCATGTCAAAATCAGAGAGACTTCCCTGAGGGCACTCCTGCTGCGAGTCCCTCCTTGGTGATTGATGTAAGCTACTGCAGTACGATTGTCTGATCGAACCTGAACCGGTAAACCCTGTAGGTGAAGTGTCAGACGAGACAGAACCAAGCGGATAGCTCTGAGCTCCAAGACATTGATGGGGGTGTGAGCCTCCTGAGGACCCCACAACCCCTGGAACTGATGATCCTTCCAGAAACCTCCCCAGCTCGACAGGCTGGCATCCGTGGTAACCGTCTCCCAACGAGGGGCCAGGAACGATCTACCCCTCATCAGATTGCTTGATTCCAGCCACCACTGAAGGGACTGCCGAACCCTGGGAGACATCAGAAATGACTGATCCAAGGACTGTGGACATCTGTCCCATTTCAGCAATAGATGGAGTTGTAGCCACCTCATGTGGAATTGAGCAAAGGGGACTGCCTCGAAGGAGGCCACCATCAAAACCTACCAGAGTCATCCCTAGCCGAATAGAAGGTCGAGGGTTGGTCAGGAGAACACGTATCAGATCCTGAACCCTCTGCACCCTTGGCTGAGGTAGGAACACTCTGGCCTGACTGGTATCCAGATTCATGCCCAGAAAGGAAATCTCCCTTGATGGGGAGAGAGAAGACTTGGGGTGGTTGATCACCCATCTGAACCTCTCCAGCGTCGTCACCGCCGTCCTGGTGTCCAGCTCCACCTGGCAGAGGGAGGAAGCTGTAATGAGCGGAACTTCTTGGTTCTGATGAACCTGTTGAGAAGCTTCAAATCCAGAATGGGTCTTATGGAGCCATCCCTTTTGGGAACCGTGAAAAGGTTGGAATAATAGCCCCGGCCTCTCTCCGTAAGAGGCTTCGGGCATATGACCGCCATGTCGAGGAGGTTCTTTACAGCCGACAGGAGCCCTTGCGCCGCCCGAGGATCCGAAGGCACCCGAGACCCTAGGAATCTGGGAGGAGGCCGGTACTGGAACTCCAGTTTGTATCCAGACGAGACCACTTCCAATATCCACTTGTCCGTAACCTTCTGGGCCCAGACCTGGAAGAAGAGCCGCAGCCGTCCCCCCACCCGTAAGAGTGAGGGCGCCTCCTCATTGCTGAGCTGGCTTGGCAGCGGGCTTGGAACCCCAGGTACTGGCTGGACGGGCACGTCCTCTACCTCTGTTCCAGGAACCCCCTCTGAAGCCAGAATAGGCAAGACCTCTGCCCCCTCTGGCGCCGTGAAACGAAGGACTGAAGGAGCTTGCCCCCCGAAAGGAGCGACGCTGCTTCTTACGCTGAGGTAGC
This sequence comes from Gastrophryne carolinensis, assembly GCA_027917425.1. Lineage (NCBI taxonomy): Eukaryota > Metazoa > Chordata > Amphibia > Anura > Microhylidae > Gastrophryne > Gastrophryne carolinensis. The sequence continues at coordinate 182,499,950 of CM051238.1, read as the reverse complement.
TTTCTACCATTCACCACAGAATCCAATTTGTCTCCAAAAAGCCGCGTTCCCAGGAAGGGCAGAGCTGTAAGTGACTTCTTTGCAGCAATGTCTGCCGCCCACTGGTGCAGCCAGACCGATCGGCGCATGGCCACCAACAGAGCCGAAGTTCTACTACACATGGTAATAGTGTCGTCCATAGCCAACAAAACTAAATTCATGAACAATTCACAAATCTTAAGGGCTGTGAATTCAACGCTGTCCGGGTTGAGCTGGGACCCATTTAACATGTCCCTGATCTCTGACCTGGTAGCCACAGCCACGAGTGCCGATGCACAGACAGGCGGCAAGGCTGAACCCACACTGGCAAAGGCATGGCAAGCCATCTGATCAATGCACTTGTCCAGAGCTGTATCTAGCTTCTTTTGCGCCCGAGGCAAGCCCAGAAAATCGTGCCCCCCCGCAAAAAAAAGAAAATGTTATATATATATTTTATATATACGGTTTTGTTCCGTGCAAGAATCGGGATGCCCCGCAGCATGACACCCCCCAGTTTGCCCACTACAGTTCACCTTTCCATATTTCAACGGCACATGTGTGAGGGCCATTTGCTGTGACTATGTAATTCGGCTGCCGGCTCTCATAGACTTCGATAGATCTGAATGACGGGGATGGGTGTGGGATGCCCCACTGTGTAATACCTCCCGGAAGCCCAGTTTCACTCACCTTGTCCCGGAGCCCTCGCTGCATCTCTGCGCCGTGGACACATCCTGGCTCGCCTCTAGCCTGTGCGCGCACCTGCATCTGGCCTTTCTGAATGGGCAGTATGGGCATGCGACAACTAGGACGTGAGCGGGGAATGCATACAGCAGCGCACTTGGCCGTCAGCGAAGCCGAGTGAGAGTGAGCACGCTCAGCCAATCAGCGCGCTTGTTCTGTTCTGTTCTGCTGTTGGAGCATGGAAAGGTGAGTTGTAGTGGAAGAACTGAGGGGTTTCACACTCGGGATGCCCCAGCTAAAAAGCTAGCAGCTGACCCTGGAATCTTTAAGATTCCAGGCTGACCACTTGTGGGTTTTGTTACACTTTAAAGTGGACAAAAACCCAGGATTTTCACTATCCTGGATTTTGGTCCCCCCCCCAGGGCATCTCAATTTTGTGTACTATGTGAAACCTCCCCCCAGGTTCCCCGATCCTACGGCGCATGCACAGCCTCCCGTCCAATCAGCAGACGCATCCCAGCTAACCTCTGACACGGTGCATGCCTGCACCGGCCATTCACTATTGCCTGGCTCGGATACATGCCCTGCTAAAGGGATAGGAGGGAGAAGGCGAGTATACTGGGTGACCTGGGGGGGTTTCACACAGTGGGGCATCCTGATTTCGGATGCCCTGGGGGGAAGGAATCGATCGATTAGGGTTACCCCCTAACCCTAGGCCAGAAAGTACACCTAAAAACCTTTAAAACACACATACAATACACATCAATATAAAAGAAAAATACCATTTTGTGATTACTCACCTGTAAAAAGGTTATTACAAGTATATCACACACCCCGCTTCCGAATATTCATGACACTTGGGTAACTGTCCTGTAGAGGGCGATCTTGCAGAGATGACATGAAAAACAGGAACCCCTCCCGGTCCATAAATACCTGGGACCTCCCACCATTCCCCAGTATAAGACAGCAGTAAAGGGACCAGGAAGAGCCAAATGTAAACAGCAAAGAAAAAGGTTCACCATATAAAGGATCCCAGAAAACCAAAAAAGGGCAGGATGAAGCGGGGTGTGTGACATACTTGTAATAACCATTTTACAGGTGAGTAATCACAAAACAAAATGGTATTATTCCCAGTATGTCACACACCCCGCTTCCAATATTCATGACACTTGGGACATCCAATAGCAGTGCCCATAATGGGTGGGGATCCCAAAAAGGCAATAATGCAAACTTAAACTACTACAGCTTGTAGAACTTTGCGGCCAAAAACAGCATCCGCTGAGGCCCGCACATCAACCTTATAAAACTTGGAAAAAGTATGAACAGAAGACCAAGTAGCAGCCTTACAAACTTGTTCAACAGAAGCCTGATGCTGAAAATCCCAAGATGCTCCAACAGCACGAGTAGAATGAGCAGTAACACGAAAAGGGGGAACCCTCCCCTTGGCAGAATAGGCCCCAACAATGGCCTGACGAATCCATTTACTAATGGAAGACTTAGCGGGCGCCAGACCTTTCCTGGGCCCGGAGGGCACCACGAAAAAGGCGTCCGTCTTACAAAAAGGAGAAGTAGCCACCAAATAATATTTCACACATCGAACCACATCCAAAGAATGTAAGGTCCTCTCCTTGTCATTACTAGGCGTAGGACACAAGGAAGGGAGAAATACATCCTGATTGAGGTGGAAGGCCGAAACCACCTTAGGAAGGAAATCCGGCTTAAAGCAGAAAACTACCTTGTCCAGGTGCCTCTCAAAGTAAGGAGCCTGAATAGACAAGGCCGCCAACTCAGAGACACGCCGAACAGAGGTAATAGTCACCAAAAAGCAACTTTCTGAGTGAGCAGAGAAAGAGCAATATCATGCACCGGCTCAAAAGGAGGCCCCTGGAGAGCCGACAGAACCAAGTTTAAATCCCAAACCGGCAGCAATGGCTTTCTAGGAGGCCACACAGGAGTAACCCCCTGGAAAAATGTCTTAACCAGGGGATGAAGGGCAAAAGACCTTTGAAAGAAAACCGCCAGGGCAGAAACCTGTCCTTTCAAAGTACTAAGCTGGAACCCCAAGTCCAGACCATGTTGAAGAAACTCCAGAATTCTGGGAATAGAAAACACCCTACAAGGCAAGGCCCTAGCCTCGCACCAGTTAATATAAGACCTCCAAGTCCTATAGCAGAAGCCGAATCAAATCTTGCATCAGAAGAATCTTGGGCTGAGGAAGGAACACCCTGGCCTGAAAGGCATCCAGAGTCATGCCCAGAAACGAAACCTCCCTGGACGGGGAGAGGGAGGACTTGGAATAGTTGATCACCCAACCGAACCTCTTCAGCGTGGATACCACCACTCTGTTGTCTAGCTCCGCTTGGCTGAGAGAGGAAGCCAAAATGAGAAGGTCGTCCAGGTATGGTACAATGCGAATGCCCTGGACTCTGAGGAGGGCAATCACCCCCGCCAATACCTTGGTGAACACCCTCAGAGCCGAGGTAAGCCCGAATGGAAGGGCCACAAACTGAAAATGCTGATCTTCCACCATGAACCTGAGGAATCTCTGGTGTGCCAGGAAGATAGGTACATGCAGATCCGCATCCTTGATGTCTATGGAAGTCATGAGGTCCCCCTGACGAAGAGAATCGATGGCTGACCGCAAGGTTTCCATGCGAAACTTTCTGAAGCGGATAAACCGATTGAGGAGCTTCAGATCCAAAATGGGTCGAACGGAGCCGTCCTTCTTGGGCACCGTGAATAGATTGGAATAGAATCACAAGCCCCTTTCCGCGAAAGGCACTGGGCAAATGACAGCCATGTCCAGCAGATAACTTACTGCCGCCCGGAGCCCCTGTGCGGCCAGTGGATCCGAAGGCACTCGAGACCTGAAGAATCTGGGAGGAGGCCAGATCTCGAATTCCAGCTTGTAACCGGAAGACACCACTTCCAGAATCCATTTGTCTGAGACCTCATGGTCCCAGACCTGGAAGAAGTGCCGCAGCCGTCCCCCCCACCCACAAGGGTGAGGGCACCCCCCCATTGCTGAGCTGGCTTAGCAGCGGGCTTGGGTTTGGAACTCCAATTGTGACCTGGACGGGCACGACCTCTGCCTCTACTCCAGGAATCACCTCTGAGGGTAGAGAAGGCCAAAACTCTGCACCACGAAAGGAAGGGTTAAAGGAGGCCGCCCCCCGAAAGGGGCGACGTTGCCTCTTATGCTGAGGTAACTTCCCTCCTTTCGTGACAGAATCTAATCTTTCTCCAAAGAGCCGCAATCCCATAAAGGGAAGTGCTGTAAGCGACTTTTTGGTCACAAAATCAGACGCCCACTGGCGCAACCATACCGACCGCCGAATAGCTACAAGCAAGGCCGAGGTTCTACCACACATGACCATGGTGTCATCTAAGGCGGCAAGCACAAAGGGCATGAACAATTCACACCGCTTAAGGCCGCTTAACTCATCACTAACCAGGTCAAGCCTGGAGGTACTCAACAGGTCTTTAACCACAGACCTGGTAGCCACTACCAAAAGCGCCGAAGCACAAACAGGCCGCAAGGCTGAACCAACACTAGCAAACGTGTGGCAAGCCATCTGATCAATGCATTTATCCTCACTATCTTTGAGAGTGGTGGAGTCAGAAGAATGCAAAATAGAAGTATTGGATAACCCGAGCACCGGGGCATCCACCTCGGGAGGGGACGACCATCGTTTTATCACATCCACCGGAAAGGGATACTTTTTATCCCAACCTTGAGGAATACCTGGAAGCCGAGTAGGCTTCTCCCATTCCTTAAAGTGGACCAACACCCACGGGTGATCGGCCCAGGAATCTATAAGATTCCCGGGCCGATCACCTCCCTCCCCGCGGGACATCCGAGATCGGGATGTCCCGCGGGGTGAAACCCCCCCAAACACCCCAAACTCCTTACCTCCCTGAGGTTCTGGCAATTTCTCACCTCTCCCCGCTCCCAGCGGCGACGGACAAGCGGCTCCTCCGCCGCCGCCTCCCTCGCGCCCCTCTAGACGTCTGTGAATGGCCGGCGCGGGCACGTGCGCGTCAAGAGTGACGCGTGGGAGGCGGTGGCGGAGGAGCCGCTTGTCCGCGGCTTGTCCGTCGGTGCTGGGAGCGGGGAGAGGTGAGTTTTTCGGGGGGGTTCGGGGGGGTTTCACACAGCAGGGCACCCCGATCGGGGGTGCCCCACCGAAGTGGACCAAGACCCAGGATAGTCAAAATCCTGGGTGTTGGTCCACTTTAAGAATAATGCCATCAAAATGCTTTTGATTTGGGAACTCCAGGCGCGGCTTGGAAGTCCCAAAGAATTCCCCTTTTTGAGGAGCGGCCTCCTCAGGAGGAGAAATTGCCAGAACCTCAAAAAGATGAGCCAAGACCTTTGGGGTATCCACAGCATCCCCCTGCCCTTGCTCAGTATCAGCATCAACAAACTGCTGATTGTCAGAACCCTCAGAATCCTCAAATAATTCCCCCTCTTCTAGCGGGGAATAATCAGACCAGTCAAGAAAATCATAATCATCAAACTCAAAGGCTGGCGCGGCTGGAGACAAATGCTTTCGCTTAGCCAAGGCCTTTCTGGCAACAGAGCCAGAAATAAATTTCTCAATATTAGCCAGTCTGGCACATACATCAGATTGCGACTCCCCACCTGTGACAACATCACTAGGGGTACGGATAAGGCAGGGTGGGGAAGGAGATGAGGCCGGGACCCCGGACCCAGACGCCTGGGCCCCCGACTGCTGCGTTATGGCCCGCTGAGCACAAGGTATGCAAACAAGTACATTATCCCCCGCAAGGGATACCCCACAACCCACACACTGCCGGGGTTGCCCCGAGGGGAGCCCAAGCCCGGTATCCTGAGAAGCCTCCATATGGTGATTTTACTGTAGTCACAATGACCAGAGGGATTTACGCTATTAAGCTACTTTATTTTTGGAAACCCTAAATTAAACTCTAAGGGACCCTAGGACCGGGAGAACTCCCTCTTTAAAATTCAAAAGAAGGGATCCCACCTAGAAGACATGAGAACAGACATAAGTGTCAACATGCACATCACCCACCATATAAGAAAAATGGTGAAATAAATAAAATCCACTCACCGCAGCAAAGCAGCGACCGTCAACCCTCACAGCAGCAAGGGAATGAGAGGGAGAGCAGCAAAGCGGGCAGCGAGGCTGGAAAGAGTGCTTGAGAAAAGCCGGCCTCGAGGGGGTGGGTTGGGGGGGTGGGCTATGAGCTGGACGGGCCACAACGAGCACGCCGAGCCGCCCCCTCCTTAACGGCACCTGTTGAAAGTGAAACCGGCCCAGCAACAACGGCCATTAAAACACATACAAACACACACACACACAATCCACACATCTTTTCCCCCAAATAAAGTAAAACAACCCACAGGAGAAAAGGCCTCCCCCCCCCCCAAGGGGCACAGAGGGACACGGTAGGGGGGAGAACCCACACCAATAGGTGAAAGGGTAAGAGGTACAGGGCATCCCAAGCCGGGATCACCAACCCGGACACCGCCTACCCCTTTGTATGGGGTCTCACGGGGGAGCATAAGGTGCAGCCTACCATTGCCTGGACCTTCAGCCTAGGCTGGGAGGCATACTGCTATAGTTTAAATTAAAAAAGGTTCAGGCAGCAATAGAAACAAAAGGCTACCCCGGCTACCTGCAAGGAGGAGACAACCACCTTCTGACTTGCTCGCCGACTGCAGACAAAGACTGGGGAATGGTGGGAGGTCCCAGGTATTTATGGACCGGGAGGGGTTCCTTTTTTTCATGTCATCTCTGCAAGATCGCCCTCTACAGGACAGTTACCCAAGTGTCATGAATATTCGGAAGTGGGGTGTGTGACATACAGGGAATATACTTTTATCTGTACACAGAACTACCATCGAAAGGTCAAAATCCTGGGTTTTGGTCCACTTTAAGTGGGAGTGTAGGTCAGCAGTTAGAGCGGGGGGCAAAGGGGTGCGGATTGTAGGCTAGGGGGGGGGTTTAGGTGGGTGTGCAGATTGGAAGCAGGGAGGGGGTATTTAGGTGAGGGTTGACAGCTGGGGAGGGGAGTGTAGATTGGAAATATAACATAACAGACAGAACAAGGAATTACTGGGCTTAGTGCCAGGCTGCAGCCTCACTATGACACCCAGCCCCGCCCGCCCCATCCTATGCAATCACTCCCAGCACTTCCTTCTTAGAAATCTCAGCCTGAGAGCAGGGGGCGGGGCAGACGTCTTTCTGGGCGGGGCCTAAGCTTGCTGGGTCTGCTGCCAGCACAAATCAGCACATAAGAACGTCTGCCCCGCCCCGCCCCGCTGCTTGAAGATTGACAGCAGCTCCCCGGCCATGGAGCATCTATTCAGACGGCGAACAGCGCGCCGCTGCCCCGACACCGTGGGGGCACACAGCCATGGTGCAGGGAGTCCCCCCATAATCCGGCCCTGACTGCGCGGCTGCGCCCCCTTGCATCAGAGCTGTAGCTGCGCCCGAGGCCAGTGCCTCATTCACCTCATGGCTGCTACGGCTCTGCGCTTGTCCTCGCCATCCTTAAAGGTAGTGGCGTCAGGAGTATGTACAACGGAGGTGTTGGACAGTCCTAAGATGGGCGCATCAACCTCAGGAGGGGAAAACCAGCGCTTCACCGCGTCCACCGGAAAGGGATACTTTCTATCCCATCCCTGAGGAACACCATGAAGGCGACTCGGCTTCTCCCATTCTTTAAGAGTCATGCTGTCAAAATGATCCTGATTTGGAAACTCCAAGCGGGGCTTAGAGAGCCCAAAGAATTCCCCCTTCTTCGGAGGGGCCTCCGCTGGTGGGGAAATACCCAGAACCTCTGAGAGATGGGTCAGGACCCTGGGAGTATCCACAGCATCCTCCAGCGCTTGCCCGGCATCAGAATCAAAGAACTGCAGTTCCTCAGTCTGATTCCTCAACTAATTCCCCCTCCTCAAGCGGGGAATAATCAGTCCAGTCAGGGGAGTCATAATCATCAAATTCAATTACCGGCGTAGGCGGTGACAGATGCCTTTTCTTAGCAGGGGCCTTTCTGCCCACTGAGCTAGAAATAATTTTCTCGAGGTTGGCCAGCCTAGCACATACATCTGAGTGCGACTCCCCACTAATGACAGTGTCACTTGGGGTACGGATGATGTGGGGAGGGGTAGGAGATGAGGCGGGAGGCACGGACCCAGACGCCTGGGATCCCGACTGCCGCGTAATGGCCTGTTGCGCACATGGTATGCAAATTAGTACATTCTGCCCCGTAAGGGGTACCCCACAACCCACACATAGCCGGGATTGCCCCGAAGGGAGCCCAAGCCCGGTATCCTGTGGAGCCTCCATATGGTGATTTTAAGGTAGTCGCAATGACCAGAGGGAATTATGCTGGTAAGCAACCCGGGATGCCCCTTTAAGTCCCGAGTGGGAGGATTTATAAGTGCCCCAAATTACAGCTAGGGACCCTAGGACCGGGAGAACCCCCTTTTAAGCAAGGCACAGGGAGTCCTCCTGAAAGACACAAGATATGTGGCCATAAGCACATGCACACACACAGCAACAGCGAAATAAATACATGTCACCAGAAACAACAATAGCAGGGAGGCCAGCGCTGCCCCAAGCGGCGACTGATGCATAATGGGCAAGTATAGCAAAAAGAGGGGGGAGCCCAGCAGGGCACTCACCCACCGCAGAAAATGGCATCCTATTCAGTCAGCAGGGAGAGAGGAAGGGAGAAGAAGGGGCCGGCCAGCGCGCCCCTTCCCTCCGAGTCCTGTAATGCGTTTCCCAGCAATGGGATGGGTCCTCAATGGCGACAACAGAAGGGGGCGGGCCGCGGCAACGCACGAGCGCCCGGCCCCACCCCCTCACAGAATCAGCCTGAGGGGAAGAAGCTCCCCAGACTGCAGGCAGAGCGCACAGCGCAACGTGAATCAAGCGCACAAGCACACTCACACACACACATATATATATATAAAGTGAAAAATAGAAGAACAATGCCATCCGCCCCCCCGCCCCGCTGGAGGGTAACAGAGGGGACCCGGAAGGGGGAGAATCCCTCACCAAAAGGGTGTAAGGGAATTAAATGGGGACAGGGCATCCCAAACCGGGATCACCAACCCGGATGCCGCCAACCCCCTTGTATGGGGTTTCACGGCTCCCTAAACACCTATTAAGGAGAAGGCTACCATCACCCGGACCTGCAGCCAAGGCTGGGAGGCTAGAAATGGGCTTAATGCATAAAGGTCCGGGCAGAAATAGAGCACAACATGGCCGGGTGTAAACCCGGCTTACCTGCAAGGAAGAGCAGCATACATCTTCTGACTTACTCGCCGTCCTGCAGAGAAGGAACTGGGGAATGTGTGGGAGGTCCCAGGTATTTATGGACTGGAAAAGGTAGAGTTCATTTTGTATTTTGAGCCTCTGCCCTGACTAGGCATTGGGGAGGAGTCACTCAAGTTACTGTGTTGGTGAGTTTGTGTACTATTTCTGGAACAGCTGTGGCCCCTAAAAAGTAAATGACTTTTCGATTGCATATTTAGCTAGAGGAAATCAGAAAATTATTGTTGCGTATAACAAAAATAGAAGGCTTACATTTTCTTGAGGAAATCTATGAATATCAGGAAATTAGCATTTGATTGCCACAATAGGCGCAGTTGATTTCCTTCAGCCTTGCTATAAATACTGGTGATGAATGGCAGGTCTATCATGGTGCATGCAGCACTGTTCTCACACTGTTCCATGTCAGTTGCTTCCGTTTGAAGTATGACTGAAGCTCCGTCACCTTTCTTCCTCTCCTCTGACGGCTGCACTAAATCTGTCTGCATAGTAATAATCTTATGCAGAGAAGGCTTCTCCGGATATACACAGTATAAACAGTTTCTCCAATACTTGTTATTTTCGTCTTCCCCAATACTCGGAGGAAACATCTTATACCAGCAACCAAAGTTTCCACCAACCCAAGAGCTCGGCTAACTAGGCATGCTTTCCCATTCTTGCGAGTCATTTTTGTGCACTAGTCTAGTTTTATTTCTGCAAAACGTATTTAGGAACATTATTATTAGTGGCCACTATTGGGACATTCATAGGATGCCAATTACACCCCAAATAATTTCATAGTTTTCTAAATCTGCCACATGGTGTTTCTGTGCAGAAAAAACCAATTTTACAATCTTTTTTTTTTTTTGTAAAGATTTAATGCTATATGTCATTGGAGAGCTATTTATTTAGTAAAATGATACCTGAATAAGGATACCTGAAGGCAGGTAATCGTGTCCATGCTGTAATGCTGCCTAGCCCACATGCATCTACATTTAAGCCACCTGAAAAAGGGGGCTATGAGGTGGTAGGGTATTGCTTTTTTTTTGTTTTTCCCTATTTAAAAGCCAATTGGCAATACTTAAAAGAACACTAATAGTTGAATAAAACTCCCCTCCATTCCTTAGATTATAAACAAATAAAACCTGGTCGCAACTTTTCATCTGATTCCCATGAAAGAAGTGGAGAGAGTTTCTTTGGGTCTGTGTTGGTTGCCATTGCTACAGTGAATTGGTGATTAAGCTATTACCCATGATCCCCCCAAGGCTCTGCAGACCTGGTAGATGATTGGTAGTCATCAGCCGGACTGAAAGTACACCCTCCTACCAATGACTGATGCCACACATGCCATTCAGTAAGTCCCCAGATCCTTATACCCTATTTACCTATAACCTTATAAATTATATCATACTGAGAGGAAACCCCTATTTTTACACTTACACCTAAACTAGGGGAAAATAGCCATAACCACAAGGTACAAGCCTCTATTAAGAGGTAATTCCTGAGATTAATTAAAATATAGTACTATGTACAATATAATTAGGTCCCCAATATATAAGTAGGAGGCATTACGGGGATTAATCACCCACACCTGCTGTTTTCCTGCTACACAGGGAGAGGTGGCCAGATTCTGGCTCCGCACGGATAGGGTGGCTAGTCCAAGATGACAGCACCGACCAACAGTGAGTGCTGCCATGGCCCCATGGAGGGAAGGCTCTGGCTGATGTAGGAGGAAGCAATTCCCCTTTGTAAGCGGGTAGTGGGTGAATGGTCTGGATGGACAATGTTTGCACTTTGATCAGCACAGCCAAGCCCGTATACACTGCTGCTGTGATCCATGCACCCGATAGTCATTATCCTTGACTAGGTATTATAGGCGGTTAAGATTTTAGTAAAAAAAAAAAAAAACAGCTCCAGCAAGGGTCTCCTTCTCCCTTAGCAGTATACACCTAACCTATTTGACCACCCAAATAAACCCTATCATCTATATATTAGTTGGCACAGGTCCCCACCAGGACCCAACAAACCCCACCCACTAACACCACCACACTTATGCGTGCCGGTCATCAGATAAATGATGGTCGGTGATGGTCAATCACCATCACTGTGCTTGCTCACTCGTGCCCAAGCCCCCGTACCAGTGACCAGATTGGAGGTCATATGTACATGAACAGGTATCATTATGGCCAATATCAGGACTGTTGGGCTGCACAGTTATATGCCAGATCGGGATGCCCCCATGCTTCTGGTGAATAAGGTATACTTTCATACATACATTCTCCTTGGCAGACATAATAGAAAACAAAACTTTTACAGACTTTTAGATATACAGAACAAAGAACATGAAAATGACCACAAGCAAAACTGTGAAAGACTTAGAATTGGCCAGGCCATAGAAAAGAGAATCCAGTTACAATGAGTCTCCATAAATGTACCTTACTCCATTGTAATAATATATATTGAGCCAATTATGTCTATTAAAAAGTGCCACAGGGTGTGGCTTTGCAAGTGAAAAACCCGGTTATCTTTGAAAACTGGACCACCGCCGAGTCAACAGCAGGGTCCTGTTGCTTGGGTGGAGGACCCATTTCTGGGTTCCCATCTGCTTCGTCAGTTTACACTATGACTGACGTATCAGGGGTGCCCTGGTGTGGTTCCCCAATTCCTATTTGCCTTCAGCGGCCACCTGAGGATGTGGGGAAAAAAGTGTAGGATAAGATAAAGACATATCTTCACGGAATGCACTGCTGCTGTTATACTTTCCAGGTTTAAAAGGCAGTTGCAGATGTGAAAAATACAATTCTGTGATTACTCACCTGTAGAATTGATATTTTGAGTATACAGTACGTCCTGCTCCAGATAAGATTCTTTACGTCTGGGTATTACTCCGCCAGATGGCGCTGGACTGCAGAGACAGCGAAATTGGCTCCTCCCGGCCCAACAAATACCCGGGACCTCCCACAAATTCCCAGTATTGAAAAGCAGTTAACAAGAAGCTGGGAGAATGATAACATAACCAACCATTAACTAAACCAACAATGATAACAATCACCATACAGGGGATCCAAGAATAATGAAAACCAAGGGCGGGGTGGAGCAGGACGTACTCTATACTCATAATATCAATTCTACAGGTGAGTAATCACAGAATTATATTATTCTTAGTATCCAGTACGTCCTGCTCCAGATAAGATTCTTTACTTCTGGGACATCCAATAGCAGTGTCCGTAAAGTAGGGTGGGATCCCCAAAAGGCAACAACGGGCAGTTCAGATCACTGCCGCCTGCAGAACCTTGCGGCCAAAAACAGCATCAGCTGAGGCCCGAACATCAACCTTGTAAAACTTGGAAAAGGTATGAACAGAAGACCAAGTAGCGGCCTTGCAAACTTGTTCAACAGAAGCCTGGTGCTGAAAAACCCAAGCGGCACCAATAGCACGAGTGGAATGAGCAGTAAGGCGGAAGGGAGGATTCTTCCCCTTAGCAGTGTAGGCCTGAATCACAGCCTGACGGATCCATTTGCTGATAGTAGTTTTAGCAGGAGCCAAACCCTTCCTAGGGCCAGAAGGGACCACAAAAAGAGCATCAGTTTTCCTAAAAGGTGCAGTAGCCACCAGATAGAACTTTCCTGACCACATCCAAGGAATGCAAAACCCTCTCCTTAGTGTTACTAGGATTAGGGCACAAGGAAGGTAGAACAATGTCCTGATTAAGATGAAAGACAGACACAACCTTAGGCAGAAAATCTGGCTTAAAGCGAAACACCACCTTGTCCTGGTGTCTCTCAAAATAGGGGGGCTGGATGGAAAGCACCGCCAACTCAGAAACACGCCCAACAGAAGTGATAGCCACCAAAAAGACAACCTTGAGAGTAAGAATGGCCAAGGCAGCCTCCTGCACAGGTTCAAAGGGAGCACCCTGCAAGGCAGAAAGGACCAAGTTCAAGTCCCAGACAGGCAACATAGGCTTACGTGGAGGACGCACATGAGTAACCCCCTGGAAAAAGATCTTAACCAGAGAATCAAAAATATTTTTTAGTGTCCTACCCTGTGAAGGCTTGTACCCTAAGGGGTTTCCCGACCCTCCACTGAGGTCTCAAATTATTGGAAATTGTTGAGAATGGGAGCCTCCTAATCAAGGAGGGTATGGGCTGGTTCAATCAATGGCCCCTAAAAACCTAGGTTAATTGGTTGAGCTTGGGTACAATGGACCATCCCCTAGCTCAGGAAAGACTTTGGGGCTCATTAGGTAATGACCTCGCCTTGACACAATCTGGATTTTGTTAAAGACTATATAATGACATTTTATTAAGTCATTATTACAATTGACATAGGACAAACACATAACTCTTAATTTGTGTGCAAAGGTATGGTAGATTAGCTACCGTCAATCAACTATACATACGGTACAGACAACAAAGTTAACAATAGTATCCTGCAGTACAAACTAGTTTCGCTCGTTTCTGAGCTTCATCAGTGTCTGCTAGGACTTAAAAAAAATATATACGATTGTTCATGTAATAATGTATATAAGAAACAATATTGGTTTGTACCTGGATGTAGAAGGCAACTGCTGCGCATTGAGAGTTGTTAACATTGGGCAAGCTCAGACATTCAAAGGTTGGTAACCAAGGGTGCCCTATATTTGTGTAAATGGAGTAACTTAGGGGTTTATTTATCAAGGGCTAGCGCCAGGTAGTGTCTGACGAGCGTCAGGTACCGCCAGCTAACGGCGGCTACCGACTCAAGTACGCCCGGCGGTGGTCACAATGACGCATTTATCACGCTAAATGAGGCTAGCGCCGGCGAGAGCGTCAGCTAGCTCGGGATTCATCATGTAGCCTACTGCAACGAACAGCGCCGCTGATAATCCCATCACAGCGACAGGTATGACCTGGCGCTCCCTGGCGTTGTCCAATGCATTTCAATGGAGCAATCTTTAAATAATCCTAATTAATTGCTATTTTTTTTTTTTTTTTTTTTAATGTCAAAAATTCTGTGACCACTTCTGCAATGTTAGGATTTCTTTTTAAGTAAAAAAAAAAAAAAATTGTGCAGAATTGATATTACAAAATGTTTAAAAAAACTTGTATAATTTTTACATTAAAAAAAAATGGTTGTTTGGGGGTTAAAAACTACTTTACACACATCGCCGCCAGCACTCTGGGGTTTAAACAAGGAATTCACAGCGCAAGAAATTTTTGAGCGTGATTTGTTAATGAATCTGCAGCAAGCCGTTCGCTCTGGCCATTCGCTGTCAGGCGCACCCATACAACGCAGAACCTGTGAAACATCGACCCCTAACCCCGTATTCAACATTACCGCACACCGACTGAGTCGCTGTCAACAAGCAAACCCCGGCCAAGCACAGCGAATACTAGCTGGCGCTGTGAAAATCACGCTACTGGCGCTCATCTGTCGCTACCTGGCGCTATTAATGAATCGGCCTCTTTGTATATCCCCACGATGAAGCTGTGGAATTTATTGGAAACATCAATAAGGATAATGCTGTTCTATAATACCTCACCCAGATGCACCATGTGTCCAAAATTGCTGTGCCTGATATTGGGGCTTAATCTTGAGTGCAGAGGATAGATAACTTTAATAGAAACCAGTGCTATGAGCAGGATAGAAAGGTTACTTAGGTGAAAATACTAATAAGGCAATATATGAATTAGTAAGTAGGAGCATACCCCAAGGGTGGATAAATGGCGTAATCTTGTGTGGTCAAAAGGTTCCCTAACATACAGTGCCATGCAAAGTATAAACACTACCTTAGTTGTTACCTGTGGTAAAGTATCCTCGTTGTTTCCTCAAAGAACGGGTGCCTGGAGTGGCGGCCCCCCTGACTTTGATCCAGGATGGAAGGGATCAGTTGTCTCAGATAAGACACACGTAGGGGGCTGATACCGCATCCCCGCGCCTGTGCAGACGGTCTCCCCTGCCGTTAGTAACTGCGGCTTGGAGACCCGTCTCTTGTAGAACGCAGAGCGCCGGCTCACTTCCGGCGGCTGGAGCGCACCGTCGCCCTGGCCAAAAGGTCAGGGTGGCTGCCGCTCCAGGCACCCGTTCTTTGAGGAAACAACGAGGATACTTACATATTTACTTTACCACAGGTAACAACTAAGGTAGTGTTTATACTTTGCATGGCACTGAATGTTAGGGAACCTTTTGAGTTATGTATTTGTCCTATGTCAATTGTAATAATGACTTAATAAAATATTATATAGTTTTTAACAAAATCCAGATTGTGTCAAGGCGAGGTCATTACCTAATGAGCCCCAAAGTCTTTCCTGAGCTAGGGGATGGTACATTGTACCCAAGCTCAACCAATTAACTTAACCAGAGAATGCTGAGCAAAAGATCTTTGGAAGAAAACAGCCAGGGCAGAAACATGACCCTTCAGAGTACTGAGTTGAAGCTCCAGATCCAAACCATGTTGAAGGAACTCCAGAATCCTGGGGATAGAGAACACACGACAGGGAAGAGACCTAGACTCACACCAGTCAATGTAGGCACGCCAAACCCTATAGTAAATGGAAGAAGAAGACTTCTTCCTAGCCCTAATCATGGTGTTAACAACGGAGGCAGACAGCCCCTTTTCCATCAAGAAAGGCCGTCAAAGCCAGCGTTTGTAAATTGGGATGGCGTAAATGTCCCTGAGTGAGTAGGTCTGGAACCCTGGGCAGAGCGTACTGGTCTACTGCCAGCTGCACTATGTCTGCAAACCACACTCTTCTTGGCCAACGGGGAGCCACCAGGATTGCTGGCACCCCTTTCTGAGCTATCTTGCGCAGAACCCTGCCCAACAGGGGGAATGGGGGAAAGACATACAGAAGCTGAAAGTCCTGCCATGACATTGCTAGAGCATCTGTGGCCAAGGCCAGAGGATCCTGGGACAGGGAGACGAAGGCTGGGAGCTTGTGATTGTGACGGGACGCAAACAGATCCACATCTGGCTGACCCCAACGGTGACACAGAGTGAAACACCCTGTTGCTGAGGGACCATTCTCCCAGGCGAGAGGTCCCCCTGCTCAGAGTCTGCCTGCAGATTCTCCACCCCCGGAATGTACACAGCTGAGATGCAGGGAACATTGTCCTCCGCCCAGGACAGGATCAGAGATACTTCCTTGAGGGCCCCCTTGCTCCGGGTCCCTCCCTGATGATTGATGTAGACAACCGCTGTCTGGTTGTCCGAGCATACCTGAACAGGGTGGCCCCCTGTTGGGTCAAGTGAGCCAGAACCAATCTGATTGCCCTCAGTTCCAGAATGTTGATAGGGGCTTGGGCCTCCTGAGGGCCCCACCGCCCTTGGAATTGTAGGGACTTCCAGAAGCCCCCCCAACCTGTCAGACTGGCATCCGTGGTGACCGTCTCCCAGCAGGGGGCCAGAAAGGATCTGCCCGCCAACAGGTTCCTGGAATCCAGCCACCACGAGAGGGACCACCTGTCTAGGGGGGACAGAACAAGGACCTGGTCCAGGGACGCAGGATCCTTGTCCCATACTGACAAGAGGTGGAGTTGCAGAGGCCTCATGTGAAACTGGGCATAAGGAACCACCTCGAAGCACGACACCATCAGGCCCACCAGCTGCATTCCCTGCCTGATGGAGGGATGAGGGCAAGATAGAAGGAACTGAACCTGCGCTAGCAGACTGTCCACCTTCTGCTGAGGAAGAAAGATCCTTGCCTGAACGGTATCCAGATTAATTCCCAGAAATGGCGTCACCAAGGAGGGAGACAGGGAAGATTTGGGATGGTTGATCACCCAGCCGAATTACTCCAGTGTGGACACTACTCGCTGAGTATCCAGCTCTGCCTGTTGGAGGGACTGAGAAGCCATGAGTCGTCCAAATAGGGCAGAATGCCAATGCCCTGAGACCTGAGCAGAGCCATCACTCCTGCCAGCACCTTGGTGAATACTCTGGGAGCTGAAGTGAGACCGAAGGGCAATGCCACAAATTGGTAGTGCTGATCCTCCAGAGTGAACCTGAGGAATCTTTGATGACCTGGAAAGATGCATCTGACAAATTTGTTGAGGATCTTCAAGTCAGGATGGGCCTGACTGACCCATCTCTTTTGGGCACGGTGAAAAGGTTGGAATAAAAACCCTTGCCTCTTTCTCGTAAGGGGACCTGACAGATGACCCCCAGCTCCAGAAGGCTTTGCACCGCTAGAATCAGAGCCTGAGCTGACATGGGGTCCTGAGACATCCGGGATCTGATGAATCTTGGGGGCGGCCAGGCAGCAAACTATCTTGTAACCGGAGGACACTACTTCCTGAATCCACCGGTCTGAGACATGATGCCTCCAGACGTGAGCAAAGAGCTGAATCCGTCCCCCCACCCGGATGGGTGAGGGCGCCCCTTCATGCCTGAGGGGGCTTGGGGAAAGGCTTAGGTTTGAAGCCCCAGGATGGGCCAGGGTATCCACGTCCTCTGCCCCACCCCAGAAATCTCCTCGGGCCCCAGTAAAGAAGACCCCTCTCCCCGTTCTGGATCCACGGTAGGGGGAAGGAAAGGAGCCCGGGCCCAGAAAGTCTTCTGCGCTGGGGTAACCTGCCTCCCTTAGAAAACAGGTCCAGGCGGTCCCCAAATAGGCGTAGTCCTTTGAAGGGAAAACCAGTGAGAGCCTTCTTGGCAGCGTTGTCAGCTGCCCACTGGCGCAGCCAAACCGAGCGGCGTATAGTCACCACCAAGGCAGAGGCTCTGCCACACATCCTAGTGGTATCATCCAAGGCAGAGAGGACATAAGCAACAAATACCTCAACGCGAGAGTGCATTATACTCTTCACTAGAAACATCATCAGGAGCTCCATCTAGGACACTTTTAAGCAGAGTCCTAATAGCCACAGCTGTAATGGCAGAGGCACAAACCGGGCGCAGTGCCGTCCCCACACACATGCAAAGGCATGGGAAGCCAGCTGATCAATACGCCGGTCCTCACTGTCCTTCAGGGTAGTAGAGTCAGGGGAATGCATGGCAGAGGTGTTAGACAAACCCAGAATTGGGGCATCCTCTTTGGGAGGGGATGACCAACGTTTAACCACACCAGCAGGAAAAGGATCTCTCTTATCCCAACTCTTAGGGACTTCGGGAAGCCTGCTAGGACGCTCCCATTCTTTGAGCATGAGATTATTAAAATGAGATTGTCCAGGGAACTCTAAACGTGGCTTAGCAATATGAAACAATTCCCCCTGCTGCTTAGGAGCCGCGGCTGGGGGAGAGATAGAAAGCACTTCAAAGATCTGAGCCAAAAGCCTATCAGTATCATCTGGGGCCCAGGGATCAGAGCCAGAATCAGCATAACCCTTGGGCTGTTCATCAGATGATTCTGAGTCAGAGAACAATTCCCCTTCTTCCAGGGGGGTATAACCAGACAGATCAAAGAACTCTTCAGCCTCCATAGGGAAAAGTCACCTCTTAGCAGAGGCCTTAGTATTAGCAAGCAACTTTTAAACACTAGCCAGTCTAGTAGACACATCAGGCTGAGACTCCCCACTGGTATGCAGCTCACTGGGAGTCAGATGTAAGCGTGGGGGAGTAGGCGAAGCCATACGTGGCTCAGGCCCAGCTGCTGGTAAACCAGGCTGCAGCGCAAGCACCTGCTGGGCACAAGGTACACAAACCCGCACATTGTCAACACTTGTAGGGGACACCCCACACACAGCCGGGTTGTCCCGAAGGAACCCCGAGCACATTATCCCGAGACGCCTCCATATGGTGATTATAGCGGTACAATCGGCCGATAGGGATTCACGCTATAAAAGCAACCCGGGATGCCCCAATAGCCCGCTAGGGAAGTGGGAGGAATTAGCACACTAGGCCTCAATAAGTTTAATAAACTAAAAGAGGGGGAAACCAACTGAGTTTGACCAGCCTGTAAGACAAAGCAAAAACCCTGTAAGCGACATGCATACATAACATAAAAAATATGAACAAACAGCCCACGGGGGCACTCACGGACCGCGGTAGGTAGGCGCCAGCCACGCAGCACGAGGAAGCAAGAGTATACCTCGAGGGGCGGGCCGTGGAGACAGTGATGCGGAACGCGCCATCCGCAGGGCGCGCCCCTCCCGAAGAGCGCGAAACCGCATACGTGACAAAATCAACCTATGATGGCGCAGCAGCCCCTGAGGTAATGTAGCTGCAGACCGTGGAACGCTGTACAAGCGCGCGCGGTGGCATATTCAAAAAGCAACCAGTGCAACCAAAGCTGTACGGTGACAGGAAAAGGCAAACCAAGTACACCCTACAAAAGGAGAATGTACAAAGACACACACTCACACCTCCCCCCCCCCCCCGAGAACTACAAGGGAGAGCAGCGGCCACCCACGTAGGGCCCACCGATAGACAGGGGCAATAGTGCGGGAGGGGCATCCCATAAATGCTCACCATGTGTCTATACCGCCTACCCTTTGGTGGGGGATTGCGGTGGAGCAGCGCTCCTAAGCACCTGACAGCGGTGCTGTCTACCATCACCCGAACCAGCGCAGCCAAGGCTGGGAGGCAAATTAACAATGGAACGGGTGGGAATAGTCCTACAGGGCCGCAGGCTAATAGCCCCGCTCACCTGCGAGAAGAGAGAGCAATCTTGTCCTTCGCAGTCCAGACTGCAGAGAAGATCTGGGAATTTGTGGGAGGTCCCGGGTATTTGTGGGGCCGGGAGGAGCCAATTTCGCCATCTCTGCAGTCCAGCGCCATCTGGCGGAGTAATACCCAGACGTAAAGAATCTTATCTGGAGCAGGACGTACTGTATACTAAGAATAAAGAAGCAGTGTGCAAGCACACAGAGAAAGCATGCTCCGGGAGGAATGCCTTCTTTTTCTAAAAGGTGAGACTATTCTTCCCAACAGCTGTGCTTTCCCAGTTTAAGGCACTGCACAAACATCTACCCAGAGCTGCCCATCGAGGGTGGGCACAGAGCTGTAGGCGCTGCTCCCAGTGGCTGTGGACTCACAGAGTGGACATCAACAGTCTCCCAAGTATCTGCTTTCAGGAGTGGCCCCCACAGCACTCCCTGCAACCTACCGAATAGTTGTTTCCAGTATGGGGAGACCAAAGATCCCCCTCTACAAAAGAGACTGGACGTGTTGGCTCATGTTCTGTTCACCTCAGACACACTAGTAAGGCTGGGTCTCTGCATGGTTTAGTTTTAGGACACAGAGGGGAGAACACAGTCTTCTAACAATTCCTAGTAAAATAGGGAATAGGGAAATAACTCAAATAAAGAGCTACAATAGCCTACCTTTGATTGTTTCTCTTGGCAAGAACATGTAACCATGTCAGTGCCGAGTGCCTATGTAATTTTTTTTACTTTGGACAGTATGGGTCTATTTTATCATTTGTGTTTGGTCATGGGGAGACAAGTAGTGCAGTCCATGTATTTTTCAAATAATATTCCTTTCATGTCTCTACAACCTTACTTTTGATGATGTGGAGGTAAACATAAGCATTGATAAACAGATCGCTTGTTTCTCTGCCATTTCTAAATGGCACAGGATATGACAAAGAACATTAGAGATTTAACTTGTGCAGTGAACTGGATACTGATGGACAGAAACAATCATTTCACAACCAATCAACTCCATGGTCTGCCCAGTAACATCTCAGCCAGTAAGAGCAGCAGGCATTATTCTCTGCCTGTTGTTTCGTCCCAAAAGAATAAGATGATAAAGACGTATCACAGCTGGTGCTGAGCTACATTAGCTTTGACTCTGAACAGCTGACGTAGGCTTTGTTTCATTATGAGTCATGTACATTAATACAGTGGGCCTCAGGTCTTTTTATGGAATAGGCTTTTAGTGTGCAAAAGCCCACGCACATGCCATATTCATTCTAATCTCTGTCAGTCAGATGTATATTACACCTACACACACATCAGGTACAGTATATGACCACATCATTGAGAGAAAAGTGTCAAAGTGCCTGTCCAAGCACACTAACTTCCTTCCACATTACCCCCCATGGGAACAGTGTAAAATAAACCATCGTATAAGCAAATACCTTTTGTATTTTGTATGAAGCGGTTTTCCTTGTTTTAATTTTTAGGGCATGGCTGAACTGAAATTGGGAAGGTCATGTCATGGTGTAGTTTTGCCCTGCTGTGGTCAGAGACAGCTGCAAGACGAGTATGGTCTGCCATGCTCACTCACGCTCTAAGGAACCCCCCATCATGGTCCTCCACAATAAAAAAAATAAATAAAAGTATTGTGATTTTTTATTTTTTTGAAAGCTGCCAATCAAAGAACTTTGTACAGCATAATAAGCTATTCTGCATACTTTTGGACACCACACCTGATGCTGGAATTGAGAAAAAGCTGAACTGGGCCAGGGAGTGGTAGCACCAGGAAAGTCTGTCCGACACGGCTTTCCCAGGTATGAAGGTGGTAAAAAAAAAAAAAAGAAAATATAGTACCTTTGGTAAAAAGTCATATAGAATACACAGGGTTCTTCCCGTTCCTAAAAAAATAGGTTATGTCATGTTTGTCTTCAGGGTAGACATGCGAAGGCTGACTCAGCACCAGGTGAGAAAACTACTTTACTAATTTTAAGGAGGAAAACAAAAAAACTGTCATTCACTTTCATTTTCTACCTTGAGGGCGATTCAGCAACCAGATGTAAATTTTCACCTGGTGCTGTATCAGCCCCAAGGTAGAGTTTTCTCTCCTAAAAAGTAGTGATCCCTTGAACCCTCTCATTAGCCAACATGGGTTTTTAATATTACACAATTTAATGATAGTGCTCCTTTAACAAGCCATATTATGACACTAGTCATCATATGAAATACACAGGACACTTTCCAATTGTTCAAAGACTAGACGTCCCGAAAATGTATTTTTTGTGCATTAGAAAAAAAAAAAAGCTAAACATCATTTAGTTAAACTAAAAAAATCTTTACAAACGTTTGCCCAAGTGTGGGATTTACAAAATAATTGGTAACTAGATTTATAGAAAATTCCAATTAGTTTATATTATAGTAAAGGTTATATTTTAGTAAATCAGAACATTAAAAACAGTTACACTACCTATATTTAAGAGGTTTTTACAGCTCCTAAATAATTAGGGAAGGCATAAACATATATCTACCTGCCATTAGAAAGTGAAAACAAAAGTCATTAGGGTAATAGGCATGTCACTTGGGAACTAACAATACAAGTAAATTGGCTAGTGCCCACCATTCCTACGTTTAGGGAGCCTATCAATAATTCCTCTCAGTAAACTATTAGGGTGCTAAATCCTTTCAAATTGGGAAACTTATTTTTATCCACTGGAGTGTTGGACTGTGCATTACTAAAGGGTGGCAAGTTCAATTCCCAGCTGGGACATGACATGACTGAAGTGCTTTTGGCACCCAACCACCAAATGCTCCCTAGATGCCAAGGTTGGAGCAGCCCACTGCTCCAAGCATAAACAGGGGTGTCTACACAAGCATACAATGGTGATATAATATATGCACAAATATAAATAATACCGTTTTGTGAGTACTCACATTTAAAACGGGTATTATGAGTGTGCCATACACTCCACTTCAATCTTCATGACATGTGGGTAATCTCCAGTAGAGGGCAAACTTCTGCAGAGATGAATATGCAAAAAAGAAAGCCCCTCCTAGTCCATATATACCTGGGACCTCCCACCAAATTCCCAGTGTAAAAAAGCAGTAAAGGGACCAGGAAGAACCAATTATAACCTAACAATCAAAACCAATGGTTCTCCATATAAAAGCCCCAGAATACCTGAAAAAAAGGGGTGGGGCGAAGTGGAGTGTATGGCACACTCATAATACCCGTTTTAAAGGTGAGTACTCACAAAACGGTATAAAGTGTGCCATACACTCCACTTTCATCTTCATGACATATGGGACATCCAATAGCAGTGTCCGTCATGGGTGGGAACCAGAAACAGTAAAGAATGTACCAACTCAAACCACTGCAGCTTGCAGAACCTTGCGGCCAAAAACAGCATCCGCTGAAGCCCGCACATCAACCTTGTAAAACTTAGTATGAACGGAAGACCAAGTAGCAGCCTTACAAACTTGTTCAACAGAAGCCTGGTGCTGAAAAGCCCAGGACGCACCAACCGCATGAGTAGAGTGCGCAGAGACCCTAAAAGGAGGAGTCCTCCCCTTAGCAGAATAGGCCTCAACAATGGCCTGACGAATCCATTTGCTAATCGTAGACTTAGCAGGCGCCAAACCTTTCCTGGGCCCGCAGGGCACCACGAAAAAAGCATCCGTCCTGCGGAAGGAAGAAGTAGTCACCAAATAGTACTTCACACAGCGAACAACATCCAAATTGTGCAGAACCCTCTCCTTGTCAATGTTAGGCTTAGGACACTAGGAAGGGAGAACAATATCCTGATTGAGGTGGAAAGCAGACACCACCTTAGGAAGGAAATCCGGCTAAAAACGAAAAACCACCTTATCCTGGTGTCTCTCAAAGTAAGGGGCCTGAATCGACAGAGCCGCCAACTCAGAGACATGCCGAACAGAGGTAATAGCCACCAAGAAAGCAACCTTCTGAGTGAGAACCGAAAGAGCAATATCCTGTAATGGCTCAAAAGGAGAACCCTGCAGAGCCGAAAGAACCAAATTCAAATCCCAAACAGGAACTACAGCCTTCCGAGGGGGCCGCACATGCGCGACCCCTTGGAAAAAGGTCTTAACCAGTGGGTGTACGGCAAAAGACCTCTGGAAGAAAACAGACAGAGCAGAAACCTGTCCTTTTAAGGTACTAAGCTGGAACCCAAGATCCAGATTATGCTGAAGAAACTCCAAAATCCTGGGTATCGAAAACACCCTGCAAGGCAAGGCCCTAGCCTCACACCAATCAATATAGGACCTCCACGTCCTATAGTAAATGCCAGAAGAGGACCGCTTCCTAGCCCTAATCAAGGTCTGAACAACAGCCTCAGACAAACCTTCCTCTTTCAAGATGAAGGTTTCAGCAGCCAAGCCGTCAAAGCCAGTGTTTGTAAATTGGTAGATGACCCTGAGATAGCAGATCCGGCAACAAGGGAAGCCGGTACTGATCTACGGCCATCCTTACGACGTCTGCGTACCAAACCCTTCTTGCCCACCTTGGAGCCACCAGAATCGCTGGTGCCCCTTCTAGAACCAGTTTGCGAACTACCTTGCCCAGCATGGAGATGAGTGGAAACAGGTACAGAAAACCCAACTCCTTCCAAACCAGTGACAAGGCATTCCACTGCCAGAGACAGAGGATCCTGAGAAAGAGACACAAAGGCCGGAAGTTTGTGATTGTGCCTCAAGGCAAAGAGATCCACCTTCGGGGTCCCCCACTTGCGGCAAAGATCCAGAAAAACCTCGGGGTTGAGAGACCACTCTCCTTGGCGAGAGGATCCCCTGCTCAGGGAATCCGCCTCCGTGTTCTCCACTCCCGGAATGTAGACTGCCGAAATGCAAGGAACATTGCTCTCCGCCCAGTGCAGGATCAGAGAGACTTCCCTGAGGGCACTCCTGCTGCGAGTCCCTCCTTGGTGATTGATGTAAGCTACCGCCGTTCGGTTGTCCGAACGAACCGGGAGACCCCGTAAATGTGAGGTCAGCCGAGCCAGAACCAGTCGGATGGCTCTGAGCTCCAAGACATTGATGGGGGTGTGGCCTCCTGAGGACCCCACACCCCACTGAACTGACTTTTCCAATAGCCTCCCCAGACCGTCAGGCTGGCATCTGTGGTAACCGTCTCCCAACAAGGGACCAGAAAGGATCTGCCCTTCAACAGATTGCTCGATTCCAGCCACCACCGAAGGGACTGCCGAACCCTGGGAGACATCCTGAAAGGTTGATCCAATGACTGCGGACACCTGTCCCAATGCGTCAATAGGTGAAGTTGAAGAGATCTCATGTGAAACTGTGCTAACGGTACCGTCTCGAAGGAGGATACCATTAAGCCCACCAGTTTCATCCCCTGTCGGATAGAGGGACAAGGATTGGCCAGAAGAAGGCGGATCAGACCCTGAATCCCCTGCACCTTGGTCTGGGGCAGAAACACTCTGGCCCGAATGGTATCCAGATGCATGGCCAGAAATGAAATCACACAAGACGGGGAGAGAGAAGACTTGGTGCGGTTGATCACCCACCCGAACCTCTCCAGGGTCGACACCACCTGGTGGATGGGTGTCCAGCTCCGCCTGACGGAGGGAAGAAGCTGAGATCAACAGGTCATCCAGATAAGGCACAATGCGAATGCCCTGAGCTCTGAGCAGAGCCATTATTCCCGCCAAGACCTTGGTGAAGACCCTCGGCGCCAAAGTCAGACCGAAGGGAAGAGCTACAAACTGATAATGTTGATCCTCCACCGCAAACCGGAGGAATCTCTGATGTGCCTGAAAAATCAGAACATGCAGATACGCATCCTTTATGTCTATGGATGTCATAAAATCCCCTTGGCGAAGGGAATTGATAGCCGAGCGCAGAGCCTCCATGCGGAACTTTTTGGCTCTGATAAACCTGTTGAGAACCTTGAGATCTAGAATGGGACTCACCGAACCCTCCTTCTTGGGAACCGTGAAAAGGTTGGAGTAGTAACCCCTGCCTCTCTCTGACAGAGGCACCGGGCATATAACCCCCATGTCCAGAAGGTTTTTTACTGCTAACAGGAGCCCCTGTGCAGCCTGAGGGTCCGAGGGCACCAGAGACCTTAAGAATCTTGGGGGCGGCCAGTACTCGAACTCCAGTTTGTACCCGGAGGAGACCACTTCCAAGATCCAATTGTCTGTGACCTCCCGGGCCCAGACCTGGAAGAAGAGCCACAGCCGTCCCCCCACCCTTGCGGGAGAGGGCGCCCCTTCATTGCTGAGCCAGTTTAACGGCAGGCTTGGGCTTGGAACCCCAGGCAGCCGCGGGACGTGCCCGACCTCTGCCTCTGTTCCAGGACGAGCCCCTGACACCCGAGAAGGCCAAACCCCTAACCGCTCTGGCCCCTCGAAAGCAAGGAGTGAACGAGCCAGCCCCCCGAAAGGGGCGGCGCTGTTTTCTCCGCTGAGGTAACTTACCTCCTTTAGCAACAGCATCCAATTAATCTCCAAACAGCCGCGTACCCAAGAAGGGAAGAGCTGTGAGCGACTTCTTGGCCCCAACGTCCGCTGTCCAGTGGCGGAGCCAGACAAATCTGCGCATAGCCACCAGTAAGGCTGAAGTCCTACTACACACGACAATAGAATCCTCCATCGCAGCCATGACAAAATCCATGAACAATTCGCATCTCTTAAGGATAGCGAACTCAGTGCCAGCTGGATCAAACTGAGCGATAATTCAGCCAGTCCCTGATAAGAGACCTGGTAGCAAGCGACACCAGGGCAGACGCACTAACAGGCTGCAGGGCCGAGCCCACGTTGGCAAATGCGTGGCACGCCATCTGATCAAGGCGCTTATCCTCGCCATCCTTAAGGGAAGTGGCGTCAGGGGTGTTCAGCACCGAAGAGTTGGTCAAACCTAAAACTGGCGCGTCGACCTCGGGAGGAGAAGACCAGCGCTTAACCGCCTCCACCGGAAAAGGATACTTCTTATCCCATCCCTGAAGAACACCAGGAAGCCGACTGGGCCTCTCCCATTCTCTAAGGATCAGCGCATCAAAGCGACCCTGGGTAGGGAATTCCAGACGGGGCTTGCAGGCCCCCAAAAATTCCCCCTTCTTGAGAGGGGGTGCCTCAGGCGGTTCAATATCCAACACCTCCAATATATGTGACAAAACAGTGGCCGTATCTACGGCATCCCCCAGCGCCTGCCCGACATCGGCATTCCCAGACTGAACATAGTCAGCCTCTGTTTCCTGATACAATTCCCCCTCCTCTAACGGAAATAATCTGACAAATCAGCGGAATCGTCGTCAACATCCCACAAGGGCTGGGCCGACGACAAATGTCTCTTTTTAGCCTGGGCCTTCTTGCCCACCGTGCTAGCAATAATTTTCTCGATGCTGGCCAACCTAGCCCAAACATCAGAGAGCGACTCCCCGCTGGCACCAATGTCACTTGGGGTACGGATAAGGTGGGGAGGGGAAGGCGATGAAGCGGGAGGAGCCGACCCAGAAGACTGGGTACTAGACTGCCGCGTTATGGCCTTTTGTGCGCATGGTATACAGATCAGCACATTCTCCCCCGTAAGGGATACCCCACACCCCACACATGGCCCGGATTGTCCCAGAGGGAGCCCGAGCCCAGTATCCTGCGGAGCCTCCATATGGTGAATTTTTGTGGTCAGTCGCAAGACCGCAGGGAATTTACGCCTAAGCAAACCGGGATGCCCCTTAAAAGTCCCGGTGGGAGGATTTGAGGTGAACAAATTTACACTAGGGACCCCAGGACCAGGAGGAACCCCTTAATATGCACATATACAATGCAATCTGTAACACACAAAACAGGCAACATAAGTGCAATCCTACATATATAAGGCAATAACACATACCTATTTGTATATAAATATGTATATATCTGTATCCCAGCCAGATATGCGTAACCAACACAAAGAAACACACACACCCATGCCCGCAATCAGTGGGGGCCCCCTGCTAGAGAGGGGCCCCCATACAAGCTAAGGAAGTGGCCATCCGGCCCTTACCACTCGGAGCGCAGCTCAGAACCAGCATCAAAATGGCCCCCGAGAAGTGCCTCATGCAGGAAGAGGGAGAGAAGGGGGAGGGCGGGCTAGCGCAGAACGCGCGCTCACCAGGCCACGCCCCCTCCCAGGAACGCGGATCCCCTAGAAACGAGCCACAAAATCGCGCCAAAGAAGGGGGCGGGGCTACCACGGCCGCGCCGAGAGCCCGGCCCTGCCCCCTCCCCGAACACAGCCTGAGGGGGAGAAGCTCCCCCAGGCTAATCACAGCACCTGCCATGGCCCAAAAGTAAAACACTCACTGTCCCACACACACACACGCACAGTGAAATCACACACCCACACACACAGGGGCATATGTGGGAGAACGAAAAACGAAATAACAGCCAGGCAAGGCAACCCCCCTCCCCGGAGGGGAATAAGAGACCCAGAAGGGGGGGAACCCTGCCAGAATCCAGCCATTAGCATAGAGGGACGGGGCATCCCACACCAGGATCACCGCCTACCCCATAGTGAGGTCTCACGTTGGAGCAGTGCTCCTTCTGCACCCATATGGTGCTGCCTACCTTTACCAGGACCCGCAGCCTAAGCTGGGAGGCTCAAATAGGGGCAATTTAGAAAGGGTTCTGGCAGTAATAGGGACAATAGACGGCCGGGCGCAAACCCGGCTTACCTGTAAGTAAAGAAGTCTTCATCTTCTGTCTTGTCGCCTTCCCTGCAGAGAAGGAACTGGGAATTTGGTGGGAGGTCCCAGGTATATATGGACTGGGAGGGGCTTTCTTTTTTGCATATTCATCTCTGCAGAAGTTCGCCCTCTACTGGAGATTACCCACGTCATGAAGATCGAAGTGGAGTGTATGGCACACTTAGAATATATCAATTTCATGTTTCTGAAATTGTCCTTATGTAAACCAGCATTGAATAAACAGTGGCATTTGAACAAATAAATACTATGATTTGCATGGCAGTTAAAATGTTCTTCCAACATATAACGTTTACAGAGATGTATGCTAAGAGTCACTGTCTGACGGAATTATAGACATTACAAGTTTAACATATAAAAGCTACCTGTGCATTATGAAAATGCGAACAGCTCATTAGAATACTTATGAACCAGATCTGCTCTCATAAAAATGATCTTTTAAAGCAGAATTCCAGTCAGTGGGAGTGGGTTATGATTTGGCAAATCAAACAGGCCCAGAGCCCCTTGCAAATAAAATTTGCCTACCATTTTTTTCAGGCCCTATCCCTCCTTCCAAAAGGGGCAAAGGGTCCATCTTTCAATTCAGCTGGCTGTTGCCATGTTCTCCCCTTCACATGTGCCCCTGCTTGGCTTGGGCCGAAATCCTGTCTGTTACAAGACTTCTCTCGCAGCCTGAGAGACTCGGCGAGTGGCTCAGGCTGCAAGCAGGATTTTGGCCAGATATGAGCAGGTCATAAGCAATATAATGGAGCAATATGGCGGCAGCAGCCAACCGCCATGGGGAGCTTCAGAGCTAGACCGCGGGGGTCAAACTGAATTAAAGGTATGCCAATAAAATTATTTGTTAGGCAAAATGATGAGCTGGCTGGGGGCAGAAGTAAATGCCCCCAAGACACCTGGACTTCCACTTTTTACCTGTATTAAATACCAATAAGAGCCTCTTTTAATGAATCTTCAGCCTCAAGGACATGCACCTTTTGGGTAGCTGATCTTATAAAACCTCAACTTTTTTGTTGAAAGTACAGTGTCTGATGTGGGCTCGAAGTTTGCTAATATGACCCTGTCCTTCTCAAAGGACCGCTGCCAGAAAAGTTTCTTTCATTTTAAGAATGTTATTAAATATATGCACAGTAGACTATTCACCAAGTGCTCAGTGGGATTTACATAATGTTGGTCCTAGGAGTGCTGCCTTTGTTTCCTCATAATCCAAAAATGTAATAGAAACCCGATACCTTACTGCAATGCCATCAAGCAGATTATTAACCAAATATTGTCAGTTACAATATAGTTCTGAAAGAAAGTTGATGGTTAAATGTGCTTACAAACGTAAATTTGTAACAAATGTAACTTAGAACAAAACCAATTTATAAATGCACACCTAATACTAAAAGTTTATGGTCAAAAAGGAGTTCATTTATTAAAGTACAAACTAAAGTTCATGTATCTACTAGACATGGGAGTTTCTACACAAGATATAGTGCACAGAATATAAGACACATTAATTCACCAAACCTACAGACATAGACATTATATACAATATATACATTATGTACAGGTTTTTATGCAGATAAGCCAAGATACTGTTTCTGTTCATGCTACATATAGCTATAATGCTCCCACAGTATTCAAGTGGCTGCTGCAATGTTTGTATCAGAAGGAATTCAATAGGGTAGAAGTACCTGAAAGTGCAGGAGGCACTTATAGATTTTGAGCTTCAGTGCTGATGACTGATAAGCGTTGCTCAAAGTGTTGCTCAAAAGTTCATGCAGGAGTCAATAGACTGAGGCCGCTGCGAAGTGTCCAATGCAAAATGAGTCCAGTATGCCACTTCAGCTGACACGTGTTTCGGTATAACCTTCTTCCGAGCTGCTGTGCGGAATGTCAAAAATGCGGGATGCAGGAGGAGTGGTGCCTGACAGAAGAGGTAGGAACAGCTGTTTTTAAATGCGCATAAGGCGCGAGAATCCCCCCCGGGGCCGGCCCTGTGACGCGGTTGGGGACGCGAACGTCGTTCGCATCACCACGCGTCACTTCCGGTGACGCGCGTCCCGGCCTCGCGCCAATCATCAGACGGTCCGCATTACTGCCAACCGTAAGATGGTGACGCGCAGGCGCACGCCACTGCGGTGAACAGCTATAAGGTGCTGAATGGAGTCTGTCACAACTCTCGGGAGGAAATGAGCGAAGCAGGGGGATCCATCTGTAAAAAGAAACAAAGAGTGCAGATGAATATCACAATCAGGATACACAGATATTAAAGTTTAAAAGCCACATTTAGAAGTGGCAGTCATATATGTCTTATATGCACATATGTCATGTGCTTCTGACAGCAATGTAATCCAGCTTATATTAACCTTCTGCAGGCCTATATTATTGTCACACACTGGGGTAATATTAAATCTTTATATGTATGTAATAATAGCATACTAGTGCCGGGCTCATAGTACAGTTATAAGTGTGTCGGCTCATCATATGGTCCATAAAGGACCCATGCTGCCTGACTGCGTTAAATAAACCATAGCAACAATATTAGAGGCCAGTCTTATATAAATAAAGCATATATTCCCAAGATGTGCACATTTAGAGCTAGGATATAATCCTGAGGCTATGTAATAATGAAGAGGTGAGTAGCTACCTGGTGGGGGATATGAGGGAGGGATAAGGGGAGTATACAACAACCCACATATATGCAACCAAATTAGTTTTGCATATAGATAGTCCTAAAAAGTGGATATATGGAAAACTAGCTAAGGCATCTGCTACTGGTTTACCCCCTCATTGGTTCCACATGGGTTTGTCAAAACAGAAATATTAAGGTAGCACCGTGCTAGACCACTAGGATGTTTTGGGTAGTAAGTAATGTAAGGGTCCTTACCCTCATATGGCCGTTGGCGCGGTTAGAGAAAAATGTAGAGACATAAGACGTCTAGTCTGCGGGTCCATACTAGAGGGGAATAAGAAGAGTCGTTATGAGAACATTATCTAGGTGTTCAAAGGAAGGGGGAGAGATCACAGTCCTCGTTCATTCCCCTGGGGGTCTTAGTGTTGAGCTCATATATCCAATAAAGCTCTCTTCTAGATAGTTGTATAGCGGGATCACCCCCTCTTTTGTGTGGGGATACTTTTTCAATCACCAGGAACCTTAATTGTGATACCTGGTGATTGGCCTCAGCAAAGTGTTTGGAAACTGGGGAAGTGAAGTCAAACCTACGGATAGCACTTCGGTGTTCGCTTATTCGAGTTTTTATGGCTTTGTGTTTGTCCCACATATGCCTTACCACATGGGCATTTCAGTAAATAAATCACATTACTGGAGTTGCAATTAAAGAAGCCTTTCAAGGAGTATGTTTTGCCTGAGGAGGGGTGGTTAAAGGAGGTACATTTGATGACCGAGTTGCATTGTGCGCAACCCCCACATGGGTGCATCCCTAAAGGTTTAGGGAGTGTGCTCAACCAGTCGCGAGTGTCTGGTTGGAGAAATTTGTGAGTGGTATCAGCTTGTATGAGTGTGTCCTTAATGTTTTTAGAACGCTTATGTGTAAACATGGGACGTTCTGCAAAGGTGTCTTGCAGTTTTTCGTCACAGGTGAGTATTG
The DNA here is from genome assembly GCA_027917425.1 of Gastrophryne carolinensis. NCBI lineage: Eukaryota > Metazoa > Chordata > Amphibia > Anura > Microhylidae > Gastrophryne > Gastrophryne carolinensis. The sequence goes on along the minus strand of CM051238.1, from coordinate 182,468,063 downwards.
GCCAATGTTTATTGATAATGGACCGTACTGTTGAACTCTGGCTGTTATAAGTCAGGATGCAGGGGATGCGTTTGGATATTTTCTTAGGTTTGTACTGCAAAAGAGAAGTACGTGACAAATTTGTTGCTTTTTGTAGGGCCCTATTAATATCGGGGATGGAGTAGCCTCGTTCTGCAAAATCTTGGGCCATTTTACGAGCTCTGGTTTGAAATGTAGCCTCATCGTCTATGATGCGTCTAAGACGAACAAACTGGCTATATGGTAGGCCCTTCTTTAGTTTAGGTGGATGGAAACTGGTGGCATGTAAGTACGTGTTGCGATCAGTTGGTTTAGTATAAAGATCAGTATATATGGAGCCTTCCCGCAACTTGACGTTTACGTCCAAAAAGTGTACCTCAAGTTCATCGGCTTCCATACTGAATGTAATAGTGGGCCATGCGTGATCCAGTTCCACTTTAAATTGTTCTAAGCTAGTCTATCCCCTGTCCAGAGGAAGAAAATGTCATCTATATATCTATACCAAAGTAAAGAGTGTTTGAGATATAGTGGATGTTGATAGACTACTGCGTTTTCGAATTCAGCCATGAATAGATTTGCGTAGGCCGGAGCGACATTGGAGCCCATCGCGGTCCCTTGTTTCTGTAGATAAAATTTCTCATTGTAGCTAAAGTAATTTTTAGTAAGGATGATTCTAAGAAGTTCTACACATAGTGTCTTGTAAGCTGTAGTCAACGGCATGGATTCCAGAGTTTTGGCTATAATGGCAATGCCCTCCACATGTGGTGTCGATGTATAGAGACTATTTACATCCATACTACATAGCAGGGTACCAGAAGGAATAGTTCCTAAAGCAGAGAGTTTAGATAGGAAGTCTCCTGTGTCCAAAAGAAAAGACGGGATTTGTAGGACCTTAGTTTGGAGGATTTTGTCAAGGAATATTGCCAGGGGTTGGAATACCGAGTTAGTGCCGGCTACAATGGGGCGACCCGGTGGTTTATTGGCATTTTTGTGGATATTTGGTAAAATGTAAAAGAGGGGGGTCATCGAGTAGTCAGGCTGAAGAAAGTTCTTTAGTTTCCTGTCAATCAGTGATTTAGAAAAGGGTTCTTCAATTACATCACCAATTTCTTTTTGGATGTCGGGCAATGGGTCCCTGTGCAGGAGTTCATATACCTGTGTGTCGGATAATTGTTCGAGTACAGTTTCATTGTAATCCTTAGCATTCAGAATGACAGTGGCTCCCCCCTTGTCGGCCGATTTAATCACGATAGACCGATCTTCAGTTAAATTTCTCAAAGCAGTGCGTTAGACAAATTGTTGTAATATCTATGGCCTTGGGGGTACCACTTCAGTCTGGATATATCCCTTTCTACCAATTTAATAAACGTTTCTACACTATGTGGGGTAGTAGGTGGTGTCCACTTACTCGGTGGGCGACATTGTCTCAGGTCTATTCCCATTGCTGTAAGTTCCGACGTAGCCGGTCGGTAGCTTATAGGTGAGGTGTCGAAATAAGAGTGTTGAAATAAGAGCTCCAATGTCGCCCCGGCCTACGCAAATCTATTCATGGCTGAATTCGAAAACGCAGTAGTCTATCAACATCCACTATATCTCAAACACTCTTTACTTTGGTATAGATATATAGATGACATTTTCTTCCTCTGGACAGGGGATAGGACTAGCTTAGAACAATTTAAAGTGGAACTGGATCACGCATGGCCCACTATTACATTCAGTATGGAAGCCGATGAACATGAGGTACACTTTTTGGACGTAAACGTCAAGTTGCGGGAAGGCTCCATATATACTGATCTTTATACTAAACCAACTGATCGCAACTACTCCACCCCCGATATTGATAGGGCCCTACAAAAAGCGACAAATTTGTCACGTACTTCTCTTTATACGCATCCCCTGCATCCTGACTTATAACAGCCAGAGTTCAACAGTACGGTCCATTATCAATAAACATTGGCCAATACTCACCTGTGACGAAAAACTGCAAGACACCTTTGCAGAACGTCCCATGTTTACAAATAAGCGTTCTAAAAACATTAAGGACACACTCATACAAGCTGATACCACTCACAAATTTCTCCAACCAGACACTCGCGACTGGTTGAGCACGCTCCCTAAACCTTTAGGGATGCACCCATGTGGGGGTTGCGCACAATGCAACTCGGTCATCAAATGTACCTCCTTTAACCACCCCTCCTCAGGCAAAACATACTCCTTGAAGGGCTTCTTTAATTGCAACTCCAGTAATGTGATTTATTTACTGAAATGCCCATGTGGTAAGGCATATGTGGGACAAACACAAAGAGCCATAAAAACTCGAATAAGCGAACACCGAAGTGCTATCCGTAGGTTTGACTTCACTTCCCCAGTTTCCAAACACTTTGCTGAGGCCAACCACCAGGTATCACAATTAAGGTTCCTGGTGATTGAAAAAGTATCCCCACACAAAAGAGGGGGTGATCCCGCTATACAACTATCTAGAAGAGAGCTTTATTGGATATATGAGCTCAACACTAAGACCCCCAGGGGAATGAACGAGGACTGTGATCTCTCCCCCTTCCTTTGAACACCTAGATAATGTTCTCATAACGACTCTTCTTATTCCCCTCTAGTATGGACCCGCAGACTAGACGTCTTATGTCTCTACATTTTTCTCTAACCGCGCCAACGGCCATATGAGGGTAAGGACCCTTACATTACTTACTACCCAAAACATCCTAGTGGTCTAGCACGGTGCTACCTTAATATTTCTGTTTTGACAAACCCATGTGGAACCAGAGGGGGTAAACCAGTAGTAGTTTTCCATATATCCACTTTTTAGGACTATCTATATGCAAAACTAATTTGGTTGCATATATGTGGGTTGTTGTATACTCCCCTTATCCCTCCCTCATATCCCCCACCAGGTAGCTACTCACCTCTTCATTATTACATAGCCTCAGGATTATATCCTAGCTCTAAATGTGCACATCTTGGGAATATATGCTTTATTTATATAAGACTGGCCTCTAATATTGTTGCTATGGTTTATTTAACGCAGTCAGGCAGCATGGGTCCTTTATGGACCATATGATGAGCCGACACACTTATAACTGTACTATGAGCCCGGCACTAGTATGCTATTATTACATACATATAAAGATTTAATATTACCCCAGTGTGTGACAATAATATAGGCCTGCAGAAGGTTAATATAAGCTGGATTACATTGCTGTCAGAAGCACATACATATGTGCATATAAGACATATATGACTGCCACTTCTAAATGTGGCTTTTAAACTTTAATATCTGTGTATCCTGATTGTGATATTCATCTGCACTCTTTGTTTCTTTTTACAGATGGATCCCCCTGCTTCGCTCATTTCCTCCCGAGAGTTGTGACAGACTCCATTCAGCACCTTATAGCTGTTCACCGCAGTGGCGCGCGTCCCGTGCGCCTGCGCGTCACCATCTTACGGTTGGCAGTAATGCGGACCGTCTGATGGTTGGCGCGAGGCCGGGACGCGCGTCACCGGAAGTGACGCGTGGTGACGCGAACGACGTTCGCGTCCCCAACCGCGTCACAGGGCCGGCCCCGGGGGGATTCTCGCGCCTTATGCGCATTTAAAAACAGCTGTTCCTACCTCTTCTGTCAGGCACCGCTCCTCCTGCATCCCGCATTTTTGACATTCCGCACAGCAGCTCGGAAGAAGGTTATACCGAAACACGTGTCAGCTGAAGTGGCATACTGGACTCATTTTGCATTGGACACTTCGCAGCGGCCTCAGTCTATTGACTCCTGCATGAACTTTTGAGCAACACTTTGAGCAACGCTTATCAGTCATCAGCACTGAAGCTCAAAATCTATAAGTGCCTCCTGCACTTTCAGGTACTTCTACCCTATTGAATTCCTTCTGATACAAACATTGCAGCAGCCACTTGAATACTGTGGGAGCATTATAGCTATATGTAGCATGAACAGAAACAGTATCTTGGCTTCTCTGCATAAAAACCTGTACATAATGTATATATTGTATATAATGTCTATGTCTGTAGGTTTGGTGAATTAATGTGTCTTATATTCTGTGCACTATATCTTGTGTAGAAACTCCCATGTCTAGTAGATACATGAACTTTAGTTTGTACTTTAATAAATGAACTCCTTTTTGACCATAAACTTTTAGTATTAGGTGTGCATTTATAAATTGGTTTTGTTCTAAATAGCACTGGGATATCCATCCCTACTATATATTTGCACCCATTTATACTTCAGATAATCTCCTCTGTGGTTGTTACACCTTGAGTGTGCTTACCTATTTTTATTTAATAACAAATGTAACTTACAAATAGTAAAAATGAGAGACTATTCCCTATATATACCAGCTGCTTAGCCCATAAACCTCACTCGGAAGTGTGTGCAGTGGGTCTAGAACATGTAGGGCTATACTGGTTAATAACATGCGACAAGCAAATTTAAAGTATGAAACATTTAATTCCAATAGCAGGGAAAGGTAAATATCCTGTGACAAATAGTCTCTAAGAGTAAAAAATACAATTCTGTGATTACTCACCTGTAGAATTGGTATTATATGTATACAGCACGTCCTGTTCCAGAATATTTCTTACACATGGGTAATACATCCACAAGATGGCGCTGGACTGCAGAAAACAGCTTGTGGCCCCTCCCGGCCCTATATAAGTCAGGGACCTCCCACAAATTCCCCAGTATTGGCAAGCAGCTAACAAGAAGCCGGGAGAACAATAACAGGAATTCAAAAATACCATTTTGTGAGTACTCACCTGTAAAATGGTTATTACGAGTATGTCACACACCCCACTTCCAAATATTCATGACACTTGGGAACCCGGGCTATAGAGGGCGATCTTGCAGAGATGACATGGAAAAAGGAGCCCCTCCTGGTCCATAAGTACTGGGTTCCTCCCACTATTCCTCAGTCTTTTTAAAAAGCAGTGAAGAACCAGGAAGAGCAAATTATATTCAATAATTGAAAAATAGTTTGAAAATAATAATCACCATATTAGAACAAAAAAGGGCAGGGGAAGTGGGGTGTGTGACATACTTGTAATAACCATTTTACAGGTGAGTACTCACAAAATGGTATTATTCCTAGTATGTCACACACCCCACTTCCAAATATTCATGACACTTGGGACATCCAATAGGAGTGTCTATAATGGGTGGGAATCCCCAAGGAATAATGCATAACTTAAATTACTGCAGCTTGCAGAATTTTGCGGCCAAAAGCAGCATCCGCTGAGGCCCGCACATCAACCTTGTAAAACATAGAAAAAGTATGCACAGAAGACCAAGTCGCAGCCTTGCAAACCTGTTGAACAGAAGCCTGGTGCTGAAAAGCCCAAGAAGCTCCAATAGCACGAGTAGAATGAGCGGTGACACGAAAAGGGGGAACCTTCCCCTTAGCCATAAAGGCCCCAATGATGGCCTGACGTATCCACTTACTAAGGGACGATTTGGCAGGAGCAAAACCCTTCTTGGGCCCAGAAGGCACAACAAAAAAAGGCATCCGTCTTGCGGAAGGCCGAAGTAGTAACTAAATAATACTTAACACAACGAACTACATCCAAAGAATGTAAGACCCTTTCCTTGTCGTTACTAGGTTTAGGACACAAGGAAGGAAGAACTATATCCTGATTTAGGTGGAAAGCAGACACCATCTTAGTTTTAAAACGGAAAACAACCTTATCTTGATGCCTCTCAAAATAAGGGGCTAGAATAGACAAAGCCGCCAGTTCAGAAACTCGGCGGACAGAAGTAATAGCAACCAAAAAGGCAACCTTCTGAGTAAGAATAGGAAGAGGAATATCCTGTAAAGGCTCAAAGGGAGCGGCCTGCATAGCTGAAAGCACTAGGTTAAGGTCCCAAACAGGAAGTATAGGCTTTCTGGGAGGCTGCACATGCGCGACTCCTTGGAAAAAAAGTCTTAACCAAAGGATGAAGAGCAAACGACCTTTGAAAGAAAATTGCCAAGGCAGAGACTTGCCCTTTCAAAGTACTAATCTGGAATCCCATATCCAGACCTCGTTGCAGAATTCTAGGAATAGAAAATACTCTACAGGGCAAAGCCCTGGATTCACACCAACCAATATAGGACCTCCAAGTCCTGTAATAAATGACAGAGGAAGACTTCTTCCTAGCTCTAATAAGAGTCTGAATAACCACATCAGAAAGACCTTCTTGCGTACCACAGACGTCTTGGCCACCTTGGAGCCACCAGAATTGCTGGTGCCTCCTCCAGTGCTAACTTGCGCACAACCTTGCTGATCATGGAGAATGGGGGAAACAGATATAGGAACCCCAGATCCTTCCAGGCCAGAGACATGGCATCCGCTGCCACTGCCAGAGGATCCTGGGATAGACACACAAAAGCTGGCAGCTTGTGATTGTGACGAGAAGCCAACAGGCCCAACCGTGGAGTCCCCCACTTGTGACAGAGGAACTGAAAGACCCTTGGATTGAGAGACCATTCTCCCTGGCGAGAACATCCCCTGCTCAGGGAGTCCGCCTCCACATTCTCTATCCCCGGAATGTAAACTGCTGATATGCAGGGAACATTGATCTCTGCCCAATGAAGGATTAGAGACACTTCCTGGAGGGCACCCAAACTGCGAGTCCCTCCCTGGTGATTGATGTATGCAACAGCTGTTTGGTTGTCTGACCAAATCTGAACTGGCAGACCCTGTAAGAAATGGGTCAGTCGAAGTAGAACAAGACGTATGGCCCGAAGCTCTAATACATAGATTGGAGAATGAGCCTCCTGAGGCCCCCACAATCCTTGGAACTGATGCTTCTTCCAGAAGCCCCCCCAGCCTACCAGGCTGGTATCCGTGGTAACCAGTTCCCAGAATGACTTGCCCTTCTGGAGGTTGTGCGATATTAACCACCACTGAAGGGACTGCAAAACGTGGGGAGACAATAGACAAGTCTGATTTAATGATAGTGGGCACCTGTCCCACTTTGCCAAGAGGAAGAGCTGAAGCGTCCTTATGTGAAACTGGGCAAACGGGACTGCCTCAAATGCAGCTACCATCAATCCCACTAGTCTCATCCCTAGACAGATAGACTGACGAGGGTTGGACAAGAATAGACTAATCAAGTCCTGAATCAGAACCATTCCAGAATCAGGCCCAGGAAGGGAATTTCCCTGGACGGACAGAGAGGATTTGGGGTAACTTATTACCCATCCGAACCTCTCTAGCGTAGAGACCACCATCCTGGTGTCCAACTCTGATTGTTCGAGGGAGGAGGCCGTGATAAGAAGATCGTCCAGAAAAGGCAAAATGCGGATGCCCTGGACCCTGAATATAGCCATCACTCCTGCCAGCATCTTGGTAAAGACTCTTGGGGCCGAGGTAAGGCCGAATGGCAGGGCCACAAATTGCTAATGCTTGTCTTCTATCAAGAACCTGATTATTCTCTGGTGACCCGGAAAATAGGAATGTGCAAATAGGCATCCTTGATGTCTATGCATGTCATGAAGTCCCCCTGACGGAGAGCATCGATCGTTGATCGCAGAGACTCCATGTGGAATCTTCTGAAACGGATAAATTGATTGAGTCTCCTTAGGTCTAGGATAGGCCGAACAGAGCCGTCCTTCTTGGGTACCGTGAATAGGTTGAAGTAAAACCCCAAACCCCTTTCCGCCGGAGGGACTAGGCAGATGACAGCCATGTTTAACAGATTCGCTACTGCTGCCCGCAGTCCCTGCGCAATTGCCGGATCTGACGGCATCCGGGACATGAAAAATCTGGGAGGAGGCTGGGACTCAAATTCCAGTTTGTAACCGGAAGAAACTACTTCTAGAACCCAATTTTTCTCCAAATAGGCGCAATCCCACAAACGGAAGCGCTGTAAGCGATTTCTTGGCTACAACATCCGCCGCCCACTGCCGCCTACACATCAAGGCAGAGGTTCTGCTGCACATGAGTATCATCTAAAGCAGAAAGTACAAAAGATGCAAACATCTCACAACGATTAAGAGCGGCGTACTCATCAGAGGCCGGATCAAGCCCTGAGTTATTCATTAGGTCTCTCACAACAGACCTAATAGCCACCGACATAAGCGCCGAAGCGCCAACAGGCCACAAGGCCGAGCCTACACTGGAAAAAGCGTGGCATGCCATTTGATCAATACGTTTTTCCTCTCCATCCTTGAGTGTAGTGGAGTCAGGAAGTACAGGGGCATCCACCTCAGGAGGTGATGACCAACGTTTAACCGTATCAGCTGGAAAGGGATATTTTTTGTCCCAGCCCAAGGGAATGCCATGAAGCCGCGCAGGCTTCTCCCATTCTTTAAAAATAATATCATCAAAATGCTTTTGATTTGGAAATTCCAAACGAGGTTTAGAGGCTCCAAAGAATTCCCCTCTCTTGAGAGGGACTACTTCAGGAGGAGTAATAACAAAAACCTCAAATAAGCTTTTGGGGTAACCACAACACTCTTCACCCTGCTCACTTTCAGTACCAACAAATTGCTGTTCGTCAGAAACATCTGAATCCTCATATAATTCCCCTTCTTCTAACTGAGAAGGGTCAGACCAATCAAGCAATTCGCAATTGTCCAACTCACTTGCCAAGACGGCATGAGTCAAATGCTTTCTTTTAGCTGAGGCCTTCTTAGCCACAGAGGTAGACATAAATCCTTCAAGATGAGCCAATCTGGCACATAAATCAGAATGCGACTCACCACCCATGACAATATCACTGGGGGTACGGACAAGACACGGCAGAGTAGGAGAAGAGGCAGTAGCCGCAGACCCTGAAGCCTGGGCCCCAGTTTGCTGCATAATGGTTAATAGTGCACAAGGGATGCAAGAACTGCGTTATCCCAAACAAGGGATGCCCCACATCCAAAACATTGCACAGTCTGTGCCAAGGGAATTGCAAGCCCATTAACCTGAAATGCCTCCATATGATGCTTAGTATTATACCTATAATTGATTATAGTCGTCAAGTATATCTGGGTTTTACGCAATTGCTACCCGGGATGCCCCTTCAAGTCCCAAGTGGGAGGTTTTTTTTAGCCGAGGCCTTTCAGGCCACAGAGCTAGAAATAACTTTCTGAATATTAGCCATCTGGCACACATATCAGATTGCGACTCCCCAACTGTGACATCTGGGGTACGGATAAGGCGGGGTGGGGTAGGAAAAAAGGCCAGGGCCACAGACCCAGAGGCCTGGGCCCCCAACTGCTGCGTTATGGCCTGCTGAGCACAAGGTATGCAAACAAGTACATTATCCCCCACAAGGGATACCCCACAATCCACACACTGCAGGGACTGCCCCGAGGGGAGCCTAAGCCTGGTATCCTGGGAAGCCTCCATATGGTGATCTTTAAGGTTGTCGCACTGACCAGAGGGAATTACGCTGTTAAAGCTACCCGGGATGCCCCTTCAAGTCCCAAGTGGGAGGATTTTATTTATTTTTTTAAATCCTTTAGGACTATTTAAGGGCAGACTAGATGGAGCATAAGGTCTCCTTCTGCCGTCAACCTTCTATGTTTCTATGTTGTTGGTCTTTAACACATAGAGCCAGGTAACATGAATCCAGGTCCACCTTAAAGTGGAACACAAAACCTGAACATAAGGGCAGGAGGACATAAGCCAAACATACACATCACTCAAAACCAATACACATATCTGTGTATCTATAAGACAGATTTTCTTCAGTAGTCAAAACCCAGCATATCCAGAGTCAAGGCTCCAAGGAGGCTGGACAACAGGCCAGCTGCTCCAGCCACAAGTAATGGCTTTAGCAGCAGTTAGGCTTGCACACAAGCGTAGGTGAGGCAGCTCAGCACAGGGGAGTGTTTACAAAGAAACTCCAGCCTGTGCAATCAAAGTGTTGTCTCTCTAGACAGAGCTGGAGCTAGCTACTGATAAATACCAATGAGTGAATAACCAGCTGAAAATCAACAATGGCCGAATTTGAAGATTACACCATCTATTTTAAAAGCAAAGACACACACACTTTTCCCATGTGATTTTTTAGCTTTATTATGGGAGAAAGGCCACCCCCTCCCCCCTCCTCCCCCCAAGGGGCACGGAGAGACACAGCAGGGGGGGGGGGAACCCACACCAATCGGTGAAAGGGCAAGAGGGACAGGGCATGCCAAGCCAGGGATCACAAACCCGGACACCGGCTACCCACATTTGGGTCTCACGGAGGAGTAAAACTCCTGTATACACCAGAAGGTGTGTTCCACCTTTGCCTGAACCATACAGCCAGGGCTGGGAGGCATACAATAAAACCAAACAGGTTTAAAGAGTTTCAGACAGAAATAGAGAAAAAAAGGGGCCGGGAGCAAACCCGGCTACCTGCAGCTTGAAGGAGAGCCATCTTCTGAATGCTTCGCCGACTGCAGAGACGAAAAGACTGAGGAATAGTGGGAGGAACCCAGTACTTATGGACCAGGAGGGGTTCCTTTTTCCATGTCATCTCTGCAAGATCGCTCTCTACAGGCCGGGTTCCCAAGTGTCATGAATATTTGGAAGTGGGGTGTGTGACATACTAGGAATAATGAACAATCACCCTACAGAGGTAGGGATGGAACAGGACGTGCTGTATACATATAATACCAATTCTACAGGTGAGTAATCACAGAAATGTATTATTCTAAGTATACAGCACATCCTGCTCCAGAATATTCCTCACACATGGAACATCCAATAGCAGTGTCCGTAAGGTAGGGTGGGATCCCAAAAAGCAACAGTGGGCAGTTTAAACCACTGCCGCCTGCAGAACTTTGCGACCAAAAGCAGCATCAGATGAGGCCCTAAAGTCAGTAAAGTCAAAGTCAGTACAGGAAAGCGCGCCGAAAAGACCTCTTAAAGGAGCAGTATCGCGAAATTTGCATTAAAAAAGATAAATAATTAAATAGCCATACAATAGCTTATAACATGTGTATAAATAATCTGGCGATAGAAAAAGAAAAAAATATATGCCTCTCTTTTAAATTGTATAATTATAATAGCTCAGTCCATTTGCTGAATAGGGGGATCTGCTGGGTTTATATTTAGTGAGCTGCTTCATTTAGCCCACTGGTCTCCTAGCAACACTTTACCTCAGAGGCTGACACTGTAACGGCTGTGTGTGTGTGAGGTGCTGCTTTTGTTATGAGACCAGGTGACTCAAATGTGTAAAATCTATACAAAATAAACTAAACTGACTGAAAATGACTGAAATTCTTCTTTGAATAACTGTGAAGGAAAATCTAAAAGTATTAAAGTGGAACAAAACCCCATTCTAAATCAGGATGCCCACTGTGTGAAACGACCCCTGGATAACCACAGATCCCCCCATTTTTCTGGTGCGCTCACGCAGATAGTCATTTAGACAGGCCGGGCAGACAGGAAGGTTACTGCTCAGGTTCCCCATCTGTGTGCAAACAGATCTGATTGGATGAGAGCCCGCGCATGCGCTATGGGACAGGGAAAGGTACGTTTTCACAGGCGAACTTGGGGATTTCACATATCAGGGCATCCCAAGTCGGGATGCCCCTAGGGGCACAAAACAAAACTCCAGATAGTGAAAATCCTGGGTTGGGCTTTGCTCAAAACACACAAAGCTGAAAGAAAGATCATATGGAAAAAAAAGAGAAAATGGTAAACTGAACAATTTTGCAGCAGAGCCAACATGAAGGGAAAACTGTCAAAATCAGCTAAATGACTTCTAGAGCTTTTCTCTCTGTTTTAGATATAAGTTCTGGCCAGGCAATGTTGCAATGTTGTTATCTGATGCTGGACGGCTGCCAGCACTGAACAGCTGAGACTTTGATACATTCTCCTCAGCGTGGAACTGATACATTGTTGCACCCCTCTCCTCAGTGTGGAACAGGCCAGAGTGTCGGCGCCCGACACTGACAAGACATAAACATCAGCTATTAGTCTCCAGCTGCTCAACACACACATCATTTTTTTCTACATTTGTAATTCTTACTCCAACACTTATCTACATTCAAAGTACCATTTAAATATAAGTCACCAAGAAAAATTCGCGATACTGCTCCTTTAAGTTCTAATGCACACTACCTTCGGTGCGGTTTATGTCTAAATCGTAATACAGCGGCGTATCACACACCGTCTCCTCGGCCGCAGGACACGGGAACGCTAGCTGCTCTCCTCTCTATCAATACGTGATGACGCTTCACAATGCTGGCCAGCATTGAGGGGAGAGCAGCTAGCGTTCCCGTGTCCTGCAGCCGAGGAGACTGTGTGTGATACGCCGCTGCATTACGGTTTAGACATAAACCGCACCGAAGGTAGTGTGCATTAGAACATAAGAGGTCTTTTCAGCGCGCTTTCCTGTACTGACGTTGAAGTTTGAATTTTGGAGTTTGAAAAGCGTGTATTTTTGTGATTGCTGGTAAGCCTAATAAATGAGGGCAGGTGCTCATGATTTTTAAAGCGGACCTTCACTCTAAATAAGAGTCTATCTTATATGTTTCCCACACCCTGTACATACAGATTGCTCACATTAAAAATCATCCTACCTGCATCTACTGCATTTTATAAGCCTTTAAACATCCAAGATGGCGGCTTATGGAAGCTGCCATTTTTGCAGGCAGCCTGCAAACAGGAAGTGCCTGCAAACAGGAAGTGACTGTGCTGCTCTGCATTCTGGGACTGCTGACCTTTCCCTGACCCCAGCTCTGCTCTGTCTGAGCAAAGCACAGCTATAACCCGCCCCCCTGTACCTTATCCCACTCTCCTCTCCTCAGTAAGTGTGATGCTTCTGAGTCAAGATGGCGGCGCCCGTATCCTAAATTCCCGAACAGAGTTGCAGCCCAGTGGGGGAAAGTATAATAAATTAGTGACTAAACATGTAAAATATAATTAATTTTAGATGCTGAGGAATTGTTTTTTAAGAGTTTGGGCTTTTCATTAAATCAGGGTGAAGGTCCGGTTTAAGGATATCACGCTATGTCCTTTCATTTGTTTGTTTCTATGTGACCCAATCGTTGGAGTGGTGGATCAATAAGGAGGTTGAATATTAAGGAGGATCTTAAATTCATCACCACTGCATAATTTCATCCTATACTATTTGAAAGCACGCAAAGGGTTTCGTACTCTAAAGAGGGCCTAAACCATACTGCAAGGTTTATGTTATCTAGGTACGTCATTTACATTGTGGTGACGGGAGCCTGCACAAGTTATTATTGTTGGATATTCACACAGGAGGTGGACTTTTTTCTGATGCTGCTAAAAATCTGCGTATGATTTGAAGGAGATATTTATGTCCTGCGGAGTTTCTTGGTGTTTTAACACTAAGACAAAAAACATTTGTGATCCTCCAGAGCGAACCTGAGGAATCTTTGATGACCTGGAAAGATTGATACATGAAGGTAAGCGTCCTTGATTTCTACAGAGGTCATGAAGTCGCCCGGGCGTAGTGAATTGACAGCTGAGCGCAGAGTCTTCATGCGAAAGTGTTTGAATCTGACAAATTTGTTGAGGCGCTTTAAATCCAGGATGGGTCTGATGGACCCGTCTTTTTTGGGAACAGTGAAAAGATTGGAATAGTAGCCCCTTTCCCTCAAAGGCACCTGGCAGATGACCCCCAACTCCAGAAGGTTTTGGACAGCGAGGCACAGACCCTGAGCTGACAGGGGGTTTTGAGCCATCTGGGATTTGATGAATCTTGGGGGTGGCCAGGCTGCAAACTCTATCTTGTAACCGGACGACACTACCTCCTGAATCCACTGGTCTGAGACTTGAAGCCTCCAGACGTGAGCAAAGAGCCGAAGCCGTCCCCCACCCGGATGGGTGAGGGCGCCCCTTCATGCCTGAGGGGGCTTGGGTGAGGATTTTGGCTTGGGACCCAAGGAGAGGCCAGGACGGCCACGTCCTCTGCCCCTTCCCCAATGATCTCCACGGGCCCCAGTAAAGGAGACTCCTTGGCCAGTTCTGGAACCACGGAAGGAAGGGAGAAAGGCACCCATCCCCTGAAAGGACCGAGACGACCTCCTACATTGAGGTAACCTACGACCCCTGGCAAACAAATCCAAGCGCTCACCAAAGAGGCGCAGGCCCTTGAAAGGGAAACCAGTGAGAGCCTTCTTAGCAGCATTATCAGCTACCCACTGACGTAGCCAGACAGAGCGGCGTATAGCCACCAACAGGGCAGAAGTCCTACCACACATTCTAATGGCATCATCCATGGCAGAAAGAATATATGCAAAAAAATCCTCACAAAGCAGGAGAGATCTATACTCTTCTCTACCCGTATCCTCAGATGCCCCGTCCAAGAGACACTTAAGCACTCTTTTAATGGCAATAGCCGTAATAGCAGAGGCACAAACCGGGCGCAGCGCCGTCCCCACACAGGCAAAGGCGTGACAGGCCAGTTGGTCCAAGCGCCGGTCCTCACCATCCCACAGGATAGTAGTATCAGGAGAATGCATGACAGATGTATTGGACAACCCGAGAACGGGCGCATCCACCTCGGGAGTACATGACCAACGCTTAACAACATCAGCAGGAAAGGGATACCTCTTGTCCCAACTCTTAGGCACCCCTGGTAGCTTGCTAGGCCGTTCCCATTCTTTGAGCACTAGATTATTAAAGTGAGACTGCTCAGGGAACTCCCAGCGTGGCTTAACCATATGAAAAAGCTCACCCTGCTGCTGTGGAGCCACTGCCGGGGGAGAAATACAAAGCACTTCAAAAATGTGACCCAGCAATCTGTCAGTGTCATCAGGGGACCACGGGTCTTCACCAAAGGGAGTCCCATTACCACTGTAAATTTTAGGTTGTTCCTCAGAGGATTCAGAATCAGAAAATAATTCCCCCTCCTCAAGGGGGTAGGGACCTGGGAGTGAGTAAGGGCTCTCAGAAGAGGGAAACCGCGGGTGATAAATGCTGCTTCTTAGCAGAAGCCTTAGCGGGGCAGACCCAGCAAGATGTTTTTCAATGCTGGCCACCCGTGCAGCTAAATCAGGTTGAGACTCCCAACTAGTATGCCCCTTGGTGGGGGTCAGATGTAAGTGTGGGGGGGGTAGGTGAGGCCAGAGGGGGCGCACCACCAGGCCCAGTAACAGACAGCCCAGACTGCAGCGCAAGTACCTGCTGGGCACAGGATACACATACCCTGACCCAGGAGCCAATGGGAGGAGTGAGGTTGGAGGGGAACACCTATGGGAATAACGGTTAACGGCACAGGTTGAGCCTGGCAAAAACCCATGGAGCAGGGGGGCATCCCAAAAGGCTCACCATCAGCCTAAACCGCCTACCCTGTCAGAGCAGGGACTGGGGTAGGAGCATAGCTCCTCAGCACCCAACTGGTGCTTACTGACCTACCTTCACCCGAACCTTGTCAGCCGAGGCTGGGAGGCAGCAATATGGAACGGAACGGGTGGGAATAGTCCTGCAGGGCCGCAGGCATATAAGCCCCGCTCACCTGCGCCACATAGAGAGCTATCTTCTATCTTCGCAGCTCAGACTGCAGAAAAGAACGGGGGAATTTGTGGGAGGTCCCTGACTAATATAGGGCCGGGAGGAGCCACAAGCTGTTTTCTGCAGTCCAGCGCCATCTTGTGGATGTATTACCCATGTGTAAGGAATATTCTGGAACAGGACAAGCTGTATACTTAGAATAATATATATATCCATTAACTTCAGACAAACAAAGAATACAGGTATCGATACCAAGGTCTACAGTAAAATGGCGTTCACTCAGCCAATGAGCTGCCTTCTATGTGACCCTTTGAAGCTAACCAACACGAGTAACATCCCTCCCGGTGATACCGGAAATGACATCACTGTGCTCGCCCAAACAGAGCATAGCGCATATCGCGTCAGGGTGGCTCAGGTTTTTTGACACCGCGCCATGACTATAACCGCTCGATCTCCGGCGAATGCTTGGTTTTCCCCTAACAAACTGCTGGGATTCCACACAAGGAACGCCGATTTGCGACAGATAGGAAAGCCAGCGCGTGGGCAAAAAAATCTATCGGCACAGCAGGCCCAACAATCCAACTCTCATGGTAAGCCTCCAGGATATTTTATTGTTCCTATAGGAACCCATATTAATAAGGATACTTTTGAAAAGGCTGCCATGGCCACTAAAATAACTAAGGGTTCTAATATATGACTTTATCAATTTCTATAGATTGACATTACACCCCAATAATCAGATTGTGAGTCTAGTATACAGGCACTTGGGCATCCTAGCAAATTCTTGTCATTGAAAATGGTGTATTGTTCAAAGGTGTGTAACCAATTAACTAATTATACCCAGCAATTCATTAATACATGTGAACAAATGCATGCTTAAGGTCACGTGCACTTTCCTCCTACAGACACTAGAGGGCACAGAAGAAGCTAATCAGAGAAACATGTTTGCCATATAGAGGATTTTAGTGAACAATTATACCTATCCAACAAAAAAGTCACTTGGACCAGCAATCATGAACTCTCTACACGCTTTTAATATAAATTATGTGAATTTGGAAACAATAACTGTCTTAAGCCTATAGAATAAACATTACGATATTTTAACACACTTCCAAGCGAGGATATATAGTTAACCAGTTCTAGCCCATGATACCAGCATATAAAGAAGCCTTGGGCAGGGACACACAAAACACCCAACTCCATTTGATTTAACTTACAGATGAATAGGGTGGCGATGGGATGTGCAGCTACACCAGAGCTTGCCAATTTTTAAGAATAATAGTAATTTAAATTTAAAATAAGTTGATCAAAATCAAACAAAGAAGGCATAAAGCCGGTAAGTTACTACTGGTTTGGGGCTGATAAAAGCTGAAACAGGTTTTATTGGAGATTTCATTGAAACAAAGTTCCACAATCCACATTGAAATACACAATCCTGCATGATAAATTTCACAAGACTAATAAAAAAACAGACATTAACTGACAGAACAATTGTCTTTATTATAAAGAAAAACTATGGAGGAACAAACCTGGATGGATGGTAAAGCCTGTAATGGCACATGCCAAAATGTACAGTACTACATAAAAGTGCATAATCACAACAGAGTAACAGGAAATATCTTCAAATCGAAATTTACACTTTTTTATTTTCAGTGGATTTACCTTTTTGAGAATGGCTTTGAATGGCACAAAAATGTTACAAGTGGAGTAAAAAGTTAAAGGTCCTCTAAAAGTTTAAAGGCACTTTCACATGTACATACTACAGATGTACACTGACACAAAAGGAATAACAGTCAACAAAAAAGTAACCAAATGCTAGCAGTACTGTGAGGCAAACCAACAGTAAACAGACAATACAGACACCTGGCTGTTCAGGAGTTACTCCGACAGTGGGAGTAGCTTCCTATAGGCCACACTAGTGACTGGGCTGTGCACGTCTCAGGTTGTGCACAACCACCTACAGTACTTGAAATACCTAGACCCATCAAACTACACATGTAACTGTCAGTACACTTATCGGATGCACTGCTTCTAATATTTTGTACTATACTAAATCTAATAATTATTAAAGAAGTCTAGAACAATTAAATATACACTTTTTCCAACTGTTTGAAGACATGTATTTTAACCCATGATGTCACACAGACCAGAAGTACCACTGTACCAGGCCAGTCCTGTGCTTCCATGACAGTAGTGAGTTCCAGTTTGTTCCTGTAAATTGCTAGGGTGCATGAGGATACAATTCACTTGTAGGTCCAAGGCTGCAGAAAAAAAAAGGAGGTATAGTACTTGTACTATACTGTCTCTGACATAGTGGATGCATAGAGTGCCAGTGGACATTTACCGCTTGCTATCAATAAAGTCTTTATAGTAATATTAATGCTCTGTGTTGAAAGGAAGCCAATATATAATTTAACTACCCACGTTAAAATACTAGAGTAGTGCTCACAACTTGAAATAAACCTCCCCAACTCTACTTTTTAAAGGCTCCAGTCAGCAGATAAAATAACTGGAGCATTCTATATATATATGCCAGTAAAATCCCGCATGAATAGACAGGAGGGTCTTCTGCCTCGGACACGTTTATCTGGGCCAATGTATTCCCATTTCAAGAAAACATTCTAAGAATCACAATTCTACTTTGACTGGAATAACCTGCAAAATAACCTAAAACAAAATAGTTAAAAATGGGACCCTCACCTGATGAGAGGGGCTGTAACTTAGTATATACAACTCCTATATATACACAATATGATGATTATAAAAAATAGAAAAAGGAACAGATAGTACCTGCATTGTTGATATAATGTTACCTAGAATGTGCAGTTTATACATTAAGGACAGAAGTATATTTTCTGCTAAGTATGGCTTCTTAAAAAAAAACAAAAAAAAAAAAACACACTCTTAAGATTAGTAGGTTATCAGGCAGACAATAAAAAGTATGAGTTTCATTATGAGACCGAGTTAAATTAATATAAAATTATTATGATTACTCCAACCACCTTCCTTAATGGGGCGGATAATACTGTGCTATTATAATATATAAAAATGACCTAACTTGTCTGCTGTGCTTTATGCCCAGCAGCCAACTGGTCACTAAAGTGGTTAATGACCATTAGCTTTGGTGCATAATTAATGCATCAGAGGGATATGCCTCTTCCTTGGACACCATGTTGCACTGGTAAGTTAGAAGTGGTATATTATGTCGCAGCTCCAGCTGCCGATTTTGTATAAAGAAGATTCACTGGAGCCAACTGTCACCTTTTAACTTAATGATGCCTGCTACTAATGGCTAACCAAAACTGTTCATCACTCTGTATGATGTGTGTGTGCAAAACCTCTTGCTTCTATATCCAGAACTGTAATATACAGAAATTATTTTACATCTAGTATTGTTAGCAGTGCATATTGTACACCATAACAGATTGCCTCTCCCTCTTACAGTGGAGATATACAGTCACAGACACTTTATCAGTGGCTTTACAGTACTGGAATCTGTTTAGGCGTTTTGAAAGAGGGAGGGGGTTCTGCCACAGGTTTCTCTGTTTAGCAGTCAGTTAAGGCTGCATAGGAATGTCATTTAATAACTATCACAGAGTTCAGCTTTCCTGGAGTTGTGCTAAAAACCAAATAAGTCTCTGTATTCAGCGCTCCAGCACTCACTATGAGCCATAAAAAAAATAAAAAAACAAAACACCCACACTATATGCACAGTACAGGGAAAACTCATTTATAAGTGGGAAGCCATTTGTGATCTGTTGCAAACTATACAACTTGTGCAGCATCAAGTATTCAAGTAATATGTATGTGTTTCTACTGTTGTAAAGCACACATAAAACTGTCCAGTTTTATTCTAAGTCTCCACGTGGTTACAGGTAGTCCCTGCAAAAGAAAAATGGCATCTCCAGTTACTTCTATTTTATGGCAGCAGTTTCCACTCTTGATACCCAGCAGTGGTAAAATGTGTGAGTTTACATTGTGCAGGATTTATCTGCTGCGCCTGGTGAAGGTTGAGATGAAGATCCTAGGCCAGGATTAGTTTTTGGAAGGACAGCAGGTTTTGGTCTTAGAGCTGGTGGCTTTAGCTGGACTCCCATTCTTGGCGTCACCATAGGCTTGAATGTACTCATTGTGTCACTAGAGGTGCTAGTACTGCGTCGGATTTGCGGTTCTGTATTCTTCAGCATGACATTATGGTGAGGACTTAAGGATTCAGAAGACGGCGAAGACGTGGGAGAGTTCTTAATTTGCTCAAGTGTATCAAGCACTACGTCTGGGGCGTGCTTGGCAGTACTCTGTCGCTCAAGCTCGCGTAGCTCATTTAGAGCTGTGTTCATGGTCTCCTCAATATCCTGCTTAAGATACAGAAAAATACAACTTTACACCACCATTTCCTTCACTGTGTACTGCATAGCAATAACAAAGGTAAGCACTAAAATAAAGATGGTACATTTTTAACCCTACTGAGCTTGTTTCAAATTATACAGCCTGTGGATTATTCCCAAAATACACAGGAGACTAAAGCATGTCTGAAATTTTATACTACTAGCTTTAACAATTCAGAATGCAGACTTCAATAAACAATCAACATTGCAGAAACAATTGTAGCGCACTTACCGTCCCTGCAGGAACGGCAAAACTTAAAAGTGATGGGCCGAAAAGTTTCTTTGTGACCCCATCCAACCTGGACACAACCTATTCCAGTATCGACCATCTGGGTGACATCACCAGCTAGAAGGACTTCGGGCCTAGGCCTAAGATGGCTGGCTTTTGTTTTGGGTGCAGACAACCAAAGGAAAGAAATCATTTCTAGATCTAGAAGAAACTTGAACTAGCCTGTATCACTTGCACTATGTATGAGAATCTGTATCTCTGTATACAATATAGTTTGTATCTCTTCTATTCAATTTCTAAGCCGATTGTATTTATTTGTTGCACTGTCTATATGCCAAAAATAATTCCTTGCTCATCTCTGATGTACTTGGTGAACCAATACATTGAAATGAATTGTATTTCAAAGCAAAGCATTCACTTTGATCTCAATAGTGTTTATTCTTTAATAGTCTTGGCACTCTATGCGTTACTCTCTTGGTAATGACTACCTTGTACAGTGCTATAAAAAGAGATGGTGCTATATAAAAAAACAATATTAATATAATAAACATATGAAAAAATCCCTGTTAGTATTACCGGTAACAGTATTTCTACGAGTCCTTCAGGGCGTCCACTTGAGAGACGCCCCCCCCCGGGATCTTCTTTGCCCAGGAGGAGTGTGCTGTAATGCAGGGAGGTGGAGTGCATAATTATATAATATTAAAGAGATGGCTTGCCTAATCCATCTGGCCTTGGAATTTAGTGGCTCTGTTTAGTAACACTGTACAGAAGGGCTCTTGAAGGCTCGTAGATCACGGACTTTGCATGCCGAAGTAATGGAAAGCAGAAAACGAATTTTTAAAGGTTAAAATTTTATCTGATTCCTAGGCAAGTGGTTCTAAAGGTGGTTTGGATAATCCCTTAAGGACAAGGGATAGATCCCACGTAGGACATTTGGTAGAGGGGACTGGTCTCCTTCTGGAAATAGCGACAAAAAAACCCATTGATTAGACCATTCTTTAAGGTTTTATCGAGGAAGACCGAGATTGCGAAGGTCTAAGTTTTAAAAGTACTTACAACCAGTCCTAGATCAAAACCTTCTTGCAGAAAATCTAGAACTGAAGAAAATACAATTCTGTGATTACTCACCTGTAGAATTGTTTTTATGGTAATTCTTCACATTTGGGTAATCCGCCACCAGGTGGCTCAGTCGACTGCAGGAAGACTTGTGGCTCCTCCCGGCCCGTAAAAGAGCAGGAATTACCCAGAAAACCCAGTGTTTGAAAAGCAGTAATGCAAGAAGCCGAGAGGCAAAGAACCATGTTAATAAAAAACACAGCCCACTAGAAAAGAACTCTCTCAACAAAAATCACCATAACAAGGCAAAAGAGGATAACGATAACAAGGGTGGGATGAAGCAACCCGTGATGGACTACCATAAAAACAATTCTACAGGTGAGTAATCACAGAATTATATTTTTCTGGTATCCAGCACAGGTTGCCTCATCTGTAATTCTTTACATTTGGGACATCCAACAGCAGTGTCCAGGAAGAAGGGTGGGATCCCCAGTGAGCAACAGCAGGCAGTCACTACCGCCTGAAGCACCTTGCGACCAAAAAACAGCATCAGCTGAGGCCCTAACATCAACCTTGTAAAACTTAGAAAAAGTATGAACTGAAGACCAAGTAGCGGCCTTCCAAACCTGTTCAACTGAAGCCTGGTGCTGAAAAGCCCAAGAGGCAACAATAGCCCTAGTGGAGTGAGCAGTAACCCGGAAAGGGGGCTCCTTCCCCTTGGCAGAGTAAGGCTGCACCACCACCTGTCTGATCCACTTGCCGATAGTGGATTTGGCTGGAGGCAAGCCCTTCCTAGGCCCGGCAGGAAGGACAAACAGAGAGAATCAGACTTCCGAAAAGACTCAGTGGCGACCAAATAATATTTGAGCGCCCTGACCACATCCAGAGAATGAAGGGTCCGATCCTTAGAATTAGAAGGGGCAGGACACAAGGAAGGCAAGACAATGTCCTCATTGAGATGAAAGGCAGATACAACCTTGGGCAAGAATTCCGGTTTAAGACGGAACACCACCTTATCCAGATGCCGCTCAAAATAAGGTTTGATCGAAAGCGCCGCCAGCTCAGAGACGCGACGCACCGAAGAAATAGCAACCAAAAAGGCCACCTTAAGAGTCAGAATAGACAGAGCAGCATCGCACAAGGGCTCGAAGGGGGGACCCTAGAGAGCAGAAAGCACCAAGTTCAAATCCCACACCGGTAGCAGAGGCCTACCCGGTGGACGCACGTGAGTAACTCCTTGGAAAAAAGTCTTGATAAGCCTATGATTAGCGAAGGATCTTTGGAAAAAAAAAATTGCCAAGGCCGAAACCTGTCCCTTGAGGGTACTCAGTTGTAGACCCGACCATGTTGTAGAAACTCCAAAATCCTGGAAAGGGAGAAAGTGCGACAAGGAAAATCTTTAGACTCACACCAGGCAATGTCAGACCCTATAATAAATCATAGAAGAGGATTTCTTCCGAGCCTGAATCATAGTAGACGACAGAAGCCGGCAAACCCTTATCCATCAGGATGGAGGTTTCAGCAGCCAAGCCGTCAAAGCCAGCATTTGTAAATTGGGATGGCACAGCTGTCCCTGAGTGAGGAGCCCTGGATCTTCAGGCATGACGTACTGATCCACCTCCATCTGGACGACGTCCGCGAACCATACCCTCCTCGGCCAGCGGGGGGCCACCAGGATGGTCGGTACCCCCTCCTGGGCTATCTTGCGCAGCACACGACCCAACAGAGGAAAGGGAGGAAATGCATAAAGGAGTAGAAACTCCGTCCAAGGAATCGCTAGTGCGTCCGTGGTGAAGGCCAGAGGATCTCTTTTTTTTTTTTTTTACGTTTTTATTTATGCTTTTCAAATTATACAGCAACATTACACGTACAATTGCAATATTACACTATTACACTACAATTATAACAACAACGACCGCAGCCACCACAACAACAGTACATACATACCAACATTACGCTATTCACACCTGCTTAAATTGCGCTCATCGTATATAGGATAAACTTTTAGTCCTGGAGGGTGAGCCACCGGTAGTCCCTAGACACTGGTGGAGTTGGGAGTATTAAGCCACGCTCCCCATACTCGTTCAAACTTATCCGGACATTCCCTGGCCTGGTAGGTCATCTTATACAGAGTCAGTTTACCGTTTATCAAACTCTTCCAACCTGAAAGACTCGGCTTGTTTGGATGCTTCCAATGTAAAAGAAGGCATTTCCTCGCATAAAACATTAGTAGACTTAACAGGATTTTTTGCGGACCATTATCTAACATAGGTTCTACCACACTCAATAGACAGGGGGACGCTGACTTCCTCACAGGGAGGCCCATGGAGATCGAGATAAAGTTGGACACCCCGTCCCAGAATGCAGAAATAATCGGGCATTCCCAAACCATGTGCAGCAAAGAGCCGACACCAGTATTGCACCGAGGGCAGAGGTCTGTTTCTGCCAGGCCCATTCTTTTCAACTTTACTGGGGTCAGATACACCTGGTGAAGCCATTTGGCCTGGATCAGCCTATCTCTAGCATCTATAACAGAGGAGTATAGATTATCTACCGCTTCTTCCCAATCCTCCTGGTCCACACCCGGGATCAAATCCTCCCATTTCCTCTGTGCTTTTTCCAAAGGGGATGGTTGGCTTGTAAGGAGGGCATTATACAATGTAGAGGTGGGTTTACTTATATCCGCGGAAATTATCAGAGACTCAATCGGTGACTCCACCAGCTGCAGTCCCACTATAGGGATCTGGGATCTTAGGACGTGCCGGAGCTGTAGGTACTGGAAGAAATCTCTGGGCGACAGTGCAAACGCATGGCATAGCTGCTCGTACGTCATCAGGGTCCCTCCAGTAAATAGTTGTGCTAATGAGATTATTCCCCGCCTTTTCCAAAAAATTCTGGTAGATTAGGGTTATCCCAGAGAGGGTTATTGGGAGACCATTCATAAGGGGAACGGGGGGGATTCCTCATAGCGTGCACCTTCTGCCACACAAAGCGTCGTTCTCATACATGTAGTGGCGCGTGGGAGATCCCTTGTTCCCCTATACACCAGACTCCGCAAAGGGAGCATTGGGCCCAACAGGGAGGACTCGACAGCCACAACCGGGTTGCCAGCGGGGGGATTCATCCACCACGTAGTGTACACCAACTGGGCGGCATAAAAATACAGCATCATGTGTGGCGTGGCCAAGCCACCCAATCCCAACGGGGCTTTATGACCCGGAATATGATGGAATCTAAAAGTCAAAAGTGTGAGGCCGGCAGCACCACAGGCGACGCCTGGTACAGATATAGGAACTTAGGGAGAAAGATCATTTTAATTATGTTAATGCGACCAATGACTGACAAAGGGAGAGTCGCCCACTGGGTTACTTTCCTCCTGAGAGCGCCAACCACTGGGCAGATAGTAAGGTCAATAAATTTAGAAGGGTCCGCCTGCATGACAATTCCCAAGTATTTGAAGTTGTCCACTCTCCGAAGCGAAGAAACCGGGGAGATTCGAGCTCCCCCTGGCTCATCCACCACATATAGGCTGGACTTCTCCCAGTTGACTTTTAGGCCTGAGAATGAGCCAAATTTAGTTATTAACTCCAGCCAACGCCTCAAGAGAGCCCTCAGCCTCAGCCAAGTAAACTAGAACATCGTCTGCATACATGGAGACCTTCTCGATCACCTGCCCCAGCCTCCACCCATGGATCTCGGTGGAGTCCCGGATTAGCGACGCCAGGGGCTCAATAGCCAGTGCAAACAGTAGCGGGGAAAGTGGGCAACCCTGTCGTGTACCCCGACCCAACGTCAATTCAGCCGTTACAACTCCATTAACTCTAACCCTCGCCTTGGGATTCCGATAAAGCAATTGGACATATTTGATATATGTTGGGGGGAGGCCAAATTTAGTTAACACTGCCCACAAATAGTGCCATTCAACAGAGTCGAAGGCCTTTTCATTATCAAGAGAGACCACCACTCTACTCCGCAAATTGTCATGCCCAATTTGCAAGTTGCTGAACAGCCGTCTTAGGTTAACGCACGTTGTTCGGCCTGGCATAAAGCCTGATTGATCGTTTCCAATAAGGGAGAGTATCACCTTGTTTAAGCGGAGTGCTAGCATTTTGGCGAGAACCTTGGCATCCTGATTTAAGAGAGAAATCGGCCTGTAGGAGCTGCAGGCATCCGGGGGTTTCCCATCTTTATAAATAAGGGTGATAGTTGCCTGTGCAAAGGTTTCAGGGAGATGCTCTGATTGCAGGGCCCCCAAGAAGACCTCCAGCAACCTCGGCGCTATGGTTTCACTATTTTTCTTGTACCACTCCGAAGGAAGCCCATCTGGCCCTGGGGCCTTCCGGTTAGACATTAGGGCTATTGCTCTCACCACTTCATCGCTTCATCTGACTCCGACAGAGAGGGAAGAGCTATAGGAGCAAGATAAGAATCCAGATCGTGGCTAACTTTAGAGGAGTAAAGGTAGCTGTAATAATCAAATTCCCTCCAAGTCAGTGATGAATTGGGTCTGATTGGTAATACCCGCGACCAGTGTTTGTGGACTTTCTACTCTGGAAAGGTATGCCAAGGTTCTCCCATTTTAATCCCCCTTCTCAAAAATGGTATGTTGTTTAACTAATAAGCTCTTTCTAGTGGACTCTGTTAGTGCCAGATTATACTCCCTCTGTAGGGCATTAAGTAAATCATGATCTGAGGGGCTAGCTGTCTCCACAAATCTCTCTTCCAGCTCTCGGGTGATCATCCCCCTCTTAACCCTGGCCCCCTTTATGGCACTGATGGCACTGCCCCTAACCACCGCCTTGAAAGCGTCCCATCGTGTGTTAGTTGAGGTCTCCTCCCCGTTGCACTGTCAGTATCTTTCTTGTTCATTAAACATTATACCATAGACCACCTCATCCTTCAACCATAGGGGGTTCAGTGTCCAAGGTCTCAGGCCCTCCCGGCTCCCGGACATACGAATTGTCACCATTAGCGGGGAGTGGTCTGAGATACCCCGCGGCAGGTATTCACAGGCCACCACTCTGGCCAGCAGGCACCTAGACCCAACGGCCATGTCTATGCGTGAGAGGGACTTATGAGGGATCGAGTGGCAGGAGAAAGCCCTCTCCGTGGGATGTTTCCACCTCCATATTTCAGTTAGGCCCAGGGCCTCCGCCCATCCCGCCAATTGCTCTATCAAGAATCATGTTAAAATCGCCGATCAACAACAGTGGGTCTGGCGGAAAGGTAGCCACTCTATCCATAATCTCTCGGAGGACCCCAATGTCAAAGGGGGGCGGTATGTACAACCCCACTATTAGAATCTTAACATCATATATTTTGCTTGTATAATAACAAACTGGCCCTTAAAGTCAGAGTGCACTGTGATTAAAGCAAAAGGCAGATGTTTGGCCACCAGCACCGAAACGCCCCTGGCATAATTAGAGTAATGGGAGTGGAATAGGTGCGCGATCCATGGTCTTTTGATGGACAGTGATTTCTGCCCTAGTAGGTGGGTCTCCTGCAGGACCATAATATTGGGCTTATGGTTTTTCAAAAATTGGAGAACTGAGGACCTCTTTATCTTGTCATTGAGGCCGTGCACATTCCACGAGATCACTTTACACTCCATACCAATTTAGTCTGAAACTCGTACATGTCAGGTAAACGCCCAGGGCCCCAGCGGCCCACCATCCCCCTCAGAGCCTCTAAGCAGCAGGTCACACCATTCACTTCATCACACACATACCAGCATCTCACACAACCAAACCACATAGATGAATAAACATCAACCATTAAACTTACCCTCCGAACAGTACCCACTCCCACCCTGCTCTACCTAACCCAACTGTGGCGAGCTTAATCCCTTAACCAAACAATTACCTAACTCTTAACACCGGTTGACTTAGTGTCTGCGAGGCATGTTCGCTAGAGGCAGGCACCTCGGGCGGTGCACAGGATGCGCACACCCGGAAAGGGCCCGATCATCCCAGAACTAAAGGGGGAAACCAGGACAGGAGGGGGGAAGGGACCCGGGAAAGGAGACTAAGGAGTAAAGAGGATCCAATTACGCCTGTCAGACAGAACAAGGTGGGAAGGATCCATGGCTCCAACCCCCCCCCCCCCCAGAAAAATAAGGATGGTCAAACAGGGACGACCAAGTCCCGGAGTCAATCCCCAAAGTCTAGCCCCAACGGAGTAGTAAAACAATGGAGAGAATAGATCTCCCCCCGGTCAGCATCTCCTCGGGAGTCCCAGCCACGGCAACTTATAGACAATGGACGTTCCAAATGACAGAGCCCCAGCTCGGCTAGCGGCGGGATACAGGCCCCCCAGCCGCCGGGAGCGAGTCCACCCAAGCGTTCGCCTCCTCCGCCGTGAGGAAGAATCTTGTGGTCTCTCCATCCTGAACTCGCAGCCTGCCTGGGAATAACATGGCATATTTGATATTCTTCCCCCTAAGACGTGCTCTCACATTGTTAAAGGAGCGGCGTTTCTTCTGTACTTCCGTTGAAAAGTCCGGAAAAAAAAGACAGTCTTGCGCCATCATATAGGATGTCCAACACTGCATCCCGGTCTCTGAAGTTCATTAGTTTCAGGATAAAGGGGCGTGGAGGAGCTCCCGGAGGTGGGGCTCTAAAGGGAATACGATCCACCACAAAGAATGGCGATAGGCCCGTTGGTGTCAAAACTTTTTGGATGAGATTTTCTGCA
The DNA here is from genome assembly GCA_027917425.1 of Gastrophryne carolinensis. Lineage (NCBI taxonomy): Eukaryota > Metazoa > Chordata > Amphibia > Anura > Microhylidae > Gastrophryne > Gastrophryne carolinensis. Next base: position 182,440,270 of record CM051238.1, on the reverse strand, counting down.
AAATTTTCTGGTGTATCTCCCTCCGGTATCCCCAGGATCCTAATATTATTGCGACGATTCCGGTTCTCTGCGTCCTCCGCTCGGTCCGTGAGGAGCTTCACCTGGCGCTTCAGAGAGTCCACCGCGGAGACAACCGTCGACAAACCATCCTCCGCCTCACCAATTCGCCTCTCTGACTCAGTCGCTCTCTCCCTTATTTTGTCATGGTCATGCTTAAAATAGTTGAGCTGCTCCTGCAGGTTGTCAAATTTTGCAGTAAGGACGCTTTGGCAGTTATAGCAGCCATTATTGTAGCGTTATCAGGGGTAGAGGCTGGAGAGATCATGTGCTCCTCCGACGATGCAGCCATGGTTTGTGTACTGCAGTGTAGTGACACCGTGCGCCTTTTTTTGTTGGCTTTCATATAGGGCTGACTAAGGCAGGACGGCCGTCCTCTGCTACCTGAACTTCGGACCAGCTATAATATTGGAGAGAGCAGCGCAACAGGCAAGTGAAGCGTCGGGGTGATTCTTTAAATGTAGAAGTGGAAGTTACAGGATAGCAGGAAGCCCCGTGGTCATTTAAGGCCAGGTACCACCCCACTGGCCGATGGGATAACGGCTGATCCAGACTTCTCTTCCCCCCAGTCCAGCCTCACCCCTCTCTATTCAATTGATGTTATTTGAGGTACTGCGTGTATTATAACAATCAATCTCCTCCTGTGTTATTAAGGGGTAGAGGAGCGCAGGAACCGAGCAGCCCGACAGCCGCCCAACACAGGTGAGGACAGTCTCTCCACAGGTCGGGGGGGGGGGGGGGGGGGGGACAGAGCAGGAGGGCAGGAGGGGGCCCAGCCAGCTCAGGGCACAAACAGCGTAGAGAGGGGGGGCCAAGCCCGCAGACACTGATACCGCAGAATGCGGAGGCGAGGTCGGCGGGGAAAGCCGACAGGCAGGGACGCAGCAAGCGCCGTCACAGATGCCGTCACTCCGGCGGGCGAGGGGGGGGGGGGGGGGGGGACCGACAGTCACGCGCGGCTGGAAGACAGGACACTCCACCGCACCAGGGGGGCGAACCTCCACCGCGCACGCCCACCAGCTCCCTGTCAGTCCAGGCGGCTCCGTCACAGAGAGCGCTCACCTCACAGGGCTCCGATCCGGACCAGCTCCACCGATGCTGCCCTCTCCTCAAGATGGCGCCCAGCCAGATCCCGCAGTGGGGGGGTCCCGCGCTGGACGTTGCCAGGTACTCCAGGGCCAACGGGAGGGGTCCCCCCCTCCGTCCTAGCCAGCAAGTATAGGGGATTTCTGGGTGTTAAGCAGGATATTGCCAGGAGCCCTCGTGCCTTGCGTCTGCTCAGGTCCGTTACATAGCTACGTCCCCGGCCAGAGGATCTCTAGACAGGGAGACGAATCTTGGAAGCTTACAATTGTGACGGGACGCAAACAGGTCCACATCTGGCTGACCCCAGCGGCGACACAGGGCATGAAAGATCTTGTTGTCGAGAGACCATTCCCCTAGGCAAGAAGTCCCCCTGCTCAGGGCATCTGCCTCCTGGTTCTCCACCCCAGGGATATAAACCGCCGAGATGCAGGGAACATTCTCCTCCGCCCAAGACAATATCAGGGACACTTTCTTAACGGCTTGTTTGCCCCGAGTCCCGCCCTGGTGATTGATGTAGGCGACCGCCGTCTAATTGTCCGAGCGTACCTGGACCTCACGACCCCTTAAGTGGGGAGTCAACTGAAAGAGAACCAACCTGATCGCTCTCAATTCCAGGAGGTTGATAGGCGCGTGGGCCTCTTGAGGGCCCCACTGGCCCTGGAACTTCAGCGATTGGCAAACCCCTCCCCAACTGGTCAGACTGGCGTCCGTGGTGACAATCTCCCAGCACGGAGGCAGAAAGGACTTGCCCACTAGAAGGTTTCCCGAGTCCAACCACCACGAGAGGGACTGTCTGACCAGAGGGGACAGAGCGAATACCTGCTCCAAGGACTCCTGACTCCGATCCCAAACGGTCAAGAGATTCAATTGAAGAGGTCTCATGTGGAACTGAGCGAAGGGCACAGCCTTGAAGCAAGACACCATGAGACCCACCAACTGCATCCCCAGACGGATGAGGACACGACAACAGGGCCTGCGCCTGCATCTGAAAGCCCTCCACCTTCTGCTGAGGAAGGAACACCTTGACCTGAGAAGTATCCAGCGTCAAGCCTAGGAAGGACCAATGACCGAGTGAGTGAAGACTTGGGATAATTGATCACCCAGCCGAAAGTCTCGAGGGTGGACACTACCATCTGAGTATCCCTCTCGGCCTGATGAAATGATGGAGCAGCAATCAACAAGTCGTCCAGGTAAGGAAGAATGCGAATGCCCTGACTCCTCAGGAGAGCCATGACAACCGCCAGCACCTTGGTGAACACCCGAGGGGCCGAGGTGATACCGAACGGCAAGGCCGTAGTGTTGATCCCCCAGAGCGAACCTCAGGAACCTCTGAAGTCCCAGAAAGATAGGAACGTGCAGATAGGCATCCTTGATGTCCACTGTGGTCATGAAGTCGCCTGGCCGAAGAGAGCTCACCGCCGAACGCAAGGTCCATGCGAAAATGTCTGAACCGGACAAATCTGTTAAGACCCTTTAGGTCCAGGATGGGTCTCAGGGAGCCGTCCTTCTTGGGCACTGTGAACAGATTGGAGTAGAACCCCCCGACTCTGTTCCTGAAGAGGCACAGGGCAAACCACTCCGGATGACAGAAGACATTGGACGCCCAGCCTTAGGCCCTGCACCGTCACGGGATTTTGGGAGATCCGGGATCAAACAAATCTTGGGAGCGGCCAAGCTGCCAGCTCTATCTTGTACCCGGAGGACACAAACTCTTGAATCCACCGGCACGAGACGCGTTGTCTCCAGACGTGAGCAAAGAGCCAAAGCCGCCCCCCCCCCGAATGGGTGAGGGCGCCCCCTTAATGGGGGGTTTGTGCTTGGATCCCCGGGAGGGACCAGGACGACCCTGGGATCTACCTCGTCCCCAAGAGTCTCTTCGGCTACCTGGGAAGGAGGAGCCGCGTCCCCCATGGGAAGAGCGAAAGGATGAAGACCCCCGAAAGGGCCGAGAAGGCTTCCTACGCTGAGGGAGCCGACCGTCCTTGGCCAATGCATCAAGACGCTCCCCAAAAAGACAGAGTCCCGTGAAGGGAAGCCCGGTGAGGGACTTCTTAGCAGCATCGTCAGCCGCCCACTGTCGCAGCCATACAGACTTATGCATGGCAACCAACAGGGCCGAGGCCCTACCACCAAGCCGGACAGCATCATCCATGGCAGATAACACAAAGGCGATAAAGTCAGTGCAAAGCAAAAGTTCCTTGTAATCGTCTGCTCGCTTGCGAGATCTGGTGGCATCAGCAAGGCGCCTAATCATCTTTTTGATAGCAATGGCAACAAAAGCCGCGGCACAGACCGGGCGCAGGCCAGCCCCCACAAAAGTGAAAGCATGACAAGCTAGTCGCGTAAGGTAGTGGTGTCAGGAGACGGCATAACAGAAGTATTGGACAGCCCCAGGACGAGAGCGTCCACCTCGGGGGGACAGGACCAGAGACGAACCAACTTGGCAGAGAAGGAATACCTTCTATCTAGTCCCTTAGGCACCGAAGGCATTCTGTTGGGCCGTTCCCATTCTTTAAGGACCATCTTGGAAAAATGTCCCTGCTCCGGGAACTCTTAAGCGTTGCCTGTCAGGGCGGAAAAGCACACCCTGCTTCTTCTTTTCCACCTTAGGGGGCACAATGTGCAAAGTATCAAACACCGTCGACAACAGTCTATCAGTATCATCTGGGAGCCAAGAGTCCTCGTCTGAGGAGGACCCGGGGTCACTATCAAAAGCGCCATGACGATCTCCAGAGGAGTCGGAATCATGGAACAACTCCCCCTCCTCCATAATCACGGCCGCCATAGGTATCATAAACGTCATCATCATCATCAGCAAGGAGGGAAAAGGCAGTTTCCAAATGCCTCTTACTGGAGGCCTTGCCAGCGGCCGGAAGGGCCAACTGTCGCTGAAGGCTGGCCACGCACAGCACCAGGTCCGATTGAGACCCCCTGCTGGCTTCCCCCTCGCTAGGGGCTAAATGCAGTTGTGGGGGGGGGGGGGGGGGGGGTAGGAGATGCTGCAGCCAGGATAGAACAGGGAAAGAGTAGCACTCGCCCCAAACTGTTCCGCAATGACACTCTGGGCGCAGGGGACTCAGACCGCGCTGCGACCGCTCAAAGGGGATGCCTCGCATATGAGGCACAACTGAGCCCGCCCCGAAGGGCCTCCAAGCTCGCTATCCCCAGAAGCCTCCATATGGTGATTGTCCCTCCAGAACAAAGCACAGGTGGGAAATGGTGCTGCAAACGGACCCCTTGGGGCAGCAGGAAGACTAACCTGCAAAAGGTAAAGCCCGGGGTCGGCGAGCACCCCCCCAGGGACTCCTGGGGTTAAAAAAAAAATTAAAACATTCTGTGTCCCAGCTGTTTCCTGGAGTGGATACACAATACTGAGGACTGGAAGGAAGGGGTGGGGCTTTTAAACCTTGCCCCAGTTTGAGTTTCTTCTCTGGGGAAGGAGCAGTCTCTCAAGTGGCTGCCCTGAAGGACGATGGGAGAAAATTGGTTTACATCCATATTGGCTTTCATTTCCTTTACATACCTGAGCAATACTTTCTAGGGGTTTGTGGTCATTGAAATTGGTATACTGCCCATTGCGATTAGGATTACCTTCGTTCTTTCTTCTGTGATCTTTGAGGAAGAAGTAGAATGGGAAGAAATGCATAGGCTAGGGAAAAATTCCAAGTCTGTGCTAGCACATCCACCCCAGGGCCCCCTCCCCTTTGAAAAGAAGGTTCTGCACTTTCTGCAACTATTTGAGGACCCCCCCCCCCCCCCATTTTAAGGTGATCTGTCAAAATACTTCCTGATTTAGAATAGACTTTCTCTACTGTTTCGGTTACTTTAAAAAAGAAGCTACCTCTCCTACCAGCTTGTTTTCCAGGCAGGCTTGGCAAAAAGGTATATTCCAAGCCTCTAAGAGAAGTGCTTGACAACCTAAGCAGAATTCAGCCATTCTTGGCTCCTCGGGTGTTTGGAGCCTACCTCCTTGTCTTTCTCCTTAGGCTTCGGAGTAGAAGAGACAGGCTGAAGAGGAGGCAGAGTAAAGCTTAGTTAACAATCCTGCAGTTACTAGGGGGTTAAACTAGTATAAATAGACCCGATTTTCTTGTGAGGCATATCGATGCTATGCTGTGCTGCGCACAAGCCTGCTGCCCCGCCGCTGCCCTGTAAGGAGGGACCCGCTGCCGACCATGCCTTCTTTCCGGGTTTCCCTCAGAAACGTTCCTCTTGACCTAAAAGTAGGGGGTGGGGTTGGAGGACCGGATCAGCCACCTCCCCTGGCGCCGCCAGAAATGACGCAAACAGATGTGCATCTGTGCCATCTCGGCCATTGTGACCCGGAAGTCCAGGCCGACACCCCGCCTCAGCTGGGTCCTTCAACCCCACTGCCGAAGACCAGCATGCCCAGCCTCCGGTTCGAGCTGCCGCCAGCAACTCTTCCCTCCAGAACAAAGCACAGGTGGGAAATGGTGCTGCAAACGGACCCCTTGGGGCAGCAGGAAGACTAACCTGCAAAAGGTAAAGCCCGGGGTCAGCGAGCATCCCCCCAGGGACTCCTGGGGTTAAAAAAATAAATAAAAAAATGTGAAGTCTGTGTCCCAGCTGTTTCCTGGAGTGGATACACAATACTGAGGACTGGGAGGAAGGGGTGGGGCTTTTAAACCTCGTCCCAGTTTGAGTTTCTTCTCTGGGGAAGGAGCAGTCTCTCAAGTGGCTGCCCTGAAGGACGATGGGAGAAAATTGGTTTACATCCATATTGGCTTTCATTTCCTTTACATACCTGAGCAATACTTTCTGGATCAAGGGGTTTGTGGTCATTGAAATTGGTATACTGCCCGGAAGATGTAGACCTTCGTATAGGAGGGCTATCTATCTTTTTCAGGGAATCATGTCTGCTGATGTTGGTCAGACTTCCATGACCCGGTTTTCGTCTTCGCTCTGGGCTGTCAGTATTGAGATTGCGATTCTGGAGGAATCCACGCTGATGACTGGAAAGATTTAAAGACCCAATTTCCAATTGTAAGTTGTTAAGAGGCTGCGGTGGGTGCACTGGACAGTGGCTATCGCTAGTCCTGCCTGAACGTCTAGAGGCAGGAGGTGGATCCATTCTTCGCCTTTGTCTGTCACATTAAAAAAAAAAAAGAAGGTTCAATATTGGTAAACATAAACCCCAATTAACTATATTTATGAGTAATATAAATTGTTTGAAAGCTTTTGATATCAATGAACTGTTCCATTTCTTTTTCCATTATGAGGGCAATCCTGTTCCTGGGTACTTGGCATACATTTTGCAGAGTTGTCTTCCATTTATTTAGTGTTCTTTAATGAATTTCCTTAACATCATTTTTTCAAGATATTAAAATGGAATCTAACAACAAAAAGGAAGGTGGGATGTGCTCATAAAGTCAATATATGGCATCCTACCTTCCATTTTGCTGTTGCCTTTGCAGGTCACCAGTTGTGCCGGATTGTAGCTCTCCCAATGTAACAGGGATTCCAATTGGCCTCTACCTAAAACCCCACAGATGAAGTGTAGCACTGTGCAGGCAAGTAAAGCATTTTTCATTGTGTGTGTGTGTGTGTGTGTGTGTGTGTGTGTGTAAAACAAGCTAAATTATTACACTGTCTTCAGACAGGCTGGTTCATGTATTGAATTGATTGTGCACACACAAGTAGAGAAGTAGCAATGTCTGCACAAACTCTTGTAGGCTTATTAATGTTAGGAATGGGGTATAAATTGGACGGCCTTGTCGCGGCTACCAACAAGTGTTAGCTAGCTTTTTCAATATGAGTGTTACATTTCTTTTTTGATTAAAATGTTATCTACCCACCCCTTAGCTGATGCTCCTCTGGGGTGGATGAGGTAGGGACTGAAAAATAAAAAAATAAGCTTGCCTTGCTGATACTGGCACCTGCTCAATCCACAGCAACTGATAGGAGACTGTCTGCCCAGCTGTCGACAGAATATTCACCTTTTGATCCTTCATGCCCATATCTTTAATACTTTCTGTACCCCGTCCCAAAGGGAACATGCCAAATGGCTAACCTCAGTGGTTAAGTATTGGAAGAAAAAGGTTAAATGGGCCTGCTTCCTGCTCCCAATCTGAATTTTTCATTTGGCCTGCTTTATATTTCTTAATAAATTCTAGTGAACTAGATCCCTTCTACAGGGCATCAGCAGCAGCAGACAATGACCGTTATATTCACGTCTAAATCTCCTTTAGAATTGAAATTCATTTTGGGCACTGGCAAAAATGAGTTTGTCTATAGGGTTTATCAGGGAAATGCAAAATCCTGGTGAATGAAAGATGTAGCCCTTGACCACCAGTAAGGGGCAAGCAAAAAGCAGGCTTGATCATTGTGCACATTGATCTTAAAGTGTTTTCCATTTAAAAGCATTGTATAGAATTCCTAAGAAAACCAAAGATATCAAAAGTACAGGTGCTGGTTGAGTCATTCCATTATCTTTAAATAATTTTTGGTCAATTAATGTATTCCTTCACAAACATCTAGGGGTCATCTAGGGATATACACATTTGATCTAATTTATAAAAACAGATGTTTATAAAAAATAGTAGGAAGTAAGAGTATTAGAAAAATAGTATGAAGTTTATTTCTGGACTTATTTCTCTTTTTAGGGACTTTACCTTCCAGTGTATAAATCTGGATGCCTGTCCGTTGGTGAGTTGATGTCTTTTAATGAGGATTTGTCTTCAGTTACTGCACTACTGCTGGCTTCACTATCAGCCTTTTGGCTCAGGGAATCCGAAAAAGTATCATCCCTAAACAAAACATGAAAATTAAATATAGTTCTGCAGCTCATAAGTATTTTAATCACACTTCAGTGAATACAACTTACATGTCCTGTACCACAATGTACTGGTGGGGTACCAGGCCATCAACTCCATTGTGCCTTCCCTCCCACCAGTCCTCAGAGGCACGGTGATACAAAAGAAGAGATGCACCTTTTTTAAAGGACAGCTCTCGTGCAGACCTTCCAGTGTAATCAAATTTAGCAATGGCCTCAATTGGTTCACACTCTGGAAAAAAAGGTTACAAAAATAATATGCATAACAGTTATATAGTGACATATTCAAAGCATGAATGTGGTACAACAATAATTTTGGGGTTCCCAAAACAATATTTAAGGCGGAAGAAAACCCAGTGAATCTAAAAGTTCTAGGCTGCTGGCCTTCGACAGGGACATCCCAAATCAGGATGCCCTGCTGTGTGAACCCCCCCCCAGATCGCCCTGTAAAACTCGCCTCTTCCTAGTCTGAGGCATATGTCATTCAGCAATACATCCAGCCTTTCTGAATGGCCCGATTGTAGAAGGCCGGAACAGTTTACCAAATGACTAATGCACTGCAAACAGCTCTGACTGGACAAGAGCCCGTGCATGCAATGTAGAACAGAGAAGAGGTGAGTGAGTACAGGGCGATCTGGGGGGTTTCACACAGAGGGGGCAAGGAACAAAACCCAGGATAATCAATCCCAGGCTTTGTTCAGCTTTAAAAGAGGTTCTATATCTATATTTTACTATGCTCAGTGTAAAATCCTTTTGTGAATTGCATCTGGGTATATTAGCTTTGCCTAAGGATATACCAAGTTGTTCATTGATGGGTCTACACATCTCATACAGCAAGTGCTCCTTCTCCTAGCAGGTAGTATCGTTATAAGTCAGACCGACCAATACACAATTCTGGAAACAAGCCTAATAGTGCTATAGAGTCTAGACTAGTAACAATAGGGCCAAGACTGTGTCCCCAGATCCACTTTAAAAAAACAATCCAAGTGAGGAGTACAATACTTTTCCTAATCAAAAGGCCACAGTTTATTTATTCACATAGATCCGGGACTTCCCAAAGCAGTGGATTTCTTATCCAGCAACAGCAAGAAGCTTTCCATTTAATCTCCAGGATATTTGCCATTTAAAGTGGAACAAAACCCTAATTGGGATGCCCCAGTGTGTAAAACCCCAGGGGTTGCCCGCAAAGCTTAATTTTGCCAGCTGATCCCACGGCCATGTAAACAGCGGCTGACGCATTTTAAAGGAGCAGTATCGCGAAATTTGCATTAAAAAGGATAAATAATTAAATAGCCACACAATAGCTTCTAACATGTGTATAAATAATGTGGCGATAGAAAAAGAAAAAAATATCTGCCTTTCTTTTAAATTGTATAATGACAATGGCTCAGTCCATTTGCTGAATAGGGGGATCTGCTGGGTTGTATTTAGTGAGCAACACTTTACCTCAAAGGCTGACACTGTAATCAGTGGTAACGGCTGTGTGTGTGTGAGGTGCTGCTTTTGTTATGAGACCAGGTGACTCAAATGTGTAAAATCTATACAAAATAAACTAAACTGACTGAAAATGACTGAAATTCTTCTTTGAATAACTGTGCAGGAAAATCTAAAGGTATTAAAGTGGAACAAAACCCTGAGTGGCCGACCCTGAAGTCTATAAGACCCGGCGATTGACCTTCCCCCTTGGGCATTCTAAATCGGGATGCCCCACTGTGTGAAACAACCCCTGGATAACCACAGATCCCCCCATTTTTCTGATGCGCTCACGCAGATAGTCATTTAGACAGGCCGGGCGGCCAGGAAGGTTACTGCTCAGGCTCCCCATCTGCTTGCAAACAGAGCCAGCCAAGCGCTGATTGGATGAGAGCCCGTGCATACGCTGTGGGAAAGGGAAAGGTACGTTTTCACAGGTGAACTTGGGGATTTCACATATCTGGGCATCCCAAGTCTAAAACAGAGAGGAAAGCTCTAGAAGTCATTTAGCTAATTGGTAAATTCAATGTCTTTGAACCAGAGAGTCATTGTTTCCCCCTCTCCTAGGCGTGGAACAGGCCAGAGTGTTGGGCCCCGACACTCAGCAGACATAAACATGAGCTATTAGTCTCCAGCTGCACAACACAGACATCATTTTTTTCTACATTTGTAATTCTTACTCCAACACTTACCTACATTCAAAGTACCATTTAAATATAAGTAACCAAGAAAAATTCGCGATACTGCTCCTTTAAGTATCTCTGGGCTGAGGTGTGCCCCCCACCCAACCATACAGATAGGCTGGGGATAAGTAAGTGCCCCATTCTAAAGGGCATTGGGGATGTGCCCGCTCTCACTCCTGGGCTAAACAGAGCAGTGTTCCCGATCATTAATATGCATGGCATGCACGACTGGATGAAAGCCCACACATGCACTATAGGATCGGGGACAGCTACGTTTTTCAATCCGGGGGTTTACACAGCAGGACATTCCAAATCGGGATGCCCCAGAGGCAAGGAACAAACGGGTTAGTCAAAAATCAATGGTTTTGTTCCATTTTAAAGAGGAGAAACCAGTGGCATAGAGCCTAGGACTCTAGGGCTTGTGGTCTCCGACTTTGTAGGACAGCCTGAGGTGTGAATTGCCAAAAATAGGTACCTTTCCAAAGATCACATGACACACAGAATACTTTTCCTGAAGGACACAGTGACCACCAGGTAATACTTCAAACACCTGACCACATCCAAGGAATGCAAAACCCTCTCCTTAGCGTTGCTAGGATTAGGGCACAAAGAAGGAAGAATAATGTCTTGATTCAATGAAAGGCAGACACTACCCTAGGCAGAAAAAAAAATCTGTCTTAAAGCGGAACACCACCTTGTCCTGGTGTCTCCCAAGGTATGGGGGCTGAATAGCAAAAGCCACCAAATTCAGACACGCCAGACCGAAGTAATGGCTACCAGAAAGACAACCTTGAGGGTAAGAACAGCCAGAGCAGCATCCTGTATAGGTTCAAAGGGAGCACCCTGCAAGGCAGACAAAAACCAAGTTCAAATCCCAAACAGGGACCATAGGTTTACGTGGGGGACGCACATGAGTAACCCCCTGGAAGAAGGTCTTAACCAAAGAATGCTGAGCAAAGACTTCAGAAAGAAAACAGACAGGGCAGAAACCTGACCCTTCAGAGTACTGAGTTGGAGTCCCGACTCCAACCCATGCTGTAAGAATTCCAGAACCCTGGGAACTGAGAACACCCGACAGGGAAGAGACCTAGACTCACACCAGTCAATGTAGGTAAGCCATACCCTGTAATAGATGGAAGAAGAAGTTATCTTCCTAGCCTTCACCATGGTCCCAACCACCGAGGCAGACAAGCCTTTCTCCATCAAGATGGAGGTTTCAGCAGCCAGGCCTTCAAAGCCAGAGTTGGTAAATTGGGATGGTGTAAGGGGCCCTGAGTGAGCAGATCTGGCACCCCCCGGCAGAACGTACTGGTCTACTGCCATCTGCACCACGTCTGCTAACCACACACTTCTTGGCCGCCTGGGAGCCATCAGAATTGCTGGCACCATAAGGAATATGAAGTTAATCATCTTTGATGTCCACAGAAGTCATGAAATCCCCTTGCGCAGGGAACTGACGGCAGAGCGCAGAGTCTCCATGCGAAAGCGCCTGCCCCTGACAAAACCTGTTGAGAATCTTTAAGCCCAGGATGGGCCTGACAGAACCATCTTTTTTGGGCTACTGTGAATAGGTTGGATTAAAAACCGCTTGCCCTCTTACTCTTAAGGGCACCTGGCAGATGACCCCCAGCCAGGAGGCCTTGCACTGCATGCACTAGCTCCTGAGCTGACACAGGGCCCTGAGGAATCCGGGACCTGATGAAACTTGGAGGGGGATCGGCAGCAAACTCCAACTTGTAACCGGAGGACACTACCTCCTGAATCCACCGGTTTGAGACATGAAGCCTCCAGACGTGAGCTAAGTGCTGCAGCCGTCCCCCCACCCGGATGAGCGAGGGCGCCCCATCATGCCTGAGGGGGCTTGGGAGAAGATTTGGCTTTGGAACCCCAGGAGGAGCCAGGACGTCCCCGTCCTCTGCCTCTACCCCAGAAAACTCCCCGGGCCCCGGGGAAGGATGCCCCCCTTCCCTGTCCTGCACCACGGTAAGGGAAGGAGAAGGAACCCTGACCCCGAAAGGGCCGGGACTGCCGTCTACGCTGGGGTAACTTACCTCCCTTAGCAAAAAGGTCCAGGCGGTCCCCAAACAGGCGTAGCCCCTTAAATGGAAGCCCAGTGAGAGCCTTCTTTGCAGCCTTATCAGCAGCCCAGTGGCGCAGCCAAACCGAGCGGCGTATAGCCACCACAAGGGCAGAAGTTCTGGCACACATTCTGATGGTGTCATCCAATGTTGAAATGACAAAATTTACGAAAGCAGCACAACTGGAGAGTGCATTAAACACCTCACAAGGAAAATCATCAGGGGCACTATTAAGCATATTTCTGATAAGGGTTCTAGTGGCAACAGCAGTAATAACAGAGGCACAGACCGGGCGCAGCGCCGTCCCCGCACATGCAAAGGCGTGGGAGGCCAGCTGGTCAATGCGTTGGTCCTCAGCATCCCGCAGGGTGGTAGCATCAGGGGAAAGCATTACAGAGGTGTTAAATAGCCCTAGGATCGGGGCATCCACCTCGGGGGGAGATGACCAACATTTAACCACCTCTGCAGTAAAGGGATACTTCCTATCCCAACTCTTTGGAACCCCGGGAAGTTTACTGGGGCGCTCCCATTCCTTGAGCACAAGGTTATGGAAATGTGCCTGCCCTGGAAATTCCAAACGGGATTTTGCTGTATGGTAAAGCTCCCCTCTTTGCCTGGGAGCCACAACAGGGGGAGAGATAGACAGAACCTCAAAGATCTGGGTCAATAATCTGTTAGTGTCATCCGGGGCCCAGGGGTCAGAGCCAGAATCGTCATGACCCCTTGGTCCCTCATCAGATGAGCCTGAGTCAGAAAGAAGCTCCCCTTCATCAGACGGGGTATAGCCACACAGATTCATAAACTTCTCAGTTCCCATAGGGAAAACAGTAACATTAGGCGTCAAGTGCCGCTCCTTCCCAGGGCCCTTACGCGCTAAAGATCTCGCAATAATCTGTTCAACAGTAGCCAGACTAGAAGACACCTCAGGCTGAGAATCCCCACTAGTATGCAACTCAACAGGAGTGAGATTTAAGCTTGGGGGAGTAGGTGAAGAGAAACGAGGTGCAGCCACCGGCAGGCCAGGTTGCAATGCAAGCACCTGCTCAGCACAGGGTACACAGACCCGCGCCTTGTCAGCGTCGGCATGGGGCTGCCCACATGCTACGCACAGCCGGTCTTGTCCCCAAGGGACCCCGGTAACATTATCCTGGGATGCCTCCATATGGTGATTCTTAGGCACGATATGCCAGTAAGGATTGACGCTATTAAGCAACCCTGGATGCCCCAATGACCCGTTAGGGAAGTGGGAGTAATTATACAAGGCCCAACTATCAATTACACCTGGCCGGGAGAAGCCAATGGATTCACCCGTCTGAAAGACACAATGGGAAGAGGGGTGTCAGAACCAAACACACTAAAAAGAGTATGAGTCGCCCGCAAGGGCACTTACGGACCGCGGTAAGCAGAACCGTCACACACGCGCGCGCGACCTGACAAAATGGTGCCAAGACTACCTCGAAGGGCGGGCCAGAGCGAGCCGTGACGCATAGCGCGTCGAGCCAGGCCCCGCCCGAAGAGCGCGAAGCCCGCAGACAAGCAGCCAATGAGAACACAGAAGCGTCTGAGGTAACGCCGCCGCCCGGAGCGGAACATCCAATTGAAGGAAAAGACGTGCGCGGCGGCGGCAATTGTAAAGTAAAAAGACAAGTCAGCGCGGCGGCTGACACCCCATATACTAGTCAAAGGCCGTATGCACGAATTACGATACACGTTCACTCACACACCCCCCTTCTTTCCCTCCCGAAGGCTACAGGGAGAATGAGGGAGGATGGCAGCCCCGAGTACAGGACCCACCGCTACACGGGGCATGGGACAATAATGCGGGAGCGGCATCCATAAAGGCTCACCATCAGCCTATACCGCCTACCCTTTGGTGGGGGATTGCGGTGGAGCAGCGCTCCTTAAGCACCCATGGAGCTGCCTACCTTCACCCGACCAGCGCAGCCCAGGCTGGGAGGCACATCACACGAGGAACGGGTGGGAATAGTCCAACAGGGCCGCAGGCTTTAATAGCCCCGCTCACCTGCGAGAGAGTGATAATTTCACGTCTTCGCAGTAAGCACTGCAGAGAAATCTGGGGATTTGTGGGAGGTCCCGGTTATATGAGGGGCCGGGAGGAGCCTGTTTTACATGTCTCTGCAGTGCAGCGCCATCTGGCGGAGAATAACCCAAGTGTAAGTAATCTATCTGGAGCAGGACGTACTGTATACTAATAAAAAAGTAAAAAGAAATGGGTGTTTCTGTTTAATAGCTTTTGGGAGTACTAAAAATAACTTTATATAATGAAAGAAATAATTAAGGTAAATCTATTTCTCCATAAATGATCCCAGTGGGCTTTACATTTGATTCTTTTATCCTGTTGGATACCACAATCATCAGCTCAAGTGGTGCAGGGACAGTTTGACCCTATGTTAATTCATTACTTTGGTGCCCCAACCAAGCTCCAGAGAAACATTGCAAATTTAGTGTTAAAAACAGGATAAAAACAAAAGCACAAACAGGGAAACTTTACAACAAAAAAAAAACTTCTCACCTACAACATTGCCCCATTACAAATGCAGGGAGAACAAATGAATGTAATGCATTGTTTTATGTTGATTTCTACACTTCTAGGGTGGTGGGCATGTCTTTTTTCTGGGTGAACTGCCTGTATTAGCATAAGGCTTTCCTTTAGCATGCAGGGGGGGGGGGGGGAGTGAGTTGTTAGCAGCCAGGAGGAGGAAGGAAGAGAGGCATACATTCTGAATGTCCAGGACCTCCATGATTAGACGATGCCCCGAGGGAGGGAGAGAAGGGTTGCCAAAGGGAGCCCGGAAAGATTGTCATGCTGAAAGTGAATGCAAACACCAAAGTTGGCAGCGCTACAGACAGGGGACCTGCATTGTAAGAACTGCATGGTAAGCTGCATCCCCAGCATCTTTGTGCTCATACAGATAGGCTGGGATTGGGAGCATTCCCGCTGCTGAGGATGTGCTGCCGATTGTAGTAAACAGCCATTCGCCAAGCATTAAATACTTATGACAAATGGCCCCGATTGGACGAGAGTCCTCACATGCATCTTAGGAGTGGAGAAAAGTTGGGTTTTTCTGGGCGATCTGGGGGTTTCACACAGCAGGGCATCTAAAATTGGGATGCCCCAGGAAAGGAACAGAACTCAGCATAGTCAAAATCCCAGGTTCGTGATCTATTAAGTTTCAAGTTACAGCTGCACTTCTTTGGTCACAGTTTTCCATTTGCCATAGCTGCAATAGCAAGAAACAAAAATCAACTATTTAGAAGGTTTGGGGGTGGTTTTCAGCACGCTGCCTGTCAGGGGTGGAGCAATTTTGCACACTGCTTGTTATGGATTTGGAGGGGTTCGGCCACACTTTCTTTTTGAGGGGGTTTGGAGGTATTCTGCATGCTGCCTTTTATAGGGCGAGGCACAATTTATCATTGGGGGGGGGATCTGCCACACTGCATGCTATCGCGGGGTATGGGGGAAGGGGGGGCGCAATGCTTGTTATAGGGAGGTTGGAGGTATTCTACACACAATTTGTTATTGGGTATGGGGGGGGGGGGATTCTGCACACTGCATGTTATTGTGTGATTGGGGTGATTCTGCTATGTCCTGTTATTAGGATGGTAGCATCTCTTTAAAAACAGTCACTTACTAAATGTTCCTAGTCGATACCACTTCAAAAAAGCCAGCTGAGCCATTACATCTAAGCACAGTGCATCACTAAACACTTTCATGCTGTACTTTATGGCTTATGAGTGGGCAGGGAGGTTGAGAAATCAAGGCAATGGCATACAGTGCCGCTTTGTTGACAGACTAAATAGCATTGTCCCTGCTAACAGTAATCACATTCTTAGAGACTTGAACAGAATTAGATTCATATTCAGCTAAGCCCAGATAATATCCTGTCAACCTCCTGACTATTTTATGGGAACCAGATTCTGCAGATATCATTTTCACTAAAATGTGGCAAGCTTCTTACATCATGTGAACAGATAACGTAAACCAGACCAACACAACAAACAACAAACAGTGCTCATATACACTTACCTTTTTCTAACTCCTACTGTTGTGAATTTTTGAAAAAAAACAGCAGCTTGTGCATTTGCAGGTCACCTGCAAACAGGAAGTGCTGCTGAGCTTCCTGTTACTGTGCATTGTTTGTTATATCAGTTGAAACCAGGCAGCAGCATGAGATGCTGGGGGGTTGATACAATAATTTTCCAAATAGTGCATTAACATTTTGGTGAGCTCTCTACCACAACACACAAAGTACAAAAAGAAATGAATTTTATTCCTTTAGGTTGCCCACAAGTATTCAGACAATGTTGGTTATATGATGCAAGCAAACAAGGACTACTGTAGAAAGCTCCTCTTCCCCCGGCAGCAGTCAGTACCACCTAGAGAATACTTCCTCTCAGGACAACCTGCACACCAACAAGGGGGCTTCCCTACACCATCAACTGTAAAATCCCTCCCCCTGAATGCCTGCATTCACTCACCTTTCTGGGGCTCCCATGCCGCCTTTGCGGACCATTCATATAGGCTAGGGACAGGAGTAAGCTGCAGACAGCAGGGATGCAGCTGCTCCCGCTTCTTTGTGTCATGCTCTCCTGCAAACAGCACTTTATGTAGAGCAAGAGCCCATGCATGCCCGTGGGATTGGTGGAAAGGCATGTTTTCACACAGCAGGGCATCCCAATTTGGGAAAGCGGACAAAAACCCAGTATGGTCTAATCCAGGGTTTTGGTCCACTTTCGATGGCTTTTTTCCATCATTATGTGTCAAAATGAAGTCTTCGATGTGCTAAGCTTATCTGTCATTTTTTAATTTTCTATTTGTTTGCAACTATGTGTTTACCCTAGCTATGTAAACCAAAGAGGTGATTTCAAGTAAATATCAGACTTCCTCACTCTACCTTGCTAATCATCTGATTAGCTAAGGAATGAGTGACTGGTTTAACCCATTCTGCTGAAATTCAACTTCTTCAGTTTGGAAGGTTCACAGTCTTGTGTTCCAGTAGCAAGGATTAATGGCCGGGTTCTCAGCAGGAGCGGTCATTAGGCTGCTTAGACTTAGCCAAAGCTGCTAAAGAGTTCACCTACTACATTGGAAGAATTGTGGGATTTGAGTAAAAAATACAGTTTTGTGATTACTCACCTTTAAAACGGATATTATAAGTGTGACATACACTCTGCTTCAATGAGTCTTGACAGTTGGGTTATTCTCCAGTAGAGGGCGAACTTCTGCAGAGATGAATGCAAAAAAGAAGCCCCTCCCGGTCCATAACCACCTGGGACCTCCCACCAATTCCCCAGTGTAAGATAGCAGTAAAGGGACCAGGAAGAACCAAATATAACAAATCAAACAAAAAAACAATGGTTCACCATATAAGGATCCAGAATACCAAACAGGGTTGGGTGAAGCAGAGTGTATGTCACACTTATAATATCCATTTTAAAGGTAAGTAATCACAAAACGGTATTATTCCAAGTGTGACATACACTCCGCTTCAATGAGTCTTGACAGTTGGGACATCCAATAGCAGTGTCCGTCAAGGGTGGGAACCATAAACAGTAAAGAATGCACCAACTCACATACTCCACCACCAAATCAATCGCATAGAGCGTCAAAACTCTTACCAGAGCTAGATCAAATGAATTGCATTGACTCCACACTCAGGTCTCTAGATAACTGCTTGTATCCAACAGTCTTCAAGTCAAGGATTCCAAAGTTGTCCTGCTCAAAAGGCATATGTTTATAGCAAGAGACATGCAAAGCAGCAAAGAGACAAATAATAGTGCAATACGTCTCACCATAAAAACAATCTATTTAATAAAAATGCACTCACAAGCAACAACAGTAAAAAAAACATTTGAAACATCTCAGGTACTCAGCAATTCTCACCGCCGACCTCCAGATCCAATCAGGCTTCAAATTATAAAAGTCCAATCCTGTTGGGGCAGAATAGGCCCCAACAATGGCCTGACGAATCCATTTGCTAATCGTAGACTTAGCAGGTGCCAAACCTTTCCTGGGCCCGCAGGGCACCACGAAAGAAGCATCCGTCTTGCGGAAGGAAGAAGTAGTCACCAAATAGTACTTCACACAGCAAACAACGTCCAAACTGTGCAGAACCCTCTCCTTTTCATTGTTGGGCTTAGCACACAAGAAAGGGAGAACAATATCCTGATTGAGGTGGAAAGCAGACACCACCTTAGGAAGGAAATCCGGTTTAAAACGAAACACCACCTTATCCTGGTGTCTCTCAAAGTAAGGGGCCTGAATCGACAGTGCCGCCCACTCAGAGACACGCCGAACCGAGGTAATCGCCACCAAGAAGGCAACCTTCTGAGTGAGAACCGAAAGAGCAAAATCATGTAGCGGCTCAAAAGGAGGACCCTGCAGAGCCGAAAGAACCAAATTCAAATCCCAAACAGGAACTACAGCTTTTCGAGGGGACCGCACATGCGCCACCCCTTGGAAAAAAGTCTTACCAGCGGGTGTAAAGCAAGGAACCTCTGGAAGAAAACCGACACAGCAGAAACCTGTCCTTTCAAAGTACTAAGCTGGAACCCAAGGTCCAGATCATGCTGAAGAAACTCCAAAATCCTGGGTAAAGAAAAAACCCTACAAGGCAAGGCCCTAGCCTCACACCAATCAATATAGGACCTCCAAGTCCTATAGAAAATGCCAGAAGAGGACAGCTGCCTAGCCCTAATCAGGGTCTGAACGAGCGCCTCAGACAAACCTTCCTCTTTCAAGATGAAGGTTTCAGCATCCAGGCCGTCAAAGCCAGCGTAAATTGGGGTAAAGTAGATGACCCTGGGATAGCAGGTCCGGTATCAAGGGAAGCCGACACTGGTCTACGGCCATCCTTACGACGTCTGACGCCATGACGCCCGCCAAAACCTTGGTGAAGACCCTCGGTGCCGAGGTCAGACCGAAGGGAAGAACTACGAACTGATAATGTTGATCCTCTATCGCAAACCGGAGGAATCTCTGATGCGCCTGAAAGATTGGAACATGCCGATACGCATCCTTGATGTCTATGGATGTCATGAAATCCCCTTGGTGAAGGGAAATGATAGCGGAGCGCAGAGTCTCCATGCGGAACTTTTTGGCTCAGATAAACCTGTTGAGAACCTTGAGATCTAGAATGGGTCTCACCGAACCCTCCTTTTTGGGTACCGCGAAAAGGTTGGAGTAGTAACCCCTGCCTCTCTCCGACTGAGGCACCGGGCAAATAACTCCCATGTCCAGAAGGTTTCTTACTGCTAACCGAAGCCCCTGTGCCGCCTGATGGTCCGAGGGCACCCAAGACCTTAAGAACCTTGGAGACGGCCAGTACTCGAACTCCAGTTTCTACCCGGACGAGACCACTTCCAGGATCCAATTGTCTGTGACCTCCCGGGCCCAGACCTGGAAGAAGAGCCGCAGCCGTCCCCCCACCCGTTCGGGTGAGGGCGCCCCTTCATTGCTGAGCCGGCTTACCGGCGGGCTTAGGCTTGGAACCCCAGGCAGCCGCCGGGTGCGCCCGACCTCTGCCCCCAGAGACGGCAGACCCCTAACCGCTCTGGCTCCACGAAAGGAAGAGGAGAAGGAACCAGCCCTCCGAAAGGGACGGCGCTGCTTCTTCCGCTGAGGTAACCTACCTCCCTTAGCAACAGCATCCAATTTATCTCCAAACAGCCGCGTACCCATGAAGGGAAGAGCCGTAAGCGACTTCTTGGTCCCAAAATCCGCCGTCCACTGACGCAGCCAGACCAATCTGCGCACGGCCACCAATAAGGCCGAAGTCCTGCTACACATGACGATAGAATCTTCCATAGCAGACAAAACAAAATCCATGAACAAGTCACACCTCTTAAGATTAGCGAACTCAGCGCTATCCGGATCAAACTGACCATCATTCAGCCAGTCCCTGATCAGGGACCTGGTAGCAAGCAACACTAGAGCAGATGAACAAGCCGGCTGCAGGGCCGATCCCACACTGGCAAACGCATGACAAGCCATCTGATCAAGGCACTTATCCTCGCCATCCTTAAGGGAGGTAGCGTCAGGGGTGTTAAGCACAGAAGAATTGGTCAAGCCCAAAACAGGCGCATCGAACTCAGGAGGAGAGGACCATCGCTTGACCGCCTCCACCGGGAAAGGATACTTCTTGTCCCATCCCTGGGGAGCACCAGGAAGCCAACAGGGCCTCTCCCATTCTTTCTGGATCAGTGCGTCAAAATGATCCTGCGTAGGGAATTCTAGACGGGGCTTGCGGACCCCTAAAAAATTGCCCCTTCTTTAGGGGAGGCGCCTCCGGGGGATCAATATCCAACACCTTCAACATATGTGACAAAACAGCAGCCGTATCTACGGCATCCCCAGGCGCCTGCCCAACAAAAGCATCACCAGACTGTTCAAAATCAGACTGTCTCCTGAAACACTTCCCCCTCCTCTAAAGGGGAATAATCAGACAAATCCATAGAGTCGTCGTCCACGTCCCACATGGGCTGTGCCGACAAATGTCTCTTTTTAGCTTGGGCCTACTTGCCCACCATGCTACAAATAAACTTTCTCAAAACATCCTTCGGGCAGCATACGCCTGAGACCTCCGGGCTCCTCCCATCGAGGGGAACACATGACCACCAGCAAAGATAAAGTCTTGACTCCTCCCTCTCTTCCCCAGTTGTTTTCGTGTTCCTCCGTGAGTAGGAGCCTGACCACTGGCTTCTGGACCGTTTTGGTTCAGGTGAGTATTTCCGGATACTGTGGACCTATTACAGCAGGGGGTCCATTTTCCGTTCCCGAAGACCTTCCTAGTGTCTGGGGCCCATGATACCCTATGGGATATTTTGGCCAGATCCCATTCTTTGAATAACTTTCAAAGGGGGGTAAGTAAATATGCCCTCTTGCTGAGGATGATGATGAAAGAAGCCGGAGTTTCCGGACTCCTTACAGTTTTTTTTGGGATCTTATTTCTTTTTTTTTTTTTTTTTAAAAAGAATCCCCCGATGATTTGGTTGCCCTGGAGTCTTTTTTCAGCTGCCCTTTAATTTCTTTAACTTTTTGTGTGTATGCCTTTAAGGGGCGAGGGAGAGAGGAGAATGACGCGCTCTCTCACTCTCTCCCCCGCCCGCCGCTTACTTCCGCATTCTCTTACCGGACTCTGTTGGCATCCAGCGGCAGGTCCCTTCAATACCTTCTTTTTTGGCCACTCAGGAATCATTTACTCCTGGGGATGATTCTGAGGAGGGAGAGATTTCCTCCCCAGAAGAAGACGAGGATCAGTCCTTAGGGTCTTCTTCGTCGGCCAGATCCAGATATTTGTTTCCTCCAGGAGACTTGCCTTACCTCTTGCACATGATTTATTTATCTATGGGCATAGAGGAAAAGGTTACAGGTCCATGTTCTAAACAGGATAGCTTTTATCCGGATTTGGCTCCGGATTCCTCCTATGCCTTTCCTTTTCATGACTATCAGAGAGACATGATTTTAGAACAGTGGAAGGATCCGTCTAAGAAGGTGTTTACTACACGTGGTCTTAAATGTAGATATCCTTTTTCCGGAGGAAGATTCTCATCTTTGGGAAAAATGTCCTAAGTTGGATGCCCCTTTTGCCAAGGTTTCTAAGGGGGCAGGATTAGCTTTTGAAGATTTTGGGGTTCTTAATGACACCTTAGACAGGAAAATGGATTCTCTTCTTAAGGCTTGGCAAGTGGAACCTAACATTTTGAGAACAAATTTAGCATCTAACTGTGTGATCAGAAATGTGGGAGTTTGGCTTCAACAGCTTAAGGACTGTCTTTTGGAAAGAACTAGCCTAGAGAAGATCCTTAAGGCTTTACCTATTCTCTTTTCAGCTACGGCTTTTGTTACTGACGCCATGGCTGAATCGATCAGATTTTCGGCACAAAACCTAGCGGTTACCAATTCCGTGCGCATGACTCTTTGGTTGAAGACCTGGCCTGGCAACATTGGTTCCAAGATGAGGCTTTGTGCTATGGCCTTCAGGGGTGAGTGTCTGTTTGGGTCAGACTTGAGTAAAGTTTTGGATATGACGGCAGACAGAAATAAATGTTTTCAGTCTCGTCCCAAGGCTTCAGCTAGTAAGATATTTTTTCCCAGAAGTTCTTTTAGGCGCTCCTTTCTTAACAAGGGTGCTCCTAAAAGGGTCAGAGGGGCCTCTACCTCTTCCAATTCTGCCAGAAAGGGCAACTTTAGAGGTTCTACCCTGTTTGGAACCTATCAAGCTAGATCCAAGAAGCAATGACGCCAATGTCGTAATTGGCGCCAGGCTAAGGGGATTTTGCACAGCCTGGCAAGGTCTGTTGGATTGCCCTTTTATAGTAAGTGGTATTACGGAGGGCTTCCACATAGATTTTTCTCAGACCCCTCCTTAAAGATTTTTGATTTCTTCTCTGCCCAGGGGAAAGGAAGAAAGAGAAGCAATTTTTTTGAGTTTGTCGGACATGAGGTCAAGGGGAGTAATTGTTCCAGTGCCGCTGCCAGTGCAGGGAACAGGGTTCTACTCCAGCATTTTCCTAGTAAGAAAAAGCTCGGGGGGGGGGGGGGTTCAGGTTTATTCTGAACCTAAAGAGTCTCAACTTATTTGTCCAGTACAGACAATTCAGAATGGAAATGATTTTTCCAGTAAGGAATATGCTTCTCAGAGGTGCCTTCATGGCCTCAATAGATTTGAAGGACGCTTATTGGCAAGTTCCAATGAGTTCCCTGGCTCAGTCTTTTATGAGATTTGCAATAAGAGACAGAGACCGAATTCTGCATTTCCAGTTTGTTTGTCTCCCCTTTGGCCTAGCTTCTGCTCCGAGAATTTTTACCAAGGTTTTAGTGGAACCTTTGGCGTTTGAGACATAGGGGTAGTCGCCTATTTGGACGATCTCCTACTTTTTGCTCAGTCAAGAGTCAAGTTATGTGAAAATCTGCATTTCACCATGGATCTGTTAGCTCACTTGGGCTGGATTATAAATTTCAACAAATCATCCCTGGTGCCCTCGCAAATTATGACATATTTGGAATTCGAGATCAATTCAGTTCGCCAAGTCCTTATTCTTCCTCATCAAAGATTGTGGCTCTCCAGGAAGCAGTTCAGAGTTTCTGCTCGGGGTCGAATCCTTCAATAAGACAAGCTATGAGAGTTCTCGGGCTCTTGACTTCATCCTTCCCGGCAGTAAGGTGGGGTCAGCTCCATTCCAGATGCCTTCAGGGACATATTTTGAAGAACTGGGATGGAACCCAGCTAGGACTGGATCAACAGTTACCAATTTCAGAAGTAAAAGAGTCTCTGAATTGGTGGTTGGAAGAAAACAGTTTTTCAAGAGGATTACCTTGGGCAGATCCCAGGAGATGTTTGTGACTACGGATGCTTCAGCCTGGGGCTGGGGAGCACATTGCAAGACATGGACGACTCAAGGGAAATGGCTGAAAGCCATGAGTCTTTCCTCATCCAATCTGAGGGAATTGGTTCGGTGAAGGAGGCATTATGGGCCCTGGAGACGCACCTGCGGGGAAAGCATGTACAGATCAGGACGGACAATGCTACAGTGGTGGCCTACATAAACCATCAGGGAGGAACAAGATCCTCGAAGTTGAGGACGATAACTTCAGAAATTTTTTTGTGGGCAGAAATGAATCTTATGTCCCTAACGGCGGTTCACCTGAAGGGAACCCTAAATCAGGTGGCAGATTTCTTGAGCCAATCACAGATAAGGGAGTCGGAGTGGTCTCTGGATCCAGAGGTATTCAGAACTATATGCAGTCTGTACGGTGTTCCGGAGGTGGATCTATTTGCGTCAGCAAGGAATCGCAAAGTGGAAAATTATTTTTCTCTGGATCCAAGGGATCAGTCTTTAGGGATGGACGCGCTAGCTCATCCATGGAATTTCAATCTGGCTTACGCCTTTCCTCCGATGCGTTTGATTCCAATAGTTCTGAAGAAGCTGTTCCGGGAACCAGCTACAGTTCTCCTGTTAGCTGCATGGTGGCCAAAGAGATCTTGGTTTTCAACTCTAGTGGAACTATCAGTACGGGACCCTTGGGAAATTCCGGTGACCCCTCATCTGTTATCACAAGGTCCTGTGTTTTGCCAAAACCCTTGTTGGTGGAGATTGACGCTATGGACCCGGAGGTCTCCTTACTGCAAGAAAGAGGTTTTTCAGGTATAGTGATTAATACTCTTCTTTCAAGCAGGAAGATGGTGACCAGGAAGATTTATTTAAAAGTATGGAAGACTTTTAACTCTTGGAAGACGGAGAATGGGAGAACTTCATTTAAGGTTCCGGTCATACTAGACTTTTTGCAACAGGGTGTTGACAAAGGACTTAGCGTTAATACATTACAGGTTCAGCTGGCGGCCTTGTCGGTATTTTTGGATAAAAGGCGTTCTTCCATTTCTATCATCAAGAGGTTTTTGCTGGCTGTAAAGCGCTCTAAGCCAGTTCCAGTCAAGGTTGTTCCACAGTGGGATCTGGCTAGAGTATTATCAATGTTAAGTTCTCCACCTTTCTATCCAAACAAGAATCTGGATATCAAGCTACTTACATGGAAGATCTTATTTTTGGTCGCCATCACTTCAGCTCGAAGGATCAGTGACATTCAAGCATTGTCGTGTCGTCATCCATTCCTCCAAGTATTTACTGATCACATCGTGTTAAAGGTGGATCCTTGCTACCTTCCAAAAGTCGCGTCGGACCCACAGATCTCAGGAGATCGTAATTCCTTCCATCTCAGAGGAAAATCCTGAATTGATGGCTTTGGATGGCAGATCTCACCTCTTGCTCTATCTAAATCAAACCAAGGATTTCAGGAAGGTGGACAGTTTGTTTGTTGCTTTCTCAGGTCCTAGGAAAGGACTGAGGATTTCAAAGACTACATTGGCAAGATGGATGAGAGGTACCATCAAGATGGCTTATGGGGACGCCAATATACCGAGCGGAGCGACAGCTCACTCTACGCGGAGTGTTTCCACATCTTGGGCAGAGCAAGCTGGGGTCTCCATTGAGCAGATTTGTAAGGCGGCAACTTGGACTTCGGCTAAAACCTTCGCGAAGCACTATCGTTTGGATCTCTTGTCTCAGAAGGACCAATCCTTTGGAAGAAGTGTTTTTCGTGCAGTTCTCCCCACCCTATGAGGTAGTCCTCGCCTATCTCTCAGGCGTATGCTGCCCGAAAGAAGTTAGTTACCTGGTAACTTTTTTTCTAAACATCCGTAAGGGCAGCATACGCCAACTTCCCTCCCAACCTAGGGTTGTATTTATAGTATTATGTGGTGGGAGTCGTGGTTCTTTGTCTCTTTTCCTCTCCTTCAGATCTCTACAACAACTGGGGAAGAGAGAGAGGAGTCAAGACTTTATCTTTGCTGGTGGTCATGTGTTCCCCTCGATGGGAGGAGCCCGGAGGTCTCAGGCGTATGCTGCCCTTACGGATGTTTAGAAAAAAAGTTACCAGGTAACTAACTTAGGTTTTTCAATGCTGGCCAACCTGGCACCAACATCCGACTGCGACTCCCCGCTGGCACCAATGTCACTCTGGGTACGGATCAAGCGGGAAGGGGAAGGCGATGAAGCGGGAGGAGCCGACCCAGAAGGCTGGGACCCAGACTTCCGCGTTATGGCCTTATGAGCGCATGGAGTACAGATCGGTACATACTCTCCCGTAAGGGATGCCCCACACCCCACGGTGAGCCCGAGCCCAGTATCCTGCGGAGCCTCCATATGGTGATTTTTTAGTGGTCAGTCGCAAGACCACAGGGAATTACGCTTAAGCAACCTTGGATGCCCCTTAAATGTCCCGGTGGGAGGATTTAGGAGGAGATCAATTTTAAACTAGGGACCCCAGGACCAGGAGGAACCCCTTAATATGCACAATATGAAGCAATCTGCAACACACAATAGGCATATCAGTTACTAATAATAGCATTTGAACGCGCCGACGAGTGGGCGGGGCTACCGCGGCAGCGCCGAGCGCCCAGCCCCGCCCCCTTTCACACACACACACAGCCTGAGTGAATTTCACTCAGGCTGACAGGGAGCCATCTTGCAACCGATTCATCAGGGACACTATATACACAGTGTGAAGCACCCGACACACACACACACCATAAAAATCCATAAAATAATAATTATAAATAAATAAATGCAAGGAGAGGCCAGTTAAGACGCGCCAGCCCCCCCCCCCCCCCCCCCCCCGAGGGAGTAAGGGACCCGGAGGGAAAAGGGAAAACCCGGCCAATAATAAGGCCGCATGCTAGCAGGGACGGGGGCATCCCGTACCAGGATCACCACAACCTGATCAACCTGATTGTACCGCCTGCCCCATAATGAGGTCTTGCGGTGGAGCGCGGCTCCTACTGCACCCGCAGGGTGCTCCTACCCTTGCCAGGGTCAATTTAGAATGAGTCCTGGCAGCAATAGGGACAAAAAAGTGGCCGGGCGCGAGCCTGCAAGTAAGAGAAGCTTTATCTTCTGTCTTGCTCGCTCCCTGCAGAGAAGACAACTGGGGAATTGGTGGGAGGTCCCAGGTGGTTATGGACCGGGAGGGGCTTCTTTTTTGCATTCATCTCTGCTGAAGTTCACACTTGGAATAACACGGGCTACAAGGCCATGAAAGCTGGGAGAGTCAAAATCAATTTTTTAGCAAAAGTAACTGAAAGAAAGACTGCATCAAAGACCTGGTCCACCACAACCTGGTGGCTGGGAATACCCAGACAACCCAGCAGGAGTAGTCTAAATCAAATAAATTGCACAAAATAGATGCCTGGATTCTAGAAAAAACCCAGTATGCAAGTGTGTACTGCAAGTAATCCATAAAATACATTAGCAAACATTCCAAAATGATCAATTGGTGAATTAACTGCAACACAAAAAAACCTGAAAAGAATTTTGCAACAAAATGACCTATATAACCAATATATCAATGGATGGTATATATAAAACCCATGTTTCCCAGGCGATTGCAGTACACTTGTTTATGGGAATTCAGGAGGCTATGTAAGCCAGTATGTACAAATTAACTAGTGCAATTGCAAATGACAAAATTATAAAATACATTTAAAGATCATTCTGACAGCATACCCAGTACTTTCCTCTCGTTAAAGTGGACCAACACCCAGGATTTTGACTATCCTGGATGTTGGTCCACTTAGGTGGGTGCCCCGCTGTGTGAAACCCCCCCGATAGCCGCAAAAACTCACCTCTCCCCGCTCCCACGTGACCTCGTCCGGCCAATGACAGCGCTCAGAGCCGCTCTGGTATGCGCGTCCAAAGCCGCTTGGACGCGCATACCAGAGCGCTGTCATTGGCTGCGTCTCTCGCTTCCCTCTAACAGGGAGCGCGCCTGCGCCGGCCATTCACAAAACGGCTGGCGCGGGAGTGCGCCCTGCTAGAGGGAAGAGAGAGACGCGGCCGCGTCTCGCGCATGCGCCGTTGGATCGCCGGTAAGGTAAGGATTGTGGGCCTCCTGGGGGGTTCCTCCCCGCGGGACATCCCGATTTCGGATGCCCCGCGGGGAGGGATCTGATCGGTCCGGGAATCTTATAGATTCCCGGGCCGATCCCCCCTGGGTGTTGGTCCACTTTAATATGGTAAAGAAACAAATCCCCTGAGCACAGGCATTTTGGCAATGTACTGGTAGTGATTAAGGATATACATGTCAACCCCTTCCCCCCCATCCCCCGACTAGTTGCATAGAAAACCTAGTGTATACATTTAGTACACATTGCAATCACAGGCAAATGTCAATAAGTAAGACTCAGATTAAATGTAATTGTTAAGGGTGATAAATCTCAGCAAATACCCTCTTGTTGCAAACGCAATGCAGTTGCAATCAATAGTGCTATTTTCAGACTTGCTAGCACAGCAGAATGAGGAAAATCAATAGCAACAAACTAATAATTTGCTGACCTGTGTGACTCACAAAAAAGTATTCTAGGTCATTTTACACCTCACAAATCAAGTCTTTATTAAGACACTGTCTTGGGAAAAGTAGGCTCTACTAAATTCAATGACCTCTCCTTAAACAAAATTACATATGGTATAATAAAATAATCTTGGCTTTCAGCCATTTGTCCATAAGTAATTCTGTGTGTCTATTGTCATATATTATTAAAGCCATTGTTTTGCAGAATACGGCCTGGCCCAGACATGACACCGGCCCATGTACACCACAGTTCACAGCATCCAGAAATAAACCAACTGGACAAATATGGGGCAGGCATCACAATTCTGCACACGTGTTCCGAGTCAGGGGAATAATAAAAAAAGGTTACATCTTAGAATATGTGGACAGACACTGCTGTAAGCCATACTGGCACGACACTTAAAAGACCAACAACCATCAAACTTTTTTTCTACCAGGTACATTAAAAGGACAATTACTAATACCTGAAATAACTTTAGTTTAGGGGTGGAGGAAAACACTGAGCAGTTGTGGATATAGATCTGCTTTGAATAAATTCTGTTTAGCTTCATTAGGAATAGTCGAGCATAAATAGATTACACAGTGCAATTGGCTGCATCAAAAATTATGTGCCTGGAGACACATTTTCATATACGGTATATATTTTGCACCTTTACATCTGAGCCACATTGTTACATTAATGGATGCAGAGAAGGAAAGAAAACAAAAATCATACCATCTTCACTTGTGTGGGTCTCTGTGCCGCCATCATGATCCACTTCATCTAAAGCGCCATGTTCACTGTATGGGCTGTCACTGGTATTACAAAAAAAAAAGTCCATATGGATAGAATGCAGAGATACAGGAGGGTGTGCATGAGAAATAAGGAGCTATAGACACAAAGATGGTAGAGAGTGGAAATAGGAGTAGATACTATTCAATCAAACAGCTTTGTATTAAAGCTTATATTTGTATGTAACATACATAAATATAACATAAATAAAGTTAGTAAAGCAAAAGGTTATTAACATGGAACAAAGCCCAGGATTTTCACTATCCTGGGTATAGGTCCTTGTCCCTGGGGAAGAACAGGCTTGGGTGGAAATTTTATTGGTGCAGGGTGCATAAGTAACCCCTTACATTTGCTATCTAGTCTATTTATTTAGATCTTTATTATTATTGGACTATTTTTTGCTCCTCCAATGCTTCTGGCACATCCAAAATGTTATTGTTCCACAAGTGCTTTAGGTTTGGGAAAATTGCACCAATGCAATGCTATGCAATTTGTATAGTTTTACTATTTGTAGACAAGCATCTTAAAGTTATGCTAGAGCACCAAGAGGTGCATCAAAAATATCAAAATACCAGACAAGTTAATATTCTGCTTTTAATAGCTTTTAATAGGGGCACTCCACCTAGGCTAGACCATGTTAGGCTTCTTAATGGTGAATCACTACACTACAGTTCCAAGGAGAGAAAACCAACTATAAACACATACACACACAACAAATATTACCAGCCTCTGATCAACTAAAAATAGCTATCCCATGCAGATAGAAAGGTAACTGATATTAAACTGCACAACAGACAGACAGCAGATACTCGTGTACTTACCAGTAGTCGTCTCCAGCCATGCATTTCTCATACACTGGCCCCTCCAGCTCTTTAGCATCTGGGAAAATATTCTCATGATGAATGATGATGGTTTTAACAATTTCGTTCACATGGGCTTGACAAGACACCTGGTCTTGTATGTCTGGAACAGGCATTAGTGTGGGGCCAAAACAAATGGCCAAATTATAGGGATCCATCATATTCTCATCACTATACTGAGACAGGCTGTAGGCATACAAAAAAAAAAAAATTAAAGCATCTTTCTATTTACCATGTATAAATGAACAAAGGCATCATAAGTACAGAAACAGAAATGTAATGTGGCATTTATGGAGTACATATTTAATGAAATATTTCCAGCTAAAGACTGGCGCTAATGGGGTCCTGCGTCATGAGTCAGGCAAAGGTTTGGCATGGATTAATTATATTGTCAGGTTTAAATGCTAGTTGGGAGGAGGAGATCTTGACACGATCAGACAGCTTAATTCTTGAACACTTATACGGTACATTTAGAATATATTTAGGTCTTTCTTGCAACTCAAGTCCAAGTCCTAGAATGAACATATCAATAAGGTACAAGTATTGACTGATCTATTTATTGCCTCCAGCAGTACAATATGCCAATGATAAAGTTAATTTTCTATAGTGTGTCCAATTCAATAAACTGGGACATATGTAATAGGCTGAAACATTTTTTTTCTAGCACTGCCTTAAAATGCTACTTACTGGTTAAGGAAAGCAAAGAGGTATCTCATAACTATGAGCACAGTCCTGGGTAACGTCAGGAGGATTTTCCGAATGTGGATAGCCCTCTCATAGAGATTCTCCACTCCTGTAAAGGATTGAAAAAAACATTGTCTAAATATCTAATACGTACATTAAAATACACACTCTCTGCTAAAACATTGAAATATATATGTAATTCAGTTTTATTTGGTAAGGAGATCAGTTTGTTATACAACTTGACATAAATGCTCAAAGGAGGGCCAAAGCAAAGGGCTCAAAACAAAATCTCTGCAAGGTTCAAAAGGAATAACTTCTTTTGGCTCTATGCCAAAATTTTCTACAACAGGTGGGAGCTGGAGAAGGCTGGAGAATCAAAGCAAGTGTCTGGCTCGTCAAGATATCTACTACATCCAGGCTCAACAGTAGAAATCCCAGCTACCACCTGGAGCCTCAGGTGGTCCAAGCGTGGACCAGACAGAGAAAAGGAACCAAAGCAACAGAACGTGCAGATCTTATCCCACCCACTGCAAGATCTATGCTGACTGCAATCCTAAACTAGAGGTGTATCTTATTTTAACAAGTGACCCTTGACTCACGAGCTACTTTATAGAACCTCAGTGGTGCCCAAGACCTAAGTGCATTCAGGCTGCTTAAAGTGGTCTCACACCAATTTTCTACATAATGGGTGTGGTACCACATTGACAGGTTTGGGGGGCATTCAGATTGCTGGAGCCCCCACACAGACTGCCCCCCCGAGTCTGGCCCTACACCTATTATGTAGAAGGAAGAGGAAGTCCAGCCTTTACTGACCTTCCATCCCTCCCCTTTAGCTAAAGCCCATTTGGGATATTTACACAGGAAGAAAAAGGACTTGCAGATCGGAGGATGAAGTTTAACACTCTATAATCTGATGGGAAGGTAGATAGAAGGTAATGTTTGATTAGTCATTCCAAATCCAAGCATCCCAAGGGGCACGAATGCACTTTACAACACATTTGGGGGGATATAGGTGTACTCTTGGAGGATGTCATGTACAACTTGACTAAGTTTTCTACCTGTGTTTCCAACGATTCTGGTGGGCTTTCTAAACCAGAATGCCCACAAAGGATAGGGGACACTATAATATTTAATTTAAATAATTTCAATATGTAAGTATGTGTGAAGCCCCCAGTCGCATGTAGCTGTGCACGCTCCCTGCGCTTAGACTTTCAGATAGGCCAGGCGAGCAGGAGCACGTACTCCACAGGGAAGTTGGGTGTGCAGCCGCCAGGGCGCCTATGCCAGTGCAATGTTCAAATTAGCCTCTTTATGCAGAGCATTAGCTTGCGCCGCATAAAGCGCTGATTGGACGAGCGCCCATGCATGTGCCATGGGAATGGGCAAAGGTGAGTGAAAGTGGGTGATCTGGGAAGTTTCACACACTAGGATTTTGACTATCATGGTGACTGGTCCCTGTCCAGAGGGGCATCCAGTTGTGGAATGCCCCCCTGGGCAGGGACCAATCACCATGATAGTTGAAATCCTGGTGATTGCTCAACTTTAAAGCTTTGGTGGCCTGCGATTACTTTATTAACAGAGATAATTTTTCAGGGGCAGCCTACATTTTCATAGTAGTAAGGTAGCAAAGGTGAGAAAAATGTTTTGATTCTAATGTTCAAAGAAGGCCATTCCTTTTAAGGTCATATTTTAGGAATTTATACAACTGCATCTCAGATCAGATATCTGGTGCTACTGGGTTTTGTTTTTCCCACAGATTGAAACATTTGTCATAGAATATAGTTGGCAGCCAACTCCTCTTGCTATATAAATAAAAGACAGAGATCCTCTATTCTTCTACAATAAAAATCTATTTGCCACTTTTGAAAACTCTTCTGAAACACATAAAATTAATGTATCCACTATTTCTGGAATCATTTCAGAAAATCTGGTTTAGCCATCTGTGTTTGTTTTAATGAAGTGCGGTCTAAAAACCTGTCTACATCAAGCAGCATAAACCAGAAGAAAGCCCTGTACAAAGATATCAGTAACAAGGTTGTTCAACTCTAAAGGAAATGGCTAAAACTTTACTAGAAGTAACACTTCAGAAACACAGAGCAGACATTCAAAGGAAAGTGCATGAGTAGAGGGACAGATTGAAAACTCACTAAAGGCAGAGAGGAAATGTATCCTAGCATGCGCTGTGAATATGCCAGCACTTAGGAAATAAGGATTTGTTATTTAATCTGAGAAAAGGAGCAGATGGCAAGTTGCTGCAATGTTGCACTCGCCAGCAGCAAGGCAACCTACATGTGATCTAAGATTCCACATCCCTGCAAACTTCATTACCATTTTTTTACCATTTGTCACTACATGTAGAAACAAGCTCATTCCCAAGGGTTGCTGATAGGAGTAACCTTAGCCATTGCATAAATAAATGGTGTCATTTCAAGCCTAGAAACTTGGAAAGAAGTTATATATGCAGGTATTTTTAAGATTTCTACACATTCTTTGCTGAACTTAAAGGGAAAGTCCACTTTTTTGCCAAAAGCATGTGATCAAGTTGCTGAGCTGATTTAGCATTTTTTTCTTTTCTGTGAGCAAATGTTTTTAATTTTTTATGGAAGCAGTTTTCAGTACCTGCAATCTGTTGCTATTGGCAAAGTACACAAATTCTGTACACCAAGAAGAGAGAAGCGAGTCCTGTACACACAGAGCACCGCTACTATGGCCACTGCTGAGGCGAGGGAGCTCACTTACCCATGCCCAGTAGCAGTGTTCTGTGCAATTATCTGCAATCTGTTGCTATTGGCAACGTACACCGCGTCTGCATGTCAGGTACTTTGCCAATAGCAAACAGACTGCAGATAGTGAAAACGGTTTCCATAAAACACACATTTTCTAACATTAGAAAATATTAAAAATTACCAGATCAGCTTAGCACTTTTAAGATTTTATCTTGCAGCACAAAAATGTATACACTTTCAGAATATTCAGAATTTTAGTAAAAAAAAAAAAAAAAAAAACAGAAAAAAAAAAAACACAGGCTGTTTTGGGGCACAGGGCTGGGAATGGAAGGTGACCACATAAACTTAAAAGCCCTGAAAATAAGCACAAAGCCCTGTTAATACAAACAAGTTAGTCCTGCGATCCCAGCAAAGGTGGAAACTCGTCCAGTGCAGTTTTCTGAAGGGTACGCTCTGCAGAGAATTTATATTTTACAACGGAATGGTTTACTTTAATGTCATGGGCTAATACTCTGATATGTAACAAAACTTTGCAAATGTGTAATCTTACCCTGGCTTGTCTCTATTTCATTAATTAATAGGTGCTATCAGCATTACAGAAATGCCTTCTGCTAGCAAGCGCCTCGCATTCCCCGAGTAACTGCAAGCGGCCTGGAACTTGCACATTCCCAGCTCTAAACGCAGCAGAATCTTTTTTCCTCTAAAATCAATGACACACTAGCAGGAGTAAATGACATTCAGGCCAGCTGTTCATCCAGGGCCAAATTGATTTCATTCCATAACAGCTCTTTCATATCACTTGGTTTAATACACTTTGGACATGTGCCCTTTTCATTTGTATACTAAGCTACAGTATGCGATGCTAAACTTGGTGCACTACTTCCTCAGGATTTCCATGCTATAATAAACGGTTTAGTCAACCCAGTGACTCATGGGGCACTTTAAAGTACTGAATGCAGTGAAGTCATTTATCGAGTTATTTCTTACAATCAGTAGTGCTAAAGATTTTAACTTGTAATCTGGAGAAGTCAAACAGAGTAGACATGATTGTATTTTTGATAAAAAGATTGTATAGCAAGGGCATAAGGGGACAAAGTTCTTTATAACAAGTTGTATATATGCTCACCCTGCCAGAATGTTGGGCACTAGACATATACTGTATATAGCCGTTGCTAAATATGCACTTTTTGCACTAGAAGTGTTCCTTAAAGGGTACCAACAGTCAAAAATGAATTAAATCAGACCAACACAACAAACCGTGCTCATATGCATCCCTCCCCAGGGCAATTTAGATTGCCGCGCATAAAAATTAATTTACCATTTTATAACGCCTACTGGGATAAATTTTAAAAACAAGATGGGGCTCATGGGCTTGCATGCCACCTGCAAACAGGAAGCCGTGCTGGGCTTCCTGTTACTTTGCATTTCAGTTATGTCAGTTGGGAGAGGAAGCTCAAGAATGGCTGCTACCCTTCTTTTCCCACTGTGCCAGGCTGTTGATCCAGTTTAATTATAACAACCATTATCAACACTATTTCACCCGGCCAATCCACACTAGTGGTCGTGTCATCCACGTTATTTCAGTTAAAAGCCTTTTATAGTGACTAGGCAATATGTACTGTAAAGCCAACCAGAAGAAAAAGGAAGGGGAAGGTCAAGCTGAAGGATGACTTGAAAAAAATGAGAGTCACAGTACACTGGAAGCTTCTGGGTACAAAAGTGCCAATTACTCTCAATAGGAGACCTCTGACAACAGAGGCCATGCCCACCTGCCTTCTCATAGTGTGACTAATCGATGAGTGGTACAGGTGGTAGTTAAGTAGGGTGCTTCTGGTCTGCACAGTTGGACCGGGCTGAGGTAAG
The DNA here is from genome assembly GCA_027917425.1 of Gastrophryne carolinensis. Taxonomy (NCBI): domain Eukaryota; kingdom Metazoa; phylum Chordata; class Amphibia; order Anura; family Microhylidae; genus Gastrophryne; species Gastrophryne carolinensis. The sequence goes on along the minus strand of CM051238.1, from coordinate 182,405,270 downwards.
TTTGAAAAGGTGATCTGAGGGGTTTCAAAAGTCAAAATCCTGGGTTATGTTCCACTGGAGGTAAAATACAAATTTTACAAGTCGTTCAGTTTGAGTTATGTTCAATCATGTAATGGACTAATGGACTAATGGTTAACGAATGTAGAAATCAATGTATGGAATTCACTTTAAATTATCAATAAAAAGTTTGTTTTTTTAATTATCTATATAGAGACGGTAAATATACTAAAAACACATCCGCACATAATTCTAAATGGGATCCCAAAACATCTAGGGTGTACAGACTGACATATGTAATTTTAGAGATCAGAGAGAAGTACACATTCTCTGCCTCTGCTTGTAAAGCCAAACTGAGACTGCCTGCCTGAACCTGGCCTCTACTTGAAAGAAAACACAATTACTGGCATGAATAAAAGCCTTGATTATGCCTACAGGGATGTGTTCCTGCTGTGTTGCGCACAAAGAGTTATACATACTTGCATAAAAAAAAAAAAAAGGGAGCGGTCACAGCTGCAAGTATGATGAAACTTGAGAATGGCGCAGATGTGAGACACACTGCCTTGAAGACAGCTATCTTCTTCTTCCTCAAGATAATAAAATAGCATAGCAAAAGGTGGAAGGCTCAGTAAGGTAAGCAAAGGAATTCTGAGGACACTCAATAATAAAAAAAAGTAGTATTGAATGAGAACTTACGGATGGAGGATATCAAATCGTTAAATCTTTCCTTGGGAAAGAGCGGATTTTCTAAGCCACGAAAATACAGCTTGAGGACACCAGCCACAGAGTTAATGTCATGATTATTTTGGTCATCCGTCAGAGGGTCCTCACCTACAAAATGTACATTGTTTTCAAATTACAGATAAACGTAAGTGTAATTAGCAAGACTGGAATAATTTTAAGACGAATGCCAAAATAAAATTAAAGTGAATGAAAGTAAAGCACGCATACAAATTATACAGTAGCTGCAAAATAAAAGACCTCCATGAAAGTCACTAAAAGCCATATGGTTTGCTAGATTTTGCCTAGCAAACCACATGCAATACACTGGCTCAGGAGATGGTCCTATTTTAGAGCAAGCTACTCATTTTTACAGCATAACTCTGGACTTGCAATACTCATTATCTTGAAATATAGACAAAAATACAGAGATAAATTGCTAGTTGACATGCAAATGTCTCTCAAGGAAGTTTCAGCCTGTGATATGAGTTGAAAAAAAATGTAAAAAGGATTCTTCAGAGACTAAACAAGAAATGTTAAAAAGGTCTGTAGAGGGAAAGCCAGTACTTTACTACTACAGTAAAAATACCCAAAAATCAAACAAACATAGTATGGAACCCAGCAACAATAAGATACATTTTCTGGGCAAGGAGCAAAATAACCAAGTCACCTGCGTATTAGTGGTGAGGGTTGGTATATGAAGCATGAGAATCATTAATTAAGTTTAGTATCACAGCCTGCAACAAAGAAAAGGCTGTACTTTCTGAATGTAACATTTAATCCCAGCAGCTGTGGCTACTACATTTCCCTCACCTGCTATACACTGGGCATGGGATGCTCACCTGAGCAATAACCTCTGCAAAAAAGGGGGTCATTGCTAAGGCTTATTTCACACCACTGCACTTTTGCGCTGCATTGCATTTTACTTGCATTTCGTCTTGCATTGCCATAGACTTCTATGGAGCTGCGCTTGCATTGCGAAGGAAAAGCAGGATGTTGTGGTACTAAAACTGTGATAAAAAAATACAGTTTTGTGAGTACTCACCTTTAAAGTGGACCGTCACCCAGGGGTGATCGGCCCGGGAATCTATAAGATTGAAACCCCCCCAAAACCCCCAAACCTTAGCTTCCCTCGCGCCCCTCTAGACGTGCGTCAAGAGTGACGCGCGAGAGGCGGCGGCGGAGGAGCTGCTTGTCCGCGGCTTGTCCGTCTGCGCTGGGAGCGGGGAGAGGTGAGTTTTTCGGGGGGGGTTTCACACAGCGGGGCACCCCGATCGGGGGTGCCCCACCGAAGTGGACCAAGACCCAGGATAGTCAAAATCCTGGGTGTTGGTCCACTTTAAAACAGGTATTATGTGCCATACACTCCACTTCGATCTTCATGACATGTGGGTAATCTCCAGTAGAGGGCGAACTTGTGCAGAGATGAATATGCAAAAAAGAAAGCCCCTCCCGGTCCATATATACCTGGGACCTCCCACCAATTTCCCAGTGTAAAAAAGCAGTAAGGGGACCAGGAAGAACCAATTCTAACCTAACAATCAAAACCAATGGTTCACCATATAAAAGCCCCAGAATACCTGAAAAAAAGGGGTGGGGCGAAGTGGAGTGTATGGCACACTCATAATACCCATTTTAAAGGTGAGTACTCACAAAACGGTATTATTCTAAGTGTGCCATACACTCCACTTCGATCTTCATGACATGTGGGACATCCAATAGCAGTGTCCGTCATGGGTGGGAACCAGAAACAGTAAAGAATGTACCAACTCAAACCACTGCAGCTTGCAGAACCTTGCGGCCAAAAACAGCATCCGCTGAAGCTCGCACATCAACCTTGTAAAACTTGGAAAAAGTATGAACGGAAGACCAAGTAGCAGCCTTACAAACTTGTTCAACAGAAGCCTGGTGCTGAAAAGCCCAGGACGCACCAACCGCACGAGTAGAGTGCGCAGTGACCCTAAAAGGAGGAGTCCTCCGCTTAGCAGAATAGGCCCCAACAATGGCCTGACAAATCCATTTGCTAATCATAGACTTAGCAGGCGCCAAACCTTTTCTGGGCCCGCAGGGCACCACGAAAAAAGCATCCGTCTTGCGGAAGGAAGAAGTAGTTGCAGAACCCTCTCCTTGTCATTGTTAGGCTTAGGACACAAGGAAGGGAGAACAATATCCTGATTGAGGTGGAAAGCAGACACCACCTTAGGAAGAAAATCTGGCTTAAAACAAAAAACCACCTTATCCTGGTGTCTCTCAAAGTAAGGGGCCTGAATCGACAGAGCCGCCAACTCAGAGACACGCCGAACAGAGGTAATAGCCACCAAGAAAGCAACCTTCTGAGTGAGAACCGAAAGAGCAATATCCTGTAATGGCTCAAAAGGAGGACCCTGCAGAGCCGAAAGAAACAAATTCAAATCCCAAACAGGAACCACAGCCTTCCGAGGGGGCCGCACATGCGCGACCCCTTGGAAAAAGGTCTTAACCAGCGGGTGTAAGGCAAAAGACCTCTGGAAGAAAACAGACAGAGCAGAAACCTGTCCTTTCAAAGTACTAAGCTGGAACCCAAGAACCAGATTATGCTGAAGAAACTCCAAAATCCTGGGTATCGAAAACACCCTGCAAGGCAAGGCCCTAACCTCACACCAATCAATATAGGACCTCCAAGTCCTATAGTAAATGCCAGAAGAGGACCGCTTCCTAGCCCTAATCAAGGTCTGAACAACAGCCTCAGACAAACCTTCCTCTTTCAAGATGAAGGTTTCAGCAGCCAAGCCGTCAAAGCCAGCGTTTGTAAATTGGGGTAAAGTAGATGACCCTGAGATAGCAGATACGGCAACAAGGGAAGCCGGTACTGATCTACGGCCATCCTTACCACGTCTGCGTACCAAACCCTTCTTGGCCACCTTGGAGCCACCAGAATCGCAGGTGCCCCTTCTAGAACCAGTTTGCGAACTACCCAGCATGGAGACGGGCGGAAACCCAAGCCAGTGAAAGCACCCACTGCCAGAGACAGAGGATCCTGAGAAAGACCGGAAGTTTGTGATTGTGCCTCGAGGCAAAGAGATCCACCTCCGGAGTCCCCCACTTGCGGCAAAGATCCAGAAAAACCTCGGGATTGAGAGACCACTCTACTTGGTGAGAGGATCCCCTGCTCAGGGAATCCGCCTCCGTGTTCTCCACTCCCGGAATGTAGACTGCCGAAATGCAAGGAACAATGCTCTCCGCCCAGTGCAGCATCAGAGAGACTTCCCTGAGGGCACTTCCTGCTGCGAGTCCCTCCTTGGTGATTGATGTAAGCTACCGCCGTTCGGTTGTCTGGACGAACCTGAACCGGTAGACCCTGTAAATGTGAGGTCAGCCGAGCCAAAACCAGTCGGATGGCTCTGAGCTCCAAGACATTGATGGGGGTGTGAGCCTCCTGAGGACCCCACACCCCGCTGAACTGATAACTTTTCCAATAACCTCCCCAGCCCGACAGGCTGGCATCCGTGGTAACCGTCTCCCAACAAGGGACCAAGGATCTGCCCTTCAACAGGTTGCTCGATTCCAGCCACCACCGAAGGGACTGCCGAACCCTGGGAGACATCCTGAAAGGTTGATCCAATGACTGCGGACACCTGTCCCAATGCGTCAATAGGTGAAGTTGAAGAGATCTCATGTGAAACTGTGCAAACGGTACCGCCTCGAAGGAGGATACCATCAAGCCCACCAGTTTCATCCCCTGTCGGATAGAGGGACAAGGGCTGGCCAGAAGAAGGCGGATCAGACCCTGAATACCCTGCACCTTAGTCTAGGGCAGAAACACTCTGGCCAGAATGGTATCCAGATTTATGCCCAGAAATGAAATCACACGAGACGGGGAGATAGACTTGGTGCGGTTGATCACCCACCCGAACCTCTCCAGGGTCGACACCACCTGGTGGATGTCCAGCTCCGCCTGACGGAGGGAAGAAGCTGAGATCAACAGGTCGTCCAGATAAGGCACAATGCGAATGCCCTGAGCTCTGAGCAGAGCCATTATTCCCGCCAAGACCTTGGTGAAGACCCTCAGCGCTGAGGTCAGACCGAAAGGAAGAGCTACAAACTAATAATGTTGATCCTCCACTGCAAACCGGAGGAAACTCTGATGTGCCTGAAAAATCGGAACATGCAGATACGCATCCTTGATGTCTATGGATGTCATAAAATCCCCTTGGCGAAGGGAATGGATAGCCGAGCGCAGAGTCTCCATGCGGAACTTTTTGGCTCTGATAAACCTGTTGAGAACCTTGAGATCGAGAATGGGTCTCACCGAACCCTCCCTTTTTGGGAACCGTGAAAAGGTTGTAGTAAGGAGTAGTAACCCCTGCCTCTCTCCGAAGGAGGCACCGGGCATATAACCCCCATGTCCAGAAGGTTTTTCACTGCTAACAGGAGCCCCTGTGCAGCCTGAGGGTCCGAGGGCACCCGAGACCTTAAGAATCTTGGGGGCGGCCAGTACTTGAACTCCAGTTTGTACCCGGAGGAGACCACTTCCAAGATCCAATTGTCTGTGACCTCCCGGGCCCAGACCTGGAAGAAGAGCCGCAGCCGTCCTCCCACCCTGGCGGGTGAGGGCACTCCTTCATTGCTGAGCCGGTTTAACAGCAGGCTTGGGCTTGGAACCCCAGGCAGCCGCGGGACGTGCCAGACTTCTGCCTCTGTTCCAGGACGATCCCCTGACACCCGAGAAGGCCAAACCCCTAACCGCTCTGGCCCCCCGAAAGGAAGGAGTGAACGAGCCAGCCCCCCGAAAGGGGCGGCGCTGTTTCCTCCGCTGAGGTAACCTACCTCCTTTAGCAACAGCATCCAATTAATCTCCAAACAGCCGCGTACCCAAGAAGGGAAGAGCTGTGAGCGACTTCTTGGCCCCAACGTCTGCTGTCCACTGACGGAGCCAGACCAATCTGCACATAGCCACCAGTAAGGCTGAAGTCCTACTACACACGACAACAGAATCTTCCATCGCAGCCATGACAAAATCCATGAACAATTCGCATCTCTTAAGGATAGCGAACTCAGCGCAAGCTGGATCAAACTGAGCGTTATTCAGCCAGTCCTTGATAAGAGACCTGGTAGCAAGCGACACCAGGGCAGATGCACTAACAGGCCGCAGGCACGTCATCTGATCAAGGCGCTTCTCCTCGCCATCCTTCAGGGAAATGGCGTCAGGGGTGTTCAGCACAGAAGAGTTAGTCAAACCTAAAACTGGCGCGTCGACCTCGGGAGGAGAAGACCAGCGCTTAACCGCCTCCACCGGAAAAGGATACTTCTTATCCCATCTCTGAGGAACACCAGGAAGCCGACTGGGCCTCTCCCATTCTCTAAGGATCAGCGCATCAAAGTGACCCTGGGTAGGGAATTCCAGACGGGGCTTGCGGACCCCAAAAAATTCCCCCTTCTTGAGAGGGGGCGCCTCAGGCGGTTCAATATCCAACACCTCCAATAGATGTGACAAAACAGTGGCCGTATCTACGGCATCCCCCAGCGCCTGCCCGACATCGGCATCCCCAGACTGAACATAGTCGGCCTCTGTTTCCTGATACAATTCCCCCTCCTCTAACGGGGAATAATCTGACAAATCAACGGAATCGTCGTCAACATCCCACAAGGGCTGGGCCGACGACAAATGTCTCTTTTTAGCCTGGGCCTTCTTGCCCACCGCGCTAGCAATAATTTTCTCGATGCTGGCCAACCTAGCCCAAACATCAGAGTGCGACTCCTCGCTGGCACCAATGTCACTTGGGGTACAGATAAGGTGGGGAGGGGAAGGCGAAGCGAAAGGAGCCGACCCAGAAGGCTGGGTACCAGACTGCCGCGTTATGGCCTTTTGTGCGTATGGTATACAGATCAGCACATTCTCCCCCGTAAGGGATACCCCACACCCCACACATGGCCCGGATTGTCCCAGAGGGAGCCCGAGCCCAGTATCCTGCGGAGCCTCCATATGGTGAAGACCGAAGGGAATTTACGCCTAAGCAACCCGGGATGCCCCTTAAAAGTCCCGGTGGGAGGATTGGAGATAAACAAATTTACACTAGGGACCCCAGGACCAGGAGGAGCCCCTTAATATGCACATATACAATGCAATCTGTAACACACAAACAGGCAACATAAGTGCAATCCTACATATATAAGGCAATAACACATACCTAATTGTATATTTATATAAATATATATATATATATATATATATATATATATATATATTCCAGCCAGACATGCGTAACCAAAACAAAAATACACACACACATATATGCCCACAATCAGTGGGGGCCCACCGCTAGAGAGGGGCCCCCATATAAGCTAAGGAAGTGGCCATCCGGCCCTTACCACCAGGAGCGCAGCTCAGCACCAGCATAAAATGGCCCCCGAGAAGTGCCTCATGCAGAAAGAGGAAGAGAAGGGGGAGGGCGGGCTAGCACAGAACGCGCGCTCGCCAGGCCACGCCCCCCCTCCCAGCAACGCGGATCCCCTAGGAATGAGCCACAGAATTGCGCCAAAGAAGGGGGCGGGGCTACCTCCCTGAACACAGCCTGAGGGGAAGAAGCTCCCCCAGGCTAAATCACAGCACCAGACATGGTCCCAGAAGTAAAAAACACACTGTCAGTCACACACACACACACGCACAGTGAAACTCACACACCCACACACACAGGGGCATGGGAGAACGAAACCGAATTAACGGCCAGGCCAGGCAACCCCCCACCCCCCTGAAGGGGAGTAAGGGACCCAGAAGGGGGGGAACCCTGCCAGAATCCGGCCATAAGCCTAGAGGGACGGGGCATCCCACACCAGGATCACCAAAACCTGGATAACCGCCTACCCCATAGTGAGGTCTCATGGTGGAGCAGTGCTCCTTCCGCACCCATAGGGTGCTGCCTACCTTCACCAGGACCCGCAGCCTAAGCTGGGAGGCTCAAATAGGGGCAATTTAGAAAGGGTCCTGGCAGTAATAGGGACAATAAGCGGCCGGGCGCGGGCCCAGCTTACCTGTAAGTAAAGAAGTCTTCATCTTCTGTCTTGTCGCCTTCCCTGCAGAGAAGGAACTGGGAAATTGGTGGGAGGTCCCAGGTATATATGGACCGGGAGGGGCTTTCTTTTTTGCATATTCATCTCTGCACAAGTTCTCCCTCTACTGGAGATTACCCACATGTCATGAAGATCGAAGTGGAGTGTATGGCACACTTAGAATAAATTACTGTATCCATTTATCACTTTCATTTCACATATTTGGAAAATCTTAATTGGGGCGTATTAAGATATTATAGCACAGTTTCAAAAGGTAGAAAAGAATTAAGGACCTACCTCTCTCAAAAGCGTTTTTAATATCATTAACTTCCACCTGGGAACCAGAGACACGAAAGATGCCTTGGTGTTGAAGCCCTGAAGAAACATGAAGATGCAAAGACTATTAGAAACCATAATGGAAATAACACACCAAGACCATGATGCAGATCTCTTCCCCTCCATAAATAAGCCAAAAGGTACCTCACCATACAAGTTAATGAATCGGATGCAGCTTTCCACAATGAGAGGAATTATTTGTCCAGATTCCTGAAGTGACACAAATAAAAATCAATATTTGTCAAGGTCGGCATTTGAACATTTTCTGTTGCTCAGTTGTGTAGCGATTCTATCTATAAAGAATTGTTGCTATGCATAAGCATTTATGTCTCATCTATGCTGTATGCTATATTGGCCCAGTTCCTAGTTTAAAATGGTCATTAAAGTGGATCAAAGCCCAGGATTTTAAAGTGGTGTGAAACCCCCCAGGTTGCCCACTCCAACTCACCCTTTCTACCAGAGTTTGCGTCAGAGCACTGGCAGCCACACGCCTGCTACGCTCTAACAGGAATAGTGCCTGCGGCAGCTATTCACAAATGCTTGGTGCAGGTACACGGCCTGCTAAGGGTATAGCAGGGAGCTGCCACTGCTTACTCAAGCGGTGTTGGAGCGGGAGACTACTGGGCAACCTGGGGGGGTTTCACACAGCAGGGAATCCTGTATTGCCCCGCGGGGAAGGAATCAAGAGGCCCTGGGTTTTGATCCACTTTAAAGTGAATTTGTAACCAGAAAGGTTAGCAGTTGGAGGCTTCAGTGCACAAGGCACCTATTAAGGCCAAATTAAAATCAATAGACTGGTCTGACTTTTTTCTGAAACTGCTTTCAATGAGCATCACTATCTAACGATCTGTATATCACACACAGCATGCCCAATGTGTATTGACCACCCTCCCCCTCATGTCAAGTAACTAATCTGTGAAGAAAAGGTAATTCCAGCGAAAATATGAACAAGTGGTTAATAGGGGTTCAGTTTGTGTAAACTTTGTTTACTTTCAGTCTAGTGTAGTGTTCTAATGTATTAACCAGCCAGAGCCCTGCACCTCACCCCCAAGTTATTTTTTGCAAACTTTGATCACTGCGCTTACTTTTGAAGGCATGCATCCAAACAAAGTAGTTATACACATGCTGATCCCTAAGAAAGAGGGGAGTGGGAAGGGTAAAGGAAAGGGCTTATACCCGCAAGAATTGCTCAGTTTTTTTCTGGATAATATATTAAGAACATGTCTGTTTTGAAAGTGAACTCTTAACAGAGGCATTGCAAAGCTCCAGTATACAGTAAACAAACTCCTTCCTTCTGTGCCTTCTGGGCAAACAATGGCATGTAGCAAATCCGATGTCCCCACTTTAATGGGAGCCCCTTATATCTACATGATATTTCTTATATAATGGCAATGAACAATTATTGCAAACACACATGGTTTTTCTTAAATAGTTAAGTGTACATGATTGAATGCATAAAACGTCTCAAGCATTTTAACAGTCATTAGTGTAAAAAAAAAGTACATGTTATGGTTTAGAAATAATCTGCATGCTTTAGTATAGAAAATGCCTCAAGGGTATGTTTGCACAAAACATGCTGGATACAGCGAAACAATATTTAAATATCTTTAATCTCCTAACCTGCAGGCTACAATACCAGTCCTTCATAATTAACCTGCATGATAAATTGAAGGGCCAGCACTATACAATGCATTTCCACCTCTTTTTAGTGTAGAAAAATGCAAGACCATCGTAAAATCCTTTGGATTTTATGGAGCTCACTGTCACAGGATTTCTTATAGGATATCTTATAGTTTTGAAAAACTCCAGTGTCATGTTGTGGATTTTTGTTCTCTATTGATTTTAGTGGCTTCAAATGCAACAAACTGGTGGAGAGAGCCAAATTCAGCTTTTTGGATAAAGACCAAATTTTGCTAGTTTTATTGAAATGTATGCAGTTCAAGTCCAGTGAATAGCTCCACATTACAAATCGTGATAGAGGACAATCCGGTACGGAAGCCCTTGAGACACAAAGTCCCCAGTATCCAGCATTTGGTACTCCCTAATGTCCGATACAATACCCCCGGCTATCACAACGGGCGAACCAGTTTAAAAAAAACATTTTAAAAAACACAGTGAAAAAGAAAAAAAGCTTGTGTCTTTCTTCATTTGTTGCCAGGCAGGTCCCCAGCTTTAGGAACCCTCTGCAGGTCCAGGAGTGCTGGCCTTCTGCAATATTCCCTGGTAATACCCCTCCAGTGACATTAGTTGCATGGGGGTTTAAACAGAGGCTCCTCCTTTGTTGTATAAAAGCCTCCAAGCCTGGTGGGACACCAAGACCATATGAGGGGGCCATCACTACAGATGGTATGGTGGGCGCTGGCCCGCCATACCATCCGTTGAATCTTTCTAAAACTTAAAGAAAAACAAAACCCAGGATTTTGACTCTCCCGAGTTGTGTTCCATGCCCTGATGGGGCATCCTGAATTGGCATGCCTCACTGTGTGAAACCCCCCAGAGCGTCTGTACAAAATAACCATTCCCCAGTCCTATGGTGCATGCGCAGGCTGTCGTCAAGTCAGAGCCATTTGCTGTGCATATAATAACGCTCGGCAAATGGCTCTGTTAACAAGTAGGGTCTCAGCAATCGGAGGGTGAGTGAACGTATTCCCTGCCGTGCGTGCTTCTGCCACCAGCTGGGGGCAGGAGCGTGTCAGAAGATGCCAGGATCCGGCTGTTTATATATCTGAGGGCACAAGGAATCAGGTGATTTTTGCAGTGCCCCAGTGGGGGAGGGGCAGGAGAGGTTTACACAGGGCTGGCCGCCTTGGGTTTTGTTCCACTTTAACCTTTATTGAATCATATTAAAACTCTAGCAAAAGGTACGGGTGCCAAAGAGAGTGACACATTTTGGGTAGGCTGAGCATTACTCATTTTTGAGATTTATTTTATTGCCAGATACAGGGTCAGCAACTTGCACAGAGTGATTGGCAATCTGAAAACATCACACAGCCCTCCTAACCTCTGTTTTGAGCACTTTAAATTTATCCACCACTGATGTTCATATCCCTGGTGACATCTGATCCAATCACATGGAACACCCCCCTACTGCCAATCTCGGAAGGAGAATGCCCACATGCTCCTTTGTGACATGCCAAAACCAGGATACCGCTAAAGCCAGATTTCTGCCAGGCCTTTTATTCGTTAGGTACGGTTTGGTATACCTTAAGCTATTTAAAGTGGACCAACACCCACCGCTGATCGGCCCGGGAATCTATAAGATTCCCGGGCCGATTAGCTCCCTGCCTGCGGGGCACCCCGATCGCTGTGTGAAACCCCCCAGGACGCCCGCAAATCCTACCTGTTCCTCGTTCCAACGGCGCATGCGCGGGCCGCCGCCGCCTCTCGCACATCCCTCTAGCAGGGCGCGCACCAGCGCCAGCCGTTTGTGAATGGCCGGCGCGGGCGCGCTCCCTGTAAGAGGGACGCACGAGAGGCGGCGGCGGGCGCCCTCACCTTGTCCTTCGGGGTGCCCCGCGGAAGTGGACCAACACCCAGGATAGTGAAAATCCTGGGTGTTGGTCCACTTTAAAGGCAACAAGTTGCATACATATCATTAAAATGTTATCTAAAAATCGTTTGCCAATTCATACTCCCTATATATCTGTAATGCATTCCTGTGTGCAAACATACACTTTTTGGCAAAGCAAGCAGTGGATAAATGCAATAGCTAAGCAAGTGGCAGTTGCCAGGAGCACAATACCTGATGTCTTGTGTGCGAGTTCCTTCTTCCCCGACTAGAAGCATTATTAGAAAGACAGGACAGAAAAAGAGGAAGAGAATAACTGAAGTGAAGGTACAAGGTGGAATTTAAGAGTTTTACTAATTTCATAGTATAGCATTCCTTGAGAAACAGAGAAGATGTGCAGTAGTAACCTCCCACCATGCAGTCAACCTGGCAGGTTAAGCAAATACAGGACTCTATGGCTTCTGCTACAGTGAACTCCATTTCCAGTAACAACTATTGCTTCTTACAAGATTTACTACTGTTATTTTTACTAATGGGCATTTGGGTTTAAAGCAGAACAAAACTCCTTCCCGGGTTTTGATACGTGCCCCTGGTGCATCCTGATTTCAGACTGTGTGTGAAGCCCCCCAGTTCACCCACTAAAACTCACCTTTCTCCACCCCAACAGGGAGCATGCACTCTGAATGGCTGGAGCAGGAGCATGCGTACGCCACCAAGGATGCAGCAGCACGCAACCAGGAATGCGGCAGTGCACGCTCCACAATGCAAACAATCAAAGCAGAGGCAAATGGCTCGGATTGGTCGAGAGGCTGCGCATGCCCTATTGTGTGGGGAAAGGCGAGTTTTTATGGGCGCCCTGGGGGTTTCACACAGCGGGGCATCTCGATTTAGGAGAATCCAGTGGCCAGTCCTGGAGTCCACCAAAAATGTATGGGCTGCAGAACACAATGAAAAGCATTGTTGTCAATTATAATCTGTATACTCCCAGGGCATAAAGATGGTGAATAACCCTATACTTCTAGCTTCCTGCCTCAGTGCCAGGGGAGGGAGGAACTTGATTACTTCTACTTCCAATTTAAGAATTGAGATGCCCAGAAAATGCCATACCTAATAGTTAACGACTACCCTAGGACGGGAGGAGAGCCCGACACAGGAACATCAAAGAGATGATATGTTTAAAAGGGACATATGTGGTTTATGTGGTGTCACTTGACCTTACAATATGAACTACAGAAATGCAGTTCAATGAAACCAGAATCACAACTGTGTTTTTTGTAAAGATGAATAACAGGAAAACGCTTGAGGAAACGTTTCCTGCACTAAATGTTAACTGAAGCAGAGTTCACTGTAGAAATGTCCCTTTTTGAATTGCACAAGAATAATAATGCATACATCGCTGAGGGAGGGGGTTACACTTCCATCTTGCTCTGTGGACTCAGGAAGGATATTGATTAGAAGGGAAACAACAGCCCACCACAATGTAGGATGTAATGACGCTCCTCTGCAGCAGTGAAGCCGTGTCATTACACAGGAAGCAAAAGGTGCAGCTTTACTATTGCCAATACCTGGATGAAGGTCTCCAGATCCCCATTAAACAACTTAGTAATATAGTGAGATCGGGGTCTGGGCTTCTTTTGTTTCTGGGGCTTAGGGGGTACATTTGGAGGCCTGAGAAAGGGAACACTGGCATAAGTGACAGTTCACATACAGTGGCAGGAACATGTTAGACAATAAAGATAACTGTACTACATTGTTCTCAAGGTCAAAGAGAACAATTACAAACCAAACGTATTCTTATATTACAAAATTACTAGCTGCAAATGCTAACGACAGAGGTGATAGAAGATAAACCTCCTGTTTGCGCTAACAAAAAAGACATACTCACCCCTGGGGAAAAAAAAAAACTTTTTGGTCTGAACATGGTGCCATTCGTCTACCTTCTATACACAGAGCCCCACCCCCGAAGCCTGAATGAAGACCATTATAGCATTCTGGACTGTCTGTAGGCAGTAAGGACTGGTGATGAGCCAAACATGCCTTTGTTTAGCACAGCAACTGCCCATCAAAAATAGTCCTCAGTATTTTGCATTTGCTACACCCAAACGGCAACTACCGTAATTCTATAGAGGGGGGAAAGGGATAAACAGCTTGCCCGCCAATTGTGCAGGTAATCAGGTGGGGTATCAGAAAGCCACTGACACATTCTAGGCAGATGGCTTACCCAGGTCCCTACACTACAGCATCCCCTGGCAGTTATGCAGGGAATGCAGGTCCCCCTTATGTTACAACAGTAATGCACGGTTACTCTGGGAAAAATTCAAAAACGCCACCCTCCCAAAGCGTAAAAGCCACTATCTGCAGTAGCAGCATCAATCCTCTAGCAAGACACTAGAGATGAGGGAGGTGAGACCTGTAGAAGAAACAGCACAGAATGCCACAGATAAGCATCCTGTAAGCAAGTCAGAAGAAGCCCAAAAGCTATTGGGTATCTTCAAGTCCTCTTTAAAGGACACGACAGAGGTAAGTTACATTTTTTTAAATAAAAAGTGTATTGTAAGGAGTTTTTTTTCAATTTACTCTTTACACTTCTGTAATTGACCTCTTTTAAAGGGTAGGAGGGTTGGCAAGCCACCTACATGACATGTGGTTGGTGGTCCACCGATACCCCTGCCTGATTACCAGCACCCCCTCCCGTGCATCAGGGGTGCAGAAGAGCCCAGTGCCCATTGGCATGGCATTGGCACACCTGGAAGAGCACTGAACCTGTGCCAAAGGCACAGTGATGTCACTTTATGTGATTTATTCACATTTCGCTACTCAACTGACAGGCCTTCTGAGTTCAGAGTGACTATTAAAGGAATCTAACCAGCTGCCTTGATTTATTCCTACAAAATATACCAACAGATCTGGGCTAAAAAAAGATGGTACTTACTGTATATGGTACATAATGCAATACAAAACTGATTACACATATATTTCATTTTCCTGTTTATATTCAAGGCAAATTAATATGGTCTAGAATCAGGATATCACAAGTTATAATCGCATTGCACATTGCTCTGCCAGGTTTATGTCCTTATTAGACCAGCTTCCAGCGTAAAGTGGACCAAAAACTGTTTGCATTCCACCCCTGGAGCATCCCAATCTGGGATGTCCTGCTGTGTGACCCCCCACCCCCACCCCCCCGAATTGCCCAATATGGTTACCTCGCCAATGAGCCTATTAAGCTTCTGCCATAACGGATTGGCTGCCATGGCCACGCACAGCCTAGGGATGCAGGGGGTACTACTCTCCTATCGCAAGTGTGGCTAGCATTCAGCTTCTCCAGCCACACATCTCCCACAAATCCCCAGCATTGAAAAGCAGTGAACAAGAAGCCGGGAGAATGAAACCACCCAGAACAACTGGTAATGATAACAATGATAACAATCACCATACATGGGATCCAGAATAATGCAAAAACCAGGGTGGGGTGGAGCAGGACGTACTGTATACAAATAATATCAATTCTACAGGTGAGTATTTCACAGAATTGTATTACTCTTAGTATACAGTACGTCCTGCTCCAGATATAATACTTACACTTGGGACATCCAATAGCAGTGTCCATAAAGTAGGGTGGGATCCCCAACAAAAAACGACAAGAGCAGACAGTTTAAAACCACTGTCACCTGCATAACCATACGGCCAAGACAGCATGAGCTATGGCCCTAACATCAACCTTGTAAAAACTTTGCAAAAGGTATGAGCAGAAGGCCAAGGTAGTGGCCTAGTCAACCAGTTCAACAGAAGCCCGGTGCTGAAAAGCCCAAGAGGTATCAAGCAAGAGTAGAAAAAGAATTGAGGCCACAAGGAAGATTCTTCCCCTTGCTGGAATAGGCCTGAGTAACAGCCTGACAAATCCAATAGCTACAGTAGACTTGGCAGAAGCCAAAAGACCGAACCAAGGACTAGGAGGAACATCCATTAAGTTAATAACCAGGACCAAAGCCGCCCAACTCCCGAGAGCAGACGAAATCGGGCACACTCAGGATGTAATGACCACAGGCCCCAAGGAACATCAGTTCCCCTAAAGGACACAGTGACTACCAAGGAAAACTTCCAACACCTGATTAAGGAATGCAGAACCCTTTCCTCAGCGTTGCTAGGAAAAAGGCATAGCAGGGATAGCAATATCTCGAATCAATGAACAAGAGACACCTCCATATGCAGAGAAGCCGGCTTCAGGCGGAACTCCACCTTATCCTAGTGTATCTCAAGGAATGGGGGCTAGGTAGACAGAGCCGCCCGCTAACACACGCCTGACTAAGGTAATAGTCACCAGAAGGGCAACCTTGAGGGTAAGAACAGGCAGGCAGCATCCTGAATAGGACCAAGGGACAAAAACCTGCAAGCAGGCAGAATGAAATTCAATTTCAAATCCCAACGGGGACCATAGGATTACATGGAGGACGCACATGAGTACCCCCTGAAGGAAGTCTTAACCAAGGAAGACTGAACCAGAGACTACTAAGGCAAGGTGGACAGGGCAGAACCTGACCCATCAGAGTACTGAGTTGGAGAACCAACTCCAAATCATGCTGCAAACAACACTAGAACCCTGGGAACCGAGAACGCCCAACAGGGAAGAGACCTAGACTCACCACCAATCAATATGTCATACCCTACAACAAATGGAAGAAGAAGAGGAAGAAGCTTGCTCCTAGCCTTCCCATAGTCTCAAAACACCGAGACAGATAAGCCTGTCTCCATCAAGATGGATGTTTCAGCAGTCAGGCCGACTAGGCCAGAGTCTGTAGATTGGAGTGACGTAAAGGGAGCCCTTAGTGAGCATAGCTAGCACTCCTGGCAAAAGGTACAGAAACTACTGTCCTTGGTACCATAACCACCCTCTACTAGGGCACCTGGGGGCCACCAGAATCACTGGTCCCCTTGCCAGAGCAATCATGCGCAGAACCCTGCCTAGCAGGGGGAATGGGGAAAAGACATACAGAATCGAACGTCCAGTCATGACGTTACTAAGGCATCCAGACCACTGCCAGAGGATCCTGGGACAGGGAAACAAAGGCCGAGAGCCTGTGATAGTGACGGAACACAAACAGATCCACAACTGATTGGACCCCATAGTGGCACAGGGCTTAGCACATCCTGTCACAGGGGGGCTCCCCGGGGCGAATATCACTGATATGCAGAACATTGTCTCCACCCAGATTAGGAACCTAGACACTTCCTGGAGGGTCCACCAGCTCCAGGCCCCTTCCAATGGTTAATGTAGGACACTGTCGTCAGACAGACCGAGCGCCCCCAAACTGGCAGGCCCAGAAGGGAAGTAGTCAAGCGAGACAAAACCAACTGAAAAACGCTCACTGTTTCAAAATCAATAGGCGTAAGGACCGTCTAAGGGCACCACCACCCCCAGAATCGCAGGGAGTTTCAGAAGAAACCCTCCCCCTTTAACCTGATAGTTTGGCATCCATGGTGACCGTTTCCAGGAATGGGTAAGAAGGAACTGCCCCCAGACAGGTTCCTTGAGTTCATCCACTCCAAGAGAAACCTTCTTACCAGGTGGGAAGGCCCACAGACCCTACTCCAGGGATGCCGGATCCCTGTCCTGTATTAACAATAGAAGTCGCAGAAGGGCCCAAGGGGAACTGAACATAAGGGACCTCTTCAGAGCAAGACACCAACGGGCCCACCAGCTGCATGTCTGCCTGGTGAAGGGACCGGGACAGCAATGAGGGACTGAGCCCATGTGACCAGATTGTCCACTTTATTGCGGAGAAGGGAAGATTCTCGTTAGAACCTGATCCAGATTCAATCCTAGTAATGGGATTACCAATTAAGGGGACAATGAGGACTTGGGGTGATTGATCACCCATCCAAATGACTCCTAATGGACGCCATCAGCCGGGTATCCATCTTAGCCTGACGCAGACTGGGAAGTGAGAAAGGACGTCCAGGTAGTCATCGCGCGGACGCCCCTTGGTCTTATCAGAGACATCACTATCGTCAGCACCTGAGTGCGCACTCTGGGAGTTGGAGGCCAGATAACAAGGCCACAATTAGCAGTGTGGAAGGCACAGGGCTGTAAACATAGGCATTTTAGAGTCCCCCAGACGGCAAGAAGCCCACTAGGCACAAGGAGCTGATGGCCCAACTCAGAGTTTCCATGCAGAAACTGCCTGTAATTAGAGAATTGCCGTGAATCCAGAATGGGCCAGCCGGACCCATCCTTTTGGGAGACTGTGGAAAAATTGGTATAGCGGCCCCTGCCTGTTACGGGCAATCTGCAAGAGACCCTCAGACCTTGCAGGCCTAGCATGGCCTGTGCCAGCAACTGAACAGTGGCAGGGACCAGGAGTACCTGTGACTTGATAAAACTGGGGAAGGCCGCACAGCAAACTCTATCCTGTAGCTGGAGGACACAACCTCCTGAATCCACCAGAATGAGGCGAGATGCCTCCTGATAAGAGCAAGGTGCTGCAGCCCTCCCCTCACCCAGACGGGCGAGGGCACCCCATCATGCTTGAGGGGGTTTGGTGGAAGATTTGGGCTTAGCCCCGCCAGAGGGGCCAGGGCGTTGTCTGCTGCTTGTGGGGCAGGAGTCTACATGAAAAATCCGGAAGGACACCCCTGGTTCCTGTTTAACACTATAGTAGGGGGGAGGAGGGGTGCCCCCTGCCCCGAGGGGGCAGAGACGGCCGTCTGCGTAGGGGTGATTTGCCCTTTTTACCGAACAGGTCTAGACGGGCCCCAAATAGGCGTTGCCCTCTAAAGGGAGGCCCAGTAAGAGTCTTTTTAGTAGCATCGTCAGCACCCCACTGTCGCAGCCAGACCAAGCGACGTATAGCCACCGCAAGGGCAGAAGTTCTTGCATACATTCTAATAGCGTCATCCAGCGCTAATAGAATACATTTTACAAATACATCACAATTGGAGAGTTTATTAAACACCTCCCAGGGGAGATCCTCGGGGTGATGATCAAGCAACTTTCTGATGAGGGTTCTAGCGGCCACTGCAGTAATAGCCGCGGCACAGACCGGGCGCAGAGCCGTCCCAGCACAAGAAAAAGCATGGGAGGCCAGCAGCTCAATGCGCCGGTCCTCAGCATCCCGAAGGGTATTATAAGCAGGGGTTGTAATAAAAAAAGGGGGGGATTAGGGACCCCTATGATCGGCGCATCCACTACGGGGGGGGGATGACCAACAATTAACCACCTCAGGGGGAAAAGGGTATTTCCTATCCCAGTCCCCTGGAAGTTTACTGGGGCATTCCCATTCCTTGAGAACAAGGGCATGGAAATGAGCCTGCTCTAGAAATTCCAAACGTGCAGTCGCAGTATGGAAACGCTCCCCTCTAGGCTTGGGGACCTGACCGGGGAGAGAGATAGACAGTGCCTTAAAGACCTTAATCAACAAGTCGTCAGTGTCACACTGGCCCCAGTATTCAGGGCTAGAATCGTCATGACTCCTCGGCCTCTCATCAGATGAGCCTGAGTCAGAGAACAACTCCCCTTCATCAGAAGGGGTATAGTCACACGGAGTAGTAAACTCCTCGGTTCTCATAGAAAATACAGAAACATGAGGCGACAGGTGCCCCTTCCTACCAGGGCCCATTCGCTCTGACAACCTAGCAATAATCTGTTCAGCCGTAGGCAGTCTGGAAGGCCCAGCAGGCTGCAATTCCCCACTTGTAGGCGACTCAGCAGGAGAGAGATTTAAGCCTGGGGAGATAGGTGAATTGAAGCTAGGTGTAGCCACTGGCCGGCCTGATTGCAGGGCCAGTGCTTGCTCGGCACAGGGTACGCAGACCCGTGCCCTGTCAGCATCAGCATGGGGTTGTCCACACACTATACACCGCCGGTCTTGTTCCAGAGGGACCCCGGTCACATAATTCTGAGATGCCTCCATATGGTGATTATTCAAGGCACAATATGCCAGTAGGGATTTACACTATAAGTAACCCTGGATGCCCCAAAGACCCGCTAGGGAAGTGGGAGCATATTACAAGGCCCGCTATAATTTTACACCGGGCCAGGAGAAGCCAATGGTGTTCACCAGTCTGAAAGACATAATGGGAATAAAGGGTGTCAGAACCATGCGCAGTAATCAAGGATCATGAAAATCGCCCGCGAGGGCACTTACAGACCAAGGGAGGAGGAGGACCGCTACCACGCGTGCGTGCGGCCAGCATCAAAATGGCGGGCCAGAGCGGGCTGTGACGCGGAGCGCGCCAAACCGGGTCCCCGCCCCCCCGAAGAGCGCAAAGCTCTGAGATAGTAACAACGCTGTCATGAGGAGCGAAGTGTATGGCACACTTAGGAAAATGATTTGCCAATGAAGGTGAAGCTGCCGCCCGGCGCAGCACATCCAGTAAGGAAAGAGGTGCGTGCGGCGGTGACAGGTACACAATAAAAATGCAAACAGCACGGCTCCACCAGGCTGACACCAGGAATACCAGTCAAAGACAGTACTAAGGCCATAAGCGTGTAAACATACACTGAGACCACCACACACCCCCCCCTTTCTTTCCCCCCGGGCTACGGGGGGAACGAGGGAGGATGGCGACCCTTTGTACAGGGCCCACCGCTACACGGGGCATGGGGCAATAGTGCGGGAGGGGCATCCCCTAGAGGCTCACCATCAGCCTAAACCGCCTACCCTTTGGTGGGGGACTGTGGTGGAGCATGGCTCCGTTAAGCACGCATGGTGCTGCCTACCTTCACCCGACCAGCGCAGCCCATGCTGGGAGGCACATTACAGGGAGGACGGGTGGGAATAGTCCAACAGGGCCGCAGGCTTTGATAGCCCCGCTCACCTGCGAGAGAGTGATTCTTCATGTCTTCGCAGTCAGCACAGCAGAGAAATCTGGGTATTTGTGGGAGGTCCCTGGGTATTTGAAGGGCCAGGAGGAGCCTGTTTTGCATGTCTCTGCAGTGCAGCGCCATCTGGCGGAGGATAACCCAAGTGTAAGTATTATATCTGGAGCAGGACGTACTGTATACTAAGAATATCCCCTTGGCGAAGGGAATTGATAGCAAAGCGCAGAGTCTCCATGCGGAACTTTTTGGCTCTGAGAAACCTGTTGAGAACCTTGAGATCTAGAATGGGTCTCACCGAACCCTTCTTTTTGGGAACCGTGAAAAGGTTGGAGTAGTAACCCCTGCCTCTTTCCAACAGAGGCATTGTGCATATAACCCCCATGTCCAGAAGGTTTTTTACTGCTAACAGGAGCTCCTGTGCAGCCTGAGGGTCCGAGGGCACCCGTGACCTTAAGAATCTTGGGGGCGGCCAGTACTCGAACTCTTCCAAGACCTCTTCCAAGACCTCCCGAGCCCAGACCTGGAAGAAGAGCCGCAGCCGTCCTCCCACCCTTGCGGGTGAGGGCGCCTCTTCATTGCTGAGCCGGTTTAACGGCAGGCTTGGGCTTGGGATCCCAGGCAGCCGCGGGACGTGCCCGACCTCTGCTTCTGTTCCAGGACGAGCCCCTGACACCCGAGAAGGCCAAACCCCTAGTCGCTCTGGCCCATCGAAAGGAAGGAGTGAACGAGCCAGCCCCCCCGAAAGGGGCGGCGCTGTTTCCTCCGCTGAGGTAACTTACCTCCTTTAGCAACATCATCCAATGTATCTCCAAACAGCTGCGATCCCAGGAAGGGAAGAGCTGTGAGCGACTTCTTGGCCCCAACGTCCGCTGTCCACTGGCGGAGCCAGACCAATCTGCGCATAGCCACCAGTAAGGCTGAAGTCCTACTACACACGACAATAGAATCCTCCATCGCAGCCATGACAAAATCCATGAACAATTCGCATCTCTAAGGATAGCGAACTCAGCGCAAGCTGGATCAAACTGAGCGTTATTCAGCCAGTCCCTGATAAGAGACCTGGTAGCAAGCGACACCAGGGCAGATGCACTAACAGGCCGCAGGACCGAGCCCACGTTGGCAAATGCGTGGCACGCCATCTGATCAAGGCGCTTATCCTCGCCATCCTTAAGGGAAGTGGCGTCAGGGGTGTTCAGCACAGAAGAGTTAGTCAAACCTAAAACTGGCGCATCGACCTCGGGAGGAGAAGACCAGCGCTTAACCGCCTCCACCGGAAAAGGATACTTCTTATCCCATCCCTGAGGAACACCAAGAAGCCGACTGGGCCTCTCCCATTCTCTAAGGATCAGCGCATCAAAGTGACCCTGGGTAGGGAATTCCAGACGGGGCTTGCAGGCCCCAAAAAATTCCCCCTTCTTGAGAGGGGGCGCCTCAGGCGGTTCAATATCCAACACCTCTAAATGTGACAGAACAGTGGCCGTATCTACGGCATCCCCCAGCGCCTGCCCGACATCGGCATTCCCAGACTGAACAACGTCAGCCTCTGTTTCCTGATACAATTCCCCCTCCTCTAACAGGGAATAATCTGACAAATCAGCGGAATCGTCGTCAACATCCCACAAGGGATGGGCCGACGACAAATGTCTCTTTTTAGCCTGAGCTTTATTGCCCACCGTGCTAGCAATAATTTTCTCGATGCTGGCCAACCTAGCCCAAACATCAGAGAGCGACTCCCGCTGGCAGCAATGTCACTTGGGGTACGGATAAGATGGGGAGGGGAAGGCGATGAAGCGGGAGGAGCCGACCCAGAAGGCTGGGTACCAGACTGCCGCGTTATGGACTTTTGTGCGCATGGTATACAGATCAGCACATTCTCCCCCGTAAGGGATACCCCACACCCCACACATGACCCGGATTGTCCCAGAGGAGACCCGAGCCCAGTATCCTGCGGAGCCTCCATATGGTGAATTTTTGTGGTCAGTCGCAAGACCGCAGGAATTTACGCCTAAGCAACCCGGGATGCCCCTTAAAAGTCCCGGTGGGAGGATTTGAGGTGAACAATTTTACACTAGGTATCTGTATTCCAGCCAGACATGCGTAACCTACCACAAAAAACACACCCACACACACATGCCCGCAATCAGTGGGGGCCCCCCGCTAGAGAGGGGCCCCCATACAAGCTAAGGAAGTGGCCATCTGGCCCTTACCACTCGGAGCGCAGGTCAAAATGGCCCCCGAGAAGTGCCTCAGGCAGGAAGAGGAAGAGAAGGGGGAGGGCGGGCCAGCGCAGAACGCGCGCTCGCCAGGCCACGCCCCCCTCCCAGCAACGCGGATTCCCTAAAACGAGCCACAGAATCGCGCCAAAGAAGGGGGCGGAGCTGCCGCGGCCGCGCCGAGAGCCCGGCCCTGCCCCCTCGCCAACCACAGCCAGAGGCTAGTAACAGCACCTGCCATGGCCCAAAAGTGAAAACACTCACAGTCCCACACACGCACAGTGAATCACACACCACACACACAGGGGCATATGTGGGAGAACGAAAAACGAATAACGTCCAGGCAACCCCCCCCCCCCCCCTGGAGGGGAAGAAGGGACCCAGAAGGGGGGAACCCTGCCAGAATCCGGCCATAAGCATAGAGGGACGGGGCATCCCACACCAGGATCACCAAAAAACCTGGATAACCGCCTACCCCATAGTGTGGTCTCACGGTAGAGCAGTGCTCCTTCCGCACCCATATGGTGCTGCCTACCTTTACCAGGACCCGCAGCCTAAGCTGGGAGGCTCAGACAGGGGCAATTTAGAAAGGTTCCTGGCAGTAATAGGGACAATAGACGGCCGGGCGCAAGCCAGGCTTACCTGTAAGTAAAGAAGTCTTCCTCTTCTGTCTTGTCGCCTTCCCTGCAGAGAAGGAACTGGGAAATTGGTGGGAGGTCCCAGGTATATATGGACCGGGAGGGGCTTTCTTTTTTTGCATATTCATCTCTGCAGAAGTTCGCCCTCTACTGGAGATTACCCACATGTCATGAAGATCGAAGTGGAGTGTATGGCACACTTAGAATAGCAGGCCCATTGATGGGGTTTTACATATCCAAATTGGGATGCCCCAGGGGGCGGTCCAAATCCCAGGATAGTTAAAATGCATTATTTTGGTCCATACTAATACTAAGGTATACTAATTTTTCTTAGAGGATGGCTCATATTTCCAATTTACTTGTACTTACATTGTAGTCATGTATTCCGCACGATGACCTAAATAATTAAGAAAACAAGCTTTTAAATAATAATAGAACCGATAACACCAACAATATACACAACATTTATCTGGGCTACTCTTTTATGACTACACAAATTAATTGGTTTAATTAAATTAGGAAGCGAACGTTTTACTTTTCCTTTGAAATCCAAGATAGGACACTTCCATTAAGTCTATGTTGCTATAAAGCCCAGCAAAATGCTGATTAAAAGGGAAAGCCAGCTCTTTTGCAGTAAACATGTACTCAGGTCTAATGGAAGTACAAAATGCAGTGGATGCCACAGATAACAGATGAATTATGGGCAGCTATCCAGAGGGACACTGCCATTTGCCAACAACTCAAGCAGCAATCCTTCACATTGATGGAGCCCACATCAATTAATGATTGGCTGGGGGACAACCAGCAACCATTTAGGTAACAAGATTTCAACCTGACTGCTAATCATATGTGCAGATCCTACTATCGCCTTTACATTAGTGGTGTTTGGGCAGAGCTGGGAGATCAAAAAATTATTTTCCAGAAAACAGTCTTTTCTCCAAAATATCCTTTCCAACTAATTAAAACAGATTTACATTTATGTGTATAGTATATGCCTTCTAAGCAAGAACATACCAAAGTTGTTGTTTATGCCCACCATAAGATTTACATTAAAGGGTAACTTTGTGGTTTGAAACGCAACACTTGGGGCACTTTATGATAAAGCACATACCTTTGCCCTCTCCAAGAGTTCTCTGGAGAAGATCATGCTTAGCCTGTAGTTTTGTGATGAGATTGCTTCCTTCCAGATGTTCCCTGAATTTCTGCATAGACAGTACATTTATTTAAAAAAACATTTCACAAATGTGCTTGAGTTACAGAAGGGAAACGTTCATACCATGAAGTAGAACTGTTCTGTCTCTTGTTGGTTGGCTCTTCGTTTGGCAATACTGGGCTTACTTAAGTATGTCTCCGACACTGTAGACTTTACAGACTCTGTCGACCGGCTGTGCTGAAAGCATTCAGACACATCATAGTCCTCTATAGTCACCATGTCTTGTATGGTCTGCAAAGTGGCTTCTGTTGTTTTCTTTATCTAAAGCAAAATCAGGGAAGACACAATTTTGTAACTAGGCCCATAAAGAGATAGGCATGTTATAACAAGCGAAGAATACATTATTTACCCGGGAGTAACTTATTTCTATTCCTATTGTGCACTTCTGTTGGATTTTAGGTTGCTTCATATACAACTGTTGGGCTTTCTCTTTAGAAAACCAGGCATGTGTTGCATGCCATGTATCATAGCTGGAGCAAAAGTACTGAATTGACCAGTTAAACTTAAAATAATTTGCCTGACAGCTTTCCTAATACAGTTTCCCATGCTGCCCCTTTGCTCTGGTCACTGAAAGGAAGGGAAATTTCTTCTTCTTCGCTGCCTCCTGCGCCTGTCTCCTGATCACAAATTAAACCCTGAGGCTCACGTAACTGCACTCCAGCAGTCCTGTGCAAAGGGGATGCCCAGGGCCACTGGAACAGACAGCTCTGAAAGTGGTAAGCTGCAAACCTTCAGTGGGGCTTTTATCAGTAAGGCATCCTTATAGGGAGGAGTAGGGGATGTAGAGAGGGCAGCTCCAGATTACAAAATGATTACCTCTTCATTTTCAATTTTCAATGTTGTTAGTCGAGACTGAAGTTGTTGGTATCTCAGTATGAGCTCACCCTGTAACGGCTGCTGGGCACTGACTTGACAAACCTGTGGTGAAAAAAAAAAGTAACTTTTAGGGTAAAAGGGATACAGAAGGCATTGTTACCCCATCATGTCAGGGTATGATTGGCACTGTCCTAAACAGTTTTCCATTTTTTAAATTGAAGAAGAAATGGCCGAGATATTGAGGTTCCCACTTTCACCTTATAATTTATCTTTTGAAATATTTGGGTGTGGCAAAATAATCAGCATAATGGGCTGTTTCTCTATCTCTCCCAGTGTCCACAGTCTGATAATGTGGAGCTTCAGACCACCAGCTTATCCCTATTATTGGTGGTCTAAGGCAAAGGAAGACATTGGGTAGTGCCACTACCCTTTGCTTTGTTACTACTTTCAAAAGCAGCTGTATTCTCACAGGAAGGGAGAAGGCAGCCATGATGAGATGACCTGCTAAATGACAGTTTATGAACTTTGCCTACAGAGTTACTTTAAATAGTTATCAAAGGTGACTGAGAAGCATCTGAGTATTTATACATTTAACAATGCAGAAGCAATTTCAGGGAAATGCTGAATGCAACACAGGGCGGGATCTGGTTGAATTTTAAAAGCATTGAATTTGCTTAACCAAGGTCTTCAGATTAGTACGCTTAAAGAGGGCCTATCACTGCCACGGCCGGCCCTGGAGTTAATAAAACTAGGACCGGCAGACTAGGCGCTCCTATCCCGATTCAGGATGCTCCACAATGTGAAACCCTACCACCCATTAGGAAAAGTGGGGTTGAGGTCTTCCCAAAACAATGGCTGTATGCATGGCATAAAGCGCTGTTTGAACGTACATAAACAATGGAAACTGCGGAAAGGTGAGTTGTGTGGCGTTCTAGGGGGTTTCACACAGCAGGGCATGCTAAATCAGGATACTGCAGGGACAAGATTCTATCACTAGGATAGTGAAAATACTGGTGATAGGTCCACTTTAATACAAGGAGTAAAACAAAAAATAAATAAAAAGTTTACTAAGGTGCCTCCCAAAGACAGACCAGACAGTGTTACTGCAAGAGCATGGAAGGGTATTAAAGAACAGATAGGACAAGAACATCTTTTGGACCGTATGCTCTTTCCTTTTAAGTGGTATAAAACTGCTTGACCCCTCTACTCTGGGGAGCATTCTGAATGGCTGGGTGCAAGAGTGCGCCACAGCTAATGAGAAGCCAGGGCTGCAGCCACAGGCGAGTGCCATGAGAGCCGCCAGTGAAGGTGAGTCTACCAGCAAGCCTGAGATTTTCACACAGTGGGGCATACTGGTTTTGGATGTCCTGGGGCAGGCTAGCGGCTGCCCTTGATGTCTTTCAGACTCTAGGACCATGTTGTGGCTTTTGAGACGCTTTAAAGTGGACCAACACCCAGGGGGGATCGGCCCGAGAATCTATAAGATTCCCGGGCCGATCAGACCCCTCCCCGTGGGGCATCCGAAATCGGGATGTCCCGCGGGGTGAAACCCCCCAGGAAGGCCACAATCCTACCTTTTCCACGTTCCAGCAGCGCATGCGCGTCCACCGCCTCCACCGTGATTTGGGGTGCCTTAGAGGCCCCTGTGTGAGAAGATCTGGATCGTCGCCTCCACAAGTTGCCCTGTGACATCCTTACTATGTCTGAGAACCAGCTTCTTCTTGTCACCGAGGAGCCACCAAAATGGTTGGGACTCCCTTGTGAGCTAAAACTTTTTTAGTACTTGACCCAAGAGTGAAATCGGAGGGAAATGCATAAAGAAGCTTGAATGCTGACCACTAAAGAGTCAGGACATCTGTTGCTATTGTTAGAGGATCCCTGGGCTGAGACAAACTTCGGACCTTCTGACTGAGCCGTGATGCAAGAGATCTACGTCTGGGATTCCCCAGCACATGCATACGGATTAAAAAAAACCCTGGCTAAGAGACCAAGTAGATAAATAGGCACGGCACTCCAAAGCATAAGTATAAATGCTTATATTCAGTTACAGCAGTAAAAGTTCCAATAACACACAAGGTACAAAAGATATAGTCCATATCATGGCCAAAAAGAAACAGTCTCATCTATCCAACGTTTCGGGGGTCAGGTGCCCCCTTTATCAAGGAGGACTGTGAACCGTTCACAGTCCTCCTTGATAAAGGGGGCACCTGACCCCCGAAACGTTGGATAGATGAGACTGTTTCTTTTTGGCCATGATATGGACTATATCTTTTGTACCTTGTGTGTTATTGGAACTTTTACTGCTGTAACTGAATATAAGCATTTATACTTATGCTTTGGAGTGCCGTGCCTATTTATCTACTTGGATACACAGCGGCGCCACCGCGGCTCTGGCACCCACCAATAATGTGTCTGTAAGAGTGCACCAGCAACATTGGATTTTTGTTTGGCTGGCTAAGAGACCATTCCCTCTGATGCAGGACCGTTCTGCTGAGATGATCAGCCTACAAGTTGTCCACTCCAGGTATGTGTACCACCAAAAGACAAGTAAAAAACCCAGCTCACTTCCATCAGGGCTTTACTGCTTCTGATGACCTCATGGTGGTTGATATATACCACCGCCGTCCAATTGTCTGTTTGAATCTGGACGGGATGCCCCATCAGATGGGATGTCCAATGTCTGAATACAATAGAATAGCTCTCAGTTTCAGGATCTTTATGGAGATTCTGCTCTCCTTCGGACTCCACGACACTCCCCCAACCAGATAGACTGGCATCCATGGTCATGATCTTCCACTGTACTGGAAGGAAGGATTTGCCAGTCTGACGAGGCTGAGGACCAGGCTAGAGCCTGCCTTGCTGACTGTGTCATGCAAAAAGAGTGAATCAGAGTGTGTGGGTCTCAATCCCAGATTGTGAGCAATTCCATCTGCAGGGGTCTTGTGTGAACAGTGCAAAAGGTACTGACTCAAGCAAGATACCATCAGGCCCAACAGACATATTCCTTGATGAATCATCGGGTGAGGGCAAGACAAGAGACCCTGTACCCTGGCCTGGAGTAAGAGTCACTTCTGTGTTGGAAAAAACACTTTTGCCTGAGACGAGTCTAATGCCAGTCCCAGAAAGAATAACTCTTGAAGCTATGATATGATATTTGACTTAAGAATTCGACTGGATAGTCAATTATCCAATGTCGACAGTCTGTGTATTCTTCTGGGCCCCTGACATGATGGGGCCTATATTAACAGATAGTCTAAGTAAGGGATTATATGTATACCCTGACTTATTAGAGAAACATGAGAACTGCCAACACCTTGGTAAACACCCTTGGTGCTGAAGATAGACCGAAGGGTAACGCTACAAACTGAAGATGTAGGCCACCTACAGCAATGTAGGTATCTATCCTTATATATACACTGCCCGGCTGGAGTAACTTCACTGTGGATCGACAACTCCAATCTCTAAAAAGGAGAGATACGGCAGATCTCAATGCTTCTGCTTACTGTGGAATTCGGGATACCCCTGACCAAGAGAATCTCCAAAGGGGTCTGGCTCCTAATTTGATCTTGTAACCTGAGGATACAACTTCCTGTATCCAAATATCTATAAATTAAGCCTCCAAATATGAGCAAAATGCAGAAGTGGTCCCCCCACACCTGCAAGTGCGGGGGCGTCCCTTCATGCCTGAACAGGCTTTGAAGGGGGTCTGGCTTTATTCTGCCAGACACCTGTTGCCTTAATTTGGAACTTTGTCTAATTCCAAAAATCTCTTTGGTATCCCGAAGAGGCCAAACCTCTAATCGGAACCCCGGAGTATTAGAGGCCCTGCGGGAGCAGACTTCAGCTTCTGTGGCAGATTAAATGACTTACCACTAGTAGCATGCTTTACCAAGTCAACCAAGCACTCCCCAAACAGACGCCCCACCTTAAAAGGGGAGTCCCGTCATATTCCTTTTTAGAGGCTATGTCAGCTGGACATTGCTTAAGCCATAAAGCACGCCTTAAGGTGACCACCAGAGCTAGGCCTCTGGCCCACAACCAGATCAAACCTCCATAGCCTGGATCACATACCTGTTAGAGCCAACTGGCTTTGATCAACTGGGAGCATGGCTTCCGTGAACGAGCCATACAAGTCTTAGAGTCCAGTTGCTTTAACAACCTCCTGCTCACAAAAAATGCTATGGATGTAGCACAGGCCGGCCGCAAGGTCGAACCCATAAAAAATACAATTCTGTGAAATACTCACCTGTAGAATTGGTATTATACGCATACAGCACGTCCTGCTCCAGGTGTATTAATTACATGTGGGTAATCCTCCGCCTCCGGCGCCGTGCACTGCAGACATGTAGAAAACAAGCTCCTCCCGGCCCTACATATACCGAAGGACCTCCCACAAATGCCCAGCATTGAAAAGCAGTGAGAATGAGAAGCCAGGAGAAACCAACCACCCAAAACTGGCAATAACAACAATGATAACAATCACCAAACAGGGGATCCAGAACAAAGTGAAACCAGGGTGGGGTGGAGCAGGACATGCTGTATGCGTATAATACCAATTCTACAGGTGAGTATTTCACAGAATTGTATTATTCTAAGCATACAGCACGTCCTACTCCAGATGTATTAATTACATGTGGGACATCCAATAGCAGTGTCCGTAAAGTAGGGTGGGATCTCCAACAGAAAAGGCAACAGCAAGCAGTTTAAACTACTGCCGCCTGCAAAACTTTGCAGCCAAACACAGCATCAGCTGAGGCCCTAACATCAACCTTGTAAAACTTTGTAAAGGTATGAACAGAAGATCAAGTAGCGACCTTGCAAACTTGTTCCAGGCCTGGTGCTGAAAAGCCCAAGAAGCCCCAACAGCTCGAGTAGAATGAGCAGTAAGACGAAAGGGGGGAGACTTCCCCTTAGTAGTATAGGCTTGAACCACAGCCTGACGAATCCATTTACTGATAGTAGACTTGGCGGGAGCCAAACCCTTCCTAGGCCCGTGAGGCACAACGAAGAGAGCATCCGTCCTGGAGTTTGCTGGGATGTTCCCATTCTTTCAGCACAAGGCTATTGAAATGAGTTTGTTCGGGAAACTCCAACCGCGCCCTAGCGATGTGAAACAGATCACCCCTTTGCCGGGGAGCCGCGGCAGGGGGAGAGAGGGATAACACATCAAAGATCTGGGTCAGCAGTCTATCAATGTCGTCCGAGGACCAATGATCAGAACCAGACTCTTCCTGTCCCCTGGACTCGTCGTCGTATGACCCTGAGTCAGAGAACAGTTCCTCTGAGGGGGAATGTGCATAGGAAAGCAATAAATCATCAGATTCTATAGGAAGTATAGTAGATTCAGGATTCAAATGACGCCTCTTGGCAGTGGCCTTGCGCGCCAAGGAGCCAGCAAGTAAGTGTTCCACACTAGCCAGTCTAGTGGCCAAATCATTATGAGAATCCCCACTAGTATTGGGGCTTAGGCTCAGGCTTGGGGGAGTAGGGGAAGCAAGGCGAGGTGCGGGCCCAGCCTCGGAAGAGGTGGGAATACCTGCTAGCGCCTGCTGAGCACAAGGGACACAGACCCGTGCATTGTCACCGCTGCTAGGCAATACCCCACAAGCTACACACAGACGGGCTTGTCCCAAAGGAACTCCCAATATCCTGAGATGCCTCCATATGGTGATTATTATATACAATATGCCAGTAGGGATTGACGCTATAAAGCAACCCTGGATGCCCCAATGACCCGCTGGGAAGTGAGAGTGATTTTTTAAAAATCTGGACCGGGCGCTACACCGGCCGGGAGAAACCACCGAGGTACACGGTCTGAAAGACACAAGGGGAACAGGGATGTCAGAGCCAAGCGAGGAGAAGCAAAAGCTAAAGAAAAGTCGCCCATGAGGGTACTTACAGAACAGCGAGGGGAGGACCGTCTTCACCACGCGCACGTGAGAAAGAAATGGCGCCAAGCGAACCTCGAAGGGCGGGCCAGAGCGGGAGATGGCGCGGAACGCGCCAAACCAAACCACGCCCCCCCGGAGAGCGCGCCGCTCGAAGGCGCGCAGCCAATCAGAAAGACAGTAGCTATGCAACTGACAACCGCTCTAGAAAATCTCCTCAGAGAGAAAACTGACAGTGTGAAGCGCGGCTCTGACACTCGGTAACCGATAAAGGCTATAAGTCTCTAGAGTAATTAGGGCAAGGATAGGCCAACGTATACACAACCCCCCCCCCCCTCTTTTACCCCCCCACTAACGGGGGGATCTAGGGAGGAAGGTGACCCAAAATCGGGGTTCACCGTTACACGGGGCTGGGGGCACTGATGCGGGAGGGGCATCCACTGAAGGCTCACCATTTGCCTTAACCGCCTACCCTATGGTGGGGGATTGTGGTGGAGTCTAGCTCCGTAAGCACACTAGGTGCTGCCTACCTTCACCCGACCAACGCTCGGGCTCTAAAGCCCCGCTCGCCTGCAAGAGCGTGATACTTCATGTCTTCGCAGTTCCAGCACTGCAGAGAAATCTGAGGGATTTGTGGGAGGTCCTTCGGTATATGTAGGGCCGGGAGGAGCTTGTTTTCTACTTGTCTGCAGTGCACGGCGCCGGAGGATTACCCACATGTAATTAATACATCTGGAGCAGGACGTGCTGTATGCTTAGAATACATGACATGCCACCGGATCCACGCGCTTATCCGCTGGACCCTTTGGAGAAGCACTATCAGAGGATGGCATAACCAAAATCTTAAAGAGACCTGGCCCCAGAGCGTCCACCACAGGAGGGTGAGACCATAATTCAATCTGATCTGGAGAAAAAGGATACATAGTATCTAGTACTTTAGGAATGACGGAAAACAACCTGACTTCTGCCATTCCCTATTGATCAGATCACTACTACTTTACTGAACACTAAAGGTTTAGGTCCACATTAAGGCTACAAAGGGGGATTTTAAGTCTCAGAGCACCAGTAATAGGGGTCAGAGCCCCCTCAGGGAAGAGACAACTGACTCCCTAGCCACTACAACCGTAGCATAATCCCTGCGCACCGTGCTATCCTTGTCCAGTGCCACTGCATGCATACTGGACATGGGGTAAATCTGTTAAGACCAGATCTGCTACCCCAGATGCCTCTGACATGGTGAATTTAATAATACTAGTCTAAGACCCAGGGGTTCTGGCCAGTATAGATAGGTTCTCGACAGTCACAAGAGTACTGCGAGTCCTCTGGGGGGGTACCATCATATATAAATTATATAGTAATATTATAGTTGCACTTTCCCAATCTATAATAGTATCAAAAAACAGTATTAAAAAACAAACAAAATGACCTGCCAAAAGGTCCACTTGAGGGTGGCCGTGCAGTGGCTCAGAGCAGCCCCTTTTTGCTGGCCATCAACCTCAGCTTAAACACATGGCAAAGAGCAATAAGAAAGGGAAAATCCCTTGGTCCCCCCAAGCAGGCTCACCAGACAGAAACCTGCAGCTGACTTGCTTTTGAAAGCCTGCAGCCCTGAGGGTTTAACCTCAGAAAAAGCGCCCCAGACCCCGGCGCTTCACCTTACCTTCACAGACCCCAATTTAAACAGCAAAAAGCTGGGGAGGCATAGAGTTGGGTCATAGGAATCCGTGGGAATAAGGTCGTGCAGGAAGCCGACAGGGTGCATTCCCCCGCTTGCTGCCAATCTTTAAGAGAGAATCTTCAACAACCTTCACAGTCACTTCAACTGCAAGAATGAAACTGGTTTTGATTAGGAGGCAGCTGCTACTTATGGGCCAGGAGGGGCCACACCTTTTTTGTCTTGCAGTCACACCTTTCGGGCAAGGAAGTAATCCCAAGTGTAAGGAGGGTCTGGAATGGATCGGAAGAAAAAAAGAAGGGGGAAAACATAAACCCAGGTCCAGGTTCTCCTCCAACAGCGTTTCTATTCACCCATTACTCTGAAGTAAGCTAAACTTGTTATGAATCATTTTGTCAAGAAAATAAAAGGAAAAGGTCATTAATGGAGACAGTTGGTTATGTTCACACCTATCCATTGCATTGTATCAAAATATGTATTGCGCTTGTGCTGTATTTACGTTTTAAACGCCAACATAACACAAGTAAAGCTTAGTACAATGTGTTATACTGCATTAACATAGACTTTATTTTGCCTGTGCTAGGACTTCGTTTTGAATCTACAGAACCCAACGTTTCCCCAGCACATATATGAATTGGCTTATTGGAAATAATTGTGCAGGTAGATGTGAACATAGCCTTAGTCTAATTCATTACATGCAAAACCATATTGTTGCCATGATGCTATAGAAATTGTACATTCATTATGTCAGCATTGCTTCTCTACCTCATCACCAAGATGAGGCTGAAACTCAAATTTCATAGGTGGGCAGAAAGCTGTGGGATACATCTCCATAAACCTTTGCTTGTCACTCTTAGGCTCCAGATTATCCACAGCATTCTCTATAATATCTAAACCCTCGTGTCGGGAAGTCTCAAGGTTGTATTCAGCAGAGAGATAGGTCCTGAGGGCTCTGTTCAAACTTGCATGGTATCCCAGGTCACAGCACTGAAAGCAAAGAAAAACATGCAGC
The DNA here is from genome assembly GCA_027917425.1 of Gastrophryne carolinensis. Taxonomy (NCBI): domain Eukaryota; kingdom Metazoa; phylum Chordata; class Amphibia; order Anura; family Microhylidae; genus Gastrophryne; species Gastrophryne carolinensis. The sequence goes on along the minus strand of CM051238.1, from coordinate 182,371,407 downwards.
TCTAAGACAGTACTACTGAAAGGAAATTCTATTCCATATTCTATGTATGAGTACATCCACTCCACTACTGTCTGGTACAACACCACAAGATGACCCAACAGTGTACAATAAATAAAATTAAATAAATTGAAGAAAGCTATTAGGCGGAAAAGCAAATGGCAGATGATTTTCAATTACAGAGACACTACCGTAAAATATATTAAATATATAAAAAAAAAAACAAAAAAGTTATTGACATAGGACAGATACCACATTATTGCTTAATTTGTTATTTTGTGTTACTTCAAACTTCTCCATATAGATTAGAAAATATCATTAGCTGGCCTGTTTCGGTCTTGCTCTTCAACCCAGACAACAGGACAAAAATATTTTACTGCTGTGCACCTCCCCCTCCAGGCCGGCACCTATAATCTGAAGACATTCAGGGTTGCCAGTCAGGGAGTATTCTCCTACTTTTTTATCATCAGCCCTGTTCATTCTTGATTAGGAGGATGAAGTTGTGGCCTGGCAACAGAACCTGGAGATTTAAATGGCCAGTACTACACTTAATCAGTTGTCTTAGGGGATGGGAATGGTTTAATGCCTACACAAAATGTTATAGCCCCCTACACAGCTAACATAAGTAGCCCAAGAAGAGTAAAATATGCTTTGTCTTTCTGCATTAGCCCACTTCACTTTGTTTTGCTCTAACTGACTTTGCTACCTCTCACAATCTCCCATTAGAAGAAGCACTGAAGAGAAGGACCAAACACAATGTGCTGCAGCCATTTTTGTTTTTTCAGGTCTGTGACTGGTAAAAGACAGTTTGAGTAAAGAAACACAAAACTAAATACTCCCTACACTAGGTCAGGTTCTGTGAAATGCACCAATGTCCTAGATCAGATCTTATGGTGTGCATGTGTTAGGGTGATTATTTCGCAGTTTGCCTACCATATCTAAGCAAATATGTGGATGAGATTCCATTCCAGCAAGGAATCTGCTGTAGGGTACAAAAGGGGAGCATTCCTTTTTTTTCTTTTTTCTGGGCAGGACATTGCGTACAATGGGAAAACACAGCAACGTGATGTAGAGGTACCTAATACAACAGAGCAAGCAAATGAAGCTATCAAACATTTTTGGGCAATAACTGGACAAACTAAGCAACAACAGGGTTTTAGAACTCAGCGTGCTTTCCTATAGACTATGTACATAGCCCAGAACTTCAGGAGGAGCTTAAAGAGGAACCACCAATTTTGCTGGTGACTTCAGGGCCAGCCGAGCAAACCTTATTCAGGAAGCCCTGCTGTGTGAACCACCTGCGATTGCTCTGCAAAACACTCATCTTTCTGGGGATCCCACACCGAAGGAGAGTACAGCTAGGGTGCATTGTACAGCTAGAAGGCAGGAGGAGAATCCAAAGCAAGCCATGCTCCTCTCTTTGTCGGGAAGCAGTCAGAGCCTGGCAGGATGCCAGCCTGTAAGTAAGGGGGAACCTTGTCCTCCCATCAACCCAACTGCAGGCAATGCGGTCGTTTTGACAGCTTCTGCTGGCAGAAGAGTAGCTGATGGCAGACCCCAGAGCCACTGGACAGTGGGAGGATGCCACCAGGAGCTGGATGAAGACAATGGAGGGGGAATAGGAATTAGAAACACAGGATATTACTTTGCTTTGTTTTAATTACTTTTTGTACTGTGAACTAGTAAGGAGCACTGCATAAGTAGTAATGAAGGTGGTCCCATTGAAAGCCCCATGCTTCCATTGGTGGACAAGATTGTGGGGGAAGGTGACAGACAGGGGAAGAAGTGCTTAATTTCCCCTACCTCGCAGCATTGAGTGCAAAACAGACCCTCAGGACAGCAGCAGAAGGAAAAAAGCAGCCGACACAGATCTGTCCTCATTCCTCATCTGTCTGGCCAATCCCATTAAAGGCCCTGTAAACCTGAAGCTCTTCCTTTTGTATCCAAGGTTATGTACCAAGGAGCCATCAGTGTCTAGATCTCCTGGTTAAAAGGCATATAATCCCACTACTATCTAAGAGCCATGCTCCCCTGTAGAGTGCTTAAGCTTGATTGCACAGATCTAACGGCAAGCATACATTGTATGTCTCTCTAAATTAACGTGAGGAAACAAGGATTCTAGTAAGGTGGCAGACTTTATTTGTTTACATTGAGATCAACAATTATCCTGGGAAATACACTGTCCTACATTTAGAATGTTACAGAAAGAGAATCTGAAGCATCAAAACAAAACAATAATTTAGGTGCTAACAATCATACTCTGTGGAGAGTGTAGAAGCAGACTTGGCACCTTATTTCAATTTTTATTTCACACACACTGAACAGTGTTATTTCCCAGTCTCGGGATTGCCAGCTGTTAGAAACATTTGATTTAACGCAGCCAAGTTCGGCAAGGAACTGTGAACACATTGAAAAGTGTGCGATTCCAAAAATAGTTCCACTTCCTCTAGAAGAAAACGTCTTTGGTGAGCAGTGCAGGGTAGAATACTGAAATCACTGCAACAATGCCGCATTGTCCTTGCCTATTTTTTCTCATATTAGTATTGTTCTATTAGACATATTTTTGTAAGGAGCTACATAAGAATTCTGGTTTTACGGTTTCTTTTCCTTTTTATTTTTTGTGCAACATCTTATCAAAGATTTAAAAACGGACCAACAGCCTTGCGCATCTAAAAAAAAAAAAAATCTCCCCAAAACTCCTTTGCTCCATCTGCATTCATGATACTGTATCATTGTCAGCTCTTACATTTGCTGCTGAAGCGCTGCCTCACAGATTTTCTCCTGGTAGCGGCCATTTTTGGAGATTCTTTCCCTCCCAGCAATTCTGGAAACTTCCTCTTTGCAGGTGGGCCTGCAGCTCCTTGAGGCTCCATTTTGTTTTTAAAATGGACTACAGCAGGGGCTACAAAAAGGTTTTTATGTGCAGCAATCTGAATTTTCCTAGTGAGGATATGAGCACTGTTTCTTGTAAGGGTATTGGTCCGGTTTAAAGGGAACTACATAGACCATATATTTTATAGCCCTAAAGCTCCTAATGTTCCACAATTTTTTATTTTCAAAACGTATTTTGAACTTTTCGTTAATTTTTGAAATCTCCAGCTAGTGATCGTGGCCGTTCTCCAGTACAATAGCAGGCAGTGTGTTTATATAAACATACTTTGACACCTAAATTACAATGCTGCAATACACAGGTGGCTATGGAGAACAGAATTACAGACCACCAGTCAAGCCCTATGATTGGTGGTCTACTGATAAAGGAATCAGGGGAGTGCCACAAGTTCCTTGGCACTCACTTATATGATATGAGGTAAGCAGCTGAATAATGTTTTCTACATTTTGTCTGGACAGTCCCTTTAACCTGTGGCCCAATTTGCTAATTATAGTTACCTTGTGGATGCATCTTCCCATCTTTTGTGTACAAATTTGGCTAATCTGCCGAGATAAAGGTAAGCACTGCATTTTTTATAAATATTATACCACAGGAAAGGCTATTGAGTAATGACCGCGAGAATTAAAAAAAAAATGATTTAATGACTAATATAAGAAGGAACAGAGGTTTACATGCACATGACAATTTTCAGTTTGAAATTGTTGCATCACACATTTTTTTTTTTTACATTTGGTTTAAATAAAGTCTTCTGTTTGTATAATAAGAAGTGAATGTTATTATCTAGGATTCTACACTGTATAGAAAGATACATTCCTATTAAAGTGGAACAATACCCTCCATGGCTAGCTCTGGAGTGTAAATGAATCCAGGGCTGGCTGTTGGTCTTCCCCTGGGGATGCCCAACTGTGTAAAACCCCCTCCTGTGTTGCTGCAAAACTCACCTCTTCTGGGGGCTCCCTCAATTATTTAAACAATCAAAATTTCGTGGCAGAGGTGTGGGTGCACACCCCAACCTAAAGGGAACCGGGAATGCGGCTGCTCCCAATTCTAAACAGAGCCGTTGTGCCAATCATTAATATGCATGACATATGGCTCCGATTGGACGAGAGCTTGTGCATACAAAGTAGAACCAGGAAAGGTATGTTTGTATGGGCAATTTGGGAGATTCACACAGCGGGCCATCCCAAATCAGGATGGGCACGGGGCAAGAAACAAAACCTGGGATAAGTCATAATCCCAAATGATGTTCCGCTTTAAAGCGATTCTAGGGGAGTTTAAAACAGTTTAAAATAGATTTTTAAGGAGAAAATTATGACACACTATACAGCCAAAAATATACTAAACTGATGAAAAAAACTCTGAAAACTATTTTTCAAAGTAGAGCAAGACTCTTCTACAAGTGTCAAATCATCCTGACTGGTGCAAAGTTAGTGCAAATGCCACTTTTGAGCATTAAGACACTGCATAAATCTTACCGGCTGAAGAATTAACAAAACAAAATACATTTTAATATTTGCTCAATAAAGACTAGTTCCTATGCCCTCAAAAATACTAAGATATATATATATATTATATATATAGTAGACTCACATTTGCCTTGTAAAGTACCTTGCGAAAAAGCAAAAAATATATTCCAAATATTGTACTTACGTCTATTAAATCCGAAAGATCATTAATGTAATATTTAAAAACTGATGCATTTGTTGCCTCCAGTGTTAACAGATATTCATTACGAGCTTTTATGGACTTTAACTTGTTTTCTGAATATTTGGCTTGTCGCTGTAGAGAAATCACATGATTATTGGTGGGCCAACCCAAGGTAATCTCTCATAATACAGTAACATTCAGGAAATTTCTATGTATCATTTAACTGGTATAATAAATTCAAAAACTAAAAAAACTTTTTAAACTGTATTTAGACTTTAAAGCAGGCCAAAAGTAAAAAACAAAAAAAAGAAAAAGAAAGTTCAGTAAATTGTACCTCTAAAGCCCCACTCTGGCAATCCGTGACAAACTATTTTGAGAGGGCTTAACTCTGCAGATGTTCTGGAATAGCAGGCAGATTCTATGCTGCACAACTGCATGGGAGCAGCCATCTTGCCACATGAGTCCAGCTTATGAAAAACCCAACCCCCCGGGGTCAAAATTGCCTTACATATCAGTGCAATCCTCCTTTATTTCTATTAGTAGGCCATCAGCTGTGAGGTCTCATTCCTCTGCTGCACTGCTAAAAGAGTTTTAACATTTTAGAAGATACATATGATTACACTGACTGAATCGTGCGCCATAAATCCAGATTCATTGTTGCAGCTTTCCCCTCACACACATCTTCCAGCATCTGGTTATTCCGTGTATGTTTATATAACATATTACACAAGCTGCCCGTGTTTCTGATGCATTTATCTCTCTATCGGTCTGCTTTAAACAAATTAATAAGATCTGGACATTGATACACATAATACAGAGGGACCAGATTTCAGATAATTCTTTACAACATTTTTCAGGATCCTGTTGTCAACTCCCATGGCAACTTTCAATCAATTAAAGGGACGGTCCAGGCAATGGCAGCAAAAAGCTCACCTAATACCTGCCCAATGTGCCTCTCCTCCATTTCTTGCAGTTTAGGGTATAAGCATAGCAGGGCTCCAACTTTTCTCCCTGCTCTCAATTGCATTGCCCCATGACCACACAAAAAAGTGGTTTAACAGCCACCCTTTGGAGCTCTCAAAAGCCAGCCTAGCAAGACACAGTGGTCCCACAGCTGTCTGACCACAGAAGAGCATGCTCAGGACTCAAAGCTGTGCAAGGACATGTCCTTCCCAGCTCAACCGCACCCAGAAAGAAAATGGTTTCACTTAGAATACATAGAGTATTTACATATAATATGATATACACTGTTCTCAAGGATGATAAAGTAGGAAGAAGTTATTGTGTGTCTGGGCAAGGGCTTTAAACGCTAAAATGAGCAGAGAAAAAAAATGGAAGTAAACAAAACAGAATCTTAAAATGAATGATTTGTAACTGGGTAGGAAAAAATGAAATGCTGGTTTCCCCACTCAACCAATGATATCCCTGCTTTCACAATCTGTCATATTATGGTGAAGATTTCATCTTGACTGGTGTCTATAGAGAGATACATGCAGTTCTAATTTTAAACCATTTCATATGCAAGGCTCACTGTGGCTTCAAGAGGATCTCCAAAAAAAAAAATCTATCTTGTGATAAATTCTATCTTTACTAAACTCAAAATGTGTGCATTGGTTCAGAGGGCCTTGAGGTAGGTTTACTGAAGCTTAACTGTATGGACTGCCAAAGCTCTGTAAAATATTAATGTATTCTGATTGCTGGATTGATTTACAAAGGACAGGCTGACCTTCTCCTTCATTTTCTCAATTTTTTTGACGGAGCTTCTTCTTTGGTGTTTATCCTCTAAGCGCAAGTGGAAGACTGGATCAGCAGATCTACCAATTTGCTTCTCCTCTTGTTTCTCAGCCTCCTTCAGTTTACATTCTGCATTAATACTCTCTGCGTGGTACATGTGGTATGTCTTCATGACCTGTCAAAAAAAAAAATCATCAGAAATTGTGACAAAAACTGGTAAAATGGCGGTCAAATCCATAAAAGCAGTTACATATTACAATAAAAATGGTATGTTTAAATGGTTGTTTCAACTTTTTCTTCTTAGTTCAAACAGTAGGAAAGGTACAAAGATAGCTTTGTATCCACACACGACAGCCTAAGCACAGTCAAAGTGGACTTGACCGTCTGCTTAACCCGCTCACCCTGAAGCAACAATATTTGGTGCCCCTCTATTTAAAAATAAGCGGGAAGCTTATGCATGTGCCTCAATGCATGCGCCTCAACCACGAACAGTCAGAGGCAGAACAAGTCGACGTGTGAAAATGTTTTCTGGCTATAGAAGGTTATGAAGTGGGTAGCCGCAAAGCAATATGTATATGCTCTACCATGTGATCAGTACGGTGCTCGATCCTGGGATGGTCTCAGTCCCATGCAATCCCAAGAGAAGGTAGGCGATCTGCACTGCATAAACAGTAAAATAATTTCCTTTTAAAATCAGATTATCCTCGCATCCTGTCGAGACCATATGCCGTATGGGGTCTTTGTATGCCTGGTCCGGTTCCCCTCCCCTCTCCCCCCTCTTTTTTTTCCTTTCTTCCCCCCTCTTCCTTCCCCTGGGGGGGGGGCACCCCCGAGGCCTGGAGCGGCTGGCCTTGGTCTACAACATTAATCAGAGGTATATACCTCAATCCGAGCTGGCCGGTGGTGGCGTGTGGGGGTGGACCTGTGGGGCGGCGGTGGGGGGACACCTCCGCCTCTGACTATGTCCTTCTCCTCGCTCCTCTCCCTTATCCACCTCTGTTAGCTCCCCTTCCATCCCCCTTCTCTAACCCCTCTTCCCTATTGGCCTCTCCCACCCCCCAACTTGCTCCTAACTTCTCTATTTCCCAAACCCTGTTATTATCCCCTCCCAACAATTGAAAAGGAAAAAGACGTTGGACGGGAACAGGGAGGCACGTAGTATTTGTGGGTGGGTGGATGCATCATATGAGATATGTCAATTGGAATATTACACTACTTCGGCTGTGTCATTCTGTGATAAAACTTAATGTTTGGATCTGTTTTATATCCTGTGCCGTTTTGTCTCGTCTGCCTCAATAAAGATCTATTGTTAAAAAAAAAAAAAAAAAAAAATCAGATTATGACTGGACAGGATCCGAAACACGTTAGCGGCTTCACCATTAACTCATTTGTGACTATTGTCACTTCGGATTTTAAGGTTTGCCTTATTTCTATGAAGTGGGTAGGACTGGACTCTTCCTATCTACTATGAGAAACCATCTAAAATGGTTCTGAATGTTCTTTTTCTTCTGTGTTCGTTTTCTGGTAGGAACTGCCTAAATACCCATGCATCATAAGTAATAGCCCTGGGCTATTTAAATTTATAAAGATTTGTCCAATTACATTTCAAGCTAAAAAACTGGTGGAGAATTGATGGAAGCAGTGGGGTCTGGGGTTGGTGTGTGGGGACCCGGGATTCTTGTCTCCTTAATTCCTTTTGCTTCTTTTAGTCTGCTCATTATTCTATTCTCGCTTTGACATTGCTGCCCTCCCTTTTTTCTCTCCTTGGGGGGGTCGGGGCAGATGTGGCAGTGCATAAATTGAGTAGTCCATGGGGACCGGCCGAAGGCGGGAAGGAGGTCAAAAATCTCTCAGCAACCCCAAGGGGAATACATTGTCTGCTGTAGATATCCTGTTGATGGTGACCCAGGTATGGGTGTGGGATCTCCTCTGAGTTGGATGGTTACAGGGTCGAGTCTTAAGGTCTCCAGGACCCTTTGTTTGTTTAAAAATTCAAAATATGCATAAGCTGAGCATTAATAGCAAAATGTCATTTTCGACAACCAGTCATTCTGAATCTAATCAAAAATATAATATATAAACTATACAAAACTAGACCGCACCAACGTTTTATACAATAACAGTGTGCTATCCACGGGGTTGGTATGGCAACAGCCCAAATGTACAACCCAAAAGGGGGTCCCACAAATACCCCAAGAGACCAACCCCCAATGAATAAGGAGCACCACTATATATAATCAAAAAATATATATACACAACTTTATTAATTGATAAATCCCAATTAAACTAAGTTTAATTTAAAACCACATTAAACATAGAACAAATGTGTCCAGAGGAGGGGAAGGGGGGGGGAAAGGAGCAGCTAGATGACAATTAATGCTGCTGCTCAACCTGCATCCCAGGTCTCAGAAACAAATCACAACAATATAAATATAGATGGTGTCCTGTCTTGTGGGCTGGCTATCTATACACACAGTGCTACTCAATATACAGTGCAATTTAAATGTGCAAAAAATATATACATAATATTATATAACCAAATACATCTAATCTAACAACCCTAAACAGCTGAATGAGGACTATAATAAAATACCTACTATAAAAAAAAAAAGTGCAATGTGCCAAAATACTAAATATCATAGATACTGAAACCAAGTCCCAGTGTTAACTTCAGAAAATCCATAGGACCGGCCGGGTACTGGGCAAAGACAGACACACAACACATAACCAGTACCTTAACCATCCATAGCAGACCCGCAGCACCCCCGAACACACCTCACAACGCCACAACTAGCAAAATGCTGGCCAAATAGAAATCAAAGGTATACACATGCAGGCCTATTTAATTGAACCAAGAGGCCAAATAGACTTTCAGCCCACTTCCAATATTCCCTAGGAGGAGATGTCCTGCATTGAAACTCGCTAGGGAAAGAGCCTGCCAGTTCTGCATACTCTTAATTCCAGGATCTTACAATGATAAAATGCACCATTTAGCAGAGCCCCTAGCTCTACATCAGCATCCCTGTTGAGAAAAACCCTCAATGATGCTCATCTGGCTAGTCTACCTGAAAATGACTTCTTCAATTGAGATCTTAAGATATTGAGTAAGGGAACAAGTTACGCCTTCACTCAATGAGATAGGATTCAAAGCAATAAAATTAAAGCTAAAGCAGCTGCTCAAATTCTGGGGGTAACGTCAGTATTTCTGTTTACCAGATTACATATCTATAGTTTGACTTTCATGGTGCCCTTGAACCCAAACAGCAAGCCAGAAGTAGATTATCATTGCATGTTCCTGAAATTCCCAAGTAAAGCAAAACTCCAATTTTTGAGATGCTTAGAGCCCAATGTACATGAAAATGAAGTCATTTTATTTACTTTCTTCTCTCCAAAGTCCACTACTGGCTCTCCCTAAGGATCTTTAATTCATCTGGGGGCTGGGAGTAGCAGCAGCTCACTGTCAATCTTCCAGCTCAGAGTAGATTCCATTTTTGTGATGCAGAGCCCTGGAATGTAAGTGGGCTGAAAGGACAGCTAGCATGCGAGTTATACTAAAGGCAAGCCCGATTGTTATCCCATTGTCTTGGGCTATACGCTGCAGTGTCCCAAACTTCAATTTATTTTCAAAAAGACCAGTTTTCAAAGAGAGTAGTTCCAAGTTATCTTTACAAGTATTAGAACATTGGAGATTCATAGCAAAAATGAAGAAAAAGTGGGTGTGGCAACAGCAATGTGAATTAAGCACACTGTGATGAGGACTGTTAGAGGAGGGCAAGGTTTCAGAGCTGCAGAGAAAGGCAGTCAATCAGGACATCTGGGTAGGGAGTGGGGGGTGTTTCCATTATTGGTCCACTGAAAGTTGATTGATGGACCAGGTCAGCAGGGTGGGGACTGTGAAAGCTGAATGAGAAAGCGATCTTCCTCACCAAGGAGACAGAGGAAGAGGAGGAAATCACAGTGCTCCAGCCATTCAATGAAAGGCAAGCTACTGATATTTTTTTAACTTTTGACTTGCCAGATACTTTAAAGTGATACTGCAGGCAAAGGTAATTGTTACACCATTGCCTTTTGGCCGAGATATTGGGGTTTACAGGTTTAGGCAATGAGATTCTCTTTCATCCTGTCCCCCAATCAGCTTAGCAGAGTGGGACAGGATTGCTGGTCCCTCTCTCATCCTTTCTCTCCCTCCGCCTCCTGCTCCAGATTCACAATGCTGTCAGCACAGGGCCCTCCTATTATACGGATTATTATGCATCATCACAGATCCAAAGACCACGTCTACTTTTTTTCATGAGATGAAACTGTAAATCCCAATATCTTGGCCATTTCTGCTTCAATTTGAAACAGAAAACAGTTCAGGACAGTGCCAAATGTAGCCTAACGCAATAGTGTAACAATTACCTTTGTCTGCTGTATCACTTTATTTTTTATTCAATGATGTACCTACTCTTTTTTTTTTTTTTATTTATAGTAGGTACAGCACTGGTCTTTCAACAATACCAATATTTATTGCACACTGCAAGGCAAGCATACTGCCACTGAGCATTAATGTTATACCAGGATCAAATGTGAAACATCATCCTACTGCCAACAAATCAGCAAAGCTGGTATGTGCTGTTGTTCAGCAGCTTGCACCGGAGACCCTGTAACACCCACAAAATCCACATCATAAACTGGGATTGAAATCTGCCTTATGGCTCTGTGATGCCTCTCATTGCAGCAGAGAAAGACCAGTGACAGGTTGGCATATCTGAGGCTTAGTTTCTGGAGGCTGGCTTTAATTAGAGAAGCCCTATTGAAAAAAATCTTCTCAGTGGACCTCTGATACCAGTTCTATAAGTAAATAGACAGGTTGTACTGGGCAAACATTCCAGAAAAAATTGAGGTCACAGAGAAACACTACTTAACCAGCCATGATTCTATAAAGCGAATATCGATGATGGGCTAGCAGTATTTTCAGCAAGGTACCAAAATAAATAAAATAGTGCAACTGCGAATAGAACATTTTTTTAGTTTTTGACAGAAAAAAAAAATACAACTCTGTGAAGTACTCACCTGTAGAGTTGGTATTATATGCATACAGCACGTCCTGCTCCAGTAGTAGTAATATGTGGGTAGTCCTCCGCCGCCGTGCACTGCAGACATGTAGAAAACAAGCTCCTCCCGGCCCTTCATATACCGAGAGACCTCCCACAAATCCCCAGCATTGAAAAGCAGTGAGAAATAGAGACCAGGAGAAAGCAACCACCCAAAACTGGCAAAAATATCAAAGATAACAATCACCAACAGGGGATCCAGAACAAGGTGAAACAGGGTGGGGTGGAGCAGGACGTGCTGTATGCATATAATACCAACTCTACAGGTGAGTACTTCACAGAGTTGTATTATTCTAAGCATACAGCACGTCCTGCTCCAGTAGTAGTAATAACATGTGGGACATCCAATAGCAGTGTCCATAAAGAAGGGTGGGATCCCCAACAGAAGGTAGCAGCAAGCAGTCTAAACTACTGCCGCCTGCAGAACCTTGCGGCCAAACACAGCGTCAGCTGAGGCCCGAACATCAACCTTGTAAAACTTAGTAAAGGTATGTACAGAAGACCAAGTAGCGGCCTTGCAGACTTGTTCAACAGAGGCCTGGTGCTGAAAAGCCCAAGAAGCCCCAACAGCTCTAGTAGAGTGAGCAGTAAGACGAAAGGGGGGAGTCTTCCCCTTGGCAGTATAGGCTTGAACCACAGCCTGAGGAATCCATTTACTGATGGTAGACTTGGCGGGAGCCAAACCCTTCCTAGGCCCATGAGGCACAACGAAGAGAGCATCCGTCTTCCTAAAGGCCTGCGTGGTAACCAAGTAAGACTTGACACACCTGACCACATCCAAGGAATGCAAAACCCTTTCCTTAGGGTTACTAGGATTGGGGCACAAGGAAGGAAGTACGATATCTTGATTCAAATGAAATGCAGACACAACCTTAGGCAGGAAGTCTGGCTTGAAGCGAAACACCACCTTGTCCCGGTGTCTCTCAAAGTAGGGAGGCTGAATAGACAAGGCAGCCAACTCAGACACACGTCTGACCGAAGTAATGGCTACCAGGAAGACAACCTTGAGCGTGAGCACAGCTAGGGCGGCTTCATGGATAGGCTCAAAAGGAGCCCCCTGCAGGGCCGACAACACCAAGTTCAGATCCCAAACAGGAACCATAGGTTTCCGAGGGGGGTGCACATGAGTGACCCCCTGAAAGAAGGTCTTGATAAGAGAGTGATGGGCAAAGGTCTTCTGAAAGAAGATGGACAGGGTCGAATCCTGGCCCTTCAAGGTACTGATCTTGAGACCTAAGTCTAGGCCATGTTGTAAGAACTCCAGCACCCTGGATACTAAGAATTCCCGGCAAGGAAGAGACCTGGATTCACACCAGTCAATGTAAGCCCACCACACTCTATAGTAGATGGCAGCAGAAGTCTTCTTCCTGACTTGCACCATGGTAGCCACAACAGACGCAGATAAACCCTTTTCCATCAAGATGGAGGTTTCAACAGCCAGGCCGTCAAAGCCAGCGTTAGTAAATTGGGATGGCGTAGAGACCCTTGGGTCAGAAGGTCTGGCAACCTTGGCAGATCGCACTGATCTACTGCCATTTGAACCACGTCCGCGAACCACACTCTTCTTGGCCACCTCGGGGCCACCAGAATCGCGGGTACCCCTTCCAGAGCGATCTTGCGCAGCACTCTGCCCAGAAGGGGAATTGGTGGAAACACATACAGGACCCGAAACTCCTTCCAAGACATTGACAGGGCATCCGTGGCCAGAGCCAGAGGATCCTGAGACAGGGATACAAAGCTCGGGAGCTTGTGATTGTGACGTGACGCAAAGAGATCCACGTCCGGCACACCCCAACGGTGACAAAGTGACTAAAATACCCTGTCGCAGAGGGACCATTCCCCCTGACGGGACAACCCCTGCTCAGAGCATCTGCCAGCAGGTTCTCCGTCCCCGGAATGTAGACAGCCGATATGCATTGTACATTGGTCTCTGCCCAAGTTAGAATCAGAGACACCTCCTGGAGAGCACCCTTGCTCCGGGTTCCTCCCTGATGATTGATGTAGGCTACGGCCGTCCTGTTGTCTGAGCGTACCTGAACCGCCAGACCCTTCAGGTGCTGGGTCAATCGTTCCAGCACCAACCTGACCGCCCTGAATTCCAGGACATTGATAGGAAGATGGGCCTCCTGAGGGCCCCACCTCCCCTGGAAGCACAGGGACTTCCAGAAACCCCCCCAGCCCGAAAGACTGGCATCCGTCGTGACCGTCTCCCAGGAGGGAGCCAGGAAGGATCTGCCCCTTGTCAAATTCCTGTGGTCCAGTGAGAGGTGATGAGAATATCGTCCAGGTAGGGCAACACGCGTATGCCCTTTAGTCTTAAAAGAGACATCACCCCTGCCAGCACCTTGGTGAAGACCCTGGGGGCTGACGTGAGGCCGAATGGGAGGGCCACGAACTGATAGTGCTGATCCAACAGCGCAAATCTGAGGAACCTTTGGTGCCCTGAGAACACCGGCATGTGCAGGTAAGCGTCCTTGATGTCCACAGATGTCATGAAGTCCCCTGGACGCAGCGAGGCAATGGCCGAGTGCAGAGTTTCCATACGAAAATGCCTGCTTCTGACAAACTTGTCTGACTGACCCGTCCTTTTTGGGCACCGTGAACAGGTTGGAATAAAACCCCATGCCCCTGTCTCTTAAGGGGACCTCGCAGATGACCCCGAGCTCCAGAAGGTCCTGCACCGCCAGCGTCAAGACCCGAGCTGAGGCAGGATCCTGCGGGATCCGAGACCCGACGAACCTGGTAGGGGGCAGCACCGCAAATTCTATCTTGTAACCGGAGGAGACTACCTCCTGAATCCACCGGTCTGGGACGAGGCGTCTCCAGACATGCTCGAAGTGCTGTAGACGTCCCCCCACCCTGACGGGCGAGGGCGCCCCCTTCATGATTGGGGGGTCTTGGGAAGGGGGGGGGGGGGCTTTGGGCTTGGGCCCCCAGGAGGAGCCAGGACGGCGTCCTCTGTTCTTGTTCCAGGGTTCTGAGCGCGACCCAGAGAAGGACACCCCTCTACCTTGCTTGGTCCCCCGGTAGGGGGTAGAATGGGAGCTTGGGCCACGAAAGGGCCGAATCTGACGCTTGCGCTGGGGCAGCTTGCCCCCCTTGGCAAAGATATCTAATCTTTCTCCAAACAGGCACAGTCCTTTAAACGGAAGCCCCGTAAGGGCCTTCTTGGCGACATTGTCAGCAGCCCACTGGCGTAACCAGACCACACGGCGTATGGCTACCACCAGAGCAGAGGATCTAGCACTCAGCTTAATAGCATTGTCCGATGCATATAGGATATAATTCACAAAGGTCTCACAGGTGGCCAGAGCATTGGCGGTATCAGAGGGCAAGTCATCCGCCCCTTCCAGAGCAGTTTTAACCACAGTCCTGAGCGCCACCGCCGTGATGGCTAAGGCGCAAACCGGGTGGAGCGACGCTCCCCCAAATGCAAAGGCGTGACATGCCAATTGATCAACTCGCCGATCCTCTAAATCCCGCAGCGTAGTAGTGTCAGGGGAGTGCTTAATAGAGGTATTGGACAGACTCAGAATCGGGGCATCGACCTCGGGCGGCGATGTCCAACACTTAACCAGATCGGCAGGAAATGGATACTTCTTATCCACAGCCTTGGGAATCCCCTGGAGTTTACTTTCTTTTAGCACTAGGTTATTAAAGTGAGTTTGTTCGGGAAACTCCAACCGCACCCTAGCGTTATGAAACAGATCGCCCCTCTGCCGAGGTGCCGCGGGAGGGGGAGAGAGGGATAAAACATCAAAGATCTGAGACAACAGTCTGTCAATGTCGTCCTGAGACCAAAGATAAGAGCCAGACTCCTCCTGACTCCTGGACTCGTCCTCGTAGGATCCTGAGTCAGATAGCAGTTCCCCTTCCTCTGATGGGGACTGAGCATAGGAAAGCAGCAAATCATCAGATTCTACAGGGAGAATAGTAGCTTCAGGGTTCAAATGACGCTTCTTGGCAGTAGCCTTGCGCGCCAGGGAGCCAGCAATAACGCTTTCCACACTGGCCAGTCTAGAGGCCAAATCAGCGTGAGAATCCCCACTAGTATTGGGGTTATGCTCAAGCTTGGGGGAGTAGGGGAAATAAGGCGAGGTGCGGGCCCAGCCTCGGACGAGGTGGGAAGACCGGTTAGCGCCTGTTGAGCACAAGGTACGCAGACCCGTGAATTGTCACTGCTGTTAGGTGAAACCCCACAAGCTGCACACAGACGGGCTTGTCCCAGGGGGACCCCGTTCGCGATGTCCTGGGATGCCTCCATATGGTGATTATTAAATTCAATATGCCAGTAGGGATTGACGCTTTAAGCAACCCTGGATGCCCCTATAACCCGCTGGGAAGTGGAAGTAAAATCTGAAAAATGGTCTGGACCGGGCGCTACGTCGGGCCAGGGGAAGCCACCGATGACCGCTGTCTGAAAGACACAAGGGGAACAGGGATGTCAGAGCCGAGCGCGAGGAAACAAGCTAGAAAAAGGATCGCCCAAGAGGGCACTTACAGTCTGTGAGGGGAGGACCGTCTTCACCACGCGCATGCGAGAAGGAAATGGCGCCCAGCGAACCTCGAAGGGCGGGCAATAGCGGGCGATGACGCGGAACACGCCAGACCGAACCACGCCTCCCCCCCGGAGCGCGCGAAGCTAGAAGGCGCGCAGCCAATCAGGAGAGAATGTAGCTACGTCAGCATCACTTCAGAGAAAAGGTCTAACGAAGTGAGCAAGGGAAATTGAAAAACGCCGTAGCTTCCCCAAACAGTGCTGCTGTGTGCGCATAAGGCACAGTAAAACGCTGCGGTCAGTTCAAAAATAAGCAAGTGAAGCGCGCTCTGACACCCAGTAGCGGTAAGAGACTAAAGTGTACTTAGGGCAAGGAGTAGGCCATCAACACACAGCCCCCCCCTCTTTTTCCCCCACTAACGGGGGAATCTGGGAAGGAAGGTGAGGGTTCACCGTCAGATGGGACATGGGGGCACTAGTGCGGGAGGGGCATCCACTGTAGGCTCACCATTCGCCTTAACCGCCTACCCTATGGAGGGGGATTGCGGTGGAGACTAGCTCCGTAAGCACACTAGGTGCTGTCTACCTTCACCCGACCAACGCAGCCCAGGCTGGGAGGCATATTCTTACTAAGAAGGACGGGTGGAAATAGTCCCGCAGGGCCTCGGGCTGTCAAGGGCGTGAGAGCGTGATACTTCATGTCTTCGCAGTTCCAGCACTGCAGAGAAATCTGGGGATTTGTGGGAGGTCCCTCGGTATATGAAAGGCCGGGAGGAGCTTGTTTTCTACATGTCTGCAGTGCACGGCGCCGGAGGCGGAGGACTACCCACATGTTATTACTACTACTGGAGCAGGACGCGCTGTATGCTTAGAATAAAAAAATTCTTCACCAGCCTCCCCAGTTATCCTAATGTAACAATTTATTTTAATATGGGTCTACAGGCACTTTTCACTATATCCAGTCCAGGTCATCCCAGAAGTGATGACAGTTGGGTAGTCTGCCACCAGGTGGCGCAGTTACTGCAAGATCCAGAGCTGTAACTCCTCCCGGCCCCCTATAAAATTAGCAGTCTCCATAGAATTCCCAGATTTCATCTTGCAGTAGCTGCTGCAAAGATCGTCTGGAACTCTCTCTAGATACTGCAGCTGAGCGGGGCGTTTTAAGCCTGTCGGCCGCTGCACCCGGGTGGCCAGCCTGGGGAGACAGTTATCTCGCACAGCTACTGGGAAGGCCACGAGTAAGAAGCGGCACATCGAGCCGTGTATCCGGTATCCCTTCCCCGAGGAGCTGGTCCGCCTCTGGTCCTGTCCCCCTGATGTGGATTCCCCTGTGTCGGGGGACTAACTAACACTACGGTTATGCTGACAGGTGCATGGACCAGCTGGCTTGTCATGCGTTCACCTTTGTGGGTGCTGGGCTTCGCCCGGTCTGTGCCGCAGCCATTGTCTCCTTGGCCATCAAGAAGAGGGTGAGACGCCTTGTTGATATTGCAAAGTCTCACAAGCGGGCGGAGGAGTATAAAGACCTCAAAGCCTGTGTGGATTTTATTGCTTTTGTTGACTCGGCTATGGACGATCGCGTCCGGCTAAGCGCCAGGGCTTCGGCCCTGCTTGTTGTGCTTCGTCGCTCGCTCTGGCTGGGCAGTGGTCAGCTGACGCTGTGGCCAAGATGTCGCTCCCTAGTATCCCCTTCCTGGGGCTCAAATTATTCGGGGAGCATCTGGACCTTCTGGCCAAGGATGGAAGACTCCCTCAGCGCCGGAAGTCTGCGCGGCCCTTTCAGGGTTCATCTGCCTATTCTTCCTTTCGAGGAGGAAGAGGCTCTTCATTTTCAGGTGGCCACAGAGATTCCTGGGGACGAGGTAGGTCTTGCAGTTGACCCAACCCCTCCAAACCCCCTGCCAAGCCCTCTCAGGCATGAGGGGGCGCCCTCACCCATCCTGGTGGGGAGACGGCTTTTGCTATTTGCTCACATCTGGAGACAGCACATCTCGGATCGATGGATTCAGGAGGTGGTTTACCTCCGGGTACAAAAACGCAATTCTGTGAGTACTCACCTGTAGAATTGTTTTTTTCTGGGATTCCATTCCAGACCCTCCATACCTCCTTGGCGATTGGATGTGACTGCAAGACAAAAAAGGCGTGGCCCCTCCCGGCCCCATAAGTAGCAGCTGCCTCCTAACCTAGATCAGTACTTAAAAAGCAGTAAAACATAAAACAGAGGCAGGCCGGGAGGCCCCTATATAGGAGTCCATGTTACTTCACACCGAATTCCGCTTGAATTCTCTCAAAATATAACGTCACTTTTTATTTTTCCTCTTTTTTTTTTTCTAATGCAAAAATGAAAATAAAAAATGGACTAAACACCATCAAAAAAGCATCAAAAGATAGATCATGACCCTAAAGGGTGGGCCGGAGGGTCTGGAATGGATTCCCAGAAAAAACTATTCTACAGGTGAGTACTCACAGAATTGCGTTTTTTCTTCCAATCCATTCCAGACCCTACTTACACTTGGGATCTCTAAAAGCAGTGCAATCTATGGGCGGGATCCCCAGCGTAGAACAGCAGGTAGTTAATTTCACTACTGCCTGAAGAATCTTTCGACTAACCACAGCGTCAGCTGAGGCCCTAACATCTACCTTGTAAAATTTGGTAAATGTATGAATCGAAGACCAGGTGGCAGCTTTACAAACCTGTTCCACCGAGGCCTGATGCTGAAAAGCCCAGGAAGCACCAATAGCCCTAGTAGAATGGGCCGTGACCCGAAAAGGGGGTTCCTTCCCCTTGGCTGAGTAGGCTTTTTCTACTGCCTGTCTAATCCACTTACTGACAGTGGATTTAGCTGGTGGAAGCCCCTTTCTCGGCCCTTCTGATATAACAAAAAGAAAATCCAACTTCTGGAAGGAATCTGTAGCTGCCATGTAATATCTTATGTCTCTGACTACATCTAAAGAATGAAGCGCCCTTTCCATAGCATTGGCCGGAACTGGGCATAAGGAAGGTAGAATTACTTCCTGATTAAGGTGAAAAGGAGAGACGACCTTAGGTAAGAAACCAGGCTTAAACCGAAAAAACTACCTTGTCTCTGTGTAGCTCAAAATAAGGAGACTTCATACATAAGGCGGCTAACTCAAACACGCCGCACCGAGGTGATTGCCACCAAAAATATCACCTTAAGCGTCAAAAACATAGGTTCAAAGGGAGCCCCCTGGAGAGACGATAATACCAGATTCAAGTCCCACACCGGTAAAATAGACTTGCGCGGTTGGTCGGACTTGAATGACTCCCTGAAAAAAGGTTTTAATGAGCCTATTGCTAGCGATAGACTTCTGGAAAAAAATAGATAAGGCTGATACATGCCCCTTTAGGGTGCTTAATTGTAGGCCCATTTCTAAGCCATCCAGTAGAAATTCCAAAATCCTAGAAACCAAAAACTTTCTGCATGAATATTTCCTAGCCTCACACCAGGAAATGAACGCCCGCCAGACCCTGTAGTATATCTTGGCATGTCTTCTTCCGGGCCTGAATCATGGTAAGAATAACCTTGGCCGATAAACCTCTCTCTGCTAAGATCGAGGTCTCAGTAGCCAGGCCGTCAAAACCAGCATCTGTAAATTCGGGTGCCGAAGCGCCCCCTGTGTGAGAAGGTCTGGATCGTCTGGCAGGCGCCAATGGTCTACCGACATCTTTGCTATGTCTGAGTACCAACTTCTCCTTGGCCAGCGAGGAGCCACAAGAATGGTTGGTACTCCCTCCTGAGCCATCTTTCTTAGTACACGACCCAGGAGCGCAAGCGGGGGAAAAACGTACAGGAGCTTCAACCCTGCCCAAGAGGTTGACAGGGCGTCCGTTGCTATGGCCAGAGGGTCCCTTGATAGGGATATGAACTTCGGCCGTTTGTGTCTGGATGCAAAAGAATTAAAGTCCAAACAAGCTCTAAAAATACAATTCTGTGATTACTCACCTGTAGAATTGGTATTATACGTATACAGCACGTCCTGCTCCAGGGATAAATCCTTACGTTTGGATAATACATCCAAAAGATGGCGCTGGACTGCAGAGACAGCAAAAAAGTGGCTCCTCCCAGCCCCTTATATTCCAGGGACCTCCCACAAATTCCCCAGTATTGACAAGCAGTTAGCAAGAAGCCGGGAGAATAACAACCATAATAAAACAATTTTAACCATGATAACAACCACCATATAGAGGCACTAAGAATAATGAAAACAAGGGCGGGGTGGAGCAGGACGTGCTGTATACGTATAATACCAATACTACAGGTGAGTAATCACAGAATTGTATTATAAGTATAATGCACGTCCTGCTCCAGAGATAATTCCTTACGTTTGGGACATCCAATAGCAGTGTCTGTAAGGTAGGGTGGGATCCCCAAAAGCAACAATATGCAGATTAAACCACTGCTGTCTGGGGAACTTTGCGGCCAAAAGCAGCATCAGCTGAAGCCCGAAAATCAACCTTGTAAAACTAGAAAAAGTATGAACAGAATACCAAGTAGCGGCCTTGCAAACTTGTTCAACAGAAGCCTGGTGCTGAAAGGCCCAAGAGGCACCAAGAGCACGAGTGGAATGAGCAGTAAGGCGGAAGGGAGGATCCTTCCCTTTAGCAGAATAGGCCTGAATCAGAGTCTGATGGATCCACTTGCTGATGGTAGACTTAGCTGGAGCCAGACCCCTCTTAGGACCAGAAGGGACCACAAAAAGAGCATCAGTCTTCCTGAAGGGTTCAGTAGCCACCAAATAAAACTTCAGGTTCCTAACCACATCCAAGGAATGTAGAGCCCTCTCCTTAGGGTTACTAGGATTAGGGCACAGAGAAGGCAGAACAATGTCCTGATGAAAAGCAGACACAACTTTAGGCAGAAAATCTGGTTTAAAGCGAAACACCACCTTGTCCTGGTGTCTCTCAAAGTAAGGGGGCTTGATGGAAAGCGCCGCCAACTCAGAAACACGCCTAACAGAAGTGATAGCCACCAAAAAGACTACCTTAAGAGTAAGACTGGACAAAGCAGCCTCATGCACAGGCTCAAAAGGAGACCCTGCAAGGCAGATAGGACCAAGTTCAAGTCCCAGACTGGTAACATAGGCTTACGCGGGGGGGCGCACATGAGTAACCCCCTGGAAAAAAGTCTTGACCCGATGATGCTGAGCAAATGATCTCTGAACGAAAACAGCCAAGGCAGAAACATGACCTTTCAGAGTGCTGAGTTGAAGCCCCAGATCCAAACCATGTTGGAGAAATTCCAGAATCCTAGGAATAGAAAACACACGACAGGGAATAGATTTAGCCTCCCACCAGTCAATGTAGGTACGTCAAACCCTATAGTAGATGGAAGAGGATTTTTTCCTAGCCCTGATCATGGTGTTAACAACAGAGGCAGGCAGCCACTTTTCCATTAAAATGGAGGTTTTAGCAGTCAGGCCGTTAAAGCCAGCGTTTGTAAATTGGGGTAGCGTAGCCACCCCTGAGTGAGCAGGTCTGGATCTTTGGGCAGGGCGTACTGATCTACCGCCAGCTGCACGATGTCTGCGAAGCACACTCTTCTTGGCCAACGGGGGGGCCACCAGGATTGCTGGCACCCCTTCCTGAGCTATCTTTTGCAGAGCCCTGCCCAACAGGGGAAACGGGGGAAAGACATACAGTAGCTGAAAGCCCTGCCAGGGCATTGTCAGAGCATCTATGGCTAAGGCCAGAGGGTCCTGGGACAGAGACACAAAGACTGGAAGCTTGGGATTGTGACAGGACGCAAACACATCCACATCTGGCTGACCCAAACTGACACAGAGAGCGAAACACCCTGTTGCTGAGGGACCATTCTCCCAGGCGAGAAGTCCCCCTGCTCAGAGAGTCTGCCTCCAGATTCTCCACCCCCATGATGTACACAGCTAAGATGCAGGGAACATTGTCCTCTGCCCAGGACAGGATCAGAGACACTTCCTTGAGGGCCCCCTTGCTCCGGGTCCCTCCCTGATGATTGATGTAGGCAACCGCCGTCTGGTTGTCCAAGCGTACCTGAACAGCCCGACCCTGAAGGTGCGGGGTCAAGCGGGCTAGAACCAACCTGATCGCCCTCAGTTCCAGAATGTTGATAGGGCCTCCTGAGGGCCCCACTGCCCCCCAACCTGTCAGACTGGCATCCGTGATGACTGTCTCCCAGCAAGGGGCCAGAAAAAATCTGCCCACCAACAGGTTCCTTGAGTCCAGCCACCACAAGAGGGACCGCCTGGCTAGGGGGGACAGAACCAAAACCTGATCCAGGGACACAGGGTCCCTGTCCCATACAGACAAGAGGTGGAGTTGAAGAGGCCTCATGTGAAACTGAGCAGAGGGACCGCCTCGAAGCAGGACACCATCAGACCCACCAGCTGCATTCCCTGCCTGATGGAAGAAAGATCCTGGCCCAAGCTGTATCCAGATTCAAGCCCAGAAATGGCTGCACCAAAGAGGGTGACAGGGAAGATTTGGAGTGGTTTATCACTCAGCCGAATGACTCCAGTGTAGTGGCTACCCGCTGAGTATCCAGCTCTGCCTGTTGGAAGGACGGAGAAGTGATAAGAATGCCGTCCAAATAGGGAAGAATGCGAATGCCCTGAGCTCTCAGCAGAGCCATAATGCCCGCCAGCACCTTGGTGAATACCCTGGGAGCCGAAGTGAGACCGAAGGGCAATGACGCGGACTGGTAATGCTGATCCTCCAGAGCGAACCTGAGGAATCTCTGATGACCTGGAAAGACTGGAATATGGAGGTAAGCATCCTTGATGTCCACAGAGGTCATGAAGTCCCCTGGGCGCAGTGAACTTACACCTGAGCGCAGAGTCTTCATGCGAAAACGCCTGGATCTGACAAATTTGTTGAGAAGCCTTAAGTCCAGGATGGACATCTGACAGACCCATCTCTTTTGGGAACGGTAAAAAGGTTGGAATAATAGCCCTTGCCACTTTCCCTTAAGGGCACCTGGCAGATGACCCCCAGCTCCAGTAGATTCTGCACAGCAAGCAACAGGCCCTGAGCTGACAGAGGGTCATAAGGCATCTGGGATCTGATGAATCTTGGGGGCGGCCAGGCTGCCAACTCTATCTTGTAACCGGAGGACACCCCCTCCTGAATCCACCGGTCTGAGACATGACGCCTCCAGACGTGAGCAAAGAGCCGAAGTTGTCCCCCCACCCGGATGGGTGAGGGTGCCCCTTCATGCCTGAGGGGCCCAGGCTGGGAGGCACATCTTGTCGAAGAGGACGGGTGGGAATAGTCTCACAGGGCCGCAGGCTGTAATAGCCCCGCTCACCTGCGAGAGAGTGATACTTCATGTCTTCGCAGTTCAGCACTGCAGAGAAATCTGGGGATTTGTGGGAGGTCCCTGGGTATATGAAGGGCCGGGAGGAGCCTGTTTTTGCATGTCTGCAGTGAACAGCGCCCTCTGGCGGAGGATTACCCAAGTATTATAGATGGAGCAGGACGTGCTGTATGCTTAGAATAACTCTTCCTCTGTTGTTTACTACAGGACTTGGAGGTCCTATATTGATTGGTGCGAGTCTAGGGTCTTGCCCTGTAGGGTATTTTCTATCCCTAAGATTTTGGAGTTTCTGCAACATGGTCTGGATTTGGGTTTCCAGATTAGTACTTTGAAGTGGCAGGTTTCTGCTTTGGCTATTTTCTTTCAAAGATCTTTTGCACTTCATCCTTTGGTTAAGACCTTTTTCCAGGGGGTCACACATGTGCGGCCTCCTAGAAAGCTCCTACTTCCAGTTTTGGATCTTAACTTGGTGCTTTCTGCCATGCAGGCTGCTCCTTTTGAGCCATTGACGGATGCTCCTCTTCATATTCTTACTCAGAAGGTTGCTTTCTTGGTTGCTATTACCTCTGTCCGTCGGGTTTCTGAATTGGCGGCCCTGTCTATCCAGGCCCTTACTTCGAAAGGCATCAGGATAAGGTGGTTTTCCGTTTTAAACCAGATTTTCTTCCTAAGGTGGTGTCTGCCTTCCACCTAAATCAGGATATAGTTCTTCCTTCATTGTGCCCTAATCCTAGTAATAACAAGGAAAGGGTTTTACATTCTTTGGATGTTGTTTGTTGTGTTAAGTATTATTTGGTTACTACTTCTGCTTTCCGTAAGACAGATGCCTTTTTTGTTGTGCCCTCCGGGCTTAGGAAGGGGTTGGCACCCGCCAAATCTTCCATCAGTAAATGGATTTGTCAGGCCATTGTTGGGGCCTATTCTGCTAAGGGGAAGGTTCCCCCTTTTCGTGGTACTGCTCATTCTACTTGTGCTGTTGGGGCTTCTTGGGCTTTTCAGCACCAGACGTCTGTTGAACTTGTTGTTGAAGTTTGCAAGGCTGCTACTTGGTCTTCGGTGCATACTTTTTCTAAGTTTTACAAGGTTGATGTGCGGGCCTCAGCGGATGCTGCTTTTGGTCGCAAAGTTCTGCAAGCTGCAGTTATTTAAGTTATGCATTTTTGCCTTGTGGGATCCCCGCCCATTATGGACACTGCTATTGGATATCCCAAGTGTCATGAATGTTGGAAGCGGGGTGTGTGACATACTAGGAATAATACCATTTTGCGAGTACTCACCTGTAAAATGGGTATTACGAGTATGTCACACACCCTGCTTCCCCCGCCCTTTTTTGTTCAGGGGTCCTTTATATGGTGTTTGTTATTATTTTCAATTCACTATATAATTTGCTCTTCCTGGTTTTCTCACTGCTTTTTTTTTTTTTTTTATAATTCTTTATTTAAAGATTTTCGCATAGAAGACATACAAGGGGTAATACAAGAATACCATATAAAACAATACACATTTAGACAATGGGGTAAGGGCTCGGGGGCAGGGGGGCTGATGGGGGGGGGGATGGGGGAGCAGCTAAATGATTTATATGCCACTTATGTTCACGTGCAAATGGCTCAACTGTGCGTATGAGTCCCCAGAGGGACCACCGTCTATGGACCCGAGGTGTTCCCATCCGGGACCCGGAGAAGGGGGGAGAGGGGGCTGAAGTGTACTCCTCAGTCAGTAGTCTAACATGGCAGTATAAATCACGATCCCTGAGTTTCCGGTTCCCTGAAGGACTGTTTGAACTCCTCAGATTCCTGGTAGATTAACCAGGGCATCCATGTGCGTCTATACTGCTCATCTCTATCATGCATTGCCAGAGTGAGGTCTTCCATTTCCAAAATGCTCAGTACCTCCACAACCCAGTCTCTCACCGTGGGGGCTCTTTTTTGTTTCCAGTATCTCGGAATCACCATCTTAGCTGCATTCAACAAGTGGGTCCGCAGGGACTTCTTGTACCTGCTTATGGGGTAGTCCGTCAAATGCAGCAAGATCTGGGCTGGGTCAGTAAGAACCGGGTCCCCGGTGAGACGAGAAATTATGGCTAGTACACCTTCCCAGTATTCACGGATCTTGGAGCAAGACCACAGTATGTGCATAAGTGTGCATCGCTCGGTCCCGCACCTCCAACACTGGGGGTCAATCGAGGCTGATATTCTATTGAGTCTATCGGGGGTGTAGTACCAGCGGGTCAGGACCTTGTAGCTGGACTCCTGGACTCTGGTGGCCATAGAGGATCTGTGAGCGAGGGATGCAATCTTCTCCCTCTGTGCTTCATTAAACTCCGTCCCTAAGTCGGCTTCCCATTCCCTCCAAAATGACGGGGGGCTATCTCGTTCTCCCACCAGCTGCAGGTACAATCTCACTTTTTAAAAGACTGGGGAATAGTGGGAGGTCCCGGTTACTTATGGACCAGGAGGTCCTTTTTCCATGTCATCTCTGCAAGATCGCCCTCTACAGGCCGGTATCCCAAGTGTCATGAATGTTGGAAGCGGGGTGTGTGACATACTCGTAATACCCATTTTACAGGTGAGTACTCACAAAATGGTATTTTTCGTGTTACAGCTGATTCTACTAGAGCTATTGGTGCTTCCTGGGCTTTTCAGCACCAGGTCTCTGTTGAACAAGTTTGTAAGGCAGCTACTTGGTCTTCTGTTCATATCTTTACAAAGTTTTACAAGGTTGATTTTAGGGCCTCAGCCGACGCGGCTTTTTGCCGAAAGGTGCTTCAGGCGGTAGTGAAATGAACTACATGCTGTTCCGCACTGGGGAGCCCGCCCTAAATGGACACTGCTTTTGGATGTCCCAACTGTCATCACTTCTGGGACGACCTGGACTGAATATAGTGAAAAATACAATTCTGTGAAACTCACCTGTAGAATTGTTTTGGAATATATCCAGTCCAGGTCGTTCCACCCCGCCCTTTGTTCATTATCTCTTGTTTGCCTGTTATGGTGATTACATTTTATATTGGACCGTTGTCCTTAGTTTTTTGTTGGAGAGAGTACATGCTGAAGCTATGTGAGTTAACATGGTTTCTTGGCCTCCCGGCCTGTCTCCTTTTACTGCTTTTTGTCACTCTGGGAATTCTATGGAGACAGATCATTTTATAGGGGGCCGGGAGGAGTTACAGCTCTGGACCTTGCAGTAACTGCGCCACCTGGTGGCGGACTATCCAGCTATCATCACTGCTGGGACGACCTGGACTGGATATATTCAAAAACAATTCTACAGGTGAGTTTCACAGAATTGTATTTTTTAGCAAGTCCATATGCTCTGTACAGAGCAGCCAAACTTCTGATTGAGGGCAGCTGCTCTGCCTACTGTTCAGTCTCAAGTGTCACACCAGTAGAATATGGCAACAGTGTCATGTTCTTGGGCACCTCCTGTGCATTTATTCACTTACTTACAGGAAAGCACAGGGAGATGAAAAACAGCTCGCACATAGTTTCTTCTCACCCTTGACTGGAGTTTATGCACTCATAAATGAAGGTGCACATCAATTTGGACTGTTTTGGGGAAAAGAAAACCCAGCCACAGTTGCAATGCCCTCTAAAAGTTCTTGTTATCTGCCTGCTTGTTCTTCCACCCATAATACTTATGAATAACAGTAGTGAACGGGAACTGGTGCAGGGATCATAACTGTAACATGGCAAAGTAAAAGCTTGTCCCAGATCGATGGCTCTAAACAAAAATGAAACGAATATGCTGCTGCAGTGACCCCACTATCCTTGAGATGGTGCAAAAAGCGGGAATCTGCACAATACAAAGGTAGGAGTGGGGTACGAATTAAAGGGGAAACCTTAAGTGCTCCTCTGAGTTCCCTGGGGTCCACGGCTTAGTTAAAACCCTGCAAGGCAATATGACTGTGCTACCGTTTCCATTTCCCCTTCCCCATATTTTCCCCTCTTTCCCATTTCTCTTCTCTCTCTTCACTATACTTAGACTTTCTTCCTTTTCTCTCTTTGTATTGTTCCTTAAACCGGACCAACATCTGCTTTTTTAACGGGTGTTGGTCCCGCTGTATGTTCATTACAACAAGCTCAGGGGGGAATCCAGAATGCTGGAGCCCCCCTCGCAGATAGCCTCCCAGAGCGCTCGTAAATCTTACCTTCATTAAGAGCCAGTGCCGGGAAAGGAGCCGTTGGCCGGCACAGAGGACGCGACTATCACCGGCGTGACCACCTGGCGGCCAATTGCGGGACTCCTTTTCCTGAAGCTGGCTCGTAATGAAGGTTGATATTATGTGTGCTCTGGGAGGTTATCTGTGAGGTGGGCTCCATCGGAGAGAGAAAAGGAAGAAAGTAAATCAACGTTAGCCCCATAGACTCATTTCTTATATAGAGATTTGCATAGGTGTGACAGTGTGGAGCTGCTGCGGGCACAGCACGTCTGCTACAACATTTATGCCATTTATGCCAACATTTATGCCGACAAAATCTCATTCAATTGACCGGCATTAACAAAATAACACAACCCAAGGGCAAAATGCCTGCTCCAGGAAACAGAACAGAGGCTGAAAACCCTAAACCATGGTATCCAGACCGAAATACATGGCCCGTTATACAAAGGAAAAAATACCATTTTGTGAGTACTCACCTGTAAAATGGTTATTACGAGCATGTCACACACCCCACTTCCCCCGCCCTTTTTTGTTCTAAGGGATCCTTTATATGGTGATTATTATTTTCAAACTATTTTTCAATCATCAAATATAATTTGCTCTTCACTGCTTTTTAAAAAGACTGAGGAATAGTGGGAGGAACCCATTACTTATGGACCAGGAGGGGCTCCTTTTTCCATGTCATCTCTGCAGGATCGCCCTCTACAGGCCAGGTTCCCAAGTGTCATGAATATTTGGAAGTGGGGTGTGTGACATACTCGTAATAACCATTTTACAGGTGAGTACTCACAAAATGGTATTATTCCTAGTATGTCACACACCCCACTTCCAAATATTCACGACACTTGGGACATCCAATAGCAGTGTCTATAATGAGTGGGGATCCCCAAAGAATAATGCATAACTTAAATTACTGCAGCTTTCAGAATTTTGCGGCCAAAAGCAGCATCCGCTGAGGCCCGCACATCAACCTTGTAAAACTTAGAAAAAGTATGCACAGAAGACCAAGTCGCAGCCTTGCAAACCTGTTGAACAGAAGCCTGGTGCTGAAAAGCCCAGGAAGTTCCAATAGCACGAGTAGAATGAGCGGTGACACGAAAAGGGGGAACCTTCCCCTTAGCCAAATAGGCCCCAATGATGGCCTGACGTATCCACTTACTAAGGGAAGATTTGGCAGGAGCAAAACCCTTCTTGGGCTCAGAAGGCACAACAAAAAAAGGCATCCGTCTTGCGGAAGGCCGAAGTAGTAACTAAATAATACTTAACACAACGAACTACATCCAAAGAATGTAAGACCCTTTCCTTGTCGTTACTAAGTTTAGGACACAAGGAAGGAAGAACTATATCCTGATTTAGGTGGAAAGCAGACACCACCTTAGGAAGGAAATCCGGTTTAAAACGGAAAACAACCTTATCTTGATGCCTCTCAATATAAGGGGCTAGAATAGACAAAGTCGCCAGTTCAGAAACTTGGCGGACAGAAGTACTAGCAACCAAAAAGGCAACCTTCTGAGTAAGAATAGGAAGAGGAATATTCTGCAAGGGTTCAAAGGGAGCGGCCTGCATAGCTGAAAGCACTAGGTTAAGGTCCCAAACAGGAAGTATAGGCTTTCTGGGAGGCCGCACATGCGCGACTCCTTGGAAAAAAGTCTTAACCAAAGGATGAAGAGCAAACGACCTTTGAAAGAAAATAGCCAAGGCAGAGACTTGCCCTTTCAAAGTACTAATCTGGAATCCCATATCCAGACCTCGTTGCAGATATTCCAGAATTCTAGGAATAGAAAATACTCTACAGGGCAAAGCCTTGGATTCACACCAATCAATATAGGGTCTCCAAGTCCTGTAATAAATGACAGAGGAAGACCTCTTCCTAGCTCTAATAAGAGTCTGAATAACCACATCAGAAAGACCTTCTTCTTTCAAGATGGAGACTTCAGCAGCCATGCCGTCAAAGCCAGCGTTTGTAAATTGGGGTAACAAAGTTGACCCTGAGTGATGAGATTTGGAAGAGGAGGCAGATGGAAACGATCCACTGCCAGCCTTACGACGTCTGCGTACCACAGACGTCTTGGCCACCTTGGCGCCACCAGAATTGCTGGCGCCTCCTTCAGTGCTAACTTGCGCACCACCTTGCTGATCATGGAGAATGGGGGAAACAGATATAGGAACCCCAGATCCTTCCAAGCCAGAAACATGGCATCCGCTGCCACTGCCAGAGGATTCTGGGATAGAGACACAAAAGCTGGAGCTTGTGATTGTGGCGAGAAGCAAACAGCAACTGTGGAATCCCCCACTTGTGACAGAGGAACTGAAAGACCCTTGGACTGAGAGACCATTCTCCCTGGCGAGAACATCCCCTGCTCAGGGAGTCTGCCTCCACATTCTCTATCCCCGGAATGTAAACTGCTGATATGTAGGGAACATTGATCTCTGCCCACTGAAGGATCAGAGACACTTCCCGGAGGGCACCCCAACTGCGAGTCCCTCCCTGGTGATTGATGTATGCAACAGCTGTTCGGTTGTCTGACCGAATCTGAACTGGCAGACCCTGTAAGAAATGGGTCAGTCGAAGTAGAACAAGATGTATGGCCCGAATTTCTAATACATTGATTGGAGAATGAGCCCCGAGGCCCCCACAATCCTTGGAACTGATGCTTCTTCCAGAAGCCCCCCCAGCCCACCAGGCTGGCATCCGTGGTAACAAGTTCCCAACACGGAATCAGAAATGACTTGCCCTTCTGGAGGTTGAGCGATATTA
The DNA here is from genome assembly GCA_027917425.1 of Gastrophryne carolinensis. Taxonomy (NCBI): domain Eukaryota; kingdom Metazoa; phylum Chordata; class Amphibia; order Anura; family Microhylidae; genus Gastrophryne; species Gastrophryne carolinensis. The sequence goes on along the minus strand of CM051238.1, from coordinate 182,341,315 downwards.
ACCACCGCTGAAGGGACTGCAAAACGTGGGGAGACAATAGACAAGTCTGATTCAATGATAGTGGACACCTGTCCCACTTTGCCAAGAGGAAGAGCTGAAGTGTCCTTATGTGAAACTGGGCAAACAGGACTGCCTCGAATGTAGCTACCATCAATCCCACTAGTCTCATCCCTAGAAGGATAGACTGACGAGGGTTGGACAAGAATAGGCGAATCAAGTTCTGAATCAGAACCATTTTGGACTGAGGAAGAAAAACCCCGGCCTGAAATGTATCCAGAATCAGGCCCAGGAAGGGAATTTCCCTGGACGGACAGAGAGAGAATTTGGGGTAACTTATTACCCATCCGAACTTCTCTAGCGTAGAGACCACCATCCTGGTGTCCAGCTCTGATTGTTCGAGGGAGGAGGCCGCGATAAGAAGATCGTCCATAAAAGGCACAATGCGGATGCCCTGGACCCTGAATATAGCCGTCACTCCTGCCAGCATCTTGGTAAAGACTCTTGGGGCCGAGGTAAGGCCGAATGGCAGGGCCACAAATTGATAATGCTGGTCTTCTATCGATAACCTGAGAAATCTCTGGTGACCCGGAAAAATAGGAATGTGCAAATAAGCATCCTTGATGTCTATGGATGTCATGAAGTCCCCCTGACGGAGAGCATCGATCGTTGATCGCAGAGACTCCATGCGGAATTTTCTGAAACGGATAAATTGATTGAGTCTCCTTAGGTCTAGGATAGGCCGAACAGAGCCGTCCCTTTTTGGGTACCGTGAATAGGTTGGAGTAAAACCCCAAACCCCTTTCTGCTGGAGGCACTAGGCAGATGACAACCGTGTTTAACAGATTCGCTACTGCTGCCCGCAGTCCCTGCGCAATTGCCGGCATCCGGGACATGAAAAATCTGGGAGGAGGCCGGAACTCGAATTCCAGTTTGTAACCGGAAGAGACTACTTCCAGAACCCAATCCCTGAGAAGGATCAGACCAATAAAGCATTTCACAATTATCCAACTCACTTACCGGAACGGCCTGAGTCAAATGTTTCCTTTTAGCTGAGGCCTTCTTGGCCACAGAGCTAGACATTAATTTTTTAAGATGAGCCAATCTGGCACATAAATCAGAATGCGACTCACCACCCATGACAATATCACTGGGAGTACGGACAAGACATGGCGAGTAGGAGATAAGGCAGAAGCCGCAGACGCCGAAGCCTGTGCCCCAGTTTGCTGCATAATAGTTAATTGTATGTATCTACCTTTGCCTGAACCATACAGCTAGGGCTGGGAGGCATACAATATAACCAAACAGGTTTAAAGAGTATCAGACAGAAATAGAGAAATAAAGGGGCCGGGAGCAAACCCGGCTACCTGCAGCTTGAAGGAGAGTCATCTTCTGAATGCTTCGCCGACTGCAGAGACGAAAAGACTGAGGAATAGTGGGAGGAACCCAGTACTTATGGACCAGGAGGGGCTCCTTTTTTCATGTCATCTCTGCAAGATCGCCCTCTACAGGCCGGGTTCCCAAGTGTCATGAATATTTGGAAGTGGGGTGTGTGACATACTAGGAATATATTGGAAAGGGCCAGCCTTCTACATGTACACCATGTAAGATTCTATTCATTTCCACAGTGAAACAATTACTGCAGAAACTTGGTACACATCTCATCAGGCCTGCCATTCAAGCATTTGTTTCCCACACAGGGCCAGCTTAGGTTAAATAGGGCTTGAAGCATAAAGGGATGCCAATATACACATCAGCTGCTCCCTAAGCCCAGACACCAGATTAATGTGGTGCACATGCCTTGCATGAAATGTAATCTGTAGTGAAAGAAAAGCCGCGACCTCTATGGTGGACCTCTTTACCCTCTGATGAGGTCAGCAATAATAGGCCCTGTTTTTCTCAGACTACTAGGGCACTTTAAAATTGCAGGAGTCATAGGGAACAATGCATTGCCTGTGCAGGCTACTACCACAGATTGTGGTGACATGTTGACAAAGTAGCCACAAACAGATCTTAACTGACTTATGTGACCCCATAAGCAGTAAAAGTTGGCCAGAAGGAGGTCATTGCCATCTTTTTTACATTGGAGCTGTGTTATAATATATAAAAACTGGTGTGCCCAGTGAAACTGAACAAGCTTCTAATGAACAAGCTCTCTAACAAATAGGAAACTGAGTGGTGGTCATGTGATCCACCAGACCTCCCACAAATCCCCAGCATTGAAAAGCAGTGAACAAGAAACCGGGAGAATTTAACCACCCAAAACAAAAAACTGGTAACTATAACAATGATGACAATCACCATACCGGGGATCCAGAATAATGCAACAACAGGGTGGGGTGGAGCAGGACGTACTGTATACTTATAATACCAATTCTACAGGTGAGAATTTCACAGAATTGTATTATTCCAAGTATACAGTACGTTCTGCTCCAGATAGATTACTTACACTTGGGACATCCAATAGCAGTTTCCATAAAATAGGGTGGGATCCCCAACAAGAAAAAGGTAACAGCAGGCAGTTTAAACCACTGCCGCCTGTAAAACCTTGCGGCCAAAAACAGCATCAGCTGAGCCCCTAGCGTCAACCTTGTAAAACTTTGAAAAGGTATGAACAGAAGACCAAGTAGCGGCCTTGCAAACTTGTTCAACAGAAGCCTGGTGCTGGAAGGCCCAAGAGGCACCAATAGCACAAGTAGAATGAGCAGTAAGGCGAAAGGGAGGACTCTTCCCCTTAGCCGAGTAGGCCTGAATCACAGCCTGACGGATCCATTTGCTAATGGTAGACTTGGCAGGAGCCAAACCCTTCCTAGGACCAGAAGGGACCACAAAAAGAGCATAAGTCTTCCTGAAGCACGCAGTGACTACTAGGTAATACTTCAGACACCTGACCACATCCAAGGAATGCAAAACCCTTTCCTTAGCATTACTAGGAATAGGGCACAAGGAAGGAAGAACAATATCCTGGTTCAAATGAAAAGCAGACACCACCTTAGGCAGGAAATCCGGCTTAAGGCGGAACACCACTTTATCCTGGTGTCTCTCAAAGTATGGAGGCTGGATAGACAGAGCTGCCAGCTCAGACACACGCATGACCGAAGTAATAGCCACCAGAAAGACAACCTTGAGGGTAAGTACAGCCAGAGGAGCATCCTGAATTTGCTCAAAGGGAGCACCCTGCAAAGCAGACAAGACCAAATTCAAATCCCAAACAGTGACCATAGGTTTACGTGGGGGACGCACATGAGTAACCCCCTGAAAGAAGTCTTGACCAAGGAATGTTGAGCAAAGGACTTCTGAAAGAAAACAGACAGGGCAGAAACATGACCCTTCAAAGTACTGAGTTGGAGACCAGACTCCAAGCCTTGCTGTAAGAACTCTAGAACCCTGGGAACTGAGAACACCCGACAGGGAAGAGACCTAGACTCGCACCAGTCAATGTAAGCACGCCAAACACTATAATAGTTGGAAGATTAAGACTTCTTCCTAGCCTTCACCATGGTCTCAACCACAGAGGCAGACAAGCCTTTCTCCATCAAGAAAGAGGTTTCAGCAGCCAGGCCGTCAAAGCCAGAGTTTGTAAATTGGGATGGCGTAGGGAGCCCTGAGTGAGCAGATCTGGTACTGCTGGCAGGACGTACTGATCTACTGCCATCTGCACCACGTCTGCGAACCACACTCTTCTAGGCCACCTGGGGGCCACCAGAATCACTGGCACCCCTTCCAGAGCAATCTTGCGCAGGACCCTGCCCATCAGGGGGAATGGAGGAAAGACATACGGGAGCCGAAATTCCCTCCATGACATGGACAGAGCATCTGTGGCCAAGGCCAGAGGATCCTGAGACAGGGAGACAAAAGCCTGGAGCTTGTGATTGTGACGGGATGCAAACAGATCCTGTTACCCTGTTACCCTGTTGCAGAGGGACCACTCTCCCTGACGAGAGGTCCCCCTGCTCAGAGAGTCTGCCAGTAGATTCTCTGCCCCCGGGATGTACACAGCCGAAATGCATTGAACATTGGCCTCTGCCCATGTCAGAATTCGCGATACCTCCTGGAGGGCCCTCCTGCTCCGGGTCCCTCCCTGATGGTTGATGTAGGGTGAGCAGATCTGGTACTGCTGGCAGGACGTACTGATCTACTGCCATCTGCACCACGTCTGCGAACCACACTCTTCTAGGCCACCTGGGGGCCACCAGAATCACTGGCACCCCTTCCAGAGCAATCTTGCGCAGGACCCTGCCCATCAGGGGGAATGGAGGAAAGACATACGGGAGCCGAAATTCCCTCCATGACATGGACAGAGCATCTGTGGCCAAGGCCAGAGGATCCTGAGACAGGGAGACAAAAGCCTGGAGCTTGTGATTGTGACGGGATGCAAACAGATCCACATCTGGAAGACCCCAACGGTGACACAGGGACTGGAATACCCTGTTGCAGAGGGACCACTCTCCCTGACGAGAGGTCCCCCTGCTCAGAGAGTCTGCCAGTAGATTCTCTGCCCCCGGGATGTACACAGCCGAAATGCATTGAACATTGGCCTCTGCCCATGTCAGAATTCGCGATACCTCCTGGAGGGCCCTCCTGCTCCGGGTCCCTCCCTGATGGTTGATGTAGGGAACCGCCGTACTGTTGTCTGAGCACACCTGCACAGACAGGCCTCTCAGGTGATTGGTCAACTGCTCCAGTACCTACCTGATCGCCCACAGTTCCAGAATGTTGATGGGTAAGTGGGCCTCCTGAGGGCCCCACCTACCCTGGAATCGCAGAGACTTCCAGAATCCCCCCCCCATCCTGACAGACTGGCATCCGTGGTGACTGTCTCCCAGGAGGGGGCCAGGAAGGATCTGCCTCCCATCAAGTTCCTGTGGTCCAGCCACCAGGAAAGGGACCGTCGGACCGAGGGGGGAAGCACACAGATCCCGTCCAAGGACGTTGGATCCTTGTCCCATACTAATAGAAGGTGAAGTTGAAGGGGCCTCAAATGGAACTGAGCAAAGGGCACCGCCTCGAAGCACGCCACCATCAAGCCCACCAACTGCATTCCCTGCCTGAGGGAGGGCTGGGGGCACGGTAGCAGGAACCTCACCTGCGCAGTTAGAGCTTCCACCTTCTGCTGAGGAAGGAAAATCCTTGACTGAATCGTATCCAGAATCATTACCAGGAATGGGGTCACCAAGGAAGGGGACAGGGAGGACTTGGGGTGATTGATCACCCAGCCGAAGGACTCCAGGGTGGATACCACCAGCTGAGTGTCCAACTCTGCCTGTTGCAGAGACCGAGAGGTGATGAGTATGTCGTCCAGGTAGGGTAGCAAGCGTATGCCCCTTGACTGCACCAGAGACATCACCCCTGCCAACACTTTGGTGAACACTCTGGGAGCTGAGGTGAGACCAAAGGGCAGGGCCACAAATTGGTATGTTCATCTTCCAACGCGAATCTGAGCAACCTTTGGTGTCCAGGGAACACAGGGATGTGAAGGTAAGCATCTTTGATGTCCACCGATGTCATGAGATCCCCTGGGCGCAGGGAGCCAATGGCCGAGCGCAGAGTTTCCATGGGAAAACGCTTGTTTCTGACAAATTTGTTTAGTATCTTTAAATCCAGAATGGGCCTGACGGACCCATCTTTTCTGGGGACCGTGAAAAGGTTGAAATAGAACCCCTTGCCTCTTTCTCTTAAGGGGACACTGCAAATGACCCCCATATCCAGAAGGTCTTGCACGGCCTGCATCAAGACCTGAGCTGAGGCAGAGTCCTGGGGGATCCAGGACTTGACGAATCTTAGGGGGGGGGGGGACGCACAGCAAACTATCTTGTAACCAGAGGACACTACCTCCTGAATCCACCTGTCTGAGACGTGCTGCCTCCAGACATGCGCAAAGTGCTGTAGTCGTCCCCCCACCCCGATGGGCGAGGGTGCCCCATCATGCCTGGGGAGGCTTGGGAGAGGGTTTTGGTTTAGAGCCCCAGGAGGCGCCGGGGCGTCGGCCACTGTTCCTGCGCCAGGAGTCTGTACGAGCCCCCGCGAAGGACACCCCTTTGCCCTGCTTAGCACCGCGGTAGGGGAGTGAAGGGGGCCCCTGGCCCCGAAAGGGCCGAGACTGCCGCCTGCACTGGGGTAACTTACCTCCTTTAGCAAAAAGGTCTAGGCGATCTCCAAACAGGCATAGCCCCTTAAATGGAAGCCCAGTAAGGGCCCTCTTAGCAGCGTTATCAGCGGCCCACTGGCGCAGCCACACCGCGCGGCGTATAGCTACCGCCAAGGCAGAGGTTCTGGCACACATCCTAATGGCATCATCCAAGGCAGATAGGATAAAGTTCACAAACATATCACAGTTAGACAGCGCATTACATGTATCAGGTTGCCCTTCATCAGACCCATCAAGTACAATTCTGATCAGGGTCCTGAGCGCCACAGACGTAATGGCCGAGGCGCAAACTGGGCGCAGCGCCGCCCCCACAAACGCAAAAGCATGGTATGCTAATTGGTCAATGCGCCGGTCCTCAGCATCCCGCAGCGTAGTAGTGTCAGGGGAGTGCATAATAGAGGTGTTAGACAACCCTAGAATAGGAGCATCGACCTCAGGGGGCGACGACCAGCACTTGGAGGAGGAAAGGGATACTTTCTGTCCCAACTCTTAGGTATGCCGGGAAGTCTACTGGGACGTTCCCACTCCTTAAGCACGAGGTTATTGAAATGGGTTTGCTCAGGAAATTCCAGACGAGCTTTAGCAGTATGAAAAAGCTCCCCCCTTTGCCTGGGAGCCGCAACCGGGGGAGAGATAGACAAAACCTCAAATATTTGGACCAGCAGTCTGTCAGTATCATCCGGGGTCCAGGGGTCAGAGCCAGAATCGTCATGACCCCTTAGTCTCTCATCAGATGACCCCGAGTCATAAAACAGCTCCCCTTCGTCCGATGGGGGGTAGCCATACAGATGCAACAACTCCGCAGATTCCATAGGAGGCGGAGTGGCATCAGGAGTTAAGTGACGCTTAGGTATTAGCAATCAATCTTTCAACACTGGCCAGTCTAGCAGACACATCAGGTTGAGAATCCCCGCTTGTATGTAATTCGATGGGGGTGAGACTCAAGCTTGGGGGAGTAGGTGAAGTGAGACGAGGTGCAGGCCCAGCCACCGGAGGGGTGGGTTGCAACGTTGCGCAAGGGACACAGACCCGCGCATTGTCACCGCTGATAGGCGAGACCCCACAAGCTACACACAGCCGGGCTTGTCCCGAAGGAACCCCGGTCCCAATATCCTGGGATGCCTCCATATGGTGATTATTAGGCACAATATGCCAGTAGGGATTGACGCTATAAAGCAACCCTGGATGCCCCAATGACCGCTAAGGAAGTGGGAGTACTTATACTAGGCCCAACTACAAATACACCGGGCCGGGAGAAGCCACTGGATTCACCGGTCTGAAAGACACAATGAGAAGAAGGGTGTCAGAGTCATACAAGAAATAATGTATTAAAGTCGCCCGCAAGGGCACTTACAGACCGCGGGAGGAGGGACCGTTACACACGCGCGCGCAACTGTACAGGGAAAGGCGCCAAAAGAACCTCGGAGGGCGGGCCAGAGCAGGCCGTGACGCAGGGCGCGTCAAGCCAGGCCCCGCCCCCCCGAAGAGCGCGAAGTCCACAGACAAGCAGCCAATAGTAAAAAAGCAAGTCAGCGTGGCGGTTGACACACATATACTAGTCCCAACACACATACCAACAGGTGATATACACGAATCACGGTACACGCTCAACCACACCCCCCCCCCTTCTTTTCCTCCCGAAGGCTACGAGGAGAATGGGGGAGGATGGCGGCCCTTTGTGCAGGGCCCACCGCTACCGGGGCATGGGGCAGTAATGCGGGAGGGGCATCCCATAAAGGCTCACCATCGGCCTATACCGCCTACCCTTTGTTGGGGGACTGCGGTGGAGCAGCGCTCCTTAAGCACACATGGTGCTGCCTACCTTCACCCGACCAGCGCAGCCCAGGCTGGGAGGCACATCACATCAAGGACAGGTGGGAATAGTCCAACAGGGCCGCAGGCTTTAATAGCCCCGCTCACCTGCGACAGAGTGATAATTTCAGGTCTTCGCAGTCAGCACTGCAGAGAAATCTGGGGATTTGTGGGAGGTCCCCGGGTAGTGAGGGGCCGGGAGGAGCCTGTTTTGCATGTCTCTGCAGTGCAGCGCCATCTGGCGGAGGATAACCCAAGTGTAAGTAATCTATCTGGAGCAAGATGTACTGTATACTTGGAATAATGAAAAAGGAGATGCCCTGGTAACCACTCTGACAATGCTGGAGTGCCCACATTCACACTATTTTGAAGGGGTGTGAACTGGCAATAATCGGGCAATACGCTAGGTATCGCGTTACACTTATTACGATACGATATATCCTGATTCTGTCTCAAAGACAATATATTGCGTTTAGTACAATTTTAATTTAATTTAGAAAAAAAAAAACAAAAAAAAACAAAACAAAAAAAAAAAAAGAGTCCCCCCCTGGGCGTGAAAAATGGCGTGAGGCCCCCCCTTACCCAGCATAACCAGCCCGTACCAGCTATGGGGGCTTGTAGAACAGGGTGCAGGGTCCAGCTTTGGTGGCCCCTGGCCCTGCAGGCTATAAGGCTGCATAGGGGTTAATGGCAAGTCACCCGCTGGCCGCAAGTGACTTGCCAGATCCAGAGTCTTGTGAACTGGTATAGGGGTCACATAGATCCCTTACCAGTTCACAAAGGGTTGACAGTAAAGAAAACAACAGCACACAGAGAACATTTTTTTTACTTTACTCTCCTCCTGTGTCCCCCCTAATCTGATGACAGATGCGGTGATCGCTGGCCAGATCAGAGAATCTCCTGCCTTCCTGCATCTGAGAGCTGAGCCGCCGTGAGCCGGGATGATGTCACCCGCCCTGACCCCCAAAGAGAGAATCTATAGTAGAAAGAAAAAAACGATTCTAGTATCGTCAAATGAAATATTGCGATACTTGACAGAATCGATTTTTTCTGACACCCCTACAATTTTGTGTGCAATTGCAGATACGATAACCAGTAAATGGGAGTTCTAGAGGTGGTGCGGCACTCCTGTTCCTGCAAGAGTTGTTAATACTCTATTGGGCTGGTCACCAGGTGAGGCTGCCCTCCACATTGTCGTTTCCCTCCAGTAACTCACTCAGTGTCACAGGTATATTCAACCTTAATATCCACATGCGTAAACAAAGGTTCTCAGATTCTAAGCCAGATCTGGTGCACTACAGCAATGTGCAAGTCACAGACAGACACCTTGGACAATAGAATCTGCCCTTCATTTATGGACATCATTTTCAAAAGGTTAAGTTCTTCTCAATTTAATGTACATTAAAATGCATGTATTCAATTGGATGTCACCTTTGTCATAAAGCTGCATGTTCCACAGCTTTAATCAAGCACTAGCCTAGTTTTATCCTTTGATCACTTCTGAGAACAAACAAGATTGGGGAAAATACTTTGCTGGAATGCTACCAAATGCCTCTTCCTCTTTATGTGACAGTCAGTCTGCGGGCAGCACAAAGACTAAAGAGGAATGTGATTTACAAATGCAGAGACACCAGCTGGTGCACTGTCAGAAATAGCTGCACAAATACATGGATTAGAATTATTAGCATAACTTTACATAGAACTGGCTACAATCATTTTGAGAATCACATAATCACAATTATAATGCCCTAGCACCCTAAAGAGCCAGCAATCCAATGTTCAGCCTCACATTTATAGCATCTGCAGAAGTGAGTACATCCCTCACATTTGTGTAATTATTTTGTTATAGCCTATTGTATGATACCTTGATACAATGCGAAGTAGTCCGTGTACAACTTGTATAGCAGTGTAACTGTGCCCTTAAGATAACTCAACACACAGACATTAAGATCTAAACCCCTGGCAACAAAAGTGAGTACACCCCTAAGTGAAAATGGCCAAATTGTGCCCAGTTACCCATTTTCCCTCCCTGGTGTCATGCGACTTGTGTTACAACATCTCAGGTGTGAAAGGGGAGCAGGTGTGTTAAAGCGGTCCTTCACTCTGAATAAGAGTTTATCTTATATGTTTCCCACACCCTGTACAGATTGCTCACATTATAAATCATCCTACCTGCATCTACTGCATGTTATCTTTTAAACATCCAAGATGGCGGCTCATGGAACATCAGGGAACCTGCAAACAGGAAGTGCCTTCTGACTGTGCTGCTCTGCATTCTGGAATTGCTGACCTTTTCCTGACCCCAGCTCTGCTCTGTCTGAGCAAAGCACAGCTATAACCCACCCGCCTGTACTTTATCCCACTCTCCTCTCCTCATTAAATGTGATGCTTCTGAGTCAAGATGGCGGCGCCCGTATCCTAAAGCCCTGAACAGATTTGCAGCCCAGTGGGGGAAAGAATAATAAGTAAGTGACAAAAAACTTAAAATATATTAACTTTAGATGCTGGGGAATCGTTTTTTTAAGGGTTTGGGCTTTTCAATAAATGATGGTGAAGGTCTGGTTTAAGTTTCGCGTTATCGCTCTCACACTCTCTATTACTGGTCACTAGAAGTTCAACATGGCACCTAATGGCAAAGAACGCTCTAAGAATCTGAAAAAAAAGCAATGGCTGCTCTCATAAAAATGGCCTTGGCTATAAGATTGCCAACAACCTGAAACTAAGCTGCAGCACGGTGGCCATTACCATACAGCGGTTAAACAATACTGGTTACACTCAGAACAGGCATCGCCATGGTTAACCAAAGAAGTTGATAGCACATGTTAAGCGTCATATCCGGAGGCTATCTTTTCAAAATAGATGTGCAAGTGCGGTCAGCATTGCTGCAGAGGAGTTGTGTGGGCAGCCTGTCAGTGCTCAGCCCATACCTGGCATTCTGCAACAAATTGGTCTGCGAGGCAGTGTCCCCAAAGGCAGACTCTTCTAAAGATGATGCACAAAAATGCCCAGAGCAGCAGACTAAGGACATGGATTATTGGAATCATGTTATGTGGTCCGATGATACTAAGATAAACTTACGGTATATGGTTCAGATGGTGTCAAGCGTGTGGCAACCATGTGAGTAGTACAAATACTAGTGTAGCTCCACGATGTTCTCCACTGGCAACCTGTGAAGCTCTAGTGAACTTCACGCCAAAGAGTTAAAGTTCTGAAAATAATGGGGGCCACAAAAAATATTGGCACTTTGGGCATAATCTGGTCATTTTCACTTAGGGGTGTACTCGCATTTGTTTCCAGGGGTTTAGACATTAGTGGCTGTGTGTTGCGTGAGTTGTTTTGAGAGGGCACAACAAATTTACACTGGTATATATAAGCTGTACGCCAACTACTGTACATTGTGTCATGGAAAGGTATAAAATATTTTTTTAAAAAGTGAGATATTGTAGATGTATAGCCATAGGCATTAAAAACATGGACTTTGGACATGAAAAGAAAGACTAAATATTAGTCATGATTATTAATTGTTATTTTATAATATACAAAAATGGGGTCCTATATCTTATAAATGGCAGATTTGGTATCCTATTTTTTCCTATTTGATCATTGTGGAGACTGGATTAAACCCAGCATTGCTCTCCTTGCTGTTGTATAGGAGAGCACTTGGAAGTCGCTGTTCTCAGAAAAAAATGATCAGACAAGGTTCTGTCATGTGACCTGTCTAGATTTATTTGAGATTCAGTAGAGGTAAAGGATCACGTGGGCACAGACAGGAGTGTAGCTTTAAAAAGAAAGACTGAAGAACGGCCTGTTGAGGGTAAAATGTATCTGACTAACCTGCACATATAACATGATCTTCCCTATCTAAAGTTCAGCATCTGGACACTTTTACCATAAAAAAAACAGGTTTTCAGGACTAATCATTGAACCTTTGAAGGATCTAAACATGGGTCATAGTTTATTATAATACCACACATGAATACATATAAGCAATTGCTGCCATTATACCTGTAACATAAAAAACATAATTTTTCATAGCTAAAATACTTTTTTTATTCTTATTTACATTATATCTGCTGTTCACTCGATAGGGTGCAATAACAGTGCTCCATGCCATAGACTAGCCCAACATTTTTCCTACGTTATGTCCATCGTCATATAGTCTTACTAACCTCATTTAAAAAGGTCAAATTCTGTAAAACATTGTGTCATAATTCATGGAAATTCAAGCCATTATAATGTACCTAAAACGTGCCTTAACATAAAATATCATGTAAGCTATTCAAAAACACATCATGACATCATCTTCCGGTAATAAACGCTCTACTATGGGTGAAAAATGTCACAGAAGATTTAATCAATCACAAAGGGTATCAAAATATAATTCATCAACATTTGGTTTGCTTTTTCCCCACAAAATATAAAAACAAATTTCGGCCACCTAAGATTGTATTTGTAGTTGCTACACTGATCTGAGGAGAGGAAATGTGCTGCACTGCAAACACTGCAGATCTGATGCTTACCGTGTACAGCTCATTAAGTACTTTCATTAGATCCTCATGAAGCTGAAAAGCTATTTCTTTACTCTGTAATAAAATAAAAGAAAGTACTTTAAGTTACCGGTATATAAATATACTTTTCTGATCCTGCAAATATTTACACATTAGGGCTTAATCAATTCAATGCAGCTTAGAAATAACAGTAAGAACACACGATACCTAATATTTGTTTGCAACCCAACAAGAAATTAATAAAATAAAGAGAACACTCAAAAGCAATATGATAATAATGACAACAATCTGTTTCTGCTTGCAATCTCAATTCACCGGTAAAACAGGCAAAGATTTTAGTGATTCACCATAAAATCCTTTTCCCTCAATTGCAGTAAACTGTGAATAGGCTGTGAAGGTTGATCCTATTGGACACAAAGTTACAGTAAATAACTGCAGTAGCAAAGGCACAAAAATCTGTGGATATTTCCTCAGGAACCAAAAGGTCCTTTCACATCCCGCTTGCATTGTAATGGAGTAGGAATGAAAGTGAATTGTGCCCATAGAAATCATAAGCACCTTCAAATCTATGCACTGCATGAAGCATAAACTTTGAGAGCATTTATAATGTAGCCTCTCCTGACACCTTGGTTCTTCTTAGGTAGTGGTCTCAGCTATAGCTTCCCCATCTACAGGTACTGTTTACCTCCTATTCCTAAACAGTCTATAAGACCTTTTTTCTGCAGCATTGTGGCTGGCCCCTTCCTCCTGGTTCTTTCTATTCATCTATTAATTTGTAGGGCACTTGTGCTCTAACTTTTACTGTTATACTTTTTCAAAGTGGACCAAAACCAGATCTGGGTCCAGTTAGATCTAGTTCAGATCTAGGTCAGGTCGCTGGCTTCCAAGTCAACCCATCACTGACATTTAATAAGTGGACTTTACTGCTACATGAAGGAATACTGCTTAGATCCTGAATAGAATAGATTTTCCCGCTGCCAAGGCCTTTTTATACCCCCGATGTAGAGGTGGACTGCCCTTTCCCCAAACAGCACTCTGGGCAATACGAGTCTATAGACTAATGATACTGAGATTTTAATCGGTCCAACGCCCATTTTCCAACAAATGGGTGCTGGACAACTCTGAAACAGGCTTGGGGGGCCATCCAGATTGCAGGAGCCCCCACAACAAAAGATATGCAAGAGGCCTCACGACTCGCTCCTGGCAGCTTTCCCTTTTCTGACAGTGGCATTTTACTGTGGGATTCTGTTTTAGGTGAGTGAAACTCTGCATTGGGGGGGGGGGGGGGGGGGGCAGCAATCTGGTTGTCCTGTTTGGAGGTTTTGGGTTGACTTGCAGGTTACTATAGCAAGGTTTGGACAAGGATCTAGAGCCAAGGCCTTTTCTGCCTTTTACCATATCACTCCTAGGCCCTGAACAGTACTGGGGAAGTATTAGTGAGGTGTTTCAAAATGACTTTGGCTATTCTGCAGTTAAAACAAAGACTAATGCTACTGGGGCTAGCAGTCATAAAATGTAAATGTCAAAGGGCATTCTTCCATATGCAGCGGTTGCTGTGGGAATTATTGACGGAAACCCTATAAAACTAAGCTACAGTAAAAGAAGGAAGGAGCAATCAACAGAATGCTTTGATATGGTGCGGCATCCCTCTGCTCTCCATGCAACTGCCAGAAGACGTTCAGGTCTAGCATGGTGCTTAGCGCAGGGACTAAGTACCAAAATAGAGTGGTCTGCCAATTGCCGACACAATTACAGCTGGATCCTGGGTCTGGCCCAGTATATCAATGTGGACATCTTCATTTGGGATTAACCCTAGAGAAGGGATTCAACTAGATCTGGAGTTATTTGGAAGCTGTAGTATAGCTGTAGTTTTTTTCACTCTTTAAGACCTCATGTGACTGACAAACACAGCTTTAGATAATGCCATTGTATAGGGCTGTTTAAAGAGAAACATTACAGGTATTGGGGAGTTAATAAAAACTCCCCAAACCCGGCTTGCTCGGCCCCCTGCCCCTCCGGTTTCACAACTTTTGACTTACCTGTTTGGTGGCACCGCGCTCCGGCATCCCTCGTTCCCACTATATCTCCGTAGGGCAGCACCATCTTGCTGGCATGTTTTTTGCTGCCCCTCAGATATTGTGCATGCGCAGTGCCCCTGCATAGGCTGTAATGACATGGCGCAAATCCCACAATATTTGAAGAGCGGTGAGGGATATTTGAAGAGGGACAGCGAAGGGTAAGTACGGCTTTCAGCCTTCACTCAGTGATGGCTAAGGGGGGGGTGAAAAGGGTCCAGGAATGCTGCCAGATTTCGTCGTTTTAGATAACGCCAACATCCAAAAGGCAGTGAGGGAGAGGCTTTTAGAGAAGGACAGGTCTGATGTTCCTCTTTAAGGACAACCCCTAAAAAAGATTTATGTTTGTAGGCTTGCCTTTGCTAAACTAGACAAACTAAACTAAATTATTTTGTCAGCAATGTAACAAGTGTAGTTACTAAATCATAAAGAAACCTGACAGAATGAAGTAATTTAACCAAGCATCTATATCCCCCCCCCAAGGCATAACGTACAAAAAGAGCAGCTTTACAACATATAAAGTGTTGTTTGATATAATAGAATTTATCAGGGTCAAAATAATCCCCCGGCTTTTGATGATACATTTCCAAATACGCTCAAGCCTGCCAAGACAGCAACATATGGGGTTCAGACACCTTTAAAATGTTGTGTTTAAAGTAAAAAAAAATTCAAGTGGATAATAAAAACGGCATTTAAAAAAAGTGGAACAAAATAAATATAAAATTTTTAAAAACACACATTCCAAGATGGTCACATCACTTGTCGCTTCCAGGCTCATGTTATCCTGTAAACTGCACCCACACAAATGAACTAATGCTTTCAGAGGCTGCCAGCCTCTCGTCATAAGTGAGATAATAGGAGACGCGGCATACACGATGTTTAAATTACCTAAGCATTGTATTCATGTTAAGGAGCTACATAAAAAAGAAAAGCTGCGCATTCTTAACCAAATATGGCCTACAACAAAATGATCATCTGTAAAAAAAACATTCTCTTCTGATGAATAAGTGGGTGTGTTTATGGCGCATGAAAATATTGTATGCACTCACATAAAATGTGTAGATAAAAGCTGAATTGAATATATTCTATTTATTTAAGAGAACCTCTTATCCCACATAAAATCTGCATTTCTATATCATATGGCTTTATCAGGTAGGTGTACATCCCCAAAACATTATACCAAGCTTCCCACTCTGATCCTACTGCCTGGAATGGGTGACCTATAAGTATTAACACCACAGTTTAAACCTTGCTTGGGGGGGGGGGGGGGGGGGGGTCTCCAAAATATGGTGGACTCGATTTAGAATGCAGTTGCTGTGAGAAATCCCTGTGTTTGCTTGCTATCCTTACTGATCCAGGTATCCCGTGGTGCATGTCCGGGCTGCAAAGGCATTCCTGGCAGCCCTGCCCGGAGCCTGGCCCATTTGATGGAGCTCTATGCCAGACTCTGATGACAAAAAAGTTCTATGCTCTTCGCTCATGTGCATGACCTAGAACTAGGATTGGAGGAAAGCCAGTGTATATGATGTGGGATTGCCGGATAGGTAAAACCCTTCAAGTGGACCAAAACCCACCCTGGAGTCTATGAGATGTCCACGCAGGCATACGCTCTCCTCCCGGGGCATCCAGATTCAGGATGACCCACTGTGTAAACCCCCGGTCGCCCGGAAACTCACCACCTTTCCGGGTCTAACGCATGCGCAAACAGAGGCCACATCCCCCCTATCCCTTTAGCAGGACGCGTGCCTGCGCCAGGCATTTATGAATAGCCGGTGCGGGCGTGCTGCCTGTTAAAGGGTAGCGGGGGATATGCACGCCGAGCATGCTGACTGGGCGAGAAGCTCCACATGCGCCGTAAGACTGAGGAGTGACTGAGTGAGATCTGATGAGTGACATCAGGTGATCTGGGGGTTTCACACAGCGGGACACCACCGATCGGGGGGGGGGGGCCCAGGGGCAAGGGCTAAAACCAAGACAGACAAAATCCTGGGTTTTGGTCCACTTTAATGGTGTGCCCCCTTTCACTCCTCCTGCAAAAGGGGGAAAGGGTTTTTAACAGATACTATATACAATTTAATTTAAAGAAAATTCTGCAATGTAAAAGTAATCCATCAGCCTTGAAAACAAAGGAGGACTTTCATCGTTAATATTCCTCTAGCCAAAAATCTAATATTCCTCTACTCAAATCTATCCTTACTGTGAATTTTTAGCAGTAAAAAGGTCAAAACAAGGCATGCATAAAACGCACAAAGGGACATTAAACTCCACTAAAAGTAACATTCGACAAAATATACAGGGGAAATTCACAATGAATAATTTAGGTTTCAAAATAAAAAAGGTCACAAATAAAAGTGCTGCCCCCATAACAATAAATAAATAAAACAAGAAATATTTTTTATTAATATAGGAATCTACCAATCGAAATACCGACCCCACCACCACCATTACAGTGAGCTGACCTATACTAAATATTCACCTTGTGTTCATTTTCATTTAGTAATGCAACCGACCTACATAATGTAGCAGACATGGCCAAAACATAGCAGGGAAAGCTGTGAAGCTGAAAGTTAAGTCTGAGATTTCTTGCCATTGTGGTTTCCTGCGCGTGACGTGATGGCAAAGCATCACTTTTCATTGAATGATTTAAAGAGGAAGCCCAATTTAACATAGCAGCCATGCACTTAAACTGGACCAACACCTGTTTTTACTTTAATGGGTGTTGGTCCCTCTGTCAGCTGGCTTCATTACGAGCAAGCTTCAGAAAGGAGTCCCACGATTGGCCGACAGGCGGTCACGGGGGCAGGTCCTGCTGGTGGCCGGCACAGAGGACATGACTACATCCCCTGTGGCCGCCCGGCGGCCAACTGCAGGACTCCTTTCCTGGAGCTGGCTCGTTATGAAGGTGAGTTTTACGAGCGTTCTGTTCGGTTAGGTGCGAGGGGGCTCCAGTGCTCTGGATGCCCCCCGAGCTTCTTCTTATTAGCAGACAGAGGGACCAACACCAATTAAAGTAGTAACGGGTGTTGGTCCGGTTTAAGTGACATTTGGACCGGAGTAACACACCAGAACAGTAACGCAGGTGCACAAAAATACCATTTTGTGAATACTCACCTGTAAAATGGGTATTATAAGTATGTCACACACCCCGCTTCAAGACATTCATTACACTTGGGTATACTGACCTGTAGATGGCGATCTTGCAGAGATGATAACAAAAAAAAGGTCAGACCCTCCCGGCCCATAAATACCTGGGACCTCCCACTCATTACCCAGTATAAAGATAGCAGTAAGATCAAGGGACCAGGAAAGCCAATTAAAACAAAGATTCACCATATCAAGGATCCAGAATACAAAAGGGCAGGGTGAAGCGGGGTGTGTGACATACTTCTAATACCCATTTTACAGGTGAGTATTCACAAAATGGTATTATTCTAAGTATGTCACACACCCCGCTTCAAGACATTCATTACACTTGGGACATCCAATAGCAGTGTCCATAAAGGGCGGGGTTCCAAAAACACAGGCACAAACTTAAACCACTGCAGCTTGCAGAACTTTGCTGTCAAAAACAGCATCCGCTGAGGCCCTAACATCAACCTTGTAAAACTTGGAAAAAGTGTGAACCGAAGACCAAGTAGCAGCCTTACAAACCTGCTCAACAGAAGCCTGGTGCTGGAAGGCCCAGGACGCCCCAACAGCACGAGTAGAATGAGCAGTAACACGAAAAGGGGGAACCTTCCCCTTGGCAGAATAGGCCCCAACAATGGCCTGGCGAATCCATTTACTAATGGAGGACTTGGCAGCAGCCAAACCCTTCCTAGGCCCAGAGGGCACCACAAAAAGGGCGTCAGTCCTACGAAAAGGAAAAGTAGCCACCAAATGGTACTTCACACAGCGAACCACATCCAAAGAATGCAAAACCCTCTCCTTGTCATTGCTGGGCTTAGGACACA
The DNA here is from genome assembly GCA_027917425.1 of Gastrophryne carolinensis. Lineage (NCBI taxonomy): Eukaryota > Metazoa > Chordata > Amphibia > Anura > Microhylidae > Gastrophryne > Gastrophryne carolinensis. The sequence continues at coordinate 182,322,822 of CM051238.1, read as the reverse complement.
AGGAGGGAAGAACAATATCCTGATTCAAATGAAAAGCAGAGACCACCTTAGGAAGGAAATCTGGTTTGAAGCGGAAAACAACCTTGTCCTGATGCCTCTCAAAGTAAGGAGCCTTAATAGACAAGGCTGCCAACTCCGAAACACGTCGAACGGAAGTGATGGCAACCAGAAAAACAACCTTCTGAGTAAGCGTAGAAAGTGCAATATCCTGCAAAGGTTCAAAAGGAGGACCCTGCAAGGCAGACAAAACCAAATTCAAATCCCAAACTGGGAGCAAAGGCTTCCTAGGAGGCCGCACATGCGTAACCCCCTGGAAAAAGGTCTTAACCAGAGGATGAAGGGCAAAGGACTTTTGAAAGAAAACCGCCAGGGCAGAAACCTGCCCCTTCAGCGTACTAAGCTGCAAACCTTGGTCCAGACCATGTTGCAGAAATTCCAAAACCCTAGGGATAGAGAACGCCCTGCAAGGCAAGGCCCTGACCTCACACCAATCAATATAAGACCTCCAAGTCCTATAATAGATGGCAGAGGAAGACTGCTTCCTAGCCCTAACCAGAGTCTGAATGGCAGCATCAGAAAGACCTTCCTCCCTCAAGATGGAGGTTTCAGCAACCATGCCGTCAAAGTCAGCGTTGGTAAATTGTGGCCCCTGAGTGAGCAGATCCGGCAGAAGGGGCAGGTCTAACTGATCCTCCGCCAACCTTACCACGTCTGCGAACCACACCTGTCTTGGCCACCTTGGAGCCACCAGGATTGCTGACGCGCCTTCTAGGGCAAGCTTGCACACCACTCTGCCCACCATGGGAAACGGAGGGAACAGGTACCGAAACCCCAGATCCCTCCAGTTCAGAGACATGGCATCCACTGCCAGAGCCAGTGGATCCCACGAGAGAGACACAAATGCCGGAAGCTTGTGATTGTGACGAGAGGCAAAGAGGTCCACCTCCGGAGACCCCCACCGTTGGCAAAGCGACCGAAACACCTTGGGGCAGAGCGACCATTTCCCCCGGCGAGATGACCCCCTGCTCAGGGAGTCCGCCTCCGTGTTCTCCACTCCCGGAATGAACACCGCCAAGATGCATGGGACATTGCTCTCTGCCCAGGCAAGGATCAAGGACACTTCCCTGAGGGCACGCCTGCTGCGAGTCCCTTCCTGGTGATTGATGTAGGCGACCGCCGTCCAATTGTCCGACCGAACTTGGACCGGTAGGCCCCGCAACTGATGAGTCAAGCGAGCCAGAACCAGCCTGATGGCTCTCAACTCCAGAACATTGATGGGATCGTGAGCCTCCAGAGGCCCCCACAGTCCCTGAGACTGAAGATCCTTCCAAAATCCCCCCCAACCTGACAGGCTGGCATCCGTGGTTACCGTCTCCCAACGAGGAGTCAGAAAGGACCTGCCCCTTGTCAGATTGCTTGGTTTCAGCCACCACCGAAGGGAACGCCGCATCCGGGGGGACATCAGAAAGGACTGATCCAATAACAGCGGGGACCTGTCCCAGGCCGCCAAGAGATGGAGCTGGAGCGTCCTTGTGTGAAACTGGGCAAAGGGAACCGCCTCGAACTACGCCACCATCAATCCCACAAGTCGCATCCCTAGCCGGATGGACGGACGGGGAATGGTTAGAAGACGCCGAGTCAATTCCTGAATCAGAAGAACCTTGGCCCGGGGGAGAAACACCCTGGCCTGAGAAGTATCCAGCCTGAGAAGTATCCAGGACTTGGGATAGTTCATCACCCAACCGAAACTCTCCTGAGTGGACACCACATTCCTGGAATCCAGCTGCGCCTGACTGAGGGAAGACACCATGATGAGAAGATCGTCCAGATAGGGCACGATGCGGATACCCCTGGCCCTGACGATGGCCATCACTCCTGCCAACACCTTGGTAAAAACCCTTGGAGCCGAGGTAAGGCCAAACGGAAGAGCCACAAACTGAAAATGTCGATTGTCCACGACAAACCTGAGGAATCTCTGGTGTGCCAGAAATATTGGAATATGCAGGTAAGCATCCTTGATGTCTATGGATGTCATGAAGTCCCCCTGACGCAGTGAGTGGATGGCTGAGCGCAGAGTTTCCATACGGAACTTCCGGGGACGAACAAACCTGTTGAGCAACTTCAAATCCAGAATGGGACGAACGGATCCGTCCTTCTTGGGCACCGTGAACAAATTGGAATAGAAGCCCAGACCCCGGTCTGAGTGGGGCACCGAGAAGATGACAGCCATGTCCAAGAGACTTGCTACTGCCACCTGAAGCCCTGGGCGGCCAGAGGATCTGACAGCACCCGAGAACTGAAGAATCTGGGAGGGGGCCGGAACTCAAACTCCAGTTTGTAACCGGAAGACACCACTTCCTGAATCCACCTGTCCGAGACCTCTTGAACCCAAACCTGGGAGAAGAGTAGCAGCCGCCCCCCCACCCGCAAGGGTGAGGGCACCCCCTCATTGTTGAGCCGGCTTGGCAGCAACTCTGGGCTTGGAGCCCCAACTGTGTCCTGGACACTTCTGGACGAGGGGAAAGCCGAACCCCTGCCGACTCTAGCCCAACGAAAGGACTGAAAGAAGGAAGCCGCCCCCCGAAAGGGGCAACGCCGCTTCTTACGCTGAGGTAACTTACCTCCCTTTGCCACCGAATCCAATTTTTCTCCAAAGAGCCACAACCCCACAAAAGGAAGGGCCGTGAGCGACTTTTTGGACACAAATTCAGCCGCCCACTGGCGTAACCAAACCGACCGGCGGATAGCCACAAGCAGAGCCGCAGCTCTGCTACACATCACCAAAGTGTCGTCCAGGGCGTACAGTACAAAGCATAAGAATAACTCACAGCGCTTAAGGTCAGCAAACTCCTCACTAGCCGGGTCAAGCCCGGACGAGGTCAACAATCCTCTAACAACCGACCTGGCAGCAACCAGTACAAGCGCAGAAGCACAAGCCGGCCACAAGGCCGATCCAACAATGGCAAAACCATGACAAGCCATCTGGTCAATGCGTTTATCCTCACCATCCTTGAGAGTAGTGCACTCCGGAGAATGGAGGACTGAGGCGCTGGACAACCCCAAAACAGGAGCATCCACCTCGGGGGGAGACGACCAGTGCTTCAATGCGTCCGCCGGAAAGGGATATTTCTTGTCCCAACCCGGTGGGACACCCGGAAGCCGCATCGGCCTCTCCCATTCCTTGCGAATGATACCATCAAAATGCTTTTGATAAGGAAATTCCAAGCGGGGCTTCGTCTCTTCAAAGAACTCCCCCTTCAGCGGATGAGCCGCCTCGGGGGAGAAATAGCCAGGACCTCAAACACCTGAGCCAGGACCCTGGATGTATCCAAGGAATCCCCCAGGCCCTGCTCGGTATCAGCGCCCACAAACTGCTGATCGTCGGAGTGATCAGACCCCTCATACAGCTCCCCTTCCTCACGTGGGGAGCAATCAGACCAATCCAGGGAGTCAAAGTCCTCCCTATCAAAGGCCTGCGCAGCCGAATACAAATGTTTCCTCTTTACCGTGGCCTTTTTGACGACGGCACTAGAAAACAATTTTTCAAGATTGGCCAATCTGGCACACACCTCAGATTGCGACTCCCCGCTAATGACCCCATCACACGCACGTGTCAGGCGAGGGGGAGACGGGGAGGAGACCGTTGGAGCAGAACCAGACGCCTGAGATACGGTCTGCCGCGTAGTATCCCGCTGCGCACAGGGTACACATAGAAATACATCATCCCCCAAAAGGGATACCCCACACCCCAAACACAGCCTGGATTGCCCCGAGGGGGGCACAAGCCCAGTATCCGGGGAAGCCTCCATATGGTGATTTTTTAGTACTATATATAATAAATGTGTACAACGCTCTTATATTGTTTGGGAATTACGCAATTATGCCACCCGGGATGCCCCTTTAGGTCCCGAGTGGGAGGATTTTTGGGCCAGCTAAATTTTTAACCAGGGACCTGGACCGGGAGAGCCCCCCTTTAATATGATTAATGGTCCACCTGGAACACAAGCACACACTCAGACCATGCAATGTATAGAAGCCAAAAACAAATGATAGTGACGGCCATCAGGCCCCTCACCAGACCTTCGGTAACGCAGGTAACGACACGCAGTGTGCAGTAGGAGGAGGGAGGGAGGGAGGGCGGGCGCGGTTCGCGCGTCGCACCCGGCCCCGCCCCTCCCCTGTCTCTCCCGGCCAGAAGCCGGTACGTGAAGCCGCGCTCTCAGCACGGGGGCAGGCCGTAGGCGCGCGCGAGCGCCCGGACCCGCCCCCCCCCTATCCGGAGGAGAAGAAGCCCTCATGGGCTCGCCGCCGCCATTGCGGGCGGCACTCTTAGTGCGCCGGAGGCCGGCACCGCGGGACCTTGACAGTGAAGTGAAACACTCACACGTAAACACACACGAAAACAGGAATCCATAAGGGACCCCCCCCCCCTCTAAGGGTACCTGGGAGAGGGGGAATCCATGCCAGGGAAGGGCCAAGGGACGGGGCATCCCAAACCGGGATCACCAACCCGGATAGCAGCCTATCCCTTGTTATGGGGTCTCACAGCTCCTAAGCACCACGGGTGCCAACTACCTTTGCCTGGACCAGCAGCCTAGGCTGGGAGGCAGGGAATAATAAACAAGGGGATCCGGGCAGAAATAGAAGAGTAAAAGTGGTCGGGAGTCATCCCGGCTACCTGCAAGGAAGAGACATCACCTTCTGACTTTCTCGCCTCTGCAGAGATGAAGACTGGGGGGGGGGGTAATGAGTGGGAGGTCCCGGGTATTTATGGGCCGGGAGGGTCTGACCTTTTTTTGTTATCTCTGCAAGATCGCCATCTACAGGTCAGTATACCAAAGTGTAATGAATGTCTTGCAGCGGGGTGTGTGACATACTTAGAATATTGGGGGAAGGTTCCAGCTTCTGTGCAGAATGCTTTCTCCTCCCCCGGCCATGGAGTTATTTATGTTATTGCCCAACCTAGGCTTAGCACAGTGGTAGCTAGGGGTGAATAGGGTGTTAAAGAGACACTCTTTAAAGAGACACTACCCATCCAAAACCTTTAGAAACTTTGGAACAGGAGCAGTACATCAGGCAGACACCCTTTTGTGAGGAGATTATTTGGGGATATAAATCAGTGTTAGCCAATCCGTGCAGTGTTTTTTCTTGTTCTATGGCACCCCTAGTCTAAGGTCTTTGGAAAGTCCAAAAGAGTTGACTTTTCCTTTAAGGCCTGGCCTGTTGGTAACCCTTGAGTAGAGTGTTTGGCACCCATGGTAACAATGTAACCTGTGCAAAAGGACTCATTTGTAACTCTGCTAAAAAGATTTTCAACATCGTCAGGAAGAGTTACTAGAGTGCCCCCCAGATAGCGAGAGCTGTCAGCTGACAGTGTTTAGGGTGACCCCAATGGGCACATGCATTGATTTCAGATACAGGAATGTTGACACCAACTAAATTGCATATGGGTCTCACCCCTTTTAAAATGGCAACTAATTCAAAATTGTGATTAATGACCTGCTTGTTACACAGGAAAACCCAGCAAAGCATATATGGGGATGCTAGCCACAACACACAGCATAGCTGTTAGAAAGCCTATTTCTTGGGCACATCTCCAGTGATTCATGGCTCACTGGGCACCAAAACCCCATACACTCACAATGCAGGATAAGCAATCAACACAACCTTTTCATTTCACCAATAGCAAGGGATGAGAAATGTAAACAAGATGCTGGAAGAGAGACAACAAATTCCATAGAGGCTACATCCTTGAAAACCCTATAAATTGAGGCCCCGGGGGGTGCACTGCTGTGCTCTATACAGGTTTAGACGTGTGGAAAAGAAATGAGTCAGATTACAGCACAGAGAATGTTAATCAGAATTAATCTTAAGAATAAAACCACCTAAAGCAAACCTCAAGTTGGAAATGTAAGGGAAAAAAGCAAAGATACAAAGGCTTAAAGTGGTTTATAAAGAAATAAGAAATTACTCAGGGCCAAACAATAAGCTTTATGGTTGTGCAATTAACAAAATATCCTATTTTTTGCAAACTACCTCCATTTTCCAGTTAGAGGAGATGTCAGTACATTTCAGGAGCTACATTGGTGGACTCCCTGCCACCCCACGTGCAATAAGTTGACAGTACATAACATTTCCTGTTCATTGCAGAGTGGAGCCAGCTGCCTGGACTAATATCAAAGTAGATTACTCCTGTCGGCCAGACAGCCATAATTAACATTGCTTTTGCAAATAATTATCACTAAGTAATTCTGTCTAAGTCCAATTCCAGACCAAAAACTCCTGTTAGCTTTGTGCAGAATGGGGAAGAATTAAAGTCATTGTCCAGGCATAAATATAAAAAAAGGTTATACCCCCCTTTTATCCACCACAGACGATCGCTCCTAGAACGGCACTTAACTGTTCACCCAATCCAAGTCTGCCACTTGCATAGTATTGACGACAGACTGCCCCCCCCGCGTAAATTTTCACAGGGACTATGGCACTCCCCCTCCATTCACTGCAAATGAGGGGTGTGTGCCAGGTTTTGACACGCTTGCTCCATTGCAATAAACGGAGGGGCATGACAATCTCTGTAAAGGATGGCGTGGGACGGTCCATCGTCATTACTACAGAAGCGTTGGACAATGAGCCAGGTAGTGCAGGACTTAGATCGGGCAATCAGGTAAGTGCCAGAGCACCTAACTAGGAGCAATCGTCTGCGAGGGATAAAAGGAGAGTATAAAGTTTTTATTTTCATGCCTGGACAAGACACAGTGTAGACAAGTAAAAAAAAAAAACTACTGGAACCACCAGTGACTGCACTTTATGTCCAGATGGTGCAAAACTCAATCGTGTGGAGTTGGTGAGTTGCTGAGCACCTGAGTAGTACCTAAGAGAACCTTTTGTTTTTTGTTTTTTTACTTTAAGTTTCTTTTTGAGGTCTGTGGAGATCTAGTCTTACTAACAGCTTGGTGTTGAAAAAATAAGTTTATTTAAAGCAGTCCAACACCCATTTTCCAGCACTGGTACGAGGTAGGGGGTGAATCCAGATTGCTGAAGCCCCCCCACAAGCCACAGGCGCATTTCACTGGGGGATGGCAGTTCAGGTGAGTGAAACTTGGGTTGCAGGCGGTGATGCACAGGGAGTCTCCAGCAATCTGGGTTAGCCCCACCCCCATGTTTGTACCGTTTTAACATTAACAACAAAAAAAAAAAAGTGGTGTAATTGGGAGCAAATGGTGGTCGATTCCCTCTAAAAGGGAGCATGCCCACACCGGCCAATCACAAATGCCAAGATCCTGGGTTTTGGTCCACTTTAAACCATTTCACTTAATATACAAAACTAAATTAGCAACATATTTTTACATACAACCCTTGCTCTCCCCAGCTGAACATAGGAAAACAAATATAATACAGGGATGTGAAATACAAAATTAACACAGCCACAGTCAATGTAGAAAAGCCTTATTTGAAGCATATATACCTTTTTGAACATCCTAGTTGAATCCTCACTTATCTGCATAAAGCGCATGATAACATTATTCAGGTAGATATCACTCAGAGTTGCATGATCTTTGCTTTCCCTTCTTACTTGGTTCAGCAGTAAGTACCAGCAGTTAACAGGCGAGAGAAGATTCTGGTCCTTCCTGTTTAATAAAAAAATTAAAAAGTCAATCAAATGACTTTAGATAGCTTAAATATTTATATGCAGCACATGCAACAATTTTCTAGGTTTGCATTTAATTTTTTTCCCCTGAAAGGCGATTTAGCTGATGGTACATCTACTGCATTCTTCCAAAAGAAGAACATATGCATTCAGTGCAATGCAGTCAGTTAAATTTAAAGGGAGTTCTACTGCCGAGGCCACATCCACCTGGCATTTCTTAGATCGCAGATTGGGTGATCAAGAATGAACAGCGATTTTGGATACCTTGGGGGGCAGGCCAATGGGCAGCCCTGTAGTCTTTTTGACTCCAGGACCGTGTCACGCAGCTTTATAGCTGTTTGAAAGTAAACCTTAAATCATTTTTGTTTATAGGTTTACCTATTCCCCCCTTCCCAATTTGGGATTTAACAATCCATAGGGAGCCTGAAATCGGGCTTTAATCAGCATTTCCATGTTCCTCTGATGCAGCAACTGCAGACCAGGCAACCCCTGAACAGGTGAGAAGACCTTTAGTCTTCTTTATTTTAGACCTACTTTAATTTCAGGTTTATTTGCCCCGTTCCAATTGTTTATATTATAAAAAAAATAGAATTATGACCATGTGTTCAGGGCATCTATACACAACAATTCTTGGGTAGAATCAGAAGGCACAAGGAACTTCCTATTAAACAAAATACATTTCTCACCTTAAAATGACTAAAGCTTGGAAAATCAGGTGGTTTCCATGGAGAAAATAAAAGAATGAGCACAAAAAAATTCTAGCCATTGGGGGAACAATAGGACAATATGCCTTGCCTCACCCTATACTACTACTTTCTGTAAACGCCCAACCACCCTTCCCTCCTGCAACAGCCGATCACTGAAACCCTCCCCTGATGACAAAGGGGGGGGGGGGGGAGGGGGGTGGAGCAGCCATAGACTTGAGTGACAGACCTGGGCAGTCACAATGCAATATAGAATTGGGTGACGGGCCAGCCACTCAAGGACCCAGCTTCAACTTCCAGTGAGTTTTTATGGTTTTGTCCAAATTGAGCTTTGCACTGGGGGGTCCAAATTGCTTGGACCTCCTCTTTAAAGCTCAGCTACATACAAAATGTATGGCTGTTTTTTTTTGTCAAAAACTAGCAGATTCTTTTCCCTGGGCGGCTTGTAACAGTGGTGGGATGCATCATGAAATCAGGTGGCCTGGGCCCCACTGGCGGTAAGGGGGAACTTTTTAAAAACGGTTTAGTTTTCAGGAAAGCTAAATCAGCCAGAGGAATCAATCTGAATAAAAAGTAAAATCTTAAATTTACTATACAGGGCACAAAGTTGGGCATGGTGGGTTAGATGGACTGCATGTTTAAACGTTGTTCAGTGTTGGTCCACTTTAAAGTAAAGGGCTCCTCTTTAACCTTCAAAAGAGCCGTTTCATTACTACAATAAGAAAATATTAAAGTGGACCAACACCCACGGGTGATCGGCCCGGGAATCTATAAGATTCCCGGGCCGATCACCCCCCACCCCGCGGGACATCCGAGATCGGGATGTCCCGCGGGGTGAAACCCCCCCCAAACACCCCAACTCACCTACCTTATCTTCGGCGGCGGCGGCCGCCCTCGCGCCCCTGTAGGCGTGCGCACCTCCGCGCCGGCCGTCTGCGAATGGCCGGCGCGGGGGCGCGCGCGTTCAAAGTGACGCGAGGGAGGCGGCGGCGGCGGCCGCCGCTTAGACGTTCAAGATCTTCCCTTGTACGTCGGCGCTGGGAGCGGGGAGAGGTGAGTTTTTCGGGGGGTTAGGGGGGGTTTCACACAGCGGGGCACCCCGATCGGGGGTGCCCCACCGAAGTGGACCAAGACCCAGGATAGTCAAAATCCTGGGTGTTGGTCCACTTTAAGTGTCATTATGAGTTTTTGATCCACCACTACCAAGGGCCCTATCTGCATGGAATTTATTAATCCTTCCCCAGGTATGCGTAGTGTATTTGGGCTTCAAAAGGTCTCAATACCGTACAAAAAATAATGGGATGAGGACTAAACTGGTCATTGTGCATATAGGAGTGAGACAGGGATTGTAATGATCCATCAAGATACAGAGACCAATAAAGGTTAAAGGTTTCAAAGCAACAATTTCAAAAAATGAGTTACAGGACTTTTATTCCGTAGAGCAAGGTTTCTGTTCTTTGCCTTCTAACAATAACAACTCCATATCCCTGTGATTATTTTAGCCATCCGGCTTCAAATTAGGAGCACATTAAAATGATTAAAAGATTAACTCGGTTGTCACAAAATACATTTAATGACGGGTCAAGGGAAAGCTGCTGCTATCACAGCCAGTATTGTGGTAATTGCCTAAAATGACACCTCTCAGGGTAGCAGACACGGGCTCCCTGTCTTTACACTCCGCACATTCCTTACATCCAAAAATCCTGCTCTGAAACTCAGCATGAAATTTTCACAAACACCATCTCTGGGGTATAAGAAAAATGAAACAGGTTTTTGATAAAGACAGTTATATTAGTAAGTGTGAAATCGTTCATGAATCTGCCATACTGTGTGTCTGGGGAAAAAAAAAAAAAAAAACAGGCCAAGCTTGTAGAGGAAATTAAAAATCACACACAGCTTTATGGCAGCTTTCTCACAACAGAAACATTGCAAACATATTGCCTAAAATGCCATTTTCACTGTACAAGACTTCCAGCAGTAACTGCGGTTGCAATGTGTGCATGCAATAAACATAATATTGCAACGGGCCAGATCGTGTTTTACACCATTTCCTAAGAAGGTTAGGAGAATAATTATAGAAAACATTTTCCAAACCCTTGTGACAATGAACATAGAATGCAATGCAATTTTAAAGTGCAACCCCAACCTAAATGCTTATAATCTTCGATGGAGTTGGGTCAGGTCCAAAGCACTAGTTCAAAACATGGGTTTACTGTGCCAGTGACACATCTTGGGTCCTTGTGACATCAAAATTCACCTGGTCCCCCAATCAACCCCAATTGCCGGCGGACCAACACCCATGATTTGTCAAAGCGGATCAAACCGCACATTTTTAAAGTGGACCAACACCCACGGGTGATCGGCCCGGGAATCTATAAGATTCCCGGGCCGATCACCCCCCACCCCGCGGGACATCCGAGATCGGGATGTCCCGCGGGGTGTAACCCCCCCAAAACCCCCGAAAAACCCTACCTGATCTTCGGCGGCGGCCGGCCGCCGCCGCCTCCCTCGCGCCCCTGCAGGCGTGCGCGCGCCCGCGCCGGCCGTCTGCGAATGGCCGGCGCGGGCGCGCGCGCGTCAAAAGGGACGCGCGGGAGGCGGCGGCGGCGGCAGCCGCTTAGACGTCCTTGTACGTTGGCGCTGGGAGCGCGGAGAGGTGAGTTTTTCGGGGGGTTGGGGGGGGTTTCACACAGCGGGGCACCCCGATCGGGGGTGCCCCATCGAAGTGGACCAAGACCCAGGATAGTCAAAATCCTGGGTGTTGGTCCACTTTAAGTAGGATCTCCTGAATTGCTCCCCCTATGAAGAGGACCTTTTACCAACTCAGAAACAGAACAGAAGTGATAGCTACCAAAAAGACTACCTTAAGAGTAAGAATGGACAAAGCAGCCTCATGCACAGGCTCAAAAGGAGACCCCTGCAAGGCAGATAGGACCAAGTTCAAGTCCCAGACTGGTAACATAGGCTTACGTGGGGGGCGCACATGAATAACCCCCTGGAAAAAATTCTTGACCAGATGATGCTGAGCAAAAGATCTCTGAAAGAAAACAGCCAAGGCAGAAACATGACCTTTCAGAGTGCCGAGTTGAAGCCCCAGATCCGAACCATGTTGGAGAAATTCCAGAATCCTAGGAATAGAAAACACACGACAGGGAAGAGATTTAGCCTCACACCAGTCAATGTAGGTACGCCAAACCCTATTGTAGATGGAAGAAGAGGACTTTTTCCTAGCCCTGATCGTGGTGTTAACAACAGAGGCAGGCAGCCCCTTTTCCATTAAGATGGAGGTTTCAGCAGCCAGGCCGTTGAAGCCAGCGTTTGTAAATTGGGGTAGCATAGCCGCCCCTGAGTGAGCAGGTCTAGATCCTAGAGCAGGGCGTACTGATCTACCTCCAGCTGCACGATGTCTGCGAACCACACTCTTCTTGGCCAACGGGGGGCCACCAGGATTGCTGGCACCCCTTCCTGAGCTATCTTTCGCAGAACCCTGCCCAACAGGGGAAACGGGGGAAAGACATACAGTAGCTGAAAGCCCTGCCAGGGCATTGTCAGAGCATCCATGGCTAAGGCCAGAGGGTACTGGGAATGAGACACAAAGACTGGAAGCTTGTGATTGTGACGGGACGCAAACAGATCCACATCTGGCTGACCCCAACCGTGACACAGAGAGCGAAACACCCTGTTGCTGAGGGACCATTCCCCCAGGCGAGAAGTCCCCCTGCTCAGAGAGTGTGCCTCCAGATTCTCCACCCCCGGAATGTACACCTGAGATGCAGGGAACATTGTTCTCTGCTCAGGACAGGATCAGACACTTCCTTGAGGGCCCTCTGGCTCCGGTCCCTCCCTGATGATTGATGTAGGCAACAGCCATCTGGTTGTCCGAGCGTACCTGAACAGCCCGACCCGAAGGTGCGGGGTCAAGCGGGCTAGAACCAACCTGATTGCCCTCAGTTCGAAAAATGTTGATAGGGGTGTGGGCCTCCTGAGGGCCCCACTGCCCCTGGAATGTTAGGGATCTCCAGAAGCCCCCCCCCCCCCAACCTGTCAGACTGGCATCCGTGGTGACAGTCTCCCAGAAAGGGGCCAGAAAGGATCTGCCCACCAACAGGTTCCTTGAGTCCAGCCACCACGAGAGGGACCGCCTGGCTAGGGGGGACAGAACCAAAAACCTGATCCAGGGACACAGGGTCCCTGTCCCATACAGACAAGAGGTGGAGTTGAAGAGGCCTCATGTGAAACTGAGCAGAGGGACCGCCTCGAAGCAGGACACCATCAGGCCCACCAGCTGCATTCCCTGTCTGATGGAAGGATGAGGGCAGGACAGAAGGAGCTGAGCTTGTGCTTGCAGACTGTCCACCTTCTGCTGAGGAAGAAAGATCCTGGCCCGAGCTGTATCCAGATTCATGCCCAGAAATGACTTCACCAAAGAGGGAGACAGGGAAGATTTGGAGTGGTTTATCACCCAGCCGAATGACTCCAGTGTGGTCGCTACCCGCTGAGTATCCAGCTTTGCCTGTTGGAAGGACGGAGAAGTGATAGGGAAGAATGCGAATGCCCCGAGCTCTCAGCAGAGCCATAATGCCCGCCAGTACCCTGGTGAATACCCTGGGAGCCGAAGTGAGACCAAAGGGCAATACCACAAACTGGTAATGCTGATCCTCCAGAGCGAACCTGAGGAATCTCTGATGACTTGGAAAGACTGGAATATGGAGGTAAGCATCCTTGATGTCCAAAGAGGTCATGAAGTCCCCTGGGTGCAGTGAACTTACAGCTGAGTGCAGAGTCTTCATGCGAAAACGCCTGGATCTGACAAACTTGTTGAGAAGCTTTAAGTCCAGGATGGGTCTGACAGACCCATCTCTTTTGGGAACGGTAAAAAGGTTGGAATAATAGCACTTGCCACTTTCCCTTAAGGGCACCTGGCAGCTGACCCCCAGCTCCAGTAGATTCTGCACAGCAAGCAACAGGCCCTGAGCTGACAGGGGGTCTTAAGGCATCCGGGATCTGATGAATCTTGGGGGCGGCCAGGCTGCCAACTATCTTGTAACCGGAGGACGCCACCTCCTGAATCCACCGGTCTGAGACATGACGCCTCCAGACGTTAACAAAGAGCCGAAGCCGTCCCCCCACCCGGATGGGTGAGGGCGCCCCTTCATGCCTGAGGGGGCTTGGGGGAAGACTTAGACTTGGAACCCCAGGAGGGGCCAGGGCGGCCATGCCCTCTGCCCCTGACCCAGACCTGGGCCCCTGCAAATGAAGCTCTCCTTCCCATTCTGGACCCACGGTAGGAGGGAAGAAAGGAACCTGAACCCCGAAAGGACCGAGACTGTCTCTTGCGCCGGGCTAACTTGCCTCCCTTAGCAAACAGGTCCAGGCGATCCCCAAATAGATGCAGTCCTTTAAAGGGGAACCCAGTGAGGGCCTTTTTGGCAGCGTTGTCAGCTGCCCACTGGCGCAGCCAAACCGAGCGGCGGATAGCCACCGCCAAGGCAGAAGCCCTGCCACACATTCTAATGGTATCATTCAAGGCAGAGAGGACATATGCAACAAATTCCTCACAACGCAAAAGGGCTCTATACTCTTCACTAGCAGCATCATCAGGAGCCCCATCTAAAATACTTTTGAGCAGAGTCCTAATAGCCACAGCTGTAATGGCAGAGGCACAAACCGGACGCAGCGCGGACCCCACACAGGCAAAGGCATGGGAAGCCAGCTGATCAATGCTCCGCTCCTCACCAACCTTCAGGGTAGTAGAGTCGGGGGAATGCATGACAGAAGTGTTGGACAAACCCAGAATTGGTGCATCCACTTAGGGAGGGGACAACCAACGCTTAACCACTTCCGCAGGAAAGGGATACCTCCTATCCCAACTCTTAGGCACCCCAGGGAGCCTGCTAGGTCGCTGCCACTCTTTGAGCACGAGATTATTAAAGTGAGTTTGCTCAGGAAACTCCAAACGTGGCTTAGCAGTGTGAAACAACTCCCCCTGCTGCCGAGGAGCCGCGGCAGGAGGAGAGATAGAAAGTACTTCAAAAATGTGAGCCAAAAGCCTGTCAGTATCATCTGGAGCCCATGGGTCGGAGCCAGAATCAGCATAACCCTTAGACTGCTCATCAGATGATTCTGAATCAGAAAACAATTCCCCCTCTTCCAGAGGGGTATAGCCGGCCAGGTCAAAAAATTCCTCAGCCTCCATAGGAAAAAGGGTAACGCCAGGCGCCAGATGCCGCCTCTTAGCAGAGGCCTTACGTGCTGTTGAGCCAGCAATCAGCTTCTCAATGCTAGCCACCCTGGTAGACAAATCAGGCTGAGACTCCCCAATGGTATGCACCTCACTAGGAGTCAGATGTAAGCGTGGGGGAGTAGGCGAAGCCATACGGGGCGCATGCCCAGCCACAGGTAACCCAGATTGCAGCGCAAGCGTCTGCTGGACACAGGGTACACAAACCCGCACATTGTCATCACTTGTAGGGGACACCACACACGCCACACACAGCCGGGCTTGTCCCGAAGGAACCCCAAGCACATTATCCTGAGAAGCCTCCATATGGTGATTATCGAGGCCCAACAGGCCAATAGGGATTTACGCCACTCGGGATGCCCCAATAGCCCGCTAGGGAAGTGGGAGGTAAAGGCAGAATAGGCCTCTAACAGCAAACTAAATAGAGGGGATAGGCCGGGAGAAACCACAATTAAGTTTGACCCGCCTGCAAGACAAACAGAAAGGTCCCGTAAGCGGTATGCATACATAAGATATAAAAAATAAGCCAGCCCGCAGGGGCACTTACGGACCGCGGTAGGTAGACGCCAGCCACGCAGTACGAGGAGAGCAAAATGGCGCCCGCAGATACCTCGAAGGGAGGGGCGGCGGAGACAGCGATGCAGAACGCGCCATCCGCAAGGCCCGCCCCCCCCGAAGAGCGCGAAGGCGCCCACGTGACCATGCCAGCCAAATACCAGGGAGAGCGAGGGAGGGCATCGACCAACCTAACAGGAGCCCACCGATGGACAGGGGGCGAGGGGCAATAGCACGGGAGGGGCATCCCATAAGGCTCACCATGGGCCTATACCGCCTACCCTTTGGTGGGGGATTGCGGTCGGAGCAGCGCTCCTTAAGCGCCTGACAGAGGTGCTGCCTACCGTCACCCGACCAGTGTAGCCAAAGCTGGGAGGCAGAAAAATGAGGAACAGGTGGGAATGGTCCTACAGGGCAGCAGGCTAATAGCTCCGCTCACCTGCAAGTAGAGAGAGCCATCTTCTTGCCTTCTCAGCGCCGACTGCAGAGAAGAACTGGGGAATTTGTGGGAGGTCCCTGAAATATAAGGGGCCGGTAGGAGCCACTTTTTTTTGCTGTCTCTGCAGTCCAGCGCCATCTTGTGGATGTATTACCCAAACGTAAGGAATTATCTCTGGAGCAGGACGTGGTGTATAATTAGAATATATCTATTTGTAGTTTTATACTCTAAGAAGTATCACAGGGGCTTTGGCCAGATGTCTTTCAAAAGTTCAGTGTGTTTTGCTCTATGTATCTTTGGTATGCTAGATGGGTGTTGATCGCAGTCCGGCTTGGCGCAATAGAGTATTCCAACTGGTGATGCCTCCCTTGCACATACACAGCCACCACAGAGATAGTCTTACATGCTCCTCATTCTTAAAATGTGAAATGTGGCCCAGTGATTGGCAGCTGCCAGTCATGTGGCCTGGACTTGGTAGGAAAAATCACCCCAAATCATGTGACCGCTGGCGAGCAATCACTGGGCCGCAATATTCTGGGGGAATGAGGAGCAGGTAACAATAGGTTGGGCTGGCAGCAGTGTATGCGTGGAGGGGTATCAGCAATCAGAATGCACAAGCATGCAGGGACCCAACACCCTTTTGGTCTAAAATGGGTGTTGGTCTACTTCAAGGTGAAGAAAGATATTTTTGTTGATTTTCTGGACAGCTTTTAAATATATAGTTTACTACCACATTCAAATATGTCTCCATTTACATGAACTGGTGCCAAGCTATCCCAGACCTTCTTCATCTGTAACTTTTTTTTTATCAATAGTTAAGAAATAGTCAAACAGCAGCCCAGCTATT
The DNA here is from genome assembly GCA_027917425.1 of Gastrophryne carolinensis. NCBI lineage: Eukaryota > Metazoa > Chordata > Amphibia > Anura > Microhylidae > Gastrophryne > Gastrophryne carolinensis. Next base: position 182,306,388 of record CM051238.1, on the reverse strand, counting down.
AATACCAAACATACGTGTCATCCATGACAGGGGCCGAAACCTTCAGTGAGTGCAAGGAAGACATGTCACAAATAAAAAAGGCATGGAAAAAAAAAACAAACGAGTCTAGCTAAAAGCTGAACCAAAACATAGGTTAGATTAGTGACCAAAAATACAATTCTGTGAAATACTCACCTGTAGAATTCATATTATTTGTATACAGTACGTCCTGCTCCAGATATAGTACTTACACTTGGGACATCCAATAGCAGTGTCCATAAGGTAGGGTGGGATCCCCAACAAAAGGTGACAGCAGACAGTTTAAACCACTGCCGCCTGCAAAACCTTGCGTCCAAAAACAGCATCAGCTGAGGCCCTAGCGTCAACCTTGTAAAACTTTGAAAAGGTATGAACAGAAGACCAAGTAGCGGCCTTGCAAACTTGTTCAACAGAAGCCTGCTGCTGGAAGGCCCAAGAGGCACCAATAGCACGAGTAGAATGAGCAGTAAGGCGGAAGGGAGGACTCTTCCCCTTAGCAGAATAGGCCTGAATCACAGCCTGACGAATCCATTTGCTAATAGTAGACTTGACAGGAGCCAAACCGTTCCTAGGACCAGAAGGGACCACAAAAAGAGCATCAGTCTTCCTGAAAGCCGCAGCGACTACCAGGTAATACTTCAGACACCTGACCACATCCAAGGAATGCAGAACCCTTTCCTTAGCGTTGCTAGGATTAGGAGACACAAAGAAGGAAGAACAATATCTTGATTCAAATGAAAAGCAGACACCACCTTAGGCAGAAAGTCTGGCTTAAAGCACATTGTCCTGGTGTCTCTCATAGTATGGGGGCTGGATAGACAGAGCCGCCCGCTCAGACACACGCCTGACCGAAGTAATAGCCACCAGAAAGACAACCTTGAGGGTAAGTACAGCCAGAGCAGCATCCTGAATAGGCTCAAAGGGAGCACCCTGCAAGCCAGACAACACCAAGTTCAAATCCCAAACAGGGACCATAGGCTTACGTGGGGGACGCACATGAGTGACCCCCTGAAAGAAGGTCTTAACCAAGGGATGCTGAGCAAAAGACTTCTGAAAGAAGACAGACAGGGCAGAAACCTGACCCTTCAGAGTACTGAGTTTTAGACCCAACTCCAATCCATGCTGTAAAAACTCCAGAACCCTAGGGATTAAGAACTCCCTACAGGGAAGAGACCTAGACTCACACCAATCAATGTAGGTACGCCATACCCTATAATAGATAGCAGAAGAAGTTTTCTTCCTAGCCTGCACCATGGTATCCACCACCGAGGCAGACACGCCTTTCTCCATCAAGATGGAGGTTTCAGCAGCCAGGTCGTCAAAGCCAGAGTTTGTAAATTGGGATGGCGTAAGGAGCCCTGAGTGAGCAGATTTGGCGCCCCTGGCAGGACGTACTGGTCTACTGCCATTTGTACCACACTCTTCTTGGCCACCTTTGGGGCCACCAGAATCACTGGCACCCTTTCCAGAGCAATCTTGCGCAGAACCCTGCCCAGCAGGGGGAACGGAGGAAAGACATACAGGAGGCGAAATTCCTTCCATGACATCGACAGAGCATCCGTGGCCAAGGCCAGAGGATCCTGAGACAGGGAGACAAAGACCGGGAGCTTGTGATTGTGACGGGATGCGAACAGATCCACATCCGGTAGACCCCAACGGTGACACACGGACTGGAATACCCTGTTGCAGAGGGACCACTCCCCCTGACGGGAAGTCCCCCTGCTCAGAGAGTCTGCCAGTAGATTCTCTACCCCCGGGATATACACAGCCGAAATACATTGAACATTGGCCTCCGCCCATGTCATAATCCGCGACACCTCCTGGAGGGCATCTCTGCTCCGGGTCCCTCCCTGATGGTTGATGTAGGCAACTGCCGTCCTGTTGTCTGAGCGCATCTGCACAGCCAGACCCTTCAGCTGATTGGTCAACTGAACTGCTCCAGTACCAACCTGATCGCCCGTAGTTCCAGAATGTTGATGGGCAGGTGGGCCTCCTGAGAATCCCCCCCAACCAACACAGATTGGAATCCGTGGTGACGGTCTCCCAGGAGGGGGCCAGAAAGGACCTGCCCTGTATCAGGTTCTTGTGGTCTAGCCACCACGAGAGGGACTCTCGGACCAAGGGGGAAAAGCACACAAACCCCGTCCAAAGACGTGGGGTCCTTGTCCCAAACTGACAGAAGGTGAAGCTGCAGAGGCCTCAAATGGAACTGAGCAAAGGGCACTGCCTCGAAGCTCGCCACCATCAGGCCCACCAGCTGCATTCCCTGCCTGAGGGAGGGCTGGGGGCACGAGAGCAGGAATCTCACCTGCGCAGTCAGAGCTTCCACCTTTTGTTGAGGAAGGAATATCCGTGACTGAACCGTATCCAGAATCATCCCCAGGAATGGGGTCACCGGCGAAGGGGGCAGAGAGGACTTGGGATGATTGATCACCCAGCCGAAGGACTCCAAGGTGGACACCACCAGCTGAGTGTCCAGTTCCGCCTGCTGTAGGGACCGTGAAGAGATGAGAATGTCGTCCAGGTAGGGCAGCACGCGTATGCCCCCTGACCTTATCAGAGACATCACCCCCGCCAGCACCTTGGTGAACACTCTGGGAGCTGAAGTGAGGCCAAATGGTAGGGCCACAAACTGATAATGTTGATCTTTCAACACGAATCTGAGAAACCTTTGATGTCCCGGGAACACAGGGATGTGAAGGTAAGTATCATTGATGTCCCCAGACGTCATAAAATCCCCCGGGCGCAGGGAGCCAATGGCTGAGCGCAGAGTTTCCATGCGAAAGCATCTGTTCTTGACAAATCTGTTGAGGATCTTTAAATCCAGAATGGGCCTGACTGACCCATCTTTTTGGGCACTGTGAAAAGGTTGGAATAGAACCCCTTGCCTAATTCTCTTAAGGGGACCCTGCAAATGACCCCTAGATCCAGAAGACCTTGCACGGCCTGTAGCAAGACCTGAGCTGATACAGGGTCCTGGGGGTCTGGGACCTGATGAATCTTGTGGGGGGCCGCACAGCAAACTATCTTGTAACCAGAAGACACTACCTCCTGAATCCACCAGTCTGAGACTTGGCGCCTCCAGACGGGCGCGAAGTGCTGTAGCCGTCCCCCCACCCTGGCAGGCGGGGGGCGCCCCATCATGCCTGAGGGGTCTTGGGAGGGGCTTTGGGTTTGGACCCCCAGGAGGAGCCCGGACGTCGTCCTCTGCTCCTATGCCAGGAATCTGCGCGAGCCCCTGTGAAGGACACCCCCTTCCCCTGCTTAGCGCCTCGGTAGGGGACTGAAGGGGGGCCCTGGCTCCGAAAGGGCCGAGGCTGCCGCCTGCGCTGCGGTAACTTACCTCCTTTAGCAAAGAGGTCTAGGCGGTCCCCGAACAGGCGTATCCCCTTAAATGGAAGTCCAGTAAGGGCTTTCTTAGCAGCATTGTCAGCAGCCCACTGGCGCAGCCATACCGCGCGGCGTATAGATATCGCCAAGGCGGAAGATCTGGCACACATCCTAATTGCATCATCCGATGCAGACAGGATAAAGTTAACAAACACATCATAGGTAGCCAGGGCATTAATAGTATCAGGTGGCAAATCGTCTGGGCCATCAAGTGCATTCCTGACCATGGCCCTGAGTGCCACCGCAGTAATGGCCAAAGCGCAAACGGGTGCAGCGCCGCCCCCCCAAATGCAAAGGCATGGCATGCCAATTGGTCAATGCGCCGGTCCTCAGAATCCCGCAACGTAGTAGTATCAGGGGAGTGCATAATGGATGTATTAGACAGCCCTAGAATAGGGGCATCGACCTCGGGGGGCGATGACCAGCACTTGACCATGTCAGCAGGAAAAGGATACTTCCTGTCCAAACTCTTAGGAATCCCAGGAAGTCTACTGGGATGTTCCCACTCCTTAAGCACGAGGTTATTGAAATGGGTTTGCTCAGGAAATTCCAATCGAGCCTTGGCAGTATGAAATAGCTCACCCCTTTGCCTGGGAGCCGCAACAGGGGGAGAGATGGACAAAACCTCAAAAACCTGCACCAGCAATTTGTCAGTATATCGTCAGATGACCCTGAGTCGGAGAAGAGCTCCCCTTCGTCCGGTGCAAGAACTCATCAGACTCCGTAGGGAAAAGAGAGGTATCAGGGGCTAAGTGCCGCTTTTTTGCGGTGGCCTTACGCGCTAAGGTATTAGCAAGCAATTATTCAATACTGGCCAGTCTAACAGCCACATCAGGATGAGAATCCCCGCTTGTGTTGGGGGTTAGACTCAGGCTTGGGGGAGTAGGTGAAGTGAGGCAAAGTGCAGGCCCAGCCACCGGAGGGGCGGGAAGTACCATTAGCGCCTGCTGTGCACAAGGAACGCAGACCCGTGCATTGTCACCGCTGATCGGTGAGACCCCACAAGCTACACACAGCCGGGCTTGTCCCGAGGGAACCCCGGTCACAATATCCTGGGATGCCTCCATAGGGTGATTAATAGGCCCAATAGGCCAGTAGGGATTGATGCAGAAGCTACCCTGGATGCCCCAATGACCCGCAGGGAAGTGGGAGTAATTATACTAGGCCCAACTGGCAATTACGCAGGGCCGGGAGAAGCCACTGGATTCAACCGTCTGAAAGACATAAGGGGAATAAAGGGTGTCAGAACCATGCACAGTAAGTAAGGAGCATGAAAATCACCCGTGAGGGCACTTACAGACAGCGGAAGGAGGGGAACCGACACCACGTGCGTGCGCGACTACCATCAAAATGGCGGCAAGCGAACCTCGAAGGGCGGGCCAGAGCGGCCCGTGACGCACGAAGCTCTAAGACAGTAGACAAGGTTGTCATGAGGAGCGAAGTGTATGACACACTTAGAATAGATGATTTGCCAATGATGGCGCCGCCGCCGCCCTGTGCAGCAGATCCAGTGAAGCAAAGAGACGCGCGCGGCGGCGGCAGATACACACATAAGGCTGCGAATCAGCGCAGCGTCTGACACCAAGTATACAAGTCCATGACATTACTAAAGGCCAAAATCGTGTAATCCAATACACTGAGACCACATACACCCCCCCTTTCTTTCCCCCCGGGCTACGGGGGGGGGGGGGGGGGACGAGGGAGGATGGCGACCCTTTGTACAGGGCCCACCGCTACACGGGGCATGGGCAATAATGCGGGAGGGGCATCCCTTAGAGGTTCACCATCAGCCTAAACTGCCTAACCTTTGGTGGGGGACTGCAGTGGAGCATGGCTCCATAAGCACGCATGGTGCTGCCTACCTTCACCCGACCAGCGCAGCCCAGGCTGGGAGGCACATCACAAGGAGGACGGGTGGGAATAGTCCGACAGGGCCGCGGACTTTAATAGCCCCGCTCACCTGCGAGAGAGTGATACTTCATGTCTTCGCAGTTAGCACTGCAGAAAAATCTGGGAATTTGTGGGAGGTCCCCGGGTATCTGAGGGGCCGGGAGGAGCCTGTTTTACATGTCTCTGCAGTGCAGCGCCATCTGGCGGAGGATAACCCAGGTGTAAGTACTATATCTGGAGCAGGACGTACTGTATACTAAGAATAGTGGCAATGTACAAGGTGGCCCACTAAGCGCCCACTATGACAAGTAGATAACATTTAGCACAATCTGTTAGTCTATGGTGTTCCAGGAGTCACCTGATTTGGAGTGCCCTCCCTCCCCGAGACTGGGCAGCAGCTACTTATCGCTTTTGCACTCCTTCGCAGGTCGTTAAATGATTTGGCTATCAGTAACAATCTAGGTTCACAAGGTGGGCTTCCACATTACTGTGTGCTGCCCGGCGGTCACATTAGCAGGGGCCATTGAGGAAACATGGAAGCAGTAAGTATTAACTATTAGGTCTCTGATTACCACAGACATTGGGGGCAGCGCAATTTTGGAAGCCCCAATTGACATTCCTGCCCTGCATGCCCAGAGGAAGTAATGTTTTCTTTTACTTTACTTTCTTTTAGCTAAATAATACCGTTTTGTGATTACTCACCTTTAAAACGGATATTATAAGTGTGACATACACTCCGCTTCAATAAGTCTTGACAGTTGGGTTATTCTCCAGTAGAGGGCGAACTTCTGCAGAGATGAATGCAAAAAAGAAGCCCCTCCCGGTCCATAACTACCTGGGACCTCCCACCAATTCCCCAGTGTCAGATAGCAGTAAAGGGACCAGGAAGAACCAAATATAACAATTCAAACAAAAAACCAATGGTTCACCATATAAAGGATCCAGAATACCAAACAGGGTGGGTGAAGCGGAGTGTATGTCACACTTATAATATCCGTTTTAAAGGTGAGTAATCACAAAACGGTATTATTCCAAGTGCGACATACACTCCGCTTCAATGAGTCTTGACAGTTGGGACATCCAATAGCAGTGTCCGTCAAGGGTGGGAACCATAAACAGTAAAGAATGCACCAACTCAAAACACTGCAGCTTGCAGAACCTTGCGGCCAAAACCAGCATTCGCTGAAGCCCGCACATCAACCTTGTAAAGCTTGGAAAAAGTATGAACAGAAGACCAAGTAGCAGCCTTACAACTTGTTCAACAGAAGCCTGGTGCTGAAAAGCCCAGGATGCACCCACAGCACGAGTAGAGTGCGCAGTGACCCTAAAAGGAGGAGTCCTCCCCTTAGCAGAATAGGCCCCAACAATGGCCTGATTAATCCATTTGCTAATCGTAGACTTAGCAGGTGCCAAACCTTTCCTGGGCCCGCAGGGCACCACGAAAAAAGCGTCCGTCTTGCGGAAGGAAGAAGTAGTCACCAAATAGTACTTCACACAGCGCACAACGTCCAAATTGTGCAAAATCCTCTCCTTGTCATTGTTAGGCTTAGGACACAAGGAAGGGAGAACAATATCCTGATTGAGGTAGAAAGCAGACACATCCTTAGGAAGGAATTCCGGTTTAAAATGAAACACCACCTTATCCTGGTGTCTCTCAAAGTAAGGGGCCTGAATCGAAAGAGCCGCCAACTCAGAGACACGCCGAACCGAGGTAATCGCCACCAAGAAGGCAACCTTCTACGTGAGAACCGAAAGAGCAATATCATGTAGCGGCTCAAAAGGAGGACCCTGCAGAGCTGAAAGAACCAAATTCAAATCCCAAACCGGAACTAAAGCTTTTCGAGGGGGCCGCACATGCGCCACCCCTTGGAAAAAAGTCTTAACCAGCGGGTTTAAGGCAAAAGACCTCTGGAAGAAAACCGACAGAGCAGAAACCTGTCCTTTCAAAGTACTAATCTGGAACCCCAGGTCCAGATTATGCTGAAGAAACTCCAAAATCCTAGGTACAGAAAAAACCCTGCAAGGCAAGGCCCTAGCCTCACATCAATCAATATAGGACCTCAAAGTCCTATAGTAAATGCCAGAAAAGGACCGCTTCCTAGCCCTAATCAGGGTCTGAACAACCGCCTCAGACAAACCTTCCTCTTTCAAGATGAAGGTTTCAGCAGCCAGGCCGTCAAAGCCAGCGTTGGTAAATTGGGGTAAAGTAGATGACCCTGGGATAGCAGGTCCGGTATCAAGGGAAGCCGGCACTGGTCTACGGCCATCCTTACGACATCTGCGTACCAAACCCTTCTTGGCCACCTTGGAGCCACCAGAATCGCTGGTGCGCCTTCTAGAACCAGTTTGCGAACTACCCTGCCCAGCATGGAGACAGGTGGAAACAGGTACAGAAAACCCAGGTCCTTCCACGCCAGAGACAAGGCGGCCACTGCCAAGGCCAGGGGATCCTGGGAAAGAGACACAAACGCCGGAAGCTTGTGATTGTGCCTTGAGGCAAAGATATCCACCTCCGGAGTCCCCCACTTGCGGCAAAGATCCAGAAAGACCTCGGGGTTGAGAGACCACTCTCCGTGGCGAGAGGACCCCCTGCTCAGGGAATCCGCCTCCGTATTCTCCGCCCCCGGAATGTAGACTGCCGAAAGGCAAGGAACATTGCTCTCCGCCCATTGCAGGATCAGAGAGACTTCCCTGAGGGCACTCCTGCTGCAAGTCCCTCCTTGGTGATTTATGTTGGCCACTGCCGTTCAGTTGTCCAAACTCACCTGAACAGGAAGAACCAGACGAATGGCTCGGAGCTCCATTGATGGGGGTGTGAGCCTCCTGGGGACCCCACACCCCGCTGAACTGATGACTCTTCCAATAACCTCCCCAGCCCAACAGGCTGGCATCCGTGGTAACCGTCTCCCAACAAGGGACCAGAAAGGATCTGCCCTTCACCAGATTGCTCGAGTCCAACCACCACCGAAACGACTGCCGAACCCTGGGAGACATCCTGAAAGGTCGATCCAAAGACTGTGGGCTCCTGTCCCAATACATCAATAGGAGAAGTTGAAGAGATCTCATGTGAAATTGTGCAAACGGCACCGCCTCGAAGGAGGACACCATCAGGCCCACCAGTTTCATCCCCTGTCGGATAGAGGGACAAGGGCTGGCCAGAAGAAGACGGATCAGGTCCTGAATCCCCTGCACCTTGGTCTGAGGCAGAAACACTGGCCCGACTGGTATCCAGATTCATGACCAGAAACGAAATCACTCGAGACGGGGAGAGAGAAGACTTGGTGCGGTTGATCACCCAGCCGAATCTCTCCAGGGTCGACACCACCTGGAGGGTGTCCAGTTCTGCCTGCTGAAGGGAAGAAGCAGAGATCAACAGATCGTCCAGATAAGGAACAATTCGAATGCCCTGAGATCTGAGCAGAGCCATTACGCCTGCCAAAACCTTGGTGAAGACCCTCGGTGCCGAGGTCAGACCGAAGGGAAGAGCTACGAATTGATAATGTTGATCCCCCACCGCAAACCGGAGGAATCTGTGATGTGCCTGAAAAATCGGAACATGCAGATAAGCATCCTTGATGTCTATGGATGTCATGAAATCCCCTTGGTGAAGGGAATTGATAGCGCAGAGTCTCCATGCTGAACTTTTTGGCTCTGATAAACCTGTTGAGAACCTTGAGATCTAGAATGGGTCTCACCGACCCTCCTTTTTGGGAACCGTGAAAAGGTTGGAGTAGTAACCCTTGCCTCTTTCCAGCGGAGGCACCGGGCATACAACCCCCATTTCCAGAAGGCTTTTCACTGCCAACAGGAGCCCCTGCGCAGCCTGAGGGCACCCGAGACCTTAAGAATCTTGGGGGCGGCCAGTACTCGAACTCCAGCTTGGAGCTTGGACCACTTCCAAGATCCAATTGTCTGTGACCTCCCGGGCGCAGACCTGGAAGAAGAGCCGCAGCCGTCCCCCCACCCTTACGGGTGAGGGCGCCCCTTCATTGCTGAGCCGGTGTAACGGCAGGCTTGGGCTTGGAACCCCAGGCAGCCGCGGGACGTGCCCGACCTCTGCCTCTGTTCCAGGACGAGCCCCTGACCCCCGAGAAGGCCAGACCCCTAGAAGCTCTGGCCCCTCGAAAGGAAGGAGTGAACGAGCCCGCCCCCCAAAAGGGACGGCGCTGCTTCCTCCGCTGAGGTAACTTACCTCCTTTAGCAACAGCGTCCAATTTATCTCCAAATAGCAAGCGACACCATGGCAGATTCACTAACTGGTCGCAGGGCCGAGCCCACGTTGGCAAATGCGTGGCACGCCATCTGATCCAGGCGCTTGTCCTCGCCATCCTTAAGCGAAGAGGCCTCAGGGGTGTTCAGTACAGAAGAGCTGGTCAAACCTAACACAGGCGCGTCGACCTCCACCGGAAAGGGATACTTCTTATCCCATCCCTGAGGTACACCAGGGAGCTGACAGGGCCTCTCCCATTCCCTAAGTATCAGCGCATCAAAATGACCCTGGGTAGGGAATTCCAGACGGGGCTTGTGGGCCCCAAAAAATTCCCCCTTCTTAAGAGGGGGTGCCTCAGGTGGATCAATATCCAACACCTCCAATAAATGTGTCAAAACAGTGGCCGTATCAACGGCATCCCCCAGCGCCTGCCCGGCATTGGAATTCCCAGGCTGACCATAGTCCGCCTCTGAATCCTGATACAATTCCCCCTCCTCAAGCGGGGAGTAATCGGACAATTCGGCGGATTCATCGCCAGTGTCCCACAAGGACTGGGCCGACGACAACTGTCTTTTGTAGCCTGGGGCTTCTTGCCCACCGTGCTAGCAATCATTTTCTCTATGCTGGGCAACTTAGCCCAAACATGAGAAAGCGACTCCTCACTAGTACCAATGTCAATTGGGGTACGGATCAGGTGGGGAGGGGAAGGCGATGAAACGGGAGGAGCCGACCCCGAAGGCTGGGTACCAGACTGCCGCGTTATGGCCTTTTGTGCGCATGGTATACAGATCAGCACATTCTCCCCCGTAAGGGATACCCCACACCCCACACATGGCCCGGATTGTCCCGAAGGGACCCCGGGTCTGGTATCCTGCAGAGCCTACATATGGTGAATTTTTGTGGTCAGTCGCAAGACCGTAGGGAATTACGCATAAGCAACCCGGGATGCCCCTTAAAAGTCCCGGTGGGAGGATTTTTGGGGATGGACAATATTTATATCTAGGGACCCCAGGACCGGGAGAGACCCCTTAAAATGCACTTATACGGGGACACCTGTAACACACAAAATAAGTCACATAAGAGCAGCATAGTAAGGGATGCCCTAGCATAGATATTACAGTCACACAGCCGAAATATTCATATACAGATATATGACTGCGTATATATATATATACAATTTTCACCCATGCATACGGTAGCAATTAAAAAGGCATATAGGCACACACACCATTATATTATAAGATTATCAGCTAAAGGAGCCCGTATGGGGCACTCACGAGAAGATGGCGTCCACAGGAGGAGAGGGAGAGGGGGGCGGGCCGACACGGGCGAGCGCCAGGCCCCGCCCCCCCTCACTGAGGAAGAAGGTCGCGCTGCCCGTCCAATACGGCCGCGGAGCCGACCAGTAGAGAACCGGCCCGCCGCCGCAAGAGCGCGTGCGCGCGGGCCGAACGTAAAAGCACTTACACACACATACACCTGTAAAGTGAACAAACACACACTGCGAATAAAGGCCAGGGATACAGCCCCCCCAGGAGGAGAGTAAGGGACCCGGAAGGGGGAGTGGGAACCCTGCCATAATAAGGCCATAGGCATGTAGGGACGGGGCATCCCACACCAGGATCACCAAAAACCTGGATCACCGCCTACCCCGTGGTGGGGTCTCATGGTGGAGCAGTGCTCCTACAGCACCCAGAGGGTGCTCCTACCTTTACCAAGGACCCGCAGCCGAAGCTGGGAGGCTCAATACAGGGACAATTTAGGAGGGTCCTGGCAGCAATAGGGACAAAAAAGGGGGCCGGGCGCGAGCCCGGCTTACCTGCAAGTAAGAGAAGCTTCATCTTCTGTCTTGCTCGCTCCCTGCAGAGAAGACAACAGGGAATTGGTGGGAGGTCCCAGGTAGTTATGGACTGGGAGGGGCTTCTTTTTTGCATTCATCTCTGCAGAAGTTCGCCCTCTACTGGAGAATAACCCAACTGTCAAGACTTATTGAAGCGGAGTGTATGTCACACTTGGAATATATGGATTACACTACTCTAATTTGGTGAGGCTCCAGGGCTAGCCCACCATTACGTCCTCATAGATCAGGCTGCACACCACTTAATCATACAAATCATATGTTTATTAATCAAAGTTAATACACTAATCTCACATACAACAAAACAACACATAACAAGATAAAAAACATATATTTAAAAACCCAAGTGGGGAGGAACTCCAGGGCTAAAATGCATAAAGACACTATAATGTAGTGTCAAAATAACCCATTAAATTTAAATATCTATAGTTATAGCTCACATCAACCAATATATATACACTGACGTTTGCAGGACAAGATACTAAGTGCTTGTGCAGTCTATCAATTAATCCCTTTAATCTATATCAAAAATTATGAATCAGTGCTACTCCATAATGGGTATAACAGTACATACATATTGTGCAAACTAGTAAAATAAAGTGCTCTCAACAGTGCAAAAGTGCCTAAGTGCTACCATGCATTAAACTATATAGTGCCACTACTTGTCTCCAAAAACGTCAGAGATACACATCAGGAATTCAATATACCATCATATATCTAATAATCCACAGTTCAATAAACAGTCCAATTCCTCCCCATTTACTTTCTCACCGACGCGCTTCATGGTCCTGAACCACTTCACATGGGTAAATATATGGCTTATATTACAGAAGAGAACTAGGGTGCACTGGTTGCAGCATCACATCCACTGGAAAATTTTTTAATAAATATGGAGAAATTACATTTCTTAAAAATTTTGCTTTGCTTTTAGATCAAATTTCTCCTGACGTTTAGCCAATTAATCAAGACTCTCTTGCTGTACTTCATTGGCTTGTTCTTCAGAAAACATTGTTTATCATTAAGAAGGCACAAATTCCAATGCCGTTTACAGCCCAAACACAGGCCATAACAGCTGGCCATCTGTTGATAAGTGCAAAGTGTTGAAGCGGACCAAAACCCACATCCACATCCCCTGAATTGCTCCCTCCATGAAGAGCACCTTTTGGCAACTTTCACTGCTCCTGCTTCACTCTCTTCCTAGATAATTGCGCCTGTTAAAGCTGTAAAGCTCCAACTCCTCCATTCATTGCCATCCGTTGTGTGTGGCAATGTCGTCATTGCCACACCTTTGCCATCTTAAAAAGAGGGACAGCAAAAACAAAAAGAATTGGTATTATTTGTATACAGCACATCCTGTTCCAGAAGATATTCCTTACTCTTGGGTTATACATCCAGTAGATGGTGCTGGACTGCAGAGACAGAAAAGTGTCTCCTCCAAGTGGCTGCTCCTGGCCCCATATATACCAGGGACCTTCCACAAATTCCCCAGTATTGAAAAGCAGTTAAAATGGAACCAAGAGAACTATAACCATTACAAAAAAATTGAACAATCACCATACAGAGGTAAGTAAAAATAATGATAACAAGGGTGGGGTGGAACAGGACGTGCTGTATACATATAATACAAATTCTACAGGTGAGTAATCACAGAATTGTATTATTCTAAGTATACAGCACGTCCTGTTCCAGAAGATATTCCTTACTCTTGGGACATCCAATAGCAGTGTCCGTAAGGTAGGGTGGGATCCCCAAAAGTAACAGCAGACAGTTTAAACCACTGCCCCCTGCAGAACTTTGCGGCCAAAAGCAGCATCAGCTGAGGCCTTAACATTAACCTTGTAAAACCTAGAAAGAGTATGAACAGAAGACCAAGCAGCGGCCTTACAAACTTGTTCAACAGAAGCTTGGAGCTGAAAAGCCCAAGAGGCACCAATAGCACGAGTAGAATGAGCAGTAAGGCGGAAGGGAGGCTCGTTCCCCTTAGCAGAGTAGGCCTGTATCACAGCCTGACATATCCACTTGCTGATAGTGGACTTAGCCGGAGCCAGACCTTTCTTAGGTCCAGACGGGAGTACAAAAAGAGCATCATTCTTCCTGAAGCATTCAGTAGCCACCAAATAGAACTTCAGAGTCCTGACCACATCCAAAGCATGTAAAACCCTCTCCTTAGGGTTACTAGGATTAGGACACAGAGAAGGCAAAACAATGTCCTGATTGAGATGAAAGGCAGAAACAACCTTAGGCAGAAAATCTGGCTTAAAACGATACACCACCTTGTCCTGGTGTCTCTCAAAATAAGGAGGCTTGATGGAAAGCGCAGCCAACTCAGAAACACACCTAACAGAAGTGATAGCCACCAAAAAGACCACCTTAAGCGTAAGGATGGACAAAGGGGCCCCTTGCAAGGGCTCAAATGGAGACCCCTGCAGGGCAGATAAGACCAAGTTCAAGTCCTAGACTGGTAACATAGGCTTACGTGGGGGGGACACACGTGAGTAACCCCCTGGAAGAAGGTCTTGACCAGAGGATGCTGAGCAAAGGAAAAAATCTTTGGAAAAAAAATGGCCAAGGCAGAAACATGACCTTTCAGAGTACTGAGCTGAAGACCCAGATCCAAACCATGTTGCAGAAACTCCAGAATCCTAGGAATAGAAAACACACGACAGGGAAGCGAGTTAGACTCGCACCAGTCAATGTAAGTACGGCAAACCCTGTAGTAGATAGAAGAAGAGGACTTCTTCCTAGCCCTGATCGTGGTATTTACAACCGAGGCAGGCAGCCCTTTTTCCATCAAGATGGAGGTTTCAACAGCCAGGCCGTCAAAGCCAGCGTTTGTAAATTGGGGTGGCGTAGGTGCCATTGAGTGAGCAGATCTGGAACCCGGGGCAGGGCGTACTGATCTACTGCCAGCTGCACAATGTCTGAAACCACACTCTTCTTGGCCAACAGGGGGCCACCAGTATGGCTGGCACCCTTTCCTGAGCTATCTTGCGCAGCACCCTGCCCAGCAGGGGAGACGGGGGAAACCCATACAGGAGCTGAAACCTCTTCCAAGACATTGCCAGGGCATCCAAGGCCAGAGGATCCTGGGACAGAGAGAAAAAGACTGGAAGCTTGTGATTGTGACGAGACGCAAACAGATCCACATCCGGCTGACCCCAGCGGTGGCAAAGGGAGCGAAACACCCTGCCGCTGAGGGACCATTCTCCCAGACGAGAGGTCCCCCTGCTCAGAGAGTCTGCCTCCAGATTCTCCGCCCCCGGGATGTACACAGCTGAGATGCAGGGAACATTCTCGTCCGCCCAGGACAGAATCAGGGACACCTCCTTGAGGGCCCTCTTGCTCCAGGTCCCTCCCTGATGATTGATGTAGGCAACCGCCGTCTGGTTGTCCGAGTGGACCTGAACAGCCCGACCCCGAAGGTGTGGGGTTAAGTGGGTGAGAGCCAACCTGATCGCCCTCAATTCCATAAAGATGATGGGGGCATGGGCCTCCTGAAGGCCCCACTGACCCTAGGATTTCAGGGACTTCCAAAAGCCCCCCCAACCTGTCAGACTGGCATCCGTGGTGACAGTCTCCCAGCAGGGGGCAAGAAAGGATCTGCCCCCCAGCAGGTTCCTTGAGTGCAGCCACCACGATAGAGACCTCCTGACCAGAGGGGACAGGACAAACACCTGATCCAATGACACAGGGTCCCGATCCCATACTGACAAGAGGTGAAGCTCAAGAGGCCTCATGTGAAACTGAGCATATGGAACCACCTCGAAGCAGGACACCATCAGGCCCACCAGCTGCATTCCCTGCCTGATGGATGGATGAGGACAAGACAGAAGAAGCTGAGCTTTCTTTTGAAGATTCTCCACCTTCTGCTGAGGGAGAAAAATCTTGACCTGAGATGTATCCAGAGTCATGCCCAGAAAGGACCTCACCATTGACGGGGACAGGGAAGACTTGGGGTGGTTGATCACCCAGCCGAAGGACTCCAGTGTGGACACCACCAGCTGGGTATCCAGCTCGGCCTGCTGGAAGGACTGAGACGTGATGAGAATGTCGTCCAAGTAAGGAAGGATGCGAATGCCCTGAGATCTCAGCAGAGCTATTACGCCCGCCAGCATCTTGGTGAATACCCTGGGAGCCGAGGTGAGACCGAAGGGCAAGGCCACAAATTGGTAGCGCTGATCCTCCAGAGCTAACCTGAGGAATCTCTGATGACCTGGAAAGATACATGACGGTAAGCATCCTTGATGTCTACAGAGGTCATTAAGGTCATTAAGTCCCCTGGGCGTAGGAAAGTCACAGTTGAGCTCAGAGTCTCCATGCGAAACTGTCTGATTCTGACAAATTTGTTGAGGTGCTTCAAATCCAGGATGGGTCTGATGGACCCATCTTTTTTGGGAATAATGAAAAGGTTGGACAAACATCCTTTGCCCCTTTCCCGCAAGGGCACCCGGCAGATGACACCCAGTTCCAGAAGGCCTTGGACAGCCAGGGACAGACCCTGAGCTGACAGGGGGTTTTGAGCTAACCGAGATTTGATGAATCTTGGGGGCGGCCAGGCTGCAAACTCTCTTGCAACCGGAGGACACTACCTCCTGAATCCACCGGAAAGCACCGTCAACTCAGACACACGCTTGACAGAGGTGATAGCCACCAGAAAGACAACCTTGAGAGTAAGAATGGCCAGGGAAGCATCCTGCACAGGTTCAAAAGGAGCACCCTGCAAGGCTGACAAAACCAAATTCAAATCCCAAACAGGCATCGTAGTCTTACGTGGGGGATGCACATGATTCACCCCCTGGAAAAAAGTCCTAATCAGAGAATGCTGAGCAAAGGACTTCTGGAAGAAAACAGCCAGGGCAACCCATGCTGTAGGGACTCCAGAATCCTTGGAATAGAGAATACACGACAGGCAAGAGACTTAGACTCACACCAGTCAATTTAGGCACGCCAAACCCTGTAATAAATAGAAGAAGACTTCTTCCTAGCCTTTATCAAGGTATCCACGGTATCCAAGGTATCCACAACCGAGGAAGACAGCCCCTTCACCATCAAGATGGAGGTTTCAGCAGCCAGGTGTCAAAGCCAGAGTTTGTAAATTGGGATGGCGTAGTGAACCCCGAGTGAGCAGATCTGGCACCACGGGCAGAGTGTACTGATCTACTGCCAGCTGCACCACGTCTGCGAACCACACTCTTCTTGGCCACCTGGGGGCCACCAGAATTGCTGGCACCCCTTCCAGAGAAATCTTGCGCAGAACCCTGCCCAGACATACAGAAACTGAAAGTCCCGCCATGACATTGCTAGAGCATCCGTGGTCAAGGCCAGAGGATCCTGGGACAGGGAGACAAAGGTCGGTAGCTTGTGATTGTGACGGGACGCAAACAGATCCACATCTGGTTGGCCCCAACGGTGACACAGAGATTGGAACACCCTGTTGCAGAGGGACCATTCTCCCTGGCGAGAGGTCCCCCTGCTCAGAGAGTCTGCCAGGAGATTTTCCACTCCCGGGATGTACACAACTGAAATGCAGGGAACATTGGCCTCCACCCAAGTCAGGATCAGAGACACCTCCTGGAGGGCCCCCTTGCTCCGGGTCTCTCCCTGATGATTGATGTAGGCAACTGCCGACTGGTTGTCCGAGCGCACCTGAACAGGCAGGCCCCGAAGGCGAGTAGTCAAGTGAGCCAGAAGTGATAGGTGTGTGGGCCTCCTGAGGGCCCCACCTCCCCTGGAAGCGCAGGGACTCCCAGAAACCCCCCCAACCTGACAGACTGGCATCCGTGGTGACTGTCTCCCAGGAAGGGGTAAGAAAGGATCTGCCCCCCCAACAGGTTCCTTGAGTCCATCCACCACGAGAGGGACCTCCTGACCAGGGGGGGAGAGCACACAGACCCTGTCCAGGGACGCTGGATCCTTGTCCCACACTGACAATAGATGGAGTTGCAGAGGCCTCAAGTGGAACTGAGCATAAGGGACTGCCTCGAAGCAAGCCACCATCAGGCCCACCAGCTGCATCCCCTGCCTGATGGAGGGATGGGGACAAGCTAGGAGGGACTGAGCCTGTGCAATCAGACTGTCCACCTTCTGTTGAGAAAGGAAAAATACCAATTTTGTGAATACTCACCTGTAAAATGGGTAGTATAAGTATGTCACACACCCCGCTTCAGGCAGAGAAAAAAAGGGAGCCCCTCCCGGTCCATAAATACCTGGTACCTCCCACTCATTCCCCAGTATTTAAGACAGCAGTAAAGGGACCAGGAAGAGCCAAAATAACCAGTAACAGTAAAAAAGGTTCACCATAGAAAGGATCCAGAATACCAAAGGGCGGGGTGAAGCGGGGTGTGTGACATACTTCTAATACCCATTTTACAGGTGAGTATTCACAAAATGGTATTACTCCAAGTATGTCACACACCCCGCTTCAAGACATTCATTACACTTGGGACATCCAATAGCAGTGTCCATAAAGGGTGGGGATCCAAAAAACAAGGCACAAACTTAAACCACTGCAGCTTGCAGAACTTTGCGGCCAAAAACAGCATCCGCTGAGGCCCGCACATCAACCTTGTAAAACTTGGAAAAAGTGTCAATAGAAGACCAAGTAGCAGCCTTACAAACTTGCTCAACAGAGGCCTGATGCTGGAAAGCCCAGGACGCCCCAACAGCACGAGTAGAATGAGCAGTAACCCAAAAAGGGGGAACCTTCCCCTTGGCAGAATAATCCCCAACAATGGCCTGGCAAATCCATTTACTAATAGAAGACTTGGCGGGAGCCAAACCTTTCCTAGGCCCGGAGGGCACCACAAAAAGGGCGTCAGTCCTACGAAAAGGAGAAGTAGCCACCAAATAGTACTTCACACAGCGAACCACATCCAGAGAATGCAAGACCCTCTCCTTGTCATTGCTGGGCTTAGGACACAAGAAGGGTAGAACAATGTCCTGATTAGGATAAAAGGCAGAGACCACCTTAGGAAGGAAATCTGGCTTGAAGCGGAAAACAACCTTGTCCTGATGCCTCTGAAGCCTTAATGGACAAAGTCGCCAACTCCGATACACGCCGAACGGAAGTGATGGCAACCAAAAACGCAACCTTCTAAGTAAGCGTAGAAAGAGCAATATCCTGCAAAGGTTCAAAAGGAGGACCCTGAAAGGCAGAGAGAACCAAATTCAAATCCCAAACTGGGAGCAAAGGCTTCCTAGGAGGCCGCACATGCGTAATCCCCTGGAAAAAGGTCTTAACCAGAGGATGAGCAAAAGACTTTTGAAAGAAAACCGCCAGGGCAGAAACATGCCATTTCAGCGTACTAAGCTGCAAACCCAGGTCCAGACCATGTTGCAGAAATTCCAAAACCCTAGGGATAGAAAACGCCCTGCAAGGCAATGCCCGGACCTCACACCAATCAATATAAGACCTCCAAATCCTATAGGAAGAGGAAGACTTCTTTCTAGCCCTAACCAGAGTCTGAATGACAGCATCAGAAAGACCTTCCTCCCTCAAGATGGAGGTTTCAGCAGCCACGCCGTCAAAGCCAGCTTTGGTAAATTGGGGTAGAGCAGTGGACCCCGAGTGAGCAGATCCGGCAGAAGGGGCAGATCTAACTGATCCTCTGCCAACCTTACCACGCATGCGAACCAAACCTGTCTTGGCCATCTTGGAGCTACCAGAATTGCTGATGCGCCCTCTAGGGCCAGCTTGCGCACCACTTTGCCCACCATGGGAAACGGAGGGAACAGGTACAGAAAACCCAGATCCCTCCAGTTCAGAGACATGCCATCCGCTGCCAGAGCCAGCGGATCCCGCGAGAGAGACGTAAATGCTAGAAGCTTGTTACGAGAGGCAAAGAGGTCCACCTCCGGAGTCCCCCACCGGTGGCAAAGCGACCGAAACACCTTGGGGCTGAGCGACCATTCCCCCCGGCGAGATGAGCACCTGCTCAGGGAGTCCGCCTCTGTGTTCTCCACTCCCGGAATGTACACCGCCGAGATGCACGGGACATTGCTCTTTGCCCAAGCCAGGATCAAAGACACTTCCCTGAGGGCACGCCTGCTGCAAGTCCCTCCCTGGTGATGGATGCAGGCGACCGCCGTCCGATTGTCCGACCGAACTTGAACCGGTAGGCCCCTCAACTGATGAGTCAAGCGAGCCAGAACCAACCTGATGGCTCTCAGCTCCAGAACATTGATGGGATCGTGAGCCTCCTGAGGCCCCCACAGTCCCTGAAACTGAAGATCCTTCCAAAATCCCCCCCAACCTGACAGGCTCGAATACGTGGTGACCGTCTCCCAACGAGGGGTCAGAAAGGATCTGCCCCTCATCAGATTGCTCGGTTCCAGCCACCACCGAAGGGAATGTCGAACCCGGGGGGACATCAGAAAAGACTGATCCAATGACAACGGGGACCTGTCCCAGGCCGCCAATAGATAGAGCTGGAGCGTCCTTGTGTGAAACTGGGCAAAGGGAACCGCCTCGAACAATGCCACCATCAATCCCACCAGTCGCATCCCCAGCCGGATGGACGGGCGAGGGATGGATAGAAGACGCTCAGTCAATTCCTGAATCAAAAGAACCTTGGGCCGGGGGAGGAACACCCTGGACTGAGAAGTATCCAGAGACATTCCCAGGAACGCCACCACCCTGGACGGAGAGAGGCAGGACTTGGGATAGTTAATCACCCAGCCGAATCTCTCCAGGGTGGCTACCACAGTCCTAGTGTCTAGCTCCGCCTGGCTGAGAGAGGATGCCATAATAAGAAGATCGTCCAGATAAGGCACGATGCGGATACCCTGGGCTCTGAGGAGGGCCATCACCCCCGCTAGCAGGTAAGGCCAAACGGAAGGGCCACAAACTGAAAATGCTGATCTTCCACCACAAACCTGAGAAATCTCTGATGCGCTGGGAAGATTGGAACATGCAGATAAGCATCCTTGATGTCTATAGACGTCATGAAGTCCTCCTGCCGAAGTGAGTTTATGGCAGAGCGCAGAGTTTCCATGCGGAACTTCCTGGGATGGATAAACCTGTTGAGAAACTTCAGATCCAGGATGGGACGAACGGAGCCATCCTTCTTGGGCACCGTGAACAGATTGGAATAGAATCCCAGGCCCCGGTCCGAGGGAGGCACCGGGCAGATGACTGCCATGCCCAGGAGATCTTTTACTGCCGCCCGGAGCCCCTGTGCAGCCAGAGGATCCAAGGGCACACGAGACCTGAAGAATCTGGGAGGAGGCCGGATCTCGAACTCCAGCTTGTAACCGGAAGACGCCACTTCGCAAATCCATCTGTCCGAGACCTCCTGGTCCCAGACCTGGGAGAAGCGTTGTAGCCGTCCCCCCACCTGCGAGGGTGAGGGCGCCCCCTCATTGCTGAGCCGGCTTAGCAGCGGCTTTGGGCTTGGAGCCCCAGCTGTGACCTGGACGGGCACGTCCTCTTCCCCTGTGCCAGGAATCACCTCTGGAGGGGAAAACAGCCGATCCCCGTCCAGCTCTGGCCCCACGAAAGGAAGGGGTAAATGCAGCCGCCCCCCGAAAGGGACGACGTTGCTTCTTATGCTGAGGTAACCTACCTCCTTTGGCAACCGAATCCAATTTATCTCCAAAGAGCCGCAAGCCAAGAAAGGGAAGAGCCGTAGGAGACTTTTTGGACACAAAATCAGCCGCCCACTGGCGCAATCAAACCGACCGCCGAATTGCCACCAGCAAGGCCGAAGTTCTACTACACATCACCAAGGTGTTGTCCAGGGCAGCTAACACAAAAGACAAAAATAATGCACACTGCTTAAGGGCGGTGAACTCATCGCTAGCCGGGTCAAGGCTGGAGGTAGACAACAGGTCCCCGACAACCGACCTAGAAGCCACTATAAGAAGCGCTGAAGCACAAACAGGCCGCAAGGCCGACCCGACGCTGGCAAAACCATGACAAGCCATCTGGTCAATGCGTTTGTCCTCACTGTCCTTGAGAGTAGAACAGTCAGCAGAATGCATGACAGAGGTGCTAGACAACCCCAACACAGGGGCGTCCACCTCGGGAGGGGACGACCAGCGCTCCACCGGAAAGGGATATTTCTTATCCCAAGCCGGAGGAACACCCGGAAGGCGAGTAGGCCTCTCCCATTCCTTGAGGATAATGCCATTGAAATGCCTTTGATTCGGGAATTCTAAGCACGGAAGAGTCACTTCGGGAGGAGAGATTGCCAGAACCTCAAACATATGAGCCAGGACCTCAAGGGTATCCCAAGAATCCCCCTGACCCCGCTTGGCATCAGTGCCAACAACCTGCTGATCGTCAGAACCCTCAGACTCCTCAAAAAGCTCCCCTTCCTCTAGTGGGGGTAATCAGACCAGTCCAGCGAATCAAACTCCTTAAAATCAGAAGCCTGCGTGGCTGGGGACAAGTGTTTTCTCTTAGCCGGGACCTTTCTGGCCACAGCGCTAGAAAATAATTTTTCAAGATTGGACAATCTGGCACACACCTCAGATTGCGACTCCCCACTCGTGACAACATCAAACGGGGTACGGGTCAGGCGGGGAGCGGTAGGAGAAGGGACCGGCGGCGCAGAACCCGACGCAAGGGATCCGGACTGCCACGTACTAGTCTGCTGCGCACATGGTATGCAAAGGAAAACATCATCCCCTGTAAGGGATGCCCCACACCCCAAACACTGCCGGGGTTGCCCCGAGGGGAGCCCGAGCCCAGTATCTTGGGAAGCCTCCATATGGTGATTTTATAGGTACTCTCAATACCCCAGGGAATTACGCCATATAAGCGACCCGGGATGCCCCTTCTGTGTCCCGAGTGGGAGGATTTTATGGGGAGTTCTAAGCTTAAACCAGGGACCATAGGACCAGGAGGACCCTTTAGGCTCCGACAAGGGTCCACCTGGAAGACAGAATACAGGGCTATTCAGCACCTCTATCATGCCCAGGCACACACAATGCAGACATACTGACAATGCAAGGAAAACAGATGAATTGTATATATACATGTGCAGGTCAAGCAATGGGTGTTCATATAATAACAAAACGCTAAAGTATAATGCAGAGTTAGCAGGCAGTGCCTGAAATAATGAGGCCGCAGGGGCCACTCACGCGATCAGCCTTGGAGACCTAAGAAGCAGAGGGAGAGAAGGGCGGGCCGGCGCGGTGCACGCCCAGCCCCCTCCCCTGACGACAACGCCGCTCCCGGCCAGTGGCCCGGCTCCGCAGAGGCGCCAAGAGCACGGGGGGCCGCCCGCAGAGCGCCCGACCCCGCCCCCTGCATGAACCGTACCTGAGGGGAAGAAGCTCCCCGCCGAATGTCACAATCAAAGCCAGCGCCGGCTGATACTGTTGAAGAAAAAAAACGCCCAGTGAACACACGCACCCACACACGCACAGCTGAGACAAAAACGCGTTAGTTTAAACGGAAGATGCGCCCAGTGAACGCACTCACCCACACACACACACAGCTGAGACAAAAACGCGTTAGTTTAAACGGAAGATGCGCCCAGTGAACGCACTGACCCACACACACACAGCTGAACAAACACACGCGGATGCCCTGATACCTGAGCAGAGACATCACGCCAGCCAGCACCTTGGTGAACAGCCTGGGAGCTGAAGTGAGACCAAAGGGCAATGCCAGAAACTGGTAGTGTTGATCCTTCAGAGTGAACCTGAGGAACCTTTGATGGCTGGAAATACAGGAATATGAAGGTAAGCATCCTTGATGTCCACAGAAGTCATGAAATTCCCTTGGCGCAGGGAACTGATGGAAGGAGCGCAGAATTTCCATGCGAAAGCGCCTGCTCCTGACAAATTTGTTGAGGATCTTCAAGTCCAGGATGGGCTGACTGAACCATCTTTCTTGGGGACCGTGAATAGATTGGAATAGAAGCCCTTGCCAATTTCTCTTAAAGGGACCTTGCAGATGACCGCCAGCTCCAGGAGGCCTTGCACTGCTCCTGAGCTAACACAGAGTCCTGAGGAATCCTGGATCTGATGAATCTTGGGGGCGGCCAGGCAGCAAACTATCTTGTAACCGGAGGACACTACCTCCTGAATCCACCGGTCTGAGACATGAAGCCTCCAGACGAGAGCGAAGTGCTGAAGCCGTCCCCCCACCCAGATGGGTGAGGGCACCCCATCATGCCTGAGGGGGCTTGGGGGAGGATTTTGCCTTGGGATCCCAGGAGGAGCCAGGACGTCCACGTCCTCTGCCCCTATCCCAGAAATCTCCCCGGGCCCAGTAAAGGAAACCCCCCTCCCTTGTCTAGCACCACGGTAGGGGGAGGAGAAGGAGCCCTGACCCCGAAAGGGCTGAGACTGCTGCCTGCGCTGGGGTAACTTGCCTCCCTTAGCAAAAAGGTCCAGGCGGTCCCCAAACAGGCGTAGTCCTTTGAAGGGAAACCCAGTGAGGGCCTTCTTGGCAGCGTTGTCAGCAGCCCACTGGCGCAGCCAAACCGAGCGGCGTATAGCCACCACAAGGGCAGATGTCCTGGCACACATTCTAATGGTGTCATCCAAGGCAGGACAAAGTTTACAAAAACGTCACAACTGGAGAGTGCATTAAACACCTCACAAGGCAAATCATCAGGGGCACTATCAAGTATATTTATGATCAGGTTCCTAGTGGCCACAGCGGTAATGGCAGAGGCACAGACCAGGCTAGCTGGTCAATGCGCCGGTCCTCAGCATCCCGCAGGGTAGTAGAGTCAGGGGAATGCATGACAGAGGTGTTAGATAGCCCTCGGACCAGGGCATCCACCTCAGGCGGGGATGACCCACACTTTACCACATCAGCAGAAAAGGGATACTTCCTATCCCAACTTTTAGGTACCCCGGGAAGTCTACTGGGGCGCTCCCATTCCTTGAGCACAAGGTTATTAAAATGTGCTTGCTCAGGAAATTCCAAACGTGATTTAGCTGTATGGAAAAGTTCTCCCCTTTGCCTGGGAGCCGCAACAGGGGGAGAAATGGACAGAACCTCAAAAATCTGGGTCAGCAATCTGTCAGTGTCATCCGGGGCCCAGAGGTCAGAGCCAGAATCGTCCTGACCCCTTGGCCTCTCATCAGATGACCCTGTGTCAGAGAAAAGCTCCCCTTCATCCGAAGGGGTATAGCCACAAAGATCCCAAAACTCCTCAGTTTCCATAGGGAAAAGAGTGACATTAGGCATTAAGTGCCGCTTTTTTGCAGGGGCCTTACACGCCAAGGTATTAGCAATCAACTTCTCAACAGTAGCCAGTCTAGAAGACACATCAGGCTGAGAATCCCCACTTGCATGCAACTCAGTAGGAGTGAGATTTAAGCTAGGGGGGGTAGGTGAAGTGATACGAGGTGCAGGCCCAGCCACTGGAAGGCCAGATTGCAGTGCAAGCACCTGCTCAGCACAGGGTGCACAGACCCACACCTTGTTAGCGTCAGCATGAGGCTGCCCACGTGCTTGTCCCGAAGGAACCCCGGTCACATTATCCTGAGATGCCTCCATATGGTGATTATAGCGGTGCTATAGGCCGATAGGGATTAACGCTATAAAGCAACCCTGGATGCCCCAATAACCCGCTAGGGAGTGGGAGTAGTTACACTAGGCCTAACAAATTAGCAAACTAATAGAGGGCCGGGAGAAGCCAATGGATTAGCCAGCCTGAAAGACATAATAAAGGGAGGCCGTAAGCAGACAGTAATAAAAGGGAGATAATAAAGCCGCCCGCGAGGGCACTTACGGACCGCGGTAGGTAGAGGTCCGTCGCGCATAAGCCAACCAAGAAGACAAAGATGGCGTCGGTATACCTCGAGGGGCGGGCCGGTATCAACAATGACACGGAACGCGCCATAGACGGGCCCCGCCCCCCCGAAGAGCGCAAAGCCATCTGACAAGCAGCCAATGACGACGCCTGAGGTAACACCGCCGCCAAGGGCGGAACATAGTGACAGAAAGGGCGCGCGGCGGCGGCAAATTTAAAATACAGTCATAGGAAAGCAAGACAGCGTGGCGGCTGACACAAGCTAATGAATAAAGTATAAGGCTAAATACGTAAATGCAAAGCATACACACCGCCACACCCCCCCCCCCCTCTTTCCCCCCGAAGGCTACAAGGAGAATGAGGGAGGAGAGCGGCCTCTTAAATAGGGCCCACCGATAGGTAGGGGCAAGGGGCAATAGTGCGGGAGGGGCATCCCATAGAGGCTCACCATAAGCCTGAACCGCCTACCCTTTGGTGGGGGGTTGCGGTGGAGCAGCGCTCCTAAGCACCTAACAGCGGTGCTGCCTACCATCACCCGACCAGCGCAGCCAAGGCTGGGAGGCACATTACTAATGGAACGGGTGGGAATATTCCTACAAGGTCGCAGGCTAATAGCAGTCCAAACTGCAGAGAAAATCTGGGGATTTGTGGGAGGTCCCTGGGTATTTGAGGGGCCGGGAGGAGCCTATTTTTGATGTCTCTGCAGTCCAGCGCCATCTGGCGGAGTAATACCCGATAGTAAGTACTATATCTGGAGCAGGACGTACTGTATACTAAGAATATGTGAGCTAAAAGCCTGTCAGTATTATCTGAAGCCCATGGGCCATGCCCAGAATCGGCACCATACACCCTAGAATGTTCCTCAGATAATTCTGAATCAGAAAACAATTCCCCCTCTTCTAGGGGGGTATAACCGGTAACGTAAAAAAAATACCATTTTGTGAGTACTCACCTGTAAAATGGATATTGTCAGTGTGTCACACACCCTGCTTCCCCTTTAATTCTTACGATTGGGTTACTCCACCAGCAGGTGGCGACGTTGCAGAGAGAAGTCTTGAAAACGAGCCCCTTCCGGCCTATATATACCTGGGACCTCCCACTTAACACCCAGTGAATTCAAAAGCAGAAAGACAAGGTACCAGGAAATCCAATGGTAACCTCAAAATAAAGAAAAGCTTCACCATAAAAAGGATCCAGGATACCGAAAAGGGCGGGTGAAGCGGGGTGTGTGACACACTGACCATATCCATTTTACAGGTGAGTACTCACAAAATGGTATTATTCTCAGTGTGTCACACATCCCGCTTCCCCTTTAATTCTTATGATCGGGACATCCAAAACCAGTGTCCACAAGGGATGGGTATCCGAAGGCAAAATGAAGCATAACTTAAATGACTGCGGTCTGCAGAACTTTGCGGCCAAACACAGCATCCGCTGAGGCCCGCACATCAACCTTGTAAAACTTAGAAAAAGTATGAACAGAAGACCAAGTAGCAGCCTTACAAACTTGTTCAACAGAAGCTTGGTGCTGAAAACCCCAAGACGCTCCAACGGCGCGCGTAGAATGAGCAGTGATACGAAAAGGGGGAACTTTCCCCTTAGCAGAGTAGGCCCCAATAACGGCCTGACGTATCCATTTGCTAATGGAAGATTTGGCCGGAGCCAAACCCTTCCTAGGCCCACAGGGCACAACAAAAAAGGCATCAGTTTTACGAAAAGGAGAAGTAATAATCAAATAGTACTTAACACAGCGTACTACATCCAAACAATGCAAAGCCCTCTCCTTGTCATTCTTAGGCTTAGGACACAAGGAGGGAAGAACAATATCCTGATTCAAATGAAAAGCAGAAACAACCTTCGGAAGAAAGTCCGGTTTGAACCGAAAGACCATCTTGTCCTGATGCCTCTCAAAGTAAGGCGCCTGAATCGACAAGGCCGCCAACTCAGAGACACGCCGAACCAAAGTGATAGCTACCAAGAAGGCAGTCTTCTGAGTCAAGGTAGACAAAGCAATATCCTGCAAAGGCTCAAAGGGAGGAGCCTGAAGAGCAGAGAGAACCAAGTTCAAGTCCCAAACAGGGAGTAATGGTTTCCTGGGAGGCCGCACATGCGTAACCCCCTGGAAAAAGGTTTTAACTAAAAGGATGAAGCGCAAAACGTTTCTGAAGAGATAGATAAGGCAGAAACCTGCCCTTTCAAAGTACTCAGCCCTGATTGCAAAAACTCAACAGAATCCTGGAGACCGAAAAGACCATACAAGGCAAAGATCTAACCTCACACCAAGCGATATAGGCTTTCCAAGTCCTATAGTAGATGATAGAAGAAGACCTCTTCCGGGCACCGATCAGAGTCTTAACAACCGAGTCAGAAAGACCCTCCTCCAAGATGGAGGTTTCAGCAGCCAAGCCGTCAAACCCAGCGTTGGTAAATTGGGGTAACACAGCCGACCCTGAGTGAGCAGATCGGGCCGAAGAGGCAGAACGAACTTGGTCCACTGCCAGCCGAACGATGTCTGCGAACCATACTCGCCATGGCCACCTTGGAGCCACGAGAATGGCGGACACCCTTTCCAGAGCCAGCTTCCGTACCACCCTGCCTAGCATGGGTATCGGAGGAAACAGGTACAGAAACCCCAGATCCCCCCAGCTCAGGGACATGGCGTCCACCGCCAGAGCCAGAGGATCCTAGGAAAGCGACACGAAGGTCGGGAGCCTGCAATTGTGACGAGAGGCAAACAGGTCCACCTCCGGTGTCCCCCACCCTGGCAGGAGCGAGGGAGGGCTTGGGAGAGTTGATTATCCAACCGAAACTTTCCAGCGTGGAGACCACCGTCCTGGTGTCCGTCTCCGATTGATTGAGGGAAGGGGCCACGATGAGCAGGTCGTCCAGATAAGGTACGACACGAATGCCCCGAGATCTGAATTCCAGCCAGGCGCGTGGGTTGTTCCCAAGAGGCAGAACGAACTGGTCCACTGCCAGCCGAACGATGTCTGCGAACCATACTCGCCTTGGCCACCTTGGAGCCACGAGAATGGCGGACACCCTTTCCAGAGCCAGCTTCCGTACCACCCTGCCTAGCATGGGTATCGGAGGAAACAGGTACAGAAACCCCAGATCCCCCTAGCTCAGGGACATGGCATCCACCGCCAGAGCCAGAGGATCCTGGGAAAGCGACACGAAGGTCGGGAGCCTGCAATTGTGACGAGAGGCAAACAGGTCCACCTCCGGTGTCCCCCACCGGAGACACAGCGACCGAAAAACTTGAGGATGGAGAGCCCATTCTCCCAGACGGGAAGAGCACCTGCTCAACAGATCCGCTTCCCTGTTTTCCACACCCGGAATGTAAACTGCCAAGAGACAAGGAACATGGGCCTCCGCCCAGGTCAGGATCAGGGACACCTCTCTGAGGGCACCCAGACTGCGAGTCCCTCCCTGATGATTGATGTAAGCAACCGCTGTCCGATTGTCCAAGCGAACCTGAACCGGAAGGCCCAGAACATGTTGAGTCAAAAGAACAAGAACCAGACGGATGGCTCTCAGTTCCAGAATATTGATGGGCAAGTGGGCCTCCCGAGGCCCCCACTGCCCCCGGAACTGAAGATCCTTCCAGAATCCCCCCCATCCCGAAAGACTGGCGTCCGTGGTGACAATTTCCCAAAGAGGAGTCAGGAAAGACCTGCCCCTCAAGAGATTGGTCGAGACCAACCACCATTGAAGGGACTGCCGGACCCGGGAGGACAACTGGAAGGGCCGATCCAACGACCGTGGGTGCCGGTCCCAAGACGCCAACAGATGAAGCTGAAGCGTCCTCGTGTGAAATTGAGCGAAAGGTACTGCCTCGAACGAGGCAACCATCAACCCTACCAGCCTCATCCCCAGACGGATGGACGGCCGAGGATTGGAAAGAAGGACCCAAGCCAACTCCTGAATCAGACAAATCTTGGACTGAGGCAGAAACACCCTGTGTTGACAAGAATCCAACCGCATTCCCAGAAAAGACACCACCCTGGCCGGAGCGAGGGAGGGCTTGGGAGAGTTGATTATCCAGCCGAAACTTTCAAGCGTGGAGACCACCGTCCTGGTGTCTGTCTCCGATTGATTGAGGGAAGGGGCCACGATGAGCAGGTCGTCCAGATATGGTACGACACGAATGCCCCGAGATCTGAATTCCAGCCAGGCGCGTGGGTTGTTCCCATTCTTTAAGGACAACCCTCACAAAGTGTTGTTGCCTGGGAAACACCAAACGCGGCTGGGGCACATCAAACAACTCACTCTTTGGCGGAGGGACCGCCTCAGGTGGATCCAAAGCCAAAATTTCAAACATTTGAGCCAAAATGGAAGGAGTGTCAAGGGACACCCCCACAGCCTGATCGCCAGCGGTGTCAACCAATAGCTGGTCTGCAGGCTCATCCGACTCCACAAGGAGTTCCCCCTCCTCATCAGGGGGACAATCGGACCAATCCAAAATTTCAACTACCTCATCCTCCGAAGCAGGCGCTGCCGGAGAAAGGTGCTTCCGCTTAGCCGTAGCCTTCTGAGCTACCATGGCGGAAATTATCTTCTCAAGGTTGGCCAATCGCGCACGCACCTCGGATTGCGAATCCCCACTTTTGACAATGTCACACGGGGTCCGGAATATCTTCTCAAGGTTGGCCAATCGCGCACGCACCTCGGATTGCAAATCCCCACTTTTGACAATGTCCCACGGGGTCCGGAATAAGGGAGGGGGGGTAGGAGATGACGGATGTTGCGAGGAGCCAGAAGCCGGAGTGACGGACTGGCGCGCAATATTCTGCTTTGCACATGGAACACATAATAGGACATCATCGCCTGGGAGCGGAGCCCCACAACCACCACACAGCCTGGATAGCCCCGAAGAGCCATTTCCGGTAATGTCGGAAGCCTCCATATGGTGAATTTATGGTATTCGCAACAACCCAGGGTTTTACGCAATAAGCAACCCGGGATGCCCCTTTATGATTAAAGTCCCGGGAGTAGGAGGATTTTTTTTTTTTTTTTAAATCTAGGAAAATCCCAATTTGGAGACTAAGACTAGCCAGGTATATCAGAACCGGGAGAGCCACTGCGGAGAGGGGATCCCAGGATCTGTAGGGGAAAAGAGACCACAGTCCGTCCCCCAGAAAAATAGGCAGCATGCAGCACACTCATACATTAAACAAGATAAAGGTAAACCATATATAGCAGTAAATGCATCATGGACAAATATATATAACAAAGCAAAAAGTGCCTCCAGGAGTTTAAGCTGAAGTGCCAGGGAACCACAAACACAAGCTTAACACAATGTAAAAATGCAAAGCTATAGCTCAAAAGACGGCCCCACGTGCGCGAGATGGGGACCGTTACCTGTAACTGCAAGGCCCGCCCCCCCCCGAAGAGCACGAAAACGCGCCCACATGACAAAGCCAGCCAATGATGGCACAGCAGCGCCTGAGGCGACGCCGCCGCCGACCGCGGAGCACGAGCGTGCGGCGGCGGCGCCTCAGGCGCTGCTGCGCCATCATTGGCTGGCTTTGTCATGTGGGCACGTTTTCGCGCTCTTCGGGGGGGGGGGGGGCGGGCCTTGCGGCTGACGCAAAAGAAACCAGTGCAACCAATGCAGAAAGGGATCATCACATAAAAATATAATCAAGACATGCAACCCCCCCCCCCCCCCCCAGATCTACTAGGGACGGCCAGCCTAAAGGGAGCCATCTGCAGGGACAGGGGGCGAGGGGCATAAGACGCGGGAGGGGCATCCCATAAGGCTCACCATGGGCCTATACCGCCTACCCTTTGGTGGGGGACTGCGGTTGGAGCAGCGCTCCTTAGCACCTGACAGCGGTGCTGCCTACCTTCACCCGAACCAGTGCAGCCTAAGCTGGGAGGCAGTAAAAGGAAACGGGTGGGAATAGTCCTACAGGGCCGCTGGCGAATAGCCCCGCTTATCTGCGAGTAGAGAGAGACATCTTCTAGTCATCGCAGCCCAGACTGCAGAGAAGAACTGGGGAATTTGTGGGAGGTCCCTGGGGCCGGGAGGAGCCACTTTTCTTTCTCTGCAGTCCAGCGCCATCTACTGGATGTATAACCCACGTTTAAGGAATATCTTCTGGAACAGGACGTGTTGTATACTTAGAATATATCAATTTCTAGTTCTACACCCTAAGAAGGGAGTATTGGCAGGGGCTTTGGCCAAAAATTATTTCACAAGTCTCGTGGGTTTGGGCCCAGTTTAAATGGTTCAAATAGCTATTACAGCATGTATTATCCATAGAGCATGCAGCGTGCACCTTTGCTCACAGATCTTAGACCTCCTCCACATGTCAAGTCTACCATGTGGGCATTTAAGAACTAAATGACCTTTCACTATGATGGTGACAGACTTGTGGATCAGGCTTCCATTAGAACTCTTGAATGATCTGCACTATAAAAACCTTAATGTGAATATGTTATTTGATAAACAAGAGTTGTACATAATTTTGTGGGTTAGAAAATAAAGCTTTAAGGTAACTGAATGTTTTAGATGTTCCTGGATTAAAAAGGGTCCTGCTACCTCATCTTTGGGCAAAGTCTATTGAAAGAAGTAGAGCCCATACTCACTTGTACTGCTGGTGATCCTTTGTGCTTCTGGTCTTGGCCATGAACCTCTCGGCTAGTTTTTCCAGATTGCGGGAATACTCCATTTCTATTTCTGACTTCTTTCGGAAGAAGTCTTGTAAGTCCTGCAGAAGCTGAACTCTCATCTCCGTCTGCTGCTCCAGGCATTTCTGCTGTTCCACCAGCTGAGCTCGAATCTCTGGAAAAAGATACAAAATATGCAGCGCGTTATTCCAATGCAGCACCATGTTTTTTTTTTACATTTTATATATTTTATATGCAGCGAGAAGAGCAAAATACATTTGATACTGCAAATAAATGAGAAAATAGGAAACGTCTTGATTTGAGTTGTTAACTAAAGTGCAGAAACCACAACATAACTTTATACCCCTGTGCCTTTTTGGTCTGTTTAGTTGGAGTGTGAGGAGTAAAAGTTTCATTGTGTACATTCATTTGACGAGCTGAAGCAAAAATAAGGATCAGGTTTCTAATTTATTCACGCATCAAATATGGTCATCCACATGGGACAAACAGCCAGGCTCTCCATCCCCTGATATAAGGCCCCTATCAGCATGGAGCATATCAGCTCATACTTCCGTTGACAGTTCAGTCTGTTAACAAGACTGAAGTTGGCATAAATTAAGCTTTTGGAGAATCACCTGAGATTTTCTGATTTCCTCCTTATTCTTTTGACCTTTTTAAGTTTCTTCCAGCAGCAAACAGGATGACACTAAACAGACCATGATTTGCTGAGAGTTTAATTGCAGAATGCATGCCTGTTGGGGCTTTAGCCCTGCATTACTTCATCACATAATACAAATACCTTTGCAGTATACATACATTTACAATATTTTTTGTCTCAAAATTAGAATTACTACTCTGTGAGTAATAGAATATTATATGTCCGATGCATCCCCCTTTAAGATTCCCTGTTCTTAGCAAAGGTCACCCTTTATTTTTGCCTGCAGCATTAAGTCTTTCTAGCCATAAACATGCACAGGACCTAATCTCTCCAGGAAGGCAAATTAGCATGTGAGTTGAGCCCTGACAGATCACAGACCCCGCTGAAGCTGAAGCCGATGTGACCCCCTGGAGATAGTTCCCTCTGGCACCAACACAAATCGGACCGTAGCTGGGCTTCTGTGTGTCCCAGCACCAAGCCAGATACAGAACCAGAATGGGCCCACAAAACCACACGTAGACGTATGATTCTCAGGGTCATGCAACCAAGGGGACCTAAGGAAATGGAGATCTTGTGTTCTGACCAATCTAGGGACTCCATCTTTGGGCTCATCGGATGCCCGGCATCCAGCCCAATCGTTTGGTGCCATATGAGGAGCCATATGACCCCCCTGCCCAAAGTTATAACCCCTAAAGGGTTTTAGGTTTTAAAGCAGGTTCCACAACAGAGAGAGGGAACAGTCCGCCCCATAGAAGGGAGGGGGTGAAAGGGTCTCGAGGCATAAAGGGGGGATGACCCTTGGTCAGGCTTTTGTCATTTCTTGGGAGGTCACGCTGCAGTGTGCGGGAGGTGCCCGGAGACCATCTATCAGCTCTCTACTCACCTCCATGTATGAGCCCATCATCACTACTCTACATCTGCATTTTAAGGTAACTGTTGTCTCTCTGTGTGTAACTCACTGTAACCTGTAACCCACTTCTCACAACTACATTTGAATTCATTCAAATTACATCATAGCCAAATGTTTGTTATCACTGCCTAGTGTGCTTATTGCATTCAAACCTATATTTAACTTGATCTTTTTGCCTTAGCCAAGAATCTGTGTGACCGTAGGCTTTGGGCCTGGTAGTCCAGCTAGACGGGCGACGAACTGGGTTTTGGGAAAGCGGGCTGTGTGTTCAGAGGTCTCCAATTGATAGTTGGATCACGTGACCCACAGTTCCCCGACATACTCGTGTAAACATTATGATTTGACAGACCTCTGTAGTAGTTGCATGACAACGCTATATTTATAAACATTATGTATGTGCATCATCAAAAAAAAAAAAAAAAAAAAAAGGGACCGAAGGACCGAGACATAGGGTTATACTAACAAAAAGAGGGTTAAAAGGCAAGCTATTATTTATATACCCTCAAAATGCAGAGCCAAAAATTTACC
Source organism: Gastrophryne carolinensis (assembly GCA_027917425.1). Taxonomy (NCBI): domain Eukaryota; kingdom Metazoa; phylum Chordata; class Amphibia; order Anura; family Microhylidae; genus Gastrophryne; species Gastrophryne carolinensis. The sequence continues at coordinate 182,272,587 of CM051238.1, read as the reverse complement.
CATTTTCATCTTGGCATTTTAGAACCTACACAAACATGATCTGTGAACAAGTAGGTATCTATTAATAAAGTGTGACACAGGTAATGGGTTTTATCAAGGTGTACAAGAAAAGGCAAGCCTCGTCTGTCGGCACATGATAAACAGGCCTTGATAAGATCACATTTGCTGGTGGCCTTGAAGAAAAAACAAACATTCTATTCATACTCTTTCTTCTACAAAGTAACAAGCCAATTGGCACACGCTAGGTGGCATGTGGTGATTTTCATGTAGTGTTTGCATTCCTAAATAAGCCGTGGTAACATGCAACTCTGTTGTCTTTTCAAAAAAATGATATAGAGAAGCTTCAGGCTGGGCAGATGCTTCCCAGCCCCTAAGAGCACCTTGATGGTCATGGTCTATTGGCTGTTTGTAGACCGAACACAGTATTCAGGACTAATTTTGTGTGTGTGTATATATATATATATATATATATATATATATATATATATATATATATATATATATATATATATATATATATATATATATATATATATATTGTAGACATGTCACTGGAGAAGTGGTCGAGGGGGTGTACATTTCACCTAGGTTACTACACAGGGTGAGATGGTAAGTCCAGGATTGATTTGTTTCTCAGCAGTGATATGCTGCTGAGTTGTTGTTTAATCTTGCCGGGCCTGGATTTATATGGAATGGCAGGTAGGTTTGGTAGAGGGACCTGTCATTCCACACCCCCCCGATCCAGTTTGGGTTTTGGATCAGGTGAGCTCTGATCCTAATTAGCCTGGGAAGGTAAAAGCTCTGCAGAGCCTGCAGGTGATTGCTCTCAGCCAGGAATGAACAGCCTGCGGGTGTTTGGAGGAGGCTGCGAGCGCAGCCACTGCTGGAGCTGAAACTTACCCTGCGATATCCAGGCGAAAGCTGTGCTTTGAAAGTGTCAGATAGGTGAGAAGAACCTGTTAGTAAGCGCCCAGCCGGGCTAGGTCTTTTTATTTTGAAGCACGTTGTTGCTGTGTGTTTTTGTTTGCTGGACTGTTTATGCCATGAATAAACACCAAGACCTGCTTTTATAAAATCTACGTCTGCTGTGAACTGTGTCCAAACACACCATCCCCCGGGAGGATCCCTACAATTGGTGGAGGATGCGGGCAAAAGCGTTTGCTAGGGGCAACGGTGTGGACAGATTTGGCTACAGCTGCTTATGTCCTGGGTGAAAGCTGCAACTACACTCCAAGAACAGCCGGGCAACATGGAGGAGATGCTGAAGCAGTTTATGCAAGTGAGTTTGCAACAACAGCAGGCTCAGATAGAGGCCAATAGACGACATGAACAGACCATGGCTGCCCAACAACAACTTATTGAACACCTGATAGCAAAACAAGAGGCGCCTGTGGTTGCTAACCCCCAAACAGTGGTGCGAGCCGCTCCAGAGACTTTTGATGTGAGAAAAGCTGTGCAGCAAGCGCTGCAAAAGATGACTGCTGAGGACGATGTTGAGGCCTTCCTAACTGTGTTTGAGCGTGTGGCTGAGCGTGAGAAGTTACCAGTCGCTGAGTGGGCAGAGGTAATTGCGCCCTATTTAACAGGAGAACCTCAAAAGGCCTACTATGACCTCAGTGAGCAAGAGGTTAAGGACTATACTCGGCTAAAAGCGGAGATACTTGCCCGGCTAGGCGTTACTACTGCGGTTCGTGCCAGGAGGGTACGCAACTGGAGCTACAGTTTGGACAAATCAGCGAGGTCCCAGATGTATGACCTGATCCATTTGGCGAGAAAGTGGTTGGAGCCAGACTCTTCTTCTCCTGCACACATCCTAGAGAGGGTTGTGATGGATCGCTACCTCCGAGCACTGCCTGCTGACCTGCAACGCTGGGTGGGACAAGGTGACCCTAAGAATGCAAACGAACTTGTCAACCTTGTGGAGAGGTTCCAGGCGACTGAGGACTACCTCCGTGATATTCCTGCAGCATCTTCACCTCCCCGGAGTGCCAGATCTGTGCCATCAGCTGGTAAGAGACTTCCATCTATTGGGGGAGTGTGGAGGGGTGCTGAGGGAGGAAAAAGGGCTCAAGTGGTGTCTCAGGGGCAAAAGACTGGGGATGGTCCCGGGTGGCTAAGTGGCCCTAAAAAGGTCTCCTTGCCAAGGAGACCAGGCTTTATCCAGTGCTGGAGATGCCATGAGACGGGACACGTGTCTGCCCATTGCCCTCTTACCACTGAGCCCATGGAATGTGAGGCTAGTCGGCGTCAGTCGCTATTTGCGGAACCATCTTGTGTTGCAGTTCCTGGACTAGAGACTGAACCGCAAATCTGCAACATTACAATTAATGACTTTCCTGTTAAGGCGTTGCTGGACTCAGGAAGCCTTGTAACCTTGGTGCATGCCAGCCTGGCGGCTGGGGACTTTGAGTGTAAAAAGCATGTGAGTGTTGTGTGTATACATGGGGATACAAAAGTGTACCCTATAGTGCTGGCTAAAGTCGGGACTGAACAAGGCACTGTACAATATGAAGTGGGTGTGGTTAAAAATCTCATGCATAACGTAATATTGGGGCGCGATTTTCCATTATTCTGGGCTCTCTGGGGAAAAAGAAAATCCCCCGAAAGGAGTGAGGATACTCCTAAGGTTGTTGCATTACCCACTGTAAATGATAAAAGTGTGCAGGATGAAAATGATTGTTTTCCTTTGCAGGTCCTGGCTGGAGAGGAGGAGGCTCCTCCCACTGAGCAAAATATACCAGACTTAGAGGTGTCTAGGGATAATTTTGGGACTGCACAGTTACAGGACCCCACTCTCAAAAATGCGAGAGAGCAGGTTGCTGTCATGAATGGGGTACCTCAGGAACCAGATGCTGAGAAAAGATTTCCACATTTTTCTGTGACTAATGATCTTTTCTATAGAGTCACTAAGATTAAGGATGAGATTGTGGAACAGCTTCTGGTGCCTAAGCCGTACCGGCATCAGGTGCTTGACATGGCACATAACCATGTTCTTGGGGGACACTTGGGGACTGACAAAACGCAGGAGAGGGTTCTCCAGAGGTTTTACTGGCCGGCGATATATGATGATATTAAAAAGTACTGCGAGTCGTGCCCCACATGTCAGCTTAGTGCCCCAGTGTCACATTTTCGCAGTCCTTTGGTTTCGCTCCCTGTTATAGAGGTGCCTTTTGAGCGTATAGCCATGGATTTAGTGGGTCCCATTGTAAAATCAGCTAGAGGACACCAGTATATTTTGGTGGTCATGGATTATGCGACCCGCTATCCTGAGGCTGTGCCCTTAAGAAACACTGCATCTAAAACAATTGCACGTGAGTTGTTTTATATGTTTTCTAGGACTGGAATCCCCAAAGAAATCCTGACTGACCAAGGTACACCCTTTATGTCAAAGGTGATGAAGGAGTTATGCAAACTATTTAAAATCTCACCCATCCGTACCTCTGTATACCACCCCCAGACGGACGGATTGGTGGAGAGATTTAATAAAACTTTGAAACATATGTTGAAAAAAGTGGTGGAAAAAGATGGTCGTGACTGGGATCATTTGTTACCCTACCTCATGTTTGCTATTAGGGAAGTGCCCCAAGCGTCCACAGGGTTCTCACCATTCGAGTTGGTCTATGGTCGTCACCCTAGGGGTCTACTGGACATTGCAAAAGAGACATGGGAGAGCGAGTCCACCCCATACAAGAGTGTTATTGAGCATGTAGCACAAATGCAGGACCGTATAGCCACTGTAATGCCCCTAGTAAGGGAACACCTCCAGAGGGCGCAAGAGGCCCAAAGTAGAATTTACAACCGGTCTGCAAGAATCAGGACATTTAACCCAGGCGATAGGGTCCTTATACTAGTTCCCACTGTGGAGAGTAAATTCCTGGCGAAGTGGCAAGGTCCCTATGAAATTGTTGAAAAGGTCAGTGAGGTGAACTACAAGGTGCACCAACCAGGTAGAAGGAAGCCTTTCCAAGTTTACCACATAAACTTGATTAAGCCCTGGAAAGACAGGGAATCCTTGGGGGCGACAAATACCGTTAATAATTTGTCACAACCAATCCCTCCAGTCAAGGTTGGTGATACCCTATCAGTGTCACAGAAACAGGAGGCTCAGGAATTTTTACAGAAAAACAAAGACAAGTTTTCTGACCTTCCAGGGCGTACACACCTCATCTATCATCACGTTGAAACTGAGCCTAGAAGCAGAGTAAACCTCAAGCCCTATAGGATACCGGAAGCACGTAGGGAAGCCGTATCTGCCGAGGTAAAACGTATGCTTGATCTGGGGGTAATTGAGGTGTCGCAGAGTGAATGGTCCAGCCCGATTGTATTAATCCCAAAGCCTAATGGAACTTGGAGGTTCTGTAACGATTTCAGAAAGTTGAATGAAATCTCAAAATTCGATGCTTATCCTATGCCCAGGGCAGATGAGTTGATTGCGAAGTTGGGTAATGCCAGGTACATAACCACCCTCGATCTCACAAAGGGCTACTGGCAGATTCCACTTACTGATGAGGCTAAAGAGAAAACTGCATTCTCCACCCCTGATGGGCTATTCCAGTATGTAGTGATGCCGTTCGGGTTACATGGAGCACCTGCGACTTTCCAGAGGTTGATGGACTTGATTTTGCGACCACATTGTGATTACTCAGCTGCCTACCTCGATGATGTGGTCATTTTTAGCCCTGATTGGGAAAGTCACCTCTGTAAGGTACAGGCCGTATTGGATAACATAAGTGGTGCAGGGTTGACCATAAATGCCGAGAAGTGTGCAATAGCCCTAGAAGAGGCCAAGTATCTGGGCTAAATTATTGGAAGAGGGTTGATTAAGCCACAGCTAAATAAAATTGAGGCAATACAGAATTGGCCTAGACCCCTGACAAAGAAACAGGTCAGAGCTTTCCTTGGTATTACGGGCTATTACCGTAGATTTGTGCCGAACTTTGCCTCAGTTGCTGCTCCACTGACTTGACAAAGGGCGGAAAGAGAGCAATGATCACGTGGACTCCAGAGGCCGAGAAGGCTTTCCAAAGCCTTAAATCTGCCTTGTGCCAACAACCTGTGTTAGTTACCCCCGATTTCAGGCGAGAATTTCTGGTCCAGACAGATGCTTCTAACACAGGCTTAGGTGCAGTACTCTCACAAGTAGTGAATGGTGAGGAGCATCCGGTGATGTACTTGAGTAGGAAGCTAACCCCGGCCGAGAAAAATTATGCCATTGTGGAGCGAGAATGTTTGGCAGTGAAGTGGGCCCTCGAATCCCTAAAATATTACTTGCTAGGCAGGAAGTTCAAGTTAGTAACAGACCATGCCCCCCTAACATGGATGAAGTTAAACAAGGAGAGAAACGCAAGAGTGACTAGATGGTTTCTGTCCCTACAAAACTTTAATTTCACTGTGGAACACAGGCCAGGGAAATTACAGGCAAATGCTGACGCATTGTCGAGGGTACATTGTCTGTGGGGACAAAATGCTCAGCCCTCCGGTCTGAAAAAGAGGGGGGGGATATGTAGACATGTCACTGGAGAAGTGGTCGAGGGGGTGTACATTTCACCTAGGTTACTACACAGGGTGAGATGGTAAGTCCAGGATTGATTTGTTTCTCAGCAGTGATATGCTGCTGAGTTGTTGTTTAATCTTGCCGGGCCTGGATTTATATGGAATGGCAGGTAGGTTTGGTAGAGGGACCTGTCATTCCACACCCCCCCGATCCAGTTTGGGTTTTGGATCAGGTGAGCTCTGATCCTAATTAGCCTGGGAAGGTAAAAGCTCTGCAGAGCCTGCAGGTGATTGCTCTCAGCCAGGAATGAACAGCCTGCGGGTGTTTGGAGGAGGCTGCGAGCGCAGCCACTGCTGGAGCTGAAACTTACCCTGCGATATCCAGGCGAAAGCTGTGCTTTGAAAGTGTCAGATAGGTGAGAAGAACCTGTTAGTAAGCGCCCAGCCGGGCTAGGTCTTTTTATTTTGAAGCACGTTGTTGCTGTGTGTTTTTGTTTGCTGGACTGTTTATGCCATGAATAAACACCAAGACCTGCTTTTATAAAATCTACGTCTGCTGTGAACTGTGTCCAAACACACCATCCCCCGGGAGGATCCCTACAATATATATATATATATATATATATATATATATATATATATATATATATATATATATATATATATATATCACAAATGTAATATTGGCTCAGAGAGGGTTTCAAACATATATAAGCTAAAAGCAGACAAGGCCTTGTTTTTGATGAATATCGCCTGCATTCCTCACCCCACAGGCAGTACCTTTTGAATTATTCTGCACTCAGTCATCATGCAATGCTTTAGGCTGTCTGAGAGGACAAGCAGTTAGATGTACGCAGTCCTCCTCTGTGAAAGTCAAATGCTACGCTTCTGGATTTCATTCTTGCAACCAGGAGGAAATCCACAAGCTTAGCAGGATTTTTTTTAGTTACGGTGTAAATTTTCCACTTAATATCTAGAATGTTTATAGGATTTATTATAATTAGACAATTTCATGATAGAACTCATTTAAAGTGGACCCATCGCCGCCGACTCCAGGGCCAGACAACTAGGTACCCCCTTAATTATAATAATGATAATAATCTACTGCTCTTTCAGTAAAATATTTATTGGGATAGAAATTTGCAGTGGGCAAAATAAGTTGGTGATGTCACTTGTCCCTTAATTTGAAGTGCTGCTAGTAGTCTCATCCAGGTTAGACACAACTGGGCCACCCTACATCTTCCCTTAAAGAGGAACATCAGACCTTTTCTGATGTTACTCTCTAAACAAAAAGCCGACATCCAGCAGTATTCCTGGCCCTCTTGAACCCCCTTAGCCGTCCAAGAATGAAGGTTGCAAAGCCTTAGCCGTACCCAACCTTCACTATCCCTCTTCAATTCTTGCGGGATTTGTGCCGAGTGTCATTGCAGCCTATGCAGCGACACTGCGCATGCACGAGATCTGAGAGGTGGCGGCAGGGCATGATTGGGCAGCAAGATGGTGCTGCCTGACTGAGAAAGCGCAAGACCAAAGATGCTGGAGCACAATGTGACTGGAAAGGTAAGTCAAAAGTTGCATAATTTGAAACTGGAGGGGCAGTGGGGCCGAGCTAAGCAGGTGTGGGGAGTTTTTATTAACTCCCCAATACCTGCAATGTTCTTCTTAATGGACCTTAGCGGAAGATGTGAATATCTATTATATTACCTGTTCTGTGATTATAATTCATATACTTGTTATGGCTTTCAATGTGTCAAATGACTAGAGGATGAAATGACCAGATGTAATTTAGGAATATTATTTACTAAAAAATACAATTCTGTGATTACTCACTTTGTAGAATTGGTATTATAAGTATGCAGCACGTCCTGCTCCAGATAATGATTCATAACAGATGGGATTACCTCCACCAGAGGGCGCTTGACTGCAGAGATGGCAAAAAGAGGCCCCTCCCGGTCCATATATACCCGGGACCTCCCACAAATTCCCCAGTATAGAAAAGCAGTAAAGAGAACCAGGAGAATCCAATGAAATCAACAACATTAATAAGGATAACAATCACCATACAGAGGATCCAAGATAATGCAAACAGGGTGGGGTGGAGCAGGACGTGCTGCATAGTTATAATACCAATTCTACAAGGTGAGTAATCACAGAATTGTATTATTCTAAGTATGCAGCCCGTCCTGCTCCAGATAATGATTCATAACAGATGGGACATCCAATAGCAGTGTCCGTAAACAGGGTGGGATCCCAAAAGCAACAACGCGCAGTTGAAACCACTGCCGCCTGCAGAACTTTGCGGCCAAAAACAGCATCCGCTGAGGCCTGAACATCCACCTTGTAAAACTTGGAAAAGGTATTAACAGAAGACCAAGTAGCAGCCTTACAAACTTGTTCAACAGAAGCCTGGTGCTGGAAGGCCCAGGAGGCCCCAACAGCACATGTAAAATGAGCAGTAACACAGAAAGGAGGATCCTTTCCCCTAGCAGAATACGCCCTAAAAATAGCCTGACGAATCCATTTGCTAATAGTAGACTTAGCAGGTGCCAGGCCCTTCTTGGGACCCGAAGGAACCACAAACAAGGTATCAGTTTTTCTAAAAGGTGCAGTAGCCACCAAGTAGTACTTCAAATTCCTGACCACATCCAGGGAATGTAAGGCCCTCTCCTTGGAATTACCAGGATTAGGGCACAGGGAAGGATGCACAATGTCCTGATTAAGATGGAAGGCAGAGACAACCTTAGGCAAGAAATCAGGTTTAAATCTGAAAACCACCTTGTCCTGGTGTCTCTCAAAGTAGGGGGCCTGAATAAGAAAGGGCCGCCAACTCCGAAACACACCTGGCCGAGGTGATAGCCACCAAAAAGGCAACTTTAAGAGTAAGAATAGACAGAGCAGCCCCATGCACAGGCTCAAAAGGAGGGCCCTGAAGGGCAGACAAAACCAAATTCAAATCCCAAACTGGCAACAGAGGTTTGCGAGGGGGACGCACATGCGCAACCCCCTGGAAGAAAGTCTTGACCAGAGGATGTTGAGCGAAAGATCTCTGGAAGAAAACAGCCAAGGCAGAAACGTGACCCTTGAGCGTGCTGAGCTGAAGTCCCAGATCCAAACCATGCTGAAGGAACTCCAGAATCCTAGGAATGGAAAACACCCGACATGAAAGGATCCTAGACTCACACCAGTCAATGTAGGCCCGCCAGATCCTATAATAGATGGTAGAAGAGGATTTCTTCCTAGCCCTGATTAGAGTGTTAACCACAGACTCAGAAATCCCCTCATCCCTTAAGATGGAGGTTTCAGCAGCCAGGCCGTCAAAGCCAGCGTTTGTAAATTGGGATGGCATAGCCGCCCTTGAGTGAGAAGGTCCGGGACCAGGGGCAGAGGGTACTGATCTACCGCCAGCTGAACGATATACGCAAACCACACTTGTCTTGGCCACCAGGATTGCTGGTACCCTTTCCTGAGCCAGCTTCACAGAACCCTGCCCAGCAGGGGGAACGGAGGAAAAAGATACAGGAGACGGAACCCTTGCCAGGATAGAGCCACAACATCCACCGCAAGGGCCAGGGGATCCTGGGACAGAGAGACAAAGACTGGGAGCTTGTGATTGTGGCGGGAAGCAAACAGATCCACTTCCGGTACCCCCCCAACGGTGACATAAGGACAGGAAGACCTCGCTGCTGAGAGACCATTCCCCCAGGCGAGAGGTCCCCCTGCTCAGAGTCCGCCTCCAGATTCTCCACCCCCGGAATGTACACTGCTGATATGCAAGGATCATTGTCCTTCGACCAGGAGAAAATCATGGACACCCTCCTGAGGGCACTCTTGCTCCGAGTCCCTCCCTGATGATTGATGTAGGCAACCGCCGCCTGGTTGTCTGAGTGAACTTGGACCGGCCGGCCCTGAAGGTGAGGAGTCAACTGGGCCAGTACCAACCAAACCGCCCTCAGTTCCAGGACGTTGATGGGGGCATGGGCCTCCTGAGGACCCCACAGCCCCAGAAATTGTAGGGTTCTCCAGAAGCCCCCCCAACCCGACAGACTGGCATCCGTGGTGACCGTCTCCCAACAGGGGGCCAGAAAGGATATGCCCCCCAACAGGTTCCTCGAGTCCAGCCACCACAAGAGGGACCGCCGGGCCAGAGGAGACAGAACAAAGGCCTGATCCAGAGACAGGGGACTCTTGTCCCAGACTGATAGGAGATGGAGTTGAAGAGGTCTCATGTGAAACTGAGCATAAGGAACTGCCTCGAAGCAGGACACCATTTGTCCCACAAGCTGCATCCCTTGCCGGATGGAAGGGCGAGGGCAGGACAGAAGGAAATGAACCAGAGCTTGGAGAGAATCCACCTTCTGCTGAGGAAGAAAAATCCTGGCCTGAACAGTATCCAGATTCATGCCCAGGAAGGAGGTCACCAGTGACTGAGACAGGGAGGATTTGGGGTGATTGATCACCCAGCCGAATGTTTCCAGAGCAGTCACCACCTGCTGGGTATCCAATTCTGCCTGCTGGAAAGAATGAGAAGTGATGAGGAGGTCGTCCAGATAAGGAAGAATGCGAATGCCCCGAGCTCTGAGGAGAGCCATAACACCTGCCAGTACCTTGGTGAAGACTCTGGGAGCCGAGGTGAGACCGAAGGGCAGTGCTACAAATTGGTAGTGCTGGTCCTCCAGTGCGAACCTGAGGAATCTCTGATGCCCTGGGAAGACTGGTACATGATGGTAAGCATCCTTGATGTCTATGGAGGTCAGGAAGTCCCCCGGGCGCAAAGAGCTGATCGCGGAGCGCAGGGTCTCCATGCGAAAGTGTCTGGTCCTGATGAACTTGTTGAGAAGCTTTAAGTCCAGGATGGGTCTGATGGAACCATCCCTTTTGGGTACTGTGAAGAGATTAGAATAAAACCCCAGCCCTCTCTCCCCAGGAGGGACCTGACAGATGACCCCCATGTCCAATAGGTTTTGTACAGCCAGAAACAGACCCTGAGCTGGCAGGGGTTCTAGAGGAATCCGAGACCTGAGGAATCTTGGAGGCGGCCAGGCAGCGAACTCTAGCTTGTAGCCGGAGGACACAACCTCAAGAATCCACCTGTCTGAGACCTGCTGTCCCCAGACATGAGCGAAGAGCCGCAGCCGCCCCCCCCCCACCCGGATGGGTGAGGGCGCCCCCTCATGGCTGAGGAGGCTTGGCAACAGATTTGGGCTTGGACCCCCAGGAAGATCCAGAGCGGGCATGACCTCTGCCCCTGCCCCAGAAGTCTGCCCCCTCCCCCTGCAAGGGAAACCGATCTCCCAGACCTGGATCCACGGTAGGAGGGGGCAAAGGCACCCAAACCCCGAAAGGGCTGCAGCTGCTTCTTACGTTGAGGTAACTTACCCCCCTTGGCAAACAGGTCCAAGTGATCACCAAATAGGCACATCCCCTTAAAGGGGAGCCCCGCGAGGGCCTTCTTAGCAGCGTTATCAGCTGCCCACTGACGCAGCCAAACAGAGCGGCGTATAGCAACCACCAAGGCAAAGGTTTTACTACACATCCTAATGGTGCCATCTAAGGCAGAAAGGACATATGCAATGAACATTTCACACTGTGACAAGGCCCTGAACTCGGCACTAGAAGTATCATCAGGGGCGCCTTACAACAGACCCTTGAAGAGAGTGCTAACAGCAACAGCAGTAATAGCAGAAGCACAGACAGGGCGCAAGGCAGACCCCACACAGGCAAAGGCATGGGAGGCCAGCTGGTCAATGCACCGGTCCTCACTATCCTTGAGGGTAGTGGAATCAGGGTAATGGACCACAGATGTGTTGGGCAACCCCAATACTGGTGCATCCACTTCTGGGGGGGGTTGACCAACATTTAACCACATCAGTGGGAAAAAGGTACCTTTTATCCTTGCCTTTAGGGATTCCAGGAAGCCGGCCGGGACGCTCCCATTCTTTGAGAACAAGATTATTGAAATGGGCCTGTTCTGGAAATTCCAGACGTGGTTTAGCAGTACTGAAAAGTTCCCCCTGTAGCTTGGGAGCCGCAGCAGCAGGAAGGGAGATAGAAAGCACATCAAAAATCTGAGTTAACAGTCTATTGGTGTCATCAGCATCCCAATGATCAGAACCATAGTCAGCACCACTGAAATGCTGATCATCGGAGAACTCTAAATCCGAGAATAATTCCTCCTCCTCAAGTGGGGTATAATCAGACAAATCAAGGAAATTCTCAGTCTCCACAGGAAAGGCAGATGCACCCAGCGCCACATGCCACCTTTTAGCTGGGGCCTTACAGGCCGCAGAGCTAGCAATCAGCCTCTCAATGTTAGCCAACCTGGAAGACACGTCAGGCTGAGACTCCCCACTAGTATTTAGTTCACTGGGAGTCATAATCAAGCGAGGGGGAGTGGGTGAGGACATAGTGGGAACAGGCCCAGTCACAGCCCAGAATGCAGCGCATGGTGATTAAGGTGGCACAACTGGCCAGTAGGAATTACGCCGTATAAGCAACCCGGGATGCCCCAAATGTCCACCAGGGAAGTGGGAGGATTAAACAGTGTAGGCCTGTAATAAAGATATTATAACTAATAGAGGGGACAGGACCGGGAGAAACCTCTTAAAAACAGTTATCCCGCCTGAAAGACATAATAGTGACACCCCATAAGCACAAAGAAATGACAAATGAATAAGAGCCAAGCCCGCAGGGGCACTCACGGACCGCGGTGGGAAGCCAGCAATCACACCAGGAGAGGACCAAAATGGCACTGGGGGAACCTCAAGGGACGGGCCGCAGGAGAGTCCGACGCGGAATGCACCAACAGAGCAAGCCACGCCCCCTAAGATAAGCGCAGAGACAGGCCAGACACTACAGCCAATGGGCGCGCAGGGATTCTTGATGATTATGCCGCCGCTGACCACGGACGCCAGAAGGCGCGCGTGTCACACCTGAGAGCCCGGATTACACATGAGTGGGGGGATGGGGGAGAGGCATTGCTAGCACACAGACACTGCAGCTGTGCTGGGCACTTCCTTAGGATCAGCCCAACCAGCCAGAGAGATTTTATTGCATTTCGGCACAGAACGGATAAAAGGATATAAAATTCTTAGCGGGCTGTATTGATGCAGCATGGCTGCAGTTTCCCTGTGTTATGTTGTTTCTCCACAGGCTGTCTGGAGTTTAGGATTTGCAGGATAAGCAGACCTCACCAAACTTAGATTTACATCGGAAAATTGATCAGCGTCTGTCGTGTTAAACTGTTACATTGAATCACCAGCTGCTGTAGGGGATGAATGTATCTATGTATCAATGTAAGTCAAAGGGTTTGGCTGCCTCAAAGTTGTGACGAGTCAATGCGGCTGATTACTTTTTACTTCTGGCCAGAAATAAAGCATTATATCAGAGACTTACGGCAATTTTGACTTTAGGACTGGGTCTTTCACAAGCAAGCCTGTCAGAATTGTGACAAAATGGCTGCCCCCCCCCCCCTGCAATTTACTAGCATAGAATCTCCCTGCTATCCCACAACATAGCAGGGAGATTCTATGTTGTGGAATAGCAGGGAGATTCTATGCTATTGATTCTATTGATTGGCAAGTCAAAAAACAACGAGTAGCCACATAATGAGTGGAGTCAGTGTTATGCTTCCTCCTCTGTCTGTCTCCTTAACAAATAAATCACTTTAACCCCCTGCTGATCTGGTCCATAAATCAACCTTCAGTAGACCAAAAATAGAATGTCCTGATTGGCTGACTCTCTCTGCCGCTTTGAAACCCAGCCCTCCTCTCACATTCATCACAGTGTGCTTACATCACATCGTTGTTGGCACACCCACTGTTTCTCTTTTCTATCTGTTTATTTTTTTCTATGAATCTCCAATGCTCTAATACTTTTAAAGATAACTTAGGAACTACAGGGTCTTTTTGAAAGCAGATTTAAGTTTAGGACATTGCAACGTGTAGCCGGAGACAATGGGACAACTATTGGACCTTTATTGTAACTTTAAGCCTTCTCGAACACATGACATCACAGATAGCAAGAGACGGGTTTTAGGGTATGCAATTTACTAAACTTTAAATTTTTTGACTGAAAGTCTGCTTTAAATCATGCTCTTTGAAAAGCCCAGGGGCAATTGTAAGTGGGCTAAAAGTCTTTTTAGACTATATCAAATAGGTTTTTTGCTTTAATCAAACCTCGGACCAGATTCACTACCAGGAGAGGTTTCTGTACTGTGTAGCACTCAGCCAGCTCCAGTTAGGTGGGGTCCCCTAGGTCAGGCCCATATGGAAGTGTGTGGAGAAGACAGAACTATACCCAAGTTTAGTACATCTCTGCTAGGAAGGCAAATAGGCAACTTTTCTACCTTATTCCTCAAGTGGGACTGTGACAAATGTTTTGCAAACAGTTAACGAATGCATTAAATCTTGTCTGACCTTTTATTTGAGCCCACTCACATTCCAGGACATGCACGGGGTGACACTGCATTCACTGGTAAACTTGGATTACATCTTTCCTGGCTTGTTGCTATGCAACACTTCCCCTTTCATCCCCCAGCATCTGACAGCTGTCACAAAGTGCTGCCTCCGACTGAAAAATGAGCATGGAACAAGGTAGATTAATGAAAGCTGGATCCTGCCCCCTCCCTTTCCCTATATGAGCCCAAGATGGCAACACCCAGAATTATAATTCTTTAAGGACAAGCAAGGTTTGCAATAGCAGGTAATGGCAACATGCTTCTGTTTCAGCCATGGGTTTTCTTTAAAGGGACCTTCCAGTCAAATAAGACTGGACTGTCTTCAAAATTACCAATGGTGGGGGAACATGGGATTTCATCCTCCAGGACCAGGCAGCCATAGCGGCATCCATCGAGATGTTATGTCCCTAACACGTCCACTTCAATCACTGCAAATGAAGAAGCATTCAAAAGGTGGGTTGGGCACACCCCTTCAATGCAATGAATGGACTGGGCGTGTTTAGGGGGCATAAACCATCTTGAAAGATGCCACCATGCATGTTTGTTCAATGCTATTGGCAAGTTTGAGAAGTCCCGAGCTGCGGGGGACAAAGGGGATGTGAGGAATATGGCAAATATTATATTTCATTTTATTGCTGATGCCCGGCTTCCTTCTTTAAGATTCTCTGTTCTTGGCAAATGTCACCCTTACAAGGCTAGCAGGAAAAGGAAGTCCATATCGGGGCACTCAAGAAAAGGCAGTTTGAGGATGAAAGCCCCCTAAGGCTCTCTGGCGTATTGCATTAAAACCTATATTTAACTTGATCGATCTTTTTGCCTTAGCCAATAATCTGTGTGTCCATAGGCTTTGGGCCTGGTAGTCCCGCTAGGTGGGCGACGGGCTGGGTTTTGGGAAAGCAGGCTGTGTATTCGGAGGTCCCCGATTGTTAGTTAGATCATGTGACCCGTGGTTCCCTGACAGGGCAGTATAGACTATTTTGTTTATTAAAATTATTTTGTTTATTTTGGGGACTATGACGACAAAAATGGCCCAATGATAAATATGCTGGATGGCGGGTGGAGGGAGGGTCACTTAAACACCCAGCATCAAGAAATATCCAGCCAGGCTTGTTTCTTTCTTTTAATGGATGGAAGAGGTATCAGGGGTGACAGGTTGTGAAGAAAACCACAAGCTTGACTGGAATTTTATTCAGTTTACTGTATAAGTGACCCCTCCTCTAATTAGCCAATGTCTTTATACAGACTTGTAATATTATGCAATTTCCCAATACACCTTCTTTAAAGAGGACCAACACCCAGGGGTGATCGGCCCGGAAATCTATAAGATTCCCGGGCCGATCACCTCCCACCCGGGGGAAACCCCCCAGAAACCCCCCAGAAACCCCAAAAACATCTTACCTGATCCGCCGCCGCCTCCCGCGCGCCCCTCCAGACGTGCGCGCGCCCGCGCCGGCCCTCTGTGAAAGGCCGGAGGGGGCGCGCGCGCGCCGAGAGTGACGCGCGGGAGGCGGCGGAAGCGGCTTGGACGTTCCTGATCCCCGCCTGGACGTTGGCGGGGATTGGCTGCTGTGTTCACGTGGGAGCGTTGAGAGGTGAGTTTTTTGGGGTTTCTGGGGGGTTTCACACAGCGGGGCACCCCCGATCGGGGTGCCCCGCCGAAGTGGACCAAAACCCAGGATAGTCAAAATCCTGGGTGTTGGTCCACTTTAAATTCTAAATGTATTAATAAATCATGTATTGACAAACTACTGGCAGGACATAAGAGGATTGAATAGACTTTGCCCTAAACGTCGTAATAAACATAGTGGGCTAGAAGATTTCTATTTTTTTTCATTCCTCAATGAAAACGGAAACTCACTCTGGGACACAAAAGTGCAGCCTGGTGTTTAGAGTCAGTGAACTCCCCTTTTGAACATAAGCCATAATGGCACGATGTACTGCAGCACATAATACATCAAAAACAAAAAACCTCAAAGTCTGCTCCTGTGCAGCCTCTGTTCAAGTTCAAAGCAATCTTCCCCTAATAAAACAACAGTTACATTTCAAGCCGGAAACAAAAACACTTAGCAATCTTTTTTTTATATGTAAATGGCTATGCAATGCTCAGGCTGTGTTGACTTTTTGAAAAGCCCTGTTATGACTGAGTCTCAGGAGGATACTACAGCAGCCGGCAAAGCAAAAGCAGCAAGAAATCTCCAACAAACAGAGCAATTATCCAAACTTGCCAAGTTTAGAATAAGTTCCCTAATAGCTTTGGCTCCCAAGTCCTTTCTTAACAAAATGACTAAAGTCAATGAAAACCTGAGTCAAGCCAGAACGGATTGACTGTACAAACTGCTAAGGTGGCCTAAGAAATGAGTCACTGTCAAAAGCTTGAATTATTTTCCTTTAAAATGGCAAAGAACGAAGACCAGCAGAAAACCAAGGAAGTAAATCTTTCAATCTATGTGCTTACAAATAAGTCACTGAGCCAAGACGCCATTAAAAAAGGATGACCACGGGGTTTATGGAAATGGGAGGGCTACAAGGACAAATAGAGGAAGCTTGTTTTGTCAGATCTGCTCTAATTAAATAAAAACACATAAACCATTGTTTTGGGGATTGTAAAATGTTCTTTAAAACACAGAAAGTATGTGCAATGCTAAATATACTATGATGGCAATGTGTGGATGGAAACCACATTAAACACCCGTTTTTTCTTTAATGGGTGTTGGTCCCACAGACCAACTCCTTTACCGGTGCTGGCTCGAGGTGAAGGTATGGAAATTGGGTGTTCTGGGGGTTATGTTGGGGGGTCCAGCACTCTGGATTCCACCCCTGAGCTTGTTCTTATTCACTGTCTGCTGGACCAACACAAATGGGTGTTGGTCCAGTTTAAGTACTGTATACTAAATGCAGTTAAAAATTGATGGAGCCAAGTCTACAGATAACCTGGCTTCCCAAACAATATGCTATTTAATAAAATAAATAAATAAAAAAAACACTTCCCTTGTCCCATACCACTGTTGCCCTGGCTTCTGCATCTAATGAGCATTGTCTCATCACCCAGTCACTGTTGATGCAAGACTGGACGATGGAATAGTCTTATTAACCCCATGCTGTAACTGCCAGGGAGGAGTTTAAAGAGGACCAAAACCCACCCTGGAGTCTATGAGACAGAGCATACTTGCTCCCCCCAGGGCACCTGGATCGGGGGTGTGAAACCCCCCCAGGTCACCCGAAAACTCACCTTTGTTCACCCAAATTATGATCCCCCCCCTTCATAATTAGATAATTAGGAGAAAGTCCAGTCATTTTTGACAGTTTGACTTTGCCCAACTCTACCCACATTTTTACCCACCCATTTTTTAGCTTTGGGAATTGTGAGGAAGGGTTACAGCCAGTTTTATTTCATTTACTCTGTGACCCTATGAGAAAGTACAGCCCCCACTTATTATTTACTATAACAAAAGAATTAAAAGAAACCCATAGGTATACCCAGGAGCAGAAGGTGGTGCCCAGCATACATTTTGAAGATTCTGCCTTAGCAGCACCCTTCTGGATGCTTTAACAGTGTCTTGGACACCTGTCACCAGTTCACCGGATCCCACTCCAGCTCTCCCTGTGGCTACTGCTAGTATAGCTGTCCTAGACAGCCCGAGTGACTAAACTGATTGGACAACTAAGCAGTTACCGCTTAGTAACTAAGCAGAGTGGCAGCTGGGGACCCAGAATCACTGTTGCATAGAAGGGTGTGTTTTTTTTATCTGCATATTGCCGGAGAGGGGCAAGTGGCTTTTGGGATCTAAATGGGCCCACCTGACAAAAGCCAGCTTGTCAAGGCCTGCAATGAAGAGGCTCCAGAAGATGGAAGCGATGAATAGTAGCACAAGCTACAGGATGGATACAGAGAGGATATATACCAGTTATTCTACTGTTCTATTAAAGTATGTAGAGGCTATTTTGAAAACATTATAAATGCAGAGCAAACAAGGTCAGAGGCAGAGAAAAATCAAGTGCTTCTGTTTTGTTAAACTATAAGCTCTTCTTCACAGTAAAATGACGACATTGTACTACAGCTATTGTAACAAAGCAGACACTTTAGACACAGCTGAGGGTGAAGAAGGTGAAAATACATTCAAATGACAAGACTATGTAGGAGGCCATAATGATATGTCTCTGAGGAAACGTGAAATAAAGCAGTGAACTTTCTACATACTGTACACGATCTCCATGTAGGGTGTGTCAGATAATGGCAGGAGTACAGCTATGGCAGATAATGGGTTAAACTACTAAGGATGTAGAATGGGGCACATGTCTACCTTCATTGTGGTAATCAGTGGGCCTGATGACGACAACTTATAAGACCAGAAAATGAGAAGCTTGTAGCTGATTCAGTCCGTTCTGTGTAAAGTCTAAGGCAGAGAAGGCTTTAAAACACACTCTGCATCCATGGCCAGCTCCACTTTCCCAATACATAAAACGTAATGTTTACGAATGCTGCTTTAAAGTGGACCAAAATCCAATATTTTGACTATCCTGGGTTTTGGTCCTTGCCCCTGGGGTGCCCTGCTGTGTGAAACCCCCCATATCGCTGAAACAAACTCACCTCTTCCCGGTCATACGGTGGGCTCGGATCCGCTGACGTCACGTCATCTAAGGTGATTGGCTCAGAGTGCGCTGATGGCTGCATCCCCGCTACCATCTAACAGAGAGCGTGCCCGCACCGGGCATTCCCAAATGCCTGGCACAGACAGGCACCCTGCTAGAGGGATAGCGGGCATGCGGCTCGCGCATACATCGTTGGACTGGGAAAGAAGGTAATTGTATGGGTAACCTGGGGGGTTTCACAAAGTGGGGCATCCCGATTTCGGATGCCCCAGGGGAAGGGAATCGATGGGTCCCAGAATCTTATAGATTCCCGGGCCGATCGCCGGGGGTTTTGGTCCAGTTTAATATTAGAAGAAGGTCCACCACAGAAAAAAAAAATAGATATGAAGCGCTCCTTAACAGAAAGACGAAGGAACGGACTGTCGCTCAACATCTCTTAAAGGATATATATATTTGTACAGAGCCAAAACAAACCATAGCTAGAGCTGGGAAATCCCAGATTTTATTGTTAATGGAAATTGGAATGGGACTAATTAGAGAAACAATTCTCGTTTGTCTAATTTTTTCAATAAGATCTGGGACCCATAAAACGCTCTCTATGGCCCCATATATCATATGCTGGCTTCTGATATACAGAGAAAAGGTCCCTGTGAACACTGTTAGTATAATATTGTTTTGGATATGCTGAAACGATATTGACATGAGTAGGTACAAGGTAGTATATCTCGTGAGCACGGGTGTTTAAGCTAGGTTAAATTTTAAGCCGATTAACAAAAACAAAATCTATTTTCATGGGGCATGCTGCATCTTAACCAACATCCTTGCCCCACCCTGCAGTATGGGCTCAGGATCCGGCTCTGCAGGTTACATAACAGCTAAGCGTGCAGCAGCCCCAAGCTTCTGTGAATTCTCCTGGAAGTGATCGCTGCCAATAATGCACTCATGCAAATGAACGCAAGCATGTTTGTCAGGAGGTATTACAATTAGCAGCACTGGACAAATGTTTGGTTTGAAGGCTGCAAAGCAAAAACGCAGTGTACACAGGAATTTACAGTAAGACCTTACATGAAATGTAGTAAAAGGACTAAGTAGCAAGACCACAGGGCATTTACCTGCCCCATTAGACCGTCCCCAATACAGAATAAGGCAATCATGGACACATTAGCGTTGCCGACAGTCACCAATCAAGTCTAACGTAGTACAAAGACAATTTTTTTAGACATACCGTATTTTTCGCCCTATAAGACGCACTTATTTTTCCCCAAAAGTGGGGGAAAAATGTCAGTGCGCCTTATCGGGCGAATGTAAAAAGAAAAAAAAAATTAAAAAAAAAAAAAAAAAAAATTAAAAAGAAAAAAAAAAAACTCACCCGTCCCCGGCGCTCCCGCGTTGTCTGGCACACTGCGAAAGGCCAGAGGAGCAGCGGGGGCTCTGTCCCGGCCCCGCCGCTGCGATCGCTGTCTTTTCAGGCAGCGATGACAGCGGCGGGGCCAGAGACAGAGCCCCCGCCGCTCCTCCATCTGCTGCCGGGCTCAGAGCACACGCGAGCACGAAGGTCCCGGCAGTGGGTGGGCGTGGCCTGCACCGGGCTCGCATGTGGAGAAGCAGATGGAGGAGCGGCGGGGGCTCTGTCTCTGGCCCCGCCGCTGTCATCGCTGCCTGAAAAGACAGCGATCGCAGCGGCGGGGCCGGGACAGAGCCAGCTCGTGAATGGGGTGGGCGTGGCCTGCATCGACGCTGTGGCGCAGGCCACGCCCACCCCATTCACGGAGCCGGCCGCTCAGCGCAGCGGTGTCAGCGGACAGGTGAGTTTAACTTTTTTTTTTTTTTTTTTTAATATGGCGCCTGCCTATACTAATGGGGAGAGGGGCCACACAGCCTATTCTAATGGGGGGAGGGGGGTGGGAATGGGAGGAGAGGGGCCACACAGCCTTTGGGAATGGGGGGGAGGGGCATGCCACGCAGCCTTTGGGAATGGGGGGGAGGGGCATGCCACACATCCTATGGGAATGGGGGGGAGGGGCATGCCACACAGCCTATGGGAATGGGGGGAGGGGGATGCCACACAGCCTATGGGAATGGGGGGGAGGGGCATGCCACACAGCCTATGGGAATGGGGGGAGGGGGATGCCACACAGCCTATGGGAATGGGGGGAGGGGGATGCCACACAGCCTATGGGAATGGGGGGAGGGGGATGCCACACAGCCTTTGGGAATGGGGGGAGGGGTATGCCACACAGCCTATGGGAATGGGGGGATGGGGATGCCACACAGCCTATGGGAATGGGGAGAGGGGGATGCCACACAGCCTATGGGAATAGGGGGATGGGGATGCCACACAGCCTATGGGAATAGGGGGATGGGGATGCCACACAGCCTATGGGAATAGGGGGATGGGGATGCCACACAGCCTATGGGAATGGGGGGATGGGGATGCCACACAGCCTATGGGAATGGGGGGATGGGGATGCCACACAGCCTATGGGAATGGGGGGATGGGGATGCCACACAGCCTATGGGAATGGGGGGATGGGGATGCCACACAGCCTTTGGGAATGGGGGGAGGGGTATGCCACACAGCCTATGGGAATGGGGGGATGCCACACAGCCTATGGGAATGGGGGGATGCCACACAGCCTATGGGAATGGGGGGATGCCACACAGCCTTTGGGAATGGGGGGAGGGGTATGCCACACAGCCTATGGGAATGGGGGGAGGGGGATGTCACACAGCCTATGGGAATGGGGGATGCCACACAGCCTATGGGAATGGGGGGAGGGGGATGTCACACAGCCTATGGGAATGGGGGATGCCACACAGCCTATGGGAATGGGGGGAGGGGGATGCCACACAGCCTTTGGGAATGGGGGGAGGGGTATGCCACACAGCCTATGGGAATGGGGGGGGGATGCCACACAGCCTATGGGAATGGGGGGGGGGATGTCACACAGCCTATGGGAATGGGGGATGCCATACAGCCTATGGGAATGGGGGGAGGGGGGTGCCACACAGCCTATGGGAATGGGGGGATGGGGATGCCACACAGCCTTTGGGAATGGGGGGAGGGGTATGCCACACAGCCTATGGGAATGGGGGGAGGGGGATGCCACACAGCCTATGGGGAGAGGGGGATGCCACACAGCCTATGGGAATGGGGGGAGGGGTATGCCACACAGCCTATGGGAATGGGGGGAGGGGTATGCCACACAACCTATGGGAATGGGGGGAGGGGTATGCCACACAACCTATGGGAATGGGGGGAGGGGGATGTCACACAGCCTATGGGAATGGGGGATGCCACACAGCCTATGGGAATGGGGGGAGGGGGATGCCACACAGCCTTTGGGAATGGGGGGAGGGGTATGCCACACAGCCTATGGGAATGGGGGGGGGGATGTCACACAGCCTATGGGAATGGGGGATGCCACACAGCCTATGGGAATGGGGGGAGGGGGTGCCACACAGCCTATGGGAATGGGGGGATGGGGATGCCACACAGCCTTTGGGAATGGGGGGAGGGGTGTCACACAGCCTATGGGAATGGGGGGGGGATGTCACACAGCCTATGGGAATGGGGGATGCCACACAGCCTATGGGAATGGGGGGAGGGGGATGCCACACAGCCTATGGGAATGGGGGGAGGGGTATGCCACACAGCCTATGGGAATGGGGGGAGGGGTATGCCACACAGCCTGGGGGGAGGGGGATGTCACACAGCCTATGGGAATGGGGGATGCCACACAGCATATGGGAATGGGGAGAGGGGGATGCCACACAGCCAATGGGAATGGGGGGAGAGGTGGATGCCACACTGCCAATGGGAATGTGGGGAGAGGGATGTCACACAGCCTTTGGGAATGGGGGGAGGGGGATGCCACACAGCCTTTGGGAATGGGGGGAGGGGGATGCCACACAGCCTATGGGAATGGGGGGAGGGGGATGTCACACAGCCTATGGGAATGGGGGGAGGGGCATGCCACACAGCCTATGGGAATGGGGGGAGGGGTATGCCACACAGCCTATGAGAATGGGGGGAAGGGTATGCCACACAGCCTTTGGGAATGGGGGGAGGGGTATGCCACACAGCCTATGGGAATGGGGGGATGGGGATGCCACACGGCCTATGGGAATGGGGGGGGGATGGGGATGCCACACAGCCTATGGGAATGGGGAGAGGGGGATGCCACACAGCCTATGGGAATAGGGGGATGGGGATGCCACACAGCCTATGGGAATGGGGGGATGGGGATGCCACACAGCCTATGGGAATGGGGGGATGGGGATGCCACACAGCCTATGGGAATGGGGGGATGGGGATGCCACACAGCCTTTGGGAATGGGGGGAGGGGTATGCCACACAGCCTATGGGAATGGGGGGAGGGGGATGTCACACAGCCTATGGGAATGGGGGATGCCACACAGCCTATGGGAATGGGGGGAGGGGGATGTCACACAGCCTATGGGAATGGGGGATGCCACACAGCCTATGGGAATGGGGGGAGGGGGATGCCACACAGCCTATGGGAATGGGGGGAGGGGTATGCCACACAGCCTATGGGAATGGGGGGGGGGGATGCCACACAGCCTATGGGAATGGGGGGGGGGATGTCACACAGCCTATGGGAATGGGGGATGCCATACAGCCTATGGGAATGGGGGGAGGGGGGTGCCACACAGCCTATGGGAATGGGGGGATGGGGATGCCACACAGCCTTTGGGAATGGGGGGAGGGGTATGCCACACAGCCTATGGGAATGGGGGGAGGGGGATGCCACACAGCCTATGGGGAGAGGGGGATGCCACACAGCCTATGGGAATGGGGGGAGGGGTATGCCACACAGCCTATGGGAATGGGGGGAGGGGTATGCCACACAACCTATGGGAATGGGGGGAGGGGGATGCCACACAGCCTTTGGGAATGGGGGATGCCACACAGCCTATGGGAATGGGGGGAGGGGGATGTCACACAGCCTATGGGAATGGGGGATGCCACACAGCCTATGGGAATGGGGGGAGGGGGATGCCACACAGCCTTTGGGAATGGGGGGAGGGGTATGCCACACAGCCTTTGGGAATGGGGGGGGGGGGATGTCACACAGCCTATGGGAATGGGGGATGCCACACAGCCTATGGGAATGGGGGGAGGGGGTGCCACACAGCCTATGGGAATGGGGGGATGGGGATGCCACACAGCCTTTGGGAATGGGGGGAGGGGTATTCCACACAGCCTATGGGAATGGGGGGGGGATGTCACACAGCCTATGGGAATGGGGGATGCCACACAGCCTATGGGAATGGGGGGAGGGGGTGCCACACAACCTATGGGAATGGGGGGAGGGGTATGCCACACAGCCTATGGGAATGGGGGGAGGGGTATGCCACACAGCCTGGGGGGAGGGGGATGTCACACAGCCTATGGGAATGGGGGATGCCACACAGCCTATGGGAATGGGGAGAGGGGGATGCCACACAGCCAATGGGAATGGGGGGAGAGGTGGATGCCACACTGCCAATGGGAATGTGGGGAGAGGGATGTCACACAGCCTTTGGGAATGGGGGGAGGGGGATGCCACACAGCCTTTGGGAATGGGGGGAGGGGTATGCCACACAGCCTATGGGAATGGGGGGAGGGGGATGTCACACAGCCTATGGGAATGGGGGATGCCACACAGCCTATGGGAATGGGGGGAGGGGGATGCCACACAGCCTTTGGGAATGGGGGGAGGGGTATGCCACACAGCCTATGGGAATGGGGGGGGGGGATGTCACACAGCCTATGGGAATGGGGGATGCCACACAGCCTATGGGAATGGGGGGAGGGGGGTGCCACACAGCCTATGGGAATGGGGGGAGGGGGGTGCCACACAGCCTATGGGAATGGGGGGAGGGGGGTGCCACACAGCCTATGGGAATGGGGGGAGGGGGATGCCACACAGCCTTTGGGAATGGGGGGAGGGGTATGCCACACAGCCTATGGGAATGGGGGGAGGGGTATGCCACACAACCTATGGGAATGGGGGGAGGGGTATGCCACACAGCCTATGGGAATGGGGGGAGGGGTATGCCACACAGCCTGGGGGGAGGGGGATGTCACACAGCCTATGGGAATGGGGGATGCCACACAGCCTATGGGAATGGGGAGAGGGGGATGCCACACAGCCTATGGGAATGTGGGGAGAGGGATGCCACACAGCCTATACTAATGGGGGGAGAGGGGGATGCCACACAGCCAATGGGAATGGGGGGAGAGGTGGATGCCACACAGCCTATGGGAATGTGGGGAGAGGGATGCCACACAGCCTATACTAATGGGGGGAGAGGGGGATGCCACACAGCCAATGGGTATATGGGGAATGGGAGGGGGGGATGCCACACTGGATATACGGGGAATGGGATGGGGGCATGCTACACTGTCTATGGAATGGGGGCATCCCACACTGCCTATGGGAATTGGATAGGGGAATGCCACACTGTCTGTAATGGTGCGTTTTTGGTTTAAAATTTTTTTTTCTTATTTTCTTCCCCCAAATCCTAGGTGCGTCTTATGGGCAGGTGCGTCTTATAGGGCGAAAAATACATTTCCCTTAATTCGGGACAGTAGTCAACATCATGACATGATATTGCTGGTGTGGGTACGTGCCCCAGATAAAGGTGAATTGGGGCTATGACTGAGGCCTGGAGATGCAGTGAGGGAGATTTGGTCATAAATTTGCCTAACCTTATATTTTTTGGAAGTCCACTTTAACCTTGCACAGTATTAGTCCATGAATGTCTGATCACTGCTCTTGTCTATCCAGGAAGAGAGTAGGGATTATATACATTCACTAAAACCTGAATATACAGACAAGAAAATAAAGACAAACCCAGACAATAACACTGTTAACAGGAACAAGCAGCCACAAAAGCTAATAGATAGCACAGGGCATCCCAAATATGGGGTAAAAACATAGTAAACAAGACTTAAAGTGCATAGTGCAAACTACTCTATAATTATATAAATATATAAATGAAAAAACACTAAAACGTAAATCAAAGTGCAAATGCTTGTATATTAATAAACAGCATAGCAATTAAATTCTCCAATATCCCTATGAAAATGCAATGCCAAATATAAAAATTATAATCAAGTGCTACGCAATAATTGGCATAAACACAAAGTCAAATCAAGAAATATATACTGCCCTTATATCTGCTGTCGTGCTGCAGTGCTGGCCGGTGGTGTCACGCTTCCACGCATTTCGTTATCTATGTGACAACTTCCTCAGGATATAGATATCAGGTTATTAAAGTGATTAAGGGGAAAAAAAAAAAAAAAAAAAAAAGATACTTACATTTGTCCTGAGCTGCTGGCCACTGCATGTCCAGCGCTTTCGAACTCACCTGATCGTTTGCTCGGGGCAGCCACCACCTTCCGGGGCGAGACCACGGGGATGTGATTGATGGCAGGACAGAATCGCGACTCGCTGTCAATCACCAAGGTGTGGCCATGCCCTCTCTATTCATTGCAATGGAGGTAGTGAGCGAGGCCTTACATGCCCCCTATCCACTGTAGTGAATGGAGAGGGAGTGGTCACACCCCGTTACTGATGGCAGGGGTGTGGTCCGGCACAGAAGTGCCAGAGAATGGAGTGGGAGGCAGGCACAGCGGCACAGGACGATAGGTAAGTGCCCTTTGGTTTTATTTTTTGCCTAAAAATACTCCCTTTCCTTTGTTTTTGGAGTCTCTAATGGGTTTTGCTTGCGTGCTCACACAGCATACAAGGCCCTGCAAGTTATGCTGTTGGAAATCCTGTGGAATTAATTATGCTTGGTGTTACTGGAGCTGAAAGAAGCCCCCAGCAAAAACACAGATGCATTGCTGCAGTACACAATGCAAATATTCAAAGAAATAAAAGTTTAAAGCTTTAAAATGATATACAATATATACATCAGAAATGCAGAGAGAATATATGCACAAGCCCAAAATCTTATCACTGACCTCTAGGTGTACTTAGATTTTGCTAAACAATTAAAAAGTGAAATAGATATAAATGGTAGTGCATTATGGTATGGGAGCACTAATGTGATAAATAAGGTGTAGGAGCAACAATGGTGGGGGCCCCTGACCCTATGGGCCTGATGCGGTCGCTATCTGAGCATCCTCTGTAGCTACACACCTGGATTGTTACAGTTTTGTTAGGTTACTTTTCAGCCAATACTATTTAAAACTCCTTTCAAAATCAGCTGGGTAGTAGTGAGGAGTCTTTGAATATCTGGATAGCAGAAATGTAAAAATACAATTCTGTGAAATACTCACCTGTAGAATGGATATTATTTGTATACAGTATGTCCTGCTCCAGATAGAATACTTACACTTGGGTTATCCCCCCGCCAGATGGCGCTGCACTGCAGAGACATGGAAAAACAGGCTCCTCCAGGCCCTTCAAATACCCAGGGACCTCCCTCAAATCCCCAGCATTGAAAAGCAGTGAAGAAGAAGCCGGGAGAATTAACCACCAAAAAACTGGTAACTATGACAATGGTAACAATCACCATACAGGGGATCCAGAATAATGCAAAAAAAACAGGGTGGGGTGGAGCAGGACGTACTGTATACAAATAATATCAATTCTACAGGTGAGTATTTCACAGAATTGTATTATTCTTAGTATACAGTACGTTCTGCTCCAGATATAATACTTACACTTGGGACATCCAATAGCAGTGTCCATAAAGTAGGGTGGGATCCCCCAACAAAGAGTGACATCAGGCAGTTTAAACTACTGCCGCCTGCAAAACCTTGCAACCAAAAACAGCATCAGCTGAGGCCCTAACATCAACCTTGTAAAACTTTGAAAAGGTATGAACCGAAGACCAAGTAGCGGCCTTGCAAACTTGTTCAACAGAAGCCTGGTGCTGGAAGGCCCAAGAGGCACCAATAGCACGAGTAGAATGAGCCGTAAAGCGAAGGGAGGACTCTTCCCCTTAGCAGAATAGGCCTGAATCACAGCCTGACGAATCCATTTGCTAATAGTAGACTTGGCAGGAGCCAAACCCTTCCTAGGACCAGAAGGGACCACAAAAAGAGCATCAGTCTTCCTGAAAGCCGCAGTGACTACCAGGTAATACTTCAGACACCTGACCACATCCAATGAATGCAAAACCCTTTCCTTAGCGTTGCTAGGGATAGGACACAATGAAGAAAGAACAATATCCTGATTCAAATGAAAGGCAGACACCACCTTTGGCAGAAAATCTGGCTTAAAGCGGAACACCACCTTGTCCTGGTGTCTCTCGTAGTATGGGGGCTGAATAGACAGAGCCGCCAGCTCAGACACACGTCTGACCGAAGTAATAGCCACCAGAAACACAACTTTGAGGGTATGTACAGCCAGAGCACCATCCTGAATAGGCTCAAAGGGAGCACTCTGTAAGGCAGACAAAACCAGGTTCAAGTCCCAAACAGGAACCGTAGGCTTACGTGGGGGACGCACGTGAGTGACCCCCTGAAAGAAGGTCTTAACCAAGGGATGCTGAGCAAAAGACTTCTGAAAGAAGACAGATAGGACAGAAACCTGACCCTTCAGAGTACTGATTTTTAAACCCAGCAGGGGGAATGGGGGAAAGACATACAGGAGCCGAAATTTCTTCCATGACATTGACAGAGCGTCCGTGGCCAAGGCCAGAGGATCTTGAGACAGGGAGACAAAGGCCGGGAGCTTGTGATTGTGATGGGATGCAAACAGATCCACATCCGGTAGGCCCCACCGGTAACACAGGGACTGGAATACCCTGTTGCATAGGGACCACTCCCCCTGACGGGAAGTCCCCCTGCTCAGAGAGTCTGCTAGAAGATTCTCTACCCCCAGGATATAAACAGCCGAGATGCATTGAACATTGGCCTCCGCCCATGTCAGAATCCGCAACACTTCCTGGAGGGCACCCTTGCTCCGGGTCCCTCCCTGATGGTTGATGTAGGCAACCACTGTCCTGTTGTCTGAGCGCACCTGCACAGACAGTCCCTGCAGGTGATCTGTCAACTGCTCCAAAACCAACCTGACCGCCAGTAGTTCCAGAATGTTGATGGGTAAATGGGCCTCCTGAGGGCCCCACCTCCCCTGGAACCTCAGGGACTTCCAGAATCCCCCCCCAACCTGACAGACTGGCGTCCGTGGTGACCGTCTCCCAGGAGGGGGCTAGAAAGGACCTGCCCTTTAGCAAGTTCTTGTGGTCTAGCCACCACGAGAGGGACCTTCTGACCAATGGGGGAAGCACACAAACCCGTCCAAGGATGCGGGGTCCTTGTCCCATACTGATAGGAGGTGAAGCTGCAGAGGCCTCGAATGGAACTGAGCAAAGGGCACCGCCTCGAAGCTCGCCACCATCAGGCCCACCAGCTGCATTCCCTGTCTGAGGGAGAGCTGGGGGCTCGAGAGCAGGGACCGCACCTGTGCAGTCAGAGCTTCCACCTTCTGTTGGGGAAGGAATATTCGTGACTGAACCGTATCCATAATCATCCCCAGGAATGGGGTCACCGGTGAAGGGGACAGAGAGGACTTGGGATGATTGATCACCCAGCCGATGGACTCCAAGGTGGACACCACCAGCTGAGTGTCCAGCTCCGCCTGCTGTAGAGGCCATGAGGCGATGAGGATGTTGTCCAGGTAGGGCAGCACTCGAATGCCCCCTGACCTTATCAAGGACATCACCCCCGCCAATACCTTGGTGAACACTCTGGGAGCTGAAGTGAGGCCAAACGGTAGAGCCACAAATTGGTAATGTTTATCTTTCAACTCGAATCTGAGAAACCTTTGATGTCCCGGAAACACAGGGATGTGAAGGTAAGCATCTTTGATGTCCACAGACGCCATAAAATCCCCTGGGCGCAGAGAGCCAACGGCCGAGCGCAGGGTTTCCATGCAAAAGCGCTTGTTCTTGACAAATTTGTTGAGGATATTTAAATCCAGAATGGGTCTGACTGACCCATCTCTTTTGGGTACTGTGAAAAGGTTGGAGTAGAACCCTTCTCCCAATTCTCTCAAGGGAACCTTGCAAATAACTCCCAGATCCAGAAGTCCTTGTACTACCTGCATCAGGACCTGAGCTGATACCGGGTCCTGGGGAATCCGGGACCTGATGAATCTTGAGGGGGGCCGCAGAGCAAACTCTTGTAGCCGGAGGTAACTACCTCCTGAATCCACCGGTCTGAGACTTGGCGCCTCCAGACGTGCGCAAAGTGCTGTAGCCGTCCCCCCACCCTGGCAGGCGAGGGTGCCCCATCATGCCTGAGGGGTCTTGGGAGGGGCTTTGGGTTTGGTCCCCAAGGAGGAGCCAGGGCGTCGCCCCCTGCTCCTATGCCAGGAGTCTGCGCGAGCCCCCGCGAAGGACACCCCTTTTCCCTGCTTAGCGCCTCTGTAGGGGGCCCTGGTTGCGAAAGGGTCGAGGCTGCTGCCTGCGCTGTGGTAACTTACCTCCTTTAGCAAAGAGGTCTAGGCGGTCCCCAAACAGGCGTAGTCCCTTAAATGGGAGCCCAGTAAGGGCTTTCTTAGCAGCATTGTCGGCCGCCCACTGGCGCAGCCATACCACGCGGCATATAGCCACCGCCAAAGTGGAAGATCTGGCATACAGCCTAATAGCATCGTCCGATGCAGACAGGATAAAGTTCACAAATACATCACAGTTAGACAGTGCATTAATAGTATCAGTAGGCAACTCGTCTGGGCCGTCAAGTGCATTCCTGACCATGGTCCTGAGCACCACGGCAGTAATGGCCAGAGCGCAGACCGGAGGCAGCGCCGCCCCTCCAAACGCAAAGGCATGGCACGTCAATTGGTCAATGCACCGGTCCTCAGAATCCCACAGCGTAGTAGTGTCGGGGGAGTGCATAATAGAGGTGTTAGACAGCCCTAGAATTGGAGCTTCGACCTCGGGGGCGATGACCAGCACTTGACCATATCAGCAGGAAATGGATACTTCCTATCCAGACTCTTAGGGATCCCAGGAAGTCTACTGGGATGTTCCCACTCCTTAAGCACGAGTTATTGAAATGGGTTTGCTCAGGAAATTCCAATTGAGCCTTAGCAGTATGAAATAGCTCACCCCTTTGCCTGGGAGCCGCAACAGGGGGAGAGATGGACAAAACCTCAAAAATCTGAAGCAGTAGTTTATCAGTATCATCCGGGGTCCAGTGATCAGAACCAGAATCGTCATGACCCCTAGACTTCAGATGACTCTGAGTCAGAGAGCAGCTCCCCTTCGTCCGAAAGGGCATGGTCATATAGATGTGTATACTCATCAGACTCCGTAGGGATAGGAGCAGAGTCAGGGATTATGTGCCGCTTTTTTGCGGTGGACTTGCGCGCTAGAGTACTAGCAAGCAATTTTTCAACACTGGCCAGTCTAGTAGCCACATCAGGATGAGAATCCCCACTTGTATTGGGGGTTAGACTCAAGCTTGGGGGGGTAGGTGAAGTGAGGCGAGGTGCAGGTCCAGCCACAGGAGGAGCGGGAAGTACCATTAGTGCCTGCTGTGCACAAGGGACGCAGACCCGTGCATTGTCACCGTCGATAGATGAGACCCCACAAGCTACACACAGCTGGGCTTGTCCCGAGGGAACCCCGTTCACAATATCCTGGGATGCCTCCATATGGTGATTAATAGGCACAATAGGCCAGTAGGGATTGACGCAATAAGCTACCCTGGATGCCCCAAAGACCCACAGGGAAGAGGGAGTAAATATACTAGGTCCAACTGGCAATTACACCGGGCCGGGAGAAGCCACTGGATTCGACCGTCTGAAAGACATAATGGGAATAGGGATGTCAGAGCCATGCGCAGTAAGAAGAAAGATGAAAATCGCCCGCAAGGGCACTTACAGATCGAGGGAGGAGGAGGACCGTTACCACGCGCGCGCGCAATGATCATCAACATGGCGCCAAGTGAACCTCGAAGGGCGGGCCAGAGCGGGCTGTGACGCGGAGCGCGCCAAGCCGGGTCTCCGCCCCCCAAAGAGCGCGAAGCTCTGAAGGCAGTAGTCAGTGCAGACAGTAACAAACGAGTGTATGACACACTTAAAGGAAACGAGTATTACTTCCAGATGCGCCGACAACGTTTACCTATGAAGACGCCGCAGCGTCTGAGGTGACGCCACCGCCTGTTCGCATGCCAGTCCAATAAGGGCAAGAGACTCGCGCGGCGGCCGATAGACAGTAAAAAACAAACAGCGCGGCTCGGACACCAGGTGTATGAGACAAGGACAATACAAAGGCCATAACGTGATGAATACACTAAGACCACCACACACACCCCTCCTTCTTCCCCCCCCCCCCCCCGAGCTACAGGGGGAACGAGGGAGGATGGCGACCCTTTGAACAGGGTCCACCACTACACGGGGTATGGGGCAATAATGCGGGAGGGGCATCCACTAGAGGCTCACCATCAGCCTAAACCGCCTACCCTTTGGTGGGGGACTGCGGTGGAGCATGGCTCCATGAGCACGCATGGTGCTGCCTACCTTCACCCGACCAGAGCAGCCCAGGCTGGGAGGCACATCACGAAGAGGACGGGTGGGAGTAGTCCAACAGGGCCGCAGGCTTTAATAGCCCCGCTCACCTGCAAGAGAGTGACACATCATGTCTTCGCAGTCAGCACTGCAGAGAAATCTGGGGATTTGTGGAAGGTCCCTGGGTATTTGAAGGGCCGGGAGGAGCCTGTTTTTCCATGTCTCTGCAGTGCAGCGCCATCTGGCGGAAGATAACCCAAGTGTAAGTATTATATCTGGAGCAGGACGTACTGTATACTAAGAATATACTAAACCTAAACCTGCAGTGTGGGCTGCCATATATGCCCTGATGTTTAAGCCCACCTCAATATAAACATGTGCTTCATGGGGTTCAGGCTGACAGGTACAGGTCCATGGCACCATCAGCGTCAGCCCCCTTTAAAGTGGACCAACACCGAGAGGTGATCGGCCCGGAAATCTATAAGATTCCCGGGCCGATCACCTCCCACCCCGCGGGACATCCGAGATCGGGATGTCCCGCGGGGTGAAACCCCCCAAAAAACCCCCAAACACCTTACCTGATCTTCGGCGGCGGCCGGCCGCCGCCGCCTCCCTCGCGCCCCTGTAGGCGTGCTCGCGCCCGCGCCGGCCGTCTGCGAATGGCCGGCGGGGGCGCGCGCGCGCCGAAAGTGACGCGAGGGAGGCGGCGGCGGCGGCAGCCGCTTGGACGTTCCTGATCCCCGCCTGGACGTTGGAAGGGATTGGACCGTCCAGTCACGTGGGAGCGGGGACAGGTAAGATTTTGGGGCTTTCTGGGGGGTTTCACACAGCGGGGCACCCCCGATCGGGGTGCCCCGCCGAAGTGGACCAAAACCCAGGATAGTCAAAATCCTGGGTGTTGGTCCACTTTAAGAAGAGGCTGCACCAGGACATTATATAAACATGCCTTTGAGGATGGATTATACTCATTTGAGGGAAACAAATGGCTATACTGAATGCCATTTCTGTATCCACCACTGAAAAAATGACTTTTATTAGAGGAGAAAGGGTGTGGTGATAATACATGCATTGTTAGCTCTCCTGCCAGCCATCGCTCAAGGCAATACCTGCCTTGCTAAGGAATGAGTGCACTATGGTGAAATACTACATTTGCATTAGTAAAATATCCACGTGTTTCTTATTGACAGTCTAGGATCAAACAGCATTTACAGCTTGTTTGGGGGGCTTTTCAGATAACCAACAAGAAACCTAAATTGGGGACGCCCAGAGCAGGGTGTGTTAAACTGGCTTTTCTTTATTTTAGGCCAGCTCTAAAGTAAACTTACACTGCAGTTATGGACATAGGCAAATACTGTAGTAATGGAAATTCAGTAAGTTATAAAAAAAAGTTAAAACAGCTGAACACTATCTACTCTATTGGGCAGATTCAGCACCAGTTGAGAAAATGTCCATTTCCTTTCATAGTCTACCTGGGGGGGTGAATCAGCATCTGAGTGTACATTTTCACCTGGTACTGAATCAGCCCCAAGTAAGACTATGATGGTCATGCTAAAGATTTAGTGAAGCAAGTTCAACTCTGGGTGCATTTGGGTGTGCATTGCAATTTGCATCTTCGTGAGCTTTGCAATTTTAACACCAAAAAAAGTGCAATAAATATTTATTCTAACTTTTCGTAACAGAATCACTTGCACATGCGTTTTTACAGGTGAGGTGCATCATTTTTCCAGTTAGGCAAGAATATTTTTGCTGAGAGTTTGGAAACAGCACCCTATGGGGTATGCAAAAATACAATTCTGTGAAAGTCACCTGTAGAATTGTTTTTGAATATATCCAGTCCAGGTCGTCCCAGAATTAATGACAGTTAGGTAATCCACCGCTAGGTGGCGCCTGACTGCAGGATCAAAAGCTATCGCTCCTCCCGGCCTCCTATAAAACAGGTGTCTCTCTATGATTCCCCTGTGGTTAAACAGCAGTAAGTAAAGAGACAGGCCGGGAGGCCAAGAAAACATGTTACTTCACATAGCTTCAGCATGTACTCGCTCCATCAAACTAAGGACAACGGTCCAATATAAAAATGGTAATCACCATAACAGGCAATCCAGATAGAATGAATAAGGGCGGGGTGGGACGACCTGGACTGGATATATTCAAAAACAATTCTACAGGTAACTTTCACAGAATTGTATTTTTCACTATATCCAGTCCAGGTCGTCCCTGAAGTAATGACAGTTGGGACATCCAAAAGCAGTGTCCATTAGGGTGGGAACCCCAGTGCGAAACAGCATGTAGTTCATTTCACTACCGCCTGAAGCACTTTTCAGCCAAAGACAGCATCAGCTCAGGCCCTAACATCAACCTTGCAAAAACTTTGTAAAAGGTATGAACTGAAGACGTGGCGGCCCTACAAACCTGTTCAACAGAGACCTGGTGCTGAAAAGCCCAGGGAGCACCAATAGCTCTAGAATGAGTTGAGTTGTAACACGAAAAAGGGGGTTCCTTCCCCTTGGCACAATATGCTTGCACCACCGCCTGTCTGATCCACTTACTGAGAGTGGACTTGGCCGGAGGCAAGCCCTTCCTAGACCCCTCAGAGAGGACAAAAAGACAATCCGACTTCCTGAAGGACTCAGTCGCAACCAGGAGTACTTAATGGCTCTGACCCCATCCAGGGAATGGAGGGTCCTTTCCTTAGAGTTAGTCGGAGCTGGACACAAGGAAGGCAAGACAATTTCCTCATTAAGGTGAAAAGGAGACACGACCTTAAAGTGGACCAACACCCAGGATTTTGACTATCCTGGGTTTTGGTCCACTTCGGCGGGGCACCCCGATCGGGGGTGCCCCGCTGTGTGAAACCCCCCAGAAACCCCAAAAAACTCACCTCTCAACGCTCCCACGTGAGCGCCGCAGCCAATCCCCGCCAACGTCCAGGCGGGGATCAGGAACGTCCAGGCCGCTTCCGCCGCCGCCGCCTCCCGCGCGTCACTCTCGGCGCGCGCGCGCCCCCGCCGGCCATTCACAGAGGGCCGGCGCGGGCGCGCGCACGTCTGGAGGGGTGCGCGGGAGGCGGCGGCGGCGGAAGCGGCGGCGGATCAGGTAAGGTGTTTTTGGGGTTTCTGGGGGGTTTCACCCCGCGGGACATCCCGATCTCGGATGTCCCGCGGGGTGGGGGGTGATCGGCCCGGGAATCTTATAGATTTCCGGGCCGATCACCCCTGGGTGTTGGTCCACTTTAAGCAAAAAATCAGGTGTAAGCGAAACACCACCTTATCCCTATGTCGTCCAAAGTAAGGAGGCTTCACACCAATCGTGGCCAGCTCTGACAAGCGACACACCGAGGTGATAGTTACCAAAAATACCACCTCTAACAAAATAGACAATGCAGCATCGCACAAGGGCTCAAAGGGGGGACCCTGGAGAGCAGAAGCACCAGATTCAAGTCCCACACTGGTAATACAGGCTTACGCGGTGTGCGTAAGCATGAAGGGGAGAGAGCTGAGTGATGAAGGAGCGAGGAGGGCGAGCATGTGAGGTAAAACATCTGTAAAAAACACAGGAGGGTAAATATGCGAGGTAAAAAGTCAGTAAAAAACACAGGAGGGTAAATATGTGAGGTAAAAAGTCAGTAATAAACACACCAGCAAGCAAGGGACAGCAAGTCCAATCAATAAACACCAGCACAATACAACAATAAAGCTTGTGGGGCAGGGAGGGAATGAATTCGTGGGCATATAGTGGTTCCTCTCCCCCCTAGATAGGCTCACCATCAGCCTATGGCCGGCTACCCTTTGGGCAGGGTCTGCGGCCCAGAGCCTAGATCTGCAAACGCCTGACCCTGGCGTGCACCCTACCGTCACTGCCCCGATCAGCCGGAGCTGGGAGGCAGTAGTGGGTCCACGGGATCGGTGGCAATAAGGATGCAGTGGCCGACGGGCTAGGAGGCCCCGCTCAGCTGCAGTATCCAGGAGAAAGTATCCATACGATCCTTATGCAGCAGACTGCAGGAAGAACACTGGGGAATCATAGAGAGACACCTGTTTTATAGGAGGCTGGGAGGAGCGACAGCTTTTTATCCTACAGTCAGGCGCCACCTAGCGGTGGATTACCCAACTGTCATTACTTCTGGGACGACCTGGACTGGATATAGTGAAAATATTTTTTTTTTTACATACCCCATAGGGTGCTGTTTCCAAACTTTTAATTACTCTTACCTCATTAGATAAAATTATTTACTCTGCCTGTACAAATGTCCCATCACATGTGCATTTTTTGTGTGTTAAAATTAAAAAGCTCACCAGATGCAGACTGCAATTCACACCCAAATGTCCACCCAGAGTTAATCCTGATGAAGTGGTGGGATCTACTGCCACACAACACGTTGGTGTGTACTTGCTTTGACGTTGGACCTGGCTGTACTTACATGGTGATGATGATTTATTAAGCCTTTTATTACTTTGTCACTACCTCCATGGTTGCTGAGCACTAATTTGCACTAATTCCTAGTAGAATTTGGGGAATTTTACAATATTGAGTCTTGCAATATATATATGATAGATTTAGCCATTTATAGGTCGGTGGGTCTAGCATTAATTTTAAATGTTTTTAACTGTCTGTAATTTTGTGTATGTTGTTTGCTTGAATGCCCTAGCACAATAAAAAATGTAGGGACTTCCAAAAGCCCCCCCAGCCCATCAGACTGGCATCCATGGTGACAGTCTCCCAGCACGGGGGCAGGAAAGTCCTGCCCACCAGAAGATTCCTTGAGTCCAGCCACCACGAGAGGGACTGCCTGGCCACAGGGTCCCGATCCCAAACTGACAAGAGGTGCAACTGACAAGAGGTGCAACTGAAGAGGTCTCATGTGAAACTGAGCAAAGGGGACCGCCTCAAAGCAGGATCCCATCAGGCCCACCAACTGCATCCCCAGACGGATGGAGGGATGAGGACACAAGAGCAGAGCCCGTGCCTGCTTCTGAAGGCACTCCACCTTCTGCTGGGGAAGGAACACCTTGACCTGAGAGGTATTCAGTGTCATGCCCAGAAACGACCTCACCAAGGACGGGGACAGTGAAGCCTTGGGAAAATTGATCACCCAGCCGAACGACTCTAGAGTGGAGATCACCACCTGGGTGTCCTGTTCGACCTGATGAAAGGACTGAGCCACAATGAGGATGTCGTCCAGGTAGGGAAGGATGCGAATGCCCCGGGTTCGCAGCAGAGCCATCACTCCCGCCAGCACCTTGGTGAACACCCGAGGCGCCGAGGTGATACCAAATGGTAAGGCCACAAATTGGTAATGCTGATCCTCCAGCATGAACATCAGAAATCTCTGATGACCTGGGAAGATAGGCACATGAAGATAAGCATCCTTGATGTCCATGGTGATCCTGAAGTCGCTCGGGCGAAGGGTCCCGACAGCAGAGCGTAGCGTCTCCATGCGAAAAATGTTTGAATCTGACAAACTTGTTGAGGCCCTTCAAGTCCAGAATGGGCCTCAGAAAGCCGTCCTTTATGGCTAGATCAGCAGGAAAGGGATACCTCTTATCCAATCCCTTGGGCACAGCGGGCAGCCTGTTAGGATGTTGCACCATAGAAGTGAAATGGTCCTGCTCAGAGAACTCCAGACGCTGTTTACCAGGACGAAAAAGCTCACCCTGCTTTCTCTTAGCCACCTCAGGGGGAGCAATGTGCAAGATTTCAAAAATTTATGACAGCAGATTGTCAGTGTCCTCAGGGTACCATGATTCCTTCCCGGACGCAGACCCAGGGTCACTAATGCAACCCTCCTGCTGGTCCCCAGAGTCCTGGAACAGTTCCCCTTCTTCTAGGGAATAAAGTCCACCAGTGGCATCAAATTCCTCATACTCCTCAGTGGAGAGGGAGGTTGTGGAAGTCAGGTGCCGCTTCTTACCAGAAGCCTTCCTAGGAATAGGCCCGGCAAGCTGCTTCTCAATGTTGGCCACACGAAGTGCCAGATCAGACTGTGACCCCCTGCTAGCATCCCCCTCACTGGGAGCTAATTGCAGCAGTGGGGGGTAGGTGATGCCGAAGGGGGCGCAGAGCTGGGATGCGATGCAGGCAAACCAAGCTGGAGCGCAAGGACACTCTGAGTGCACGGCACGCACACCATGACATCATTGCTGATAGGGGATACCCTGCACATGGAACACAGCCGGGATTGCCCCGAAGGACCCCCCAAGCACGCTATCCTCAGAAGCCTCCATATGGAGATAAACACAGGCGCAATAGGCCAGCGCTGGGTAAAGGCTAATACAAAAGCCACCCAGGATGCCCCCAGATAAGCAAAAAATGGGGGGGGGGGGGATGAGGGGGGAGGAAGGAGTAGAGCCAGAAGAAACCACAACCCACTGGTATCCCGCCTGAAAGTCATAAGTAAAAAACGACACATGAGCATCCTGCAGCTCATGCCCCACCCGACCAATAAAAAAACCCCCAAGGGGGACTCACAGACTAAAGGACACCGCAGGGTCACTAAGGCACAGACCGCAGGATGAAGCAACACACCGGAGGAAACAGCGCTGCAGGCCGGAAGGGAGAAATCCAGACGTGCAGCTAATCCAAAATGGTGCCGGTAGAGGTACCTCAAGGGGCAGGCTGCGGGGTTACGACGCGATACGAGTCATCCCCCGCCCCCCGAAGAGCGTGAAAAGCGGCGCCCACGTGACCCCGCCGGCACCATGACAAAGCAAAAACGCCACAGGTTATAGCGCCCACAGCCGCGGAGCGCAGTACAAAGCGGCGCAGCGGGCAAAAAACACCCAAAAACACACTGTAAACGCCAAAACACCACTCGCCGCTACCACCCGCTCCCCCCCCCCCCAAACAAAGTCAGAGAGGTGGAGGGGGGAGAGAGAGAGACGAGAAGGCAGCGGCGAGTATCCAGGCCAGGAGGGGGGGGGGCGGGACCCCTGAAGGAAAAGAAAGGGACCCAGTTCCCAAAACACTCACCCCCTCAGAAGCAAGGACAGGAACTCCGCATCCCTAGTAGGCTCACCATAAAGCCTATGGCCTGCTACCCTTTGTGTTACAGGGTCTGCGGCTTGGAGCAGCGCTCCAGGAGCACTTGACCCTAGTGCTCTCCTACCTTCACCCGATCTGTCAGCCAAGGCTGGGAGGCAGTGAGGGTCCAGAAACGGGTGGAAATAGACTTGCAGGGCCGCAGGCTTGGATGCCCCGCTCACCTGCGCAAGAGAGAGCCATCTTCTAACTCCGCAGTTTCACTGCAGAGGAAACACTGGGAACTCTATGGTTAATCCCGTTTTTATAGGGGGCCGGGAGATGCCACAGCTTTCTGCAGTACCACTACGCCACCTTGAGGCGGAATAACCCAACTGTTATGAATACCGAAGCAGGCCGTGCCATGCAATAAAGAAAAAAAAGGATGCACTATTTGCTAACCATAAACTGTCCAGGGAGTACACAGATGGGCAGAAGGAAAGGGCACCCACTTATTGCACACACATGAAGAGGAACTGCTCACACTTGGAAGGATGGATGGGATTCAGTCACTCTCAGATTGTAGCAATAGGCCTCGATTCACTAAGAGTTGAAAAAGATTTTCATGGTAGTAAAAAATTCAATTCATGAGTGAATCACCAGATATGAAGACAATGAAAGTCAATATCACTTTTTACTACAGGTAAAAGGAGGCAAAAATGTTGATACTTTTTAAAAAGTGCCAATGACTTTCATTGTCTATCTCGTGATTCACTAAAAGTGAAATTCTCATGAATTTAATTATTTACTACCATGATTTTTTTTTCAACTCTTAGTGAATCAAGGCCATAGACCGAGAAAAGGACGCCACAAAAAAAGCCTTCTGCAGCAACACCCTCTCGGTGGTGGTGGTGGTGGGGGGGGGGGGGTCTTTTGAAAAACTGTAACTTTACATGTGTTTAACACAATCACAGGTAAACTCATAAGCAATGTAAGGGATTCTGCTGGTGGTGTAGCACACCTGTTTCTTTAAATATAGATGCTCACCAGGTACTTTAACTGCTGGGTATACAAATACCAGATGTGAAGGGCTCATTCAGAAGAAAACTATCTACCACTATCATTATTTACAGCCGACACATTCATTTTAGCTCTGCGCAGAGTAACTGAATCTCACAGCAGGTCACATACCAGACCCCTTGTAATATCATATTATAAGGTGTGCACATTTCTACACGGATAAATAGCCAAATAACATACCTACCATATGACAAAACGCTTCACGCAGCATACTCAAGACTCATAAAATACATTTTCCCAGCGAAGTACCAGAATGTAATCCTTGCAGCTTTAGGTTTTCACTGAGCGGGCTCTATATCTTACCGGCAGTTATATTTGTCTGTACACACTATAACAACTACCAGTATCAAGCATCAAAGGACACAGGAGAATTATTGCCTACTGTTATTACTGCTACTAGTATTTCTATTATATTTAGGTGACAGCACAAATAATATAAACATTGTTTTAGTGAGACTAGGACCACTTTAAGGTGGAACAAAACCCGGGACTTTGACTTTCCTGACTTTAGTTTCATTCCCTGAGGCATCCTGATTTGGGATGCCCCGCTGTGTGAAACACCCCCAGTCGCCCAGTAAAACTCACCTTTCCTCAGTCCAACGGCACATGCACAGACGCTCGGCCAATGAGGGCGGTTTGCTTTGTTTACGTGGCATGCAGAATGACGATTGGGATGTACAGAGACTTGCGTGTAGGTGATTCAAGGCCCTTGCTTATAATGATTTTTAGCATGTCTCTCAGGCAGCCGAGCCTTCCATTCAGGAACGGTTACTGCCTTTTATTCATTAAAAGACCACCTCTTTTACAAGCCATAAATGGGAGTTCATTTTTGCCAACCATGACTAAAGAATAATTCATCTGAAACATGATGTGATCAACTCTGACAGGGACATTATGAACAATTTTATGTGCCACTACCAGCTCTAATCCCTTGATAAGAAAAGGCTAAATGTGTCTAATATTCTAAGCTTCATTTCCTATCAGATAAACGAATTGCTGGATTACACAGAAGCATGGAATAGACCCTTTCATACAAGTGGTATATAACTGGAAGAGGCTCAGCTTCATACACGACAAGCAGCACACAGCCCAGGACTACAAATTATGACCGAGCGCCAGGCATGAAAATACTTCCATGAGAGCAGCTGTTGTCTAGCCACAGACATCCATATCAGACACCACACATTAGGATAGTCGCCTTTGAAGTGGACCTCCCATTAAAAATGCCCCCCTCCTCCCAGAAAGGTTCACACCAGTTTGGAATGCCCCAACGCATTAAGGCTAACAGAATGCCTGAGGGTGGCCATCGCTACTTACCTGTTCATACATTCTCTCACCACTGCGTGACAGCCCACAGCCACTTGCCAGGCAGGCTTGATCAGCACTTTTTATTTTACAATAAATCTTTGAGGCGAACAGGGCAACAAGACACACTGAAATTGACAACCTAGGACATCAAACTTGTCCATAGAGCAATACAGACATAGAAGTATAGCCTGACACTTTAACACATCTTTTTTTTTTACATCCGGGACATCTTCCCCCCCTTGTCTACCACGAAGGTCATGCCTCATTACTTCTGCCCACCAGCTTATCTAATATAAAACAGGGGGGGGGCATTAGAATAGGGAATGGGCCCCTAGAGCAGCATAGCTGATCAGCACTTTAGATGTGCATTAGCATTATGCAAGTTTAGCCTTAAAATTAAATTCCAGGCAAAAAAAAAAAAAAAGGTAATTCTTTCCATTCTAGTGTTTACCACTTCAAGAATATCCTGTGTTAGGATGAACTTGCTGGATATGTTTTTTTTTACTTTTCACTGCTCCAAGTATTGGGTTACTGACCTGTCACTCAAGTGCACAGCTGGCTTGCAGAACCCTGACCCCTGTCCGTATTAGAGAAGGATTGCAGCAATCAGTTGTGTTTTTATTTTATTGCCCAAATCAAGCTTTGCACAGGGGGAGGGGTTTATAAAGGGGTTCAAAAAAGTGTGGAGCAAGGGGAAAGGCACTGTGGTTTTTCACCCTATTCTCCTGGCGTTGGACTTTAATCTGGCACAAATGCTCAGAATCTTGATCCATGCCAAAAAGCATAAATTAGGCTATTTGTAGTGCAACAAGATTAGAACTTCCAAAAAAGCAGCAGGACTATCATTGGGAAACCCATATTTGAAATCTACCCAACTACTGTATATGATCATCTAAAAAACGGTAGAAAACCTGCAATGGGGTATGTGAAAAAAAATCCAGTTTAAATGTGTGAAAATCTACGGATAAAAGTCCGGAGCTCCCCCTTTATTTCCATCTGTAGCATTAAGGCTTTCTAGCCATAAACATGCACAGGACCTAATCACCCCAGGAGAGAGAATTATCTGTGAGTTGAGCCAAGCGCAGATCACAGACTCCCTGCTCATTCTCTCACACCTCTGGGGTGGGAAGGCCCTGATGGGTCCGAAGCAAAGGTGATCCCTGGCTGTGAGCTTCCTGGCATCAAACACAAGAACCTCAGACAATTGATACCAACACAATTCGGACCGTAGCTGGGCCACTGCGTGTCCGAGCACCAAGCCAGATACAGAACCAGAATGGGCCCACAAAACCGCACGTAGTGGTGGCCATGCGACCAGGGAAACCTAAAGATATGGAGATCTCAGCTTCTGACCCATTTAGGGACTCCTTATTTGAGCTCATCGGATGCCCGGCATCCAGCCCAGTCGTTTGGTGCCATATCCAGAGCCATATGACCCCCCATGCCCAAAGTTATAACCCCTAAGGGGTTTTAGGTTCTAAAGCAGGTGCCACAACGAAGAGAGGGAACAGTCCGCCCCACAGAAGGGAGAGGGTGAAAGTGGAGATGACCCGGGGCCAGGCTTTTGTCACTTGTTGGGAGGTCACGCTGGAGCGTGCGGGAGGTACCCGAACCATCTATCAAACATAGAAACATAAAAAGGTGACGGCAGAAGGAGACCATACGGTCCATCTAGTCTGCCCAAGATCTCTACTCGCCTCCATGTGGGAGCCCATCACCCACTACTCTACATCTGCATTTTAAGGTAACTCTGACTGTTGTATCTCATTGTAACCTGTAACCCACTTCTCAGAACTTTGTATTCATTCCACCATAATTAAATGTTTGTTATCACTGCCTAGTGTGCTCATTGCATTAAAACCTTTATTTAACTTGGGCGATCGCTTTGCCTTAGCCAAGAATCTGTGTGTCCACGGCTTTGCTGGGCCATATAGTCCAATAGGCGAGCGAACGGACGG
This sequence comes from Gastrophryne carolinensis, assembly GCA_027917425.1. Classification (NCBI taxonomy): domain Eukaryota; kingdom Metazoa; phylum Chordata; class Amphibia; order Anura; family Microhylidae; genus Gastrophryne; species Gastrophryne carolinensis. The sequence continues at coordinate 182,229,268 of CM051238.1, read as the reverse complement.
TGCTTTGGGAAAGTGGGCTGCATGATCGGAGGTGCTGATCGTTAGTTGGATCACGTGACCCACACTTCCCAGACAGGGTACTTTACCCTTAACAAAAGGTCTACTTTAATATACAATATATATCGAAAAAGCATTGCACAGATTAGACAGTCAACCCTCATGCCTATCTGTACAGCCAGACTCCTCACCAGGCCATTAAGCTGTATGCCCAGTGGCAAGACAGACAGACAATAGGGGTGGTAGTGTGGCAGGCCTGCTCGCCTTCACCAATTCAGATGTCTGCAAGGAGCTTTAGTATGAATGATGATTTTATCTTAAGAGACACACTCAGAAACTGTACTTTTATAAGCGTGTGATTTATTTTGCAGGGCACTGCTTTAAAAGGAGGATGCCAGGAAATAAACATCCCAAAAAACAGGCAGTGACTGGTAGGAGAAAGAACTGCTGAATAATAGTGCCAAGATTAAAAGCACGCCAGCTATTGTATCTGCCTTGTGGTGACTGCAGCCACCAAAAAAGAAAAAGCACAGTAAGCAATGTGCTTCCCACAGCAAACGCTAAATTACAAAATGAGCCACAAGAGACCCTAGTAAATCTAACTTAATAGTGAAATAGTGAGGATGGAATGCTCAATTGTGGCCATTATTAATACACAACAGCTTTATACAAATTCCAAACAAGCTACCAGTACATTGCAATAAAATGAAAATCATCTCAGCAATTTAGTTTGATACTATAATGCTGAAGTCACCGCCAGCCCCGTAATTTCCGCTTTAAAACAAAGCATACATTTGTGTACATGTTAACTATTACTGTGCCAAATAAAATTGTTATATATTATTTATTCTCCGAGACAATTCAAGAGCACCTACACTCAATAACCCATTAGTCAAATGCCCCCCCCCCAACAAGTTACTCTAACTTGACTGCTTATAAAAAGAAACTGTAATAGTGATTCTGTAATGCTATTCTTGGGACTCCTAAGGGGGGCACAGCAGCCAGGAAGACACAATTGGGTATGGCTAGCCAAGTTGTGCAAGCCAATCTTGTGGTAAAGGGGGTGGGCCTGCATAGTGATGCATTTTTACTTATTCTGGAGGTGTCAGGGCATGTACCGTGTTCACCTCCCAGAAGCCGGGTCCTGCAGCGGCCTTTGGACTACAAACCACAGGGGATCAAGTGTAAAATGTCTGGCATATTTACAGGCCCCAACTACCAGGATGTTAACCATAGCAGTGTAAAGTCATTAAAAATGACATCCTGTACATACAGATTGCTCACATTAAAAATCATCCTACCTGCATCTATTGCATGTTATGAGCCTTTAAACATCCAAGATGGTGGCTCATGGAGCAACAGGCAGCCTGCAAACAGGAAGTGTCTTCTGACTGTCGCTCTGCATTCTGGGATTGCTGTTCTTTCCCTGACCCCAGCTCTGCTGTCTGTGCAAAGCACAGCTATAACTCCGCCCCCTGCAGTTTATCCCGCTCTCCTCAGTATGTGATGCATCAAGATGTCAAGATGGCGGCGCCCGTATCCTAAAGTCCTGAACACAGTTGCAGCCCAGTGGGGGAAAGAATAATAATAAGTGACTAAAAACTTAAAATATATTAATTTTAGATGCTAGGGAATAGTTTAAGGGTTTGGGCTTTTCATTAAATCATGCTGAAGGTCCAGTTTAAAGAGTGAGCTCCCCTGGGTTCATTACCGCCTTCTAACAGGCCATGCTGATCTCAAAATGAAAAGGATGAAGATGATTTTGTAGATGAGAAGGTGGGTATGATTCTAAATTTTTGAAAATAGAAATCTTTGAAACAGAAGCAATTTATAGATTGGACCTAAACAGCATAAATGAGGAGCACAGCTAAACTTACACAACAATTTTATGGAAAATATTAAGTGATAAAAATATACAAATCATTGCAAAAAAAAAAACATCCCATAAGACACCTACAATCTCTTAGACAAAATAGGAGGATGTGAGGGAAAGGGGGTAAATCAGGAGACAAAAATGTATTCAAAGAAATAAAAGAATATTGGATTAGTTCAACCATACAAATGCACTGCCAATCATCTGGATCACGAATACATACATTTGAGGACAAATGACTCCAGAGTGGACACTACCAGCTGAGTATCCAATTCTGCCTGGTGTAGAGACTGGGAAGTGATGAGGATGTCTTCCAGATAGGGAAGCAATTTCTAGTAACAGGGGTGCACCAGACAATACCACTGAATATAAACGTGCTTACTCACAAGAACCAAACAAGACTGAAGTGGACGTGTCCAATTACACACCTTTCTTCAAAAAGGAGCACCAATATCAATATGTATACAAAATTCTTTATTATGAAAAAGGAGATACTTTTAAAATACACAAAAACACACTGGACAATTAAAATCACATGGATGACCCCATGGTCTCAATAATATTCATGAAAAAAAACCCTAAGGGGAACAATGCATCAAAAGACCCTATGTGCACTTATTAGATCCTATTATAACAGTTATTTTATGCCGGCATAAAAATTATATGTGTAAACCCTCAAAGTGTGCAACCTATATCTACTACATATAAACCATGAGACATGCTGATAGTCTCCTATACAGATAAGTGTCAACTCTTAACAACAATACCTCATATGTGAAAATAAATAAAAAACTAAATTCCACAGAAAATATATTGACAAACTCGCCCAGTTCAAACAGTTATAAGTGAATGGAAACAATAAAGATATACTCAAAGTGCACGTGTGCGTGCTAAATGACACCAGCAAACCTGAATATTCAAGAATAAAGAATGGCACATAGAGTCAGCATATTTCTGATAAGGGTTCTAGTGGCCACAGCCGTAATGGCAGAGGCACAGACCGGGCGCAGCGCAGTCCCCGCACATGCAAAGGCATGGGATGCCAGCTGATCAATACGCCGTCTTCAGCATCCCACAGGGTAGTAGAATCAGGGGAATGCATGACAGAGGTGTTAGACAGCCTAAGGATCGGGGGATGACCAACATTTAACCACCTCAGCAGGAAAGGGATACTTCCTATCCCAACTTTTTGGAACCCCGGGAAGTTTACTGGGGCGCTCCCATTCCCTGAGCACGAGGTTATGGAAATGTGCCTGCTCGGAAAATTCCAAACGTGATTTTGCCGTACGGAAAAGCTCCCCTCTTTTCCTGGGAGCCTCAACAGGGAGAGAGATAGACAGAACCTCAAAAATATGGGACAATAATCTGTCAGTGTCATCCGGGGCCCAGGGGTCAGAGCCAGAATCGTCATGACCCCTTGGTCTCTCATGAGATGAGCCTGAATCAGAAAAGAGCTCCCCTTCATCAGAAGGGGTATAGCCACACAGATTCCAAAACTCCTCAGTCCCCATAGGGAAGACAGTAACATTAGGCGCCAAATGCCGCTTCTTAGCAGGGGCCTTACGCGCTAAGGACTTTGCAATCAATTGTTCAACAGTAGCCAGTCTAGAAGACACATCAGGCTGAGAATCCCCACTAGTATGCAACTCAGTAGGAGTGAGGTTTAAGCTTGGGGGAGTAGGTGAAGTGAAACGAGGTGCAGCCACTGGCAGGCCAGATTGCAATGCAAACGCCCGCTCAGCACAGGGTACGCAGACCCGCGCCTTGTCAGCGTCAGCATGAGGCTGCCCACACGCTACACACAGCTGGTCTTGTCCCGAAGGGACCCCGGTCACATTATCCTGGGATGCCTCCATATAATTTGAGCGGTGCTATACGCCGATAGGGAATGACGCTAAATAGCAACCCTGGATGCCCCAATAACCCGCTATGGAAATGGGAGTATAATTTTAAATAGGCCTACAAATTATATACTAAAACAGGGCCGGGAGAAGCCAAGGAGGTTCGTCCCACCTTCAAGGCATAAGCAGACAAAGACCAGTAAGCACACAGTATACAAAAGTGAAAGATATAAAGCCGCCTGAGAGGGCGCTTACGGACCACGGTAGTTAGGAGTCCGTCGCGCATTGGCCAACCAAGCAGGAAAGATGGCGTCGGTATACCTCGAGGGGCAGGCCGGTAACAGCGATGACGCGGAGCGCGCCATAGACGGGCCCCGCCCCCCCCCCCCCCCCCCGAAGAGCGCGAAGCCAGCAGGGCAAGCAGCCAATGAAGGCGCACCAGCGCCTGAGGTAATGCCGCCGCCAAGCGCGGAACCAAGTCAGCGCGCGGCGGCATTTTTAAAGTAAAGACAAGTCAGCGCGGGGGCTGACACAAGACTAAAAACCACATGTGAAAAGAGAGTGAAGCACAGAATGCATAACCTACACATCAACACACATACACCCCCCCCCTCTTTTCCCCCGAAGACTACAATGGAGGATGAGGGAGGACAGCGGCCACTTAACAGGACCCACCGATAGACAGGGGCAAGGGGCAATAGTGCGGGAGGGGCATCCCATAGAGGCTCACCATATGCCTATACCGCCTACCCTTTGGTGGGGGATTGCGGTGGAGCAGCGCTCCTAAGCACCTGATAGCGGTGCTGCCTACCATCACCTGACCAGCGCAGCCAAGGCTGGGAGGCATATTACTAATGGAACGGGTGGGAATAGTCCTACAGGGCCGCAGGCTAACAGCCCCGCTCACCTGCGAGAATAGAGAGCCATCTTCTTGTCCTTCGCAGTCCAGACTGCAGAGAAGATCTGGGGATTGTGAGAGGTCCCTGGGTATTTGAGGGGCCGGGAGGAGCCTATTTTCGATGTCTCTGCAGTCCAGCGCCATCTGGCGGAGTATATCCCAACTGTAAGTATTAGATTTGGAGCAGGACATACTGTATACTAAGAATAGATGTTTTTAAGGGAAGACTTTGTTGATATATATATATTATATATTTGTTATGCACCATAACTGATTGTCTTTTGCTTATTTTTCTTTGCTGATAATGGCACTTTATAAAGGCATTTTTGTATGTGCTTTTGGGTTTTATTTGGGGATACGGGACAGGTGTATCTTAAGAATAATATTTTGTATATGATAGATCCTTCCTTGCACAGTTTGTTGGCAGGCGCCTGCTGTCAGCAACCAGCTATGGTAGAAACCAGCAGAATGTGTTTCCCATTGTTCCTGGTTCTAGGCCTTGCTTACCCCATCAGAGGCAAACAAACCCAGCCTTCACAACAGGTTATGCCTTTACCCATTTTATACTGTAAACAGGCTTTTTATTGTCAAATCCTCATCTTGGGCAATGCAAAAGACATCTCGGTTGAAAAAAAAGACATACCGTAAATACTCGAGTATAAGCCGAGTTTTTCAGCCCACTTTTTGGGCTGAAAAAAGCCGCCTCTGCTTATACTCGAGTCAGTGAAATGGAGGAGACATGCCCATTCATTTCCTGCCCCCGTGCCGGCTCCCGCACTCACCCTCTGTCACTTCCCGGGGCTTCTGCTGGTGCCTGCTGCCTGGGAAAGTGCAGGTGTGTACTCCGCGGTGGATCGCCTACTAGCAGGGCGCCTCTCCCCCCTCTCCTGCCCCGCCACATGAGCCGCTCCTGCCACCTCTGTCGGCTGCACCGCTACTTCGGGCTCCCGCCAGTGTTCCCTGTAAGGTGCGCACCCGCGACAGCCCCTCCGCTCAGCCTCACCTGCCGCCCGCGCATGCTCGCTGACGGCAGGGCCGGCACTGGCACCCGGTGGCGAGGTCATCACTGGCACCCGGCGGCGAGCTCATCACATGCTCTGGGGCGGACCTTGGGTTTACTGGCAGACAGCACAGCCAATGAATCACTGATTCATTCAGGCTGTCTGCGCTGCAAAGACGCTGATTGGATGTGGGCGGGACCATCTGTCCCTCCCGCGCCGACTCGCTCCCACCAGCATGCTGACAGTGCTCTGATGTGCGGAGAGCAAAGCACTGATACAGCAATGACAGAGGAACACATGCTGGCTGACCCTGAACCACTGTCTGGAGAAGAGGAGCTCGGTGTCTCTCTCCTCATCAGCTTCGCTTCAGGACAGGTAATTGTTTAATGTGAACTTTGCCAAGGGTGCTAGGGACAGGGGCTGGGTGTGGATGCATTCCATCCCTGGAATCTAAGAGATTCTATGGCTGCCCGCTGACTCTCCCCCTGGCCATTCCAAATTGGGATGCCCCACTGTATGAAACTCCCAGAAAACTGCTATTCACTCACCTCTTCTTCTTTCCAGTGGCACATGTGACAGATGAGAACCCGCACATGGACCATTGGAACGAGGAAGAGGTTAGTAAATGGCGGCGTTCTGGGGGCATTCATGCAGTGGGGCATCCCGATTCACGATGCCCTGGGGGAATGGAACCAAACCCAGGAAAGTTGAAACCCAGCCATTCGCCCACAGATCTTAGCTGTCTGATCCCACGGCACATGTGCGGCCAGCAGCGGCATCACTTGCATTTTCTTTCGGCTGTGCATGGCCGCACACAGCTGAAGGATGCAAGGGATGCCACCTGCTGCGGATGTGTGTGGCTGGGATTCCATTAAAGTGGATCAAAACCCACAGAGATCTATAAGATTCCAGGGCTGCTTGATTCCCTCCTCCCGGGGCATCCAGAATCAGGATGCCCCTCTGTGTGAAACCTCCCAGGTCACCCAAAAACTCACCTTCTTTCCCGGTCCAACGTCTTTCCAGACACTTTGAGCGTGCTTTAATGACAAAAAATGTCCCTCTTTACTGTTTCCAAAAGTTGGGAGGTATGAGTCTGTGCCGTCTATTACGGCTAAGCATCATTGGCTCAGAAGCATAAGGGTAGAGTTCTGTGCCCTAATGGTTGAGGAAGCACGTTCATGACTGCAAGCAAAGGCACATGGTAAAGCAGACCAAATTCTGTATCAGCCCATTGATTCCTCAAATCAACTCCAATTCCAATTGAAAAAAGCCGCCTCGGCTTATACTCGAGTCAATAACTTTTTCCAGTTTTTTGTGGTAAAATTAGGTGCCTCGGCTTATATTCGGATCGACCTATACTCGAGTATATACGGTATGTCCAAGTTCAACCACGCTTCAGTGAAAGTTATTTTTTATTTTACCTTTTTTTATTGATAGCAGCTAATAGTAGCAGTTAATGTTATTTTCTTCTAAATAAGCATCTATTCCTTGTTTGAAACTGTCAGTTGTCGCTGTAAAAAGCTTCTGTGGGAGGCTATTCCACATATTTATAGTTCTTATGATAAAAAATGATTGCCGCCTCCAGGGATTAAATCTTTTATTTTATCTTTAGAGAGGATTTCACCTGAAATAGTGTTTCCCCATTTTTTGGGGGTATTGCCCATTTATAGAATTATACACGTTAATCATGTCCGCCCTTAGATTTAATTCCCGTAACCTTTCTTCCTAACCAAGATCCTTCATTCCTCTTATCAGTTTGGTGGCTCCTCAGCACCCTTTCTATAATCAAAGCATCCTTTTTATGAGCTGGCGCCCAGAACAGGACAGCATATTCCAGATGAGGGTCCACTAGTGCTTTGTACAGAGACAAAATGACATCCCTATCTCGTGATTCCATGTCTCTATTAATGCATGACAATATCCGGGTAGCCTTGGAAGCAGCTGCTTGACTTTGCATACTGTTATGGACAACATTTCTGGAGAAAGAATCAATGAGACTATTACAGTGTGAGCCATGAGGTTCTAGCAATCACTTGAAATGAAAGTGCCTGGTTTTTCTAAAAAAAAAAAAATTATCTCCACAGACCATGTCTGTGTTTACATGTTTTATCCTAATCCAAGATAAGAAGAATTTGAGCGCTTCCAAGCAATTGAACAGACATGCACAGTCTCTGCACACTGCGCATGTTACATGCGCATCAGCTAACTGAACATCGGAGTCTTGACTGGAGACAATTTCCTGTCTACATATAAATTTCATCCTTCAAACTGACTGCCGCGGGGCTGACAAGCCACTGAAAATCTCATTACAGCAACACTAAGGCAACCAGGGCTATTACACCAAAGTAGAGAAGCAAGTGAGGCACGGACTGCAGAGAACAAAGGGAAGAACACAAAGAAAAACAAAGCAAGAGAAACCTCCAAAGAGGCAAAAAACTATTCCTTTCTTACCATTTGTTACATACGTGGAAGTTTGATTCAAACGCACTGCTGAAATTTTCACATAATCCCAGTTTCAAAGAAATATGAGCACAACGACTGTACATGCCTACTGCAAGCGTGTCCCATCCATGCTGCTCACTCCAGCTTATGTAAAGAGCCCTCTCCCACACATTCCTAAATCACATTTTAGGACAAGTTCTAGATCATCAAGCCTCAACTAGGTTACCTTTATAAGATGCCACATACAACAGAAAATAAGGTCTTCCAAAGAAGGGTGAAACTCCATACACAACAAAATCACCATGATGTGTGTTGTCCTTGTGCAACAGTGGGCTGCTTATAGTGGAACAAAAGCCAGGATTTTCACTTTCCTATGTTTTGTTCCATGCCCCCTAGGGATCCTGCATTGGGATGCCCCGTGTGTGAAACCCCCACCATAGCTGCGTTCAGACTCGCCTCTTCCTGGTCCAACTGCGTCCAGTCTCCAGGGACATGAATTGATCCTTTATTTTTATTAACTATACACAAGTATAGGAGATGCAAAGTAGAGGAAACTGTATTTGAAAGCGGTGTATGTAAATATCTAAAAAAGCAATACAACTAAATGAGATTTAGTCTGTTTGCCATCAATCTGAGTGGTATGGACGCTGCATCCTCCTTGTTCTAGTTGTAAAAAACCAACAACCACAAGACAGATATCTATTTGTTAGAATGTTCAGATTACATATTTTACTGTAATATCCCACAACAGATTCCATAATATATCACTGCTTTACTGGCAATAAATAAATGGAATATAGCAAAACAGCAAATCATATGAATGATGGTTCCCAAATGTTGGGCCTGTGGAGCAGATGGGCAATGGGCATTCAGATCACTTCAGTAGTTTTCCAGGACGTCTGATTCCATCTTCAATGACAAGTCAGCCGAGAATATTAGCCACCCAGACTAAATTCAGAATGGGGTGCTTGTGATTTTAAGAATATTTCCCACAAATAATTCATCAGTTTATCAAACTTTAATACATCATTTATACCAAATTGTTTCCGTGCCACAGACTTTTCCTACTATGAACAGGTCAGAAATCAGGGATATTTACTGCCTTAAAAAAAGCTGTGGCAACCGATTCAATAAGTGAATGTTAAGCCTTTAAATATTAACCTAAGCCTGACATTTCTTCCATTTTAAATTATGGTTTCTCATTTCAGCAGAACCTTTTTAAACAGAAACACAAACTGCAGTAGGTGACCGTCATGAAGCATTTGAAAACCTCCTCCCAAAAAATAAACAAAAAACAAAAAAAGGAGTAGAGAAAAGTAGACTTTAACAGTTTAATAAAATAAACAAACATTTATACGATGTTCAAGTACCAAATACTATTCTGCAATTAAAAGAATGTTTAAAGTTCCATATTTTGATACTCGATTAGTCACTAAATCTCTAAAGATCATCTTTGAAATACAAATTAAGCCTCACAGCCCCACATTTTTAATAGTGTGGGGGAGGATTAAAAACTATTTTAGTGCCCTTCCTGCAGTATATAACCCCATTTCTCAAAAGATTATCAGTCTGTCAATCTGGGGATCAGACCATCCCTGATAGGCAGGGATTCTGTTAAAATTCCTGTTTACTCACCTCAGGCATGAAGTATAATCATTCTGCAAGAAATATCAAATCAATATTGGTAGGGTAAAAAGCAGAATATCTGACCTCCCACAACATTGATGCTTTGCAGTCTCACTGGTGGAATCTTTTGTTTTCACACCTATGGGACAATTGAGTGTCTATTGCTGATAATCTGGTCAGTGTACAGTCAAGTAGAGAGTTCCACCAAGCAAACAAGCTCCCTTCTGACTGGAAGCAGGGGTCAGCACTGTAAGCTTTACAGGAACTGCACTGTCAGCAGTCAATTTTCCTGGAGGTCAGGTAAAAAAAAGAGCTGTCTGAATTGAACTTTTGCCTACATATAGGCCTTAAAGTTATGACTAAACTCAGACATGAGACAAATCTCTTCAAATAGTTCAATACAATCGGCTCTTTTCCCCCTCTTCAGTCTTTAGGAGAGTGCCCGACAGGCTCTCTCCCCCTACCTTACCGACCGGCCCCGCCATCTTCACGAGTAGGGGCGGATGACGTCACTCCCGCGGGCGCCATTCCGGTTTGCTGCGGCTCAGCTGTCAGATGCGTGGTGATCGCTGGGCAGAGGAGGAGAAAGGCAGACGATCCTTTCCTGCCTCCCCCCTCCTCTGGCCGGCGATCACCGTATATGTCATCGGATCGGCGAGAGACACAGGAGCTGGCAATCGGAGGCAAGTAAAGAAATTTTTTTTTTTTTTTTTTTTTAAGAAATACATTTTTCTCTATGTGTGTGATCTATGCGACCCCCTATATCAGTTCACAAGGCTCTGGGTCTGGGCCCCCCATTACCTGCCTCCCCAAAGCCCGGGGGGGGGGGGGGCAGAAGAGCCATGACCATAGGCTATGCCGGCTTGTAGCCTGCAGGACCAGGGGCCACCAAAGCTGGACCATGCGCCCTGTTCTACAAGCCCCCTTAGCTGGTACAGGCTTAAAATTCCCCAAAAATGAGTCCCTTCCCCCGGGAAGGGGGGACCCTATGTCAATTGTTTTTTTATTTAAATAAAAAAAAAAAAAAATAAAAAAATAAAAAAATCGCAATATATATCGTATTGTCATACGTGTATCATCACCAGATTCTTGCCTTCACACCCCTAATACACATATATATATATATATATATATATATATATATATATAAAAATTACACACATACACACCTTGTGATACGGTTAACTATGTTAAACACATTTATTTTAGAAGACCACAAGCCTATTTGAGCAATGGACTGTTCCAACAGTTTACCTTAATTGAGCTGCTTGCTATTTCTTACATTTTACCACAGTATTACCTCAGCAATCCATAAAAGTTTTTATTAACGGACTACGTATGGACTAAGTGAAAATGAACTGATGCTGGAAGCAAAATTATTACAACTGAGGCAAACTGTTGTTTTATCATATGAGGCAAACGTAATGAGCAATTTGCATCCCACTTGTTCCCAGCGCAGGTCGGAGCATTTTCGACGACAAGCTCAGCTCTCCGTATGTTGACTGCATAATTTATAGTGCGCACCATATGCCGTCTTCCCTTAGGCCTGGTTCACATTTCAGCACAGCCATTTAATATGCGATACCTAAATCTGCTAACCACAATGACAACTTAACCACACAACCAACTATAAGTAAGAGCAAACCATCTGAATGTGACGTTCAGGCATAAAATAGGTTTTTATGGTGACGTGGCAAGCATATTTTAAGGCATTCTGGTTTCAATTTAGCAGAAAAGGTTTAGTTGACAATGCAATTTCTAGGCCAGCGTTTATTAAAGTGTATAGAAAGACATGGTTTTAGCTTTCTTCTCCGACCTTAGGAAAAGCTGTGCTAATTTGCAGAGTTCCAGGCTTTGTGCTGGCTGAACTTGTGTGACAAGATAAGGCGCCAGCGCTTCAAGCATCAGGATGGAGGAGAAATGATTACCGGTAGATTTATCTTTTCAGGGCTTTGAAAGATCACACAAAATGTGAGGACAAGAAACATACACATAAAGGTAATGTTTAGGGAAAAGCCATTCTCCAGGCTTTACCATACTACTGCTTTTGTAGGGAAGACATTCTAAATAGGGCCGCAAACTGCAGCAATTGAACTGAAAAATAAGCCTTTCTCCCCAAGGGCTTCAAAGCAAATGGTTTTCTGTCCACTATGTTTAATCAACGCCCTAGCTACTGTGTAAAACATGGATTACCTGGTATACCACATATCAACAAGGTATAGCACTTCAAAAACACAGGATTCTGTACAAGATATCCACAAGTACTGCCAAAGCCATACTTATTTATCGCTATATTTTTACATAATGTTGTTATGTCAAATAGATAAACTGAGCCAACAGCCTTGCACAGTTAGAAAAAAACTCCCTAAAAGACCCTTGCCCCATTTGCATGTATGATACTGAATCACTGCGAGCACTTGCTCCTGCACCCATTTAAAGCTAAAATTTGGTCTCGATTTTCTCCTGGTAGCAGCCATTTTGGAGCTCCATGGAATGCCATTTTGTGTGTAAAATCAACCACAGTAGGAGTTACAAAAATGTAAATTAATTTTTCTGTGCAGAAATCTGAATTTCTCTAGGGAGGGATGTGCCGTTTCTTGTTGGGTGTTGGTCCAATAAAGGTCTTAAGGGCTTTGTTTAGGGAAAACATGGTATAACCATTTTTTTTAAAGGGAAAGCGATACAAATGCATGTGGTAGTCATAATACAATTCTGTGATTACTCACCTGTAGAATTGGTATTATATGTATACAGCACGTCCTGTGCCAGAAGATATTCCTTACTATTGGGTTATACATCCAGTAGATGGCGCTGGACTGCAGAGACAAAAAAGTGGCTCCTCCCGGCCTCATATATACCAGGGACCTCCCACAAAATTCCCCAGTATTGAAAAGCAGTTAAAATGGAACCGGGAGAACTATAACCATTACAAAAAATTGAACAATCACCATACAGAGGTAACTAAAAATAACGATAAGGGTGGGGTGGAACAGGACGTGCTGTATACATATAATACCAATTCTACAGGTGAGTAATCACAGAATTGTATTATTCTAAGTATACAGCACGTCCTGTTCCAGAATATTCCTTACTCTTGGGACATCCAATAGCAGTGTCCGTAAGGTAGGGTGGGATCCCCAAAAGTAACAGCAGACAGTTTAAACCACTGCCACCTGCAGAACTTTGCGGCCAAAAGCAGCATCAGCTGAGGCCTTAACATTAACCTTGTAAAACTTAAAAAAAGTATGAACAGAAGACCAAGTGGCGGCCTTGCAAACTTGTTCAACAGAAGCTTGGAGCTGAAAAGCCCAAGAGGCACCAATAGCACGAGTAGAATGAGTAGTAAGGCGGAAGGGAGGCTCCTTCCCCTTAGCAGAGTAGGTCTGTATCACAGCCTGACGGATCCACTTGCTGATAGTGGACTTAGCCGGAGCCAGACCCTTCGTAGGTCCAGAAGGGAGCACGAAAAGAGCATCAGTCTTCCTGAAGGATTCAATAGCCACCAAATAGAACTTCAGAGTCCTGACCACATCCAAAGAATGTAAAACCCTCTCCTTAGGGTTACTAGGATTAGGACACAGAGAAGGCAAAACAATGTCCTGATTGAGATGAAAGGCAGAAACAACCTTAGGCAGAAAATCTGGCTTAAAACAAAACACCACCTTGTCCTGGTGTCTCTCAAAATAAGGAGGCTTGATGGAAAGCGCCACCAACTCAGAAACACGCCTAACAGAAGTGATAGCCACCAAAAAACCACCTTAAGCGTAAAAATGGACAAAGGGGCCCCTTGCAAGGGCTCAAATGGCAGATAAGACCAGTTCAAGTCCCAGACTGGTAACATAGGCTTACGTGGGGGACGCACGTGAGTAACCCCCTGGAAGAAGGTCTTGACCAGAGGGTGCTGAGCAAAGGATCTTTGGAAAAAAATGGCCAAGGCAGAAACATGACCTTTCAGAGTACTGAGCTGAAGACCCAGATCCAAACCATGTTGCAGAAACTCCAGAATCCTAGGAATAGAAAACACGACAGGGAAGCGAGTTAGACTCGCACTAGTCAATGTAAGTACGCCAAACCCTGTAATAGATGGAAGAAGAGGACCTTTTCCTAGCCCTGATCATGGTATTTACAACCGAGGCAGGCAGCACTTTTTCCATCAAGATGGAGGTTTCAACAGCCAGGCTGTCAAAGCCAGCGTTTGTAAATTGGGGTGGCGTAGGTGCCCGGGTGAGCAGATCTGGAACCCGGGGCAGGACGTACTGATCTACTGCCAGCTGCACGATGTCTGCGAACCACACTCTTCTTGGCCAACAGGGGGCTACCAGTATGGCTGGCACCCTTTCCTGAGCTATCTTGCGCAGCACCGTGCCCAGCAGGGGAAAAGAGGGAAACACATACAGAAGCTGAAACCCGGTCCAAGACATCGCCAGGGCATCCATGGCCAAGGCCAGAGGATCCTGGGACAGAGACAAAGACTGGAAGCTTGTGATTGTGACGGGACGCAAACAGATCCACATCCGGCTGACCCCAGCGGTAGCACAGGGACCTTAACACCCTGCTGCTGAGGGACATTCTCCCAGACGAGAGGTCCCCCTGGAATTTCCCTGGACTTCCAAAAGCTCCCTCAACCTGTCAGACTGGCATCCATGGTGAGAGTCTCCCAGAAGGGAGCCAGAAAGGATCTGCCCCTCAGCAGGTTCCTTGAGTCCAGCCACCACGATAGAGACGGCCTGACCAGAGGGGACAGGACAAACGCCTGATCCAAGAACACAGGGTCCCGATCCCATACTGACAAGCGGTGAAGCTGAAGAGGCCTCATGTGAAACTGAGCATATGGAACTGCCTCGAAGCAGGACACCATCAGGCCCACCAGCTGCATTCCCTGCCTGATGGATGGATGACGACAAGACAGAAGGAACTGAGCTTTCTCTTGAAGATTCTCCACCTTCTGCTGAGGAAGAAAGATCTTGACCTGAGATGAATCCAGAATCATGCCAAGAAAGGACTTCACAATGGGAGGAGACAGGGAAGATTTGGGGTGGTTGATCACCCAGCCGAATGACTCCAGTGTGGACACCACCCGCTGAGTGTCCAGCTCTGCCTGATGGAAAGCCTGAGAAGCGATAAGCAGCAAGGGAAGAATGCGAATGCCCTGAGATCTCAGCAGAGAGATGGGAGCCGCGGTGAGACCGAAGGGCAAGGCCACAAATTGGTAGTGCTGATCCTCCAGAGCGAACCTGAGGAATCTCTGATGACCTGGAAAGATAGGTACGTGAAGGTAAGCATCCTTGATGTCTACAGAGGTCATGAAGTCCCCCGGGCGTAGGAAAGTCACAGCTGAGCGCAGAGTCTCCATGCGAAAGTGTCTGAATCTGACAAATTTGTTGAGGTGCTTCAAATCCAGGATGGGTCTGATGGACCCGTCTTTTTTGGGGACAATGAAAAGATTGGAATAATAGCCTTTGCCCCTTTCCCTCAAGGGCACCCGGCAGATGACACCCAGTTCCAGAAGGCCTTGGACAGCCAGGGACAGACCCTGAGCTGACAGGGGGTTTTGAGCTAACCGAGATTTGATGAATCTTGGGAGCGGCCAGGCTGCAAACTATCTTGTAACCGGAGGACACTACCCTCCTGAATCCATCGGTCTGAGACGTGAAGCCTCCAGACATGAGCCAAGAGCCGAAGCCGTCCCCCCACCCGGATTGGTGAGGGCGCCCCTTCATGCCTGAGGGGGCTTGGGGGGAGGACTTAGTCTTGGGACCCCGGGGGGGGGGGGGGGGGGCCAGGGCGGCCATGTCCGCTGCCCCAAAAATCTCCACGGGCTCCAGCAAAGGAAGCTCCCCGTCCAATTCTGGAGCCCCTGAAGGAAGGAGAAAAGGCACCTGAACCCCGAAAGGACCGGGGCTGCCTTCTACGATGAGGTAACTTGCCTCCCTTAGCAAACAAATCCAGACGTTCACCAAAGAGGCGCAGCCCCTTGAGGGGAAACCAAGTGAGAGCCTTCTTAGCAGCGTTGTCAGCTGCCCACTGGCGCAGCCCGACCGAGCGGCGTATAGTCATCAACAAGGCAGAAGCCCCGCTACACATTCTAATGGTGTCATCCAAGGCAGAGAGAACATATGCAACAAATTCTTCACAACGCAGAAGAGCTCTATACTCTTCACTACCTGCATCATCAGGGGCCCCATCTAAGAGACCCCTGAGCAGGCTTTTAATAACAACAGCCGTAATGGCAGAGGCACAGACCGGAGGGAGCACGGTCCCCACACAGGCAAAGTCATGGCAAGCCAGCTGATCAATGCGCCTGTCCTCCCCATCCCTCAGTGTAGTAGAGTCAGGGGAATGCATGACAGATGTGTTGGACAACCCCAGAACTGGTGCATCCACTTCGGGAGGACATGACCACCGTTTAACCATTTCAGCAGGAAAGGGATACCGCTTATCCCAACTCTTTGGCACCCCGGGGAGCCGGCTAGGCCGTTCCCACTCCTTGAGCACCAGATTATTAAAATGAGCTTGTTCAGGAAACTCCAAGCGTGGTTTAACAGTATGAAACAGCTCCCCCTGCTGCCGAGGAGCCACGGCAGGAGGAGAGATACAGAGTACATCTAAAATGTGAGCTAAAAGCCTGTCAGTATCATCTGAGGCCCATGGGTCAGGCCCAGAATTGGCACCATACACCCTAGAATGTTCCTCAGATGATTCCGAATAAGAAAATAATTCCCCCTCTTCTAGGGGGTATAACCAGTAACATCAAAAAATTCCTCTGCCTCCATAGGAAAGAGGGAAACACCAGGTGATAAATGCCGCTTCTTAGCAGAAGCCTTATGTGGGCCAGAGCCAGCAATATATCTCTCAATTCTGGCCACCCGAGCAGCCAAATCAGGTTGAGACTCCCCACTGGTATGCACCTCACTGGGAGTCAGATGTAAGCGTGGGGGGTAGGCGAAGCCCGAGGGGGCGCAGGCCCAGTCACCGGTAACCCAGACTGCAGTGCAAGCGTCTGCTGGGCACAGTGTACACACCCCGACATCATCACTTATAGGGGATACCCCACACACCACACAAAGCCGGGCTTGTCCCGAAGGAACCCCAAGCACATTATCCTGAGAAGCCTCCGTATGGTGATTATTGTGGCACAATAGGTCAATTGGGATTGACGCCAATAAGGCTACCCGGGATGCCCCAATAGCCCGCTAGGGAAGTGGGAGATATACAATACAATAGCTCTCCAATAGAGAGTTAACACTAAATAGAGGGGATAGGACCGGGAGAAACCACAAAAAAGTTTGATTCACCTGTAAGACATAAAGCAAAGAACTCGTTAGCATAATAGAATGAGAGGTAAAGAAAAGCCAGCCCGCAGGGGCACTTACGGACTGCGATAGAGGGACGCCAGACACCCAGCACAGGAGCTCCAAAATGGTGGCTGCAAATACCTCGAGGGGCGGGCCGCGAAGAAGTGATGCGGAAAACGTCATCCGCAAGGCCCGCCCCCCCGAAGAGTGTGAAAACGTGCCCCCGTGACAAGGCCAGCCAATGACAGCGCAGCAGCACCTGAGGCGATGTCGCCGCCGTCCGCGGAGCACAAGCACGCGGCGGCAGCAATAGCAAAACCAGTGCAACCAAAGTAAAACACATAGTAAAAAACACATTATATATATATATATATATATCATGGGAGGGGCATCCCATAAGGCTCACCACGGGCTGTACCGCCTACCTTTTGGTGGGGGACTGTAGTTAGAGCAGAGGTGCTGCCTACCATCACCCGACCAGCGCAGCCTAAGCTGGGAGGTAGAGAAAGGAGCGGGTGGGAATAGTCCTACAGGGCCGCAGGCTAATAAGCCACGCTCACCTGCGAGTAGAAAGAGCCATCTTCTAGTCATCACAGCCCAGACGGCAGAGAAGAACTGGGGATTTTGTGGGAGGTCCCTGGTATATATGGGGCCGAGAGGAGCCACTTTTCTGTCTCTGCAGTCCAGCGTCATCTACTGGATGTATAACCCAAGAGTAAGGAATATCTTCTGGAACAGGACGTGCTGTATACTTAGAATATCCTAGTGGTTTGGGAATTGATTAGAAGCCGAATTGAGCCGAGCGGGCTGGATGGCTGCGTATTCACACTAGTAGGCAGGTGAGTTTTACAGACAATCAGGGGGCTTCACATAGCGGGGCATATCAAACTCTTTGTATGTGTGAGCATACATTGGTCATATGAGCATATTATTATACAAGCATTAGAACAGGTGACAAACTCCCTTATCTGACCCTTGACCAGCAACTATGGCCAAAAACGCATCTCAGGACTTAACTGACTCTGGCAAGCCCATGAGCAGCTAAGGTCGCACCCAACTGGTCAATGTGTGCGTTCATCAGCTGAGGGGACATGTCATGGACATGGGAGAGTAATGGTAGAGAAACTTTGGTATAGTAGGGACAGATATGGTGGTGGGAGTAGGTACAGAATCACCCCACAGGGTGAATACTGGTGCTATAACATTGTGGGGGCAGAACATGGGATGGGTCTTATGGGCTGATTGGGAGTACAGTGGGGCTGGGTATGCAGGGGGGACACAAAAAGCAGGGGGCAACAGTAGAACAGGAATATGTGAATTCCGTCACAGGCTCTGTGAGAGGTGGGCTGCATGCAGAAGACTACATTCTCACCCCCCTCCGAAGCAGTGAAAGTAGAAACAAGGCAAAGAGTAGTGGCACACACCCTGAATTCCTTTGTCTTAGACCACCAATCATAGGGCTAAGCTGGTGATCTAAAGCTCCACATCAGACTGGACAATGGAAGAAAGGGAAAACAGCCAGGGTGATGAGAATGCCTGTCTTACAGACCCCGACCATTATGTGGCCTCGCCCACATGCTTCAGAAGAGAAGTCTAGCAAAACAGTAAACCTCAATATCTTGGCCATTTTTTAATTAAAAAATTAAAAACCGGGCAAAACATAGCCCGGCGCAATGGTCTAACAATTGCCTTTGCCTGCAATATCCTTTTAAGTTACCACCTCCACCCTTCATGGAAAAAAATGGAAGTCTTAATGCAATAGGAAATGCACTCCCCTTCCCCTGGAATTAAAGGTTGAGATTGTGTCTGTCTTGCTGTGCTTCTGATTTGACTGAAAATAAAGGACAACGTACACACACAGACATACAGAGGCATAGAACTCCCCCCTGCCTTCATAGACCTTCAAGAAACAATCATAGTCTGTTCCTCACACGACACATGAAACTGGCTGCAGAACAGGACAGGATAGGACACAATATATCATCCCCACAATTCTCTTCAGACAGGTCTGTCTGCCAGAAGCCAACCATCTGTAAGGAAGGACACGCTATATTTTTATTTGACACACTTCCTTTACAGTCTTTGAAGGATTGTTCACACTACACTACAAGTCTAACAAGGAAAAACTCAGAATGATAATGCAGATATACAAGCTATTTTTGCAATTAACTAATTATTTTGCAAAGGTCTCTTTTCACTTTGTCACAATAGTTCGTTGTTGCTGGCTGGGAAGGAAGTTATAGCCACTGCAATTCAGACCAAGGCTGTAAATACTTAATACGGGCACTTGACAGTCAGATCTGAAAAACACTTTATTATCATAATGCTGGAAAGTGCATAGCCATCTTGTACATAATGTATGTTAATGTGGTGACGGTTTTTCTTTGTATTGGGTTTGTTTCTTCGGTCTCCTAGGCGATGGTTGCTAGGCTCAGCAATGTCCATTGATTCAGCCATCCTAAGAATCTTATGCTCCCTCTCTGCAGTGCAGATCATTAGACGCTTGCCACTGCAATATCCTTTACCACAGCACCACATCTTTGTCCAGTCTATTTTAGGACTGATCACAGGCAGTCTGCCCTCTGTGTGTACTCTTCTACATTCTCTTCTATATTCTTCTACATCACCCATTTATTATTAAAACAAGTTTTAAAAAAATGGATCAGTCTGCTTTTTACTTTTACAAAAGCTAATGTAATAATGCACAAAAAAGTAATAGCTCACGTGTTTATTGACACATCACAGAGCAATAACAAATGTTACACAAAATAGGTAAAGTACGGTATCACATCACTATTGGGAGCTAATGTTTTTGATCATTATTCAAGCACACACATACACATTATTATTTGAAAGGGGAAACCTCTAATGAATGTGTCCTGGAATCACCCAGTGCCCAACTCCAGCTGAGTCATCAATCTGTAGCCAGGAAATGACTACAAGCACAGTAAGGCTGTAATCAGGCTTCCTGAAAATACTCCAAGACACTTAAATCCAACTACACTAAAAAAAAACAAAACACCATTGTAAAAAATGTATGGGGTAGACCAATGAGGAGCTCTCCATGCTCCAGAAACATGTGCAGAGACCAACAACATTTAAAGTGAACCTACAGTGTGAGGGGCAGTGTGAGCAAAACTCCCTCTCAAGGCACACACCAAACTTTTCCCACTTTATCCCTTTTGAGAATGGCATCTAAACAAGCCACACCAAAGCATCTTAAAATTTCTGATTATATGTAAATACCTCAAGTATTTTAAATGAAGCCATTTTCTGTGCTTTCATTTTTGTCCTGTGTTTGAGCTGCGAAGGGCAATTTATGGCGCAGCTTTATTAGTTAGGTGCATCTTCAGCTGTGGTCATAGACAGGACCACTGTAACTTGTCTGGCTTGCTTGTACTGAAAGCACCAAGATACAGCATAGATGTTCGACCACTGTATTGCATGTTCCAGGAGAAATAACTGAAATGATGGACTTCTACCCTGTACTAAATGGAGGAGAGGCACATGGGACAGGCATAAGGAGAGCTGCTTGCTGCCTTATTCTAAGTTTGCCTTACAGTCTTTTAAAAAGCAGAACAAAGCCCTTGTGACACGTCCCTGGAATGTAAAAGATTCCAGGACTAGCTGCTGGTCTTCCCCCTGGGCATTTAAGATCAGGATGCCTCAACACTCACCTGCTTTTGGGCTCTTGATTGCCAATATAAACATCCGGCGGCCACATCCCCATATAGTCGGGCTATGAGTGCGCTCCCGCCACCAGCCATTCAGATAGGCTGGGGGTGGGAGCATGCGTTACTGGGGATGCGGACACTGTGCTCCCAACTGCCGAAGACCCACACGTAAACAGGGCAGTTTGCCAGGAATTACATAAGAATGGCAAATGGCTCTGATTAGACGAGAACTGTTCTGGGTAATTGGGGGGGGGGGGGGGGGGCGGTTTACATGGTAGGGCCAGGAACAAAAACTGGGAAGGTCAATATTCCAGGTTCCGGTGTTAGTGTGGGCTTAATGTGGCAGAAAGAGGCGAGTTAGTTTGCCAAGATCAGTTTAGGTTGTAACCATTTAGTTCAGTCCAGGACAGCAGTACGGTAGTTTTAGCAAACACTGCATCCTTTTTAATTTTTCCATGAAGTTTTCAGACAAGCTATGAATGGTAAAACTGGCAAGGCCTACACATAGCAGCATTCCGGGCAAAATGAACTGCATAGCAATGACCTCTTACAGCAAAATGTGACCCCGACACCAGATATTTCTAGTTTCATATACATTTTCTGTCGCCTACTTACAAGGAATTTTGCAGACTGTCTGCCATTACAGGGAAATTTGAGATGTTGAATCAGTTTGTTTAACAGGAAGTCAATGAAATGTGAAAAACTGAACTCCCCTAAATAAGAGACCTTAAGCAAGACCTCTGACCACAAGATAGACACAACAATTCATTCCAGCACTAATAATGTAATGCTTTATAGCATCAAAGCCATGGCATGAAAAATACAATTCTGTGATTACTCACCTGTAGAATTGGTATTATATGTATACAGCACGTCCTGTTCCAGAAGATATTCCTTACTCTTGTGTTATACATTCAGTAGATGGCGCTGGACTGCAGAGACAGAAAAATAAAATTCTGTGAAATACTCACCTGTAGAATTGGTATTATAAGTATACAGTACGTCCTGCTCCAGATAGATTACTTACACTTGGGTTATCCTCCGCCAGATGGCGCTGCACTGCAGAGACATGCAAAACATGCTCCTCCCGGCCCCTCAAATACCCGGGGACCTCCCACAAATCCCCAGCATTGAAAAGCAGTGAACAAGAACTGGGAGAATTTAACCACCCAAAACTGGTAACCATAACAATGATGACAATCACCATACAGGGGATCCAGAATAATGCAACAACAGGGTGGGGTGGAGCAGGACGTACTGTATACTTATAATACCAATTCTACAGGTGAGTATTTCACAGAATTGTATTATTCTTAGTATACAGTACGTCCTGCTCCAGATAGATTACTTACACTTGGGACATCCAATAGCAGTGTCCATAAAGCAGGGTGGGATCCCCAATAAAAAAGGGTAACAGCAGGTAGTTTAAACCACTGCCGCCTGCAAAACCTTGCGGCCAAAAACAGCAACAGCTGAGGCCTGAACATCAACCTTGTAAGCTTTGAAAAGGCATGAACAGAAGACCAAGTAGCGGCCTTGCAAACTTGTTTCAACAAAGGCCTGGCACTGGAAGGCCCAAGAGGCACCAATAGCTGAGCTTTCTCTTGAAGATTCTCCACCTTCTGCTGAGGAAGAAAGATCTTGACCTGAGATGAATCCAGAATCATGCCCAGAAAGGATATCACCATGGAGTGTCCAGCTCTGCCTGATGGAAGGACTGCGAAGCGATAAGCATGTCGTCCAAGTAGGGAAGAAGGAGAATGCCCTGAGATCTCAGCAGAGCCATCACTCCTGCCAGCACCTTGGTGAATACCCTGGGAGCCGAGGTGAGACCGAAGGGAAAGGCCACAAATTGGTAGTGCTGATCCTCCAGAGTGAACCTGAGGAATCTCTGATGACCTGGAAAGATAGGTACATGAACGTAAGCATCCTTGATGTCTACAGAGGTCATAAAGTCCCCTGGGCGTAGGAAAGACACAGCTGAGCGCAGAGTCTCCATGCGAAAGTGTCTGAATCTGACAAATTTGTTGAGGTGCTTCAAATCCAGGATGGGTCTGATGGACCCAGATGACCCAGTTCCAGAAGGCCTTGAACTGCCAGGGACAGACCCTGAGCTGACAGGGGGTTTTGAGCTAACCGAGATTTGATGAATCTTGGGGGCGGCCAGGCTGCAAACTATCTTGTAACCGGAGGACACTACCTCCTGAATCCACCGGTCTGAGACGTGAAGCCTCCAGACCTGAGCCAAGAGCCGAAGCCGTCCCCCCACCCGGATGGGTGAGGGCGCCCCTTCATGCCTGAGAGGGCTTGGGGGAGGACTTAGTCTTGGGACCCCGGGGGGGGGGCCAGGGCGGCCACGTCCTCTGCCACAAAAATCTCCACGGGCTCCAGCAAAGGAAGCTCCCCGTCCAATTCTGGAGCCCCTGAAGGAAGGAGAAAATGCACCTGAACCCCCTGAAAGGACCGGGGCTGCCTTCTACGCTGAGGTAACTTGCCTCCCTTAGCAAACAAGTCTAGACGTTCACCAAAGAGGTGCAGCCCCTTGAAGGGAAACCCAGTGAGATCCTTCTTAGTAGCGTTGTCAGCTTCCCACTGGCGCAGCCAGACCGAGCGGCGTATCGCCACCAACAAGGCAGAAGCCCTGCCACACATTCTAATGGTATCATCCAAGGCAGAGAGAACATATGTAACAAATTCCTCACAACGCAGAAGAGCTCTATACTCTTCACTACCAGCATCATCAGGGGCCCCATCTAAGCGACCCCTAAACAGGCTTTTAATAGCAACAGCCGTAATAGCAGAGGCACAGATCGGACGCAGCGCGGTCCCCACACAGGCAAAGGCATGGCAAGCCAGATGATCAATGCGCCTGTCCTCCCCATCCCTCAATGTAGTAGAGTCAGGGGAATGCATGACGGATGTGTTAGACAACCCCAGAACTGGTGCATCCAACTGGGGAGGACAGGACCACCGTTTAACCATTTCAGCAGGAAAGGGATACCGCTTATCCCAACTCTTTGGCACCCCAGGGAGCCGACTAGGCCGTTCCCACTCCTTGAGCACCAGATTATTAAAATGAGCTTGTTCAGGAAACTCCAAGCGTGGTTTAACAGTATGAAACAGCTCCCCCTGCTGCCGAGGAGCCACGGCAGGAGGAGAGATACAGAGTACATCAAAAATGTGAGCCAAAAGCCTGTCAGTATCATCTGAAGCCCATGGGTCAGGCCCAGAATCGGCACCATACACCCTAGAATGTTCCTCAGATGATTCTGATTCAGAAAACAATTCCCCCTCTTCTAGGGGAGTATAACCGGTAACGTAAAAAAATTCCTCTGCCTCCATAGGAAAGAGGGAAACACCAGGTGATAAATGCTTCTTAGCGGAAGCCTTACGCGGGCCAGAGCCAGCAATATGTCTCGCTGGCCACCCGAGCAGCCAAATCAGGTTGAGTCTCCCCACTGGTATGCACCTCACTGGGAGTCAGATGTAAGCGTGGGGGGGGGGGTAGGCGAAGCCCGAGGGGGTGCCGGCCCAGCCACCGGTAACCCAGACTGCAGTGCAAGCATCTGCTGGGCACAGTGTACACACACCCTGACATCACTTATAGGGGATACCCCACACGCAGCCGGGCTTGTCCCGAAGGAACCCCAAGCACATTATCCTGAGAAGCCTCCATATGGTGATTATTGTGGCACAATAGGCCAATTGGGATTGACGCCAATAAGGCTACCCGGGATGCCCCAATAGCTCGTTAGGGAAGTGGGAGATCTAAAATACAATAGCCCTCCAATAGGGAGTTAACACTAAATAGAGGGGATAGGACCGGGAGAAACCACTAAAGTTTGACCCGCCTGCAAGACATAAGCAAAAAGATCCCATAAGCAATATGCAATACAGACATATAAAAACACAAATCAGCCCACAGGGGCACTTACAGACCGTGATAGGGAGACGCCAGACACACGCAGCAGAGAACTAAAATGGCGCCCGCATGTACCTCGAGGGGCGGGCCGCGGAGACAGTGATGCAGAACGCGTCAGCCACAAGGCCCCGCCCCCCCGAAGAGTGCGAAAACGCGCCCACATGACAAAGCCAGCCAATGATGGCGCAGTAGCGCCTGAGGTGATGTCGCCGCCGACCGCGGAGCTGAGTACTAGTGTGCGGCGGCGGCGGCAAAAGAAACCAGTGCAACCAATTCAAAAAGGGATCATCACATAAAAATATAGTCAAGACATGCAACCCCCCCCCCCCTGGCCGCGCCGTCCAATCGGCGCCGACGTACAAGCTGATTGACAGCAACGTACAAGCAGCTTGTTCGTTGGCGCCTCCTGCGCGTCACTCTTGACGTGTGCGCGCCCGCGCCGGCCATTCAGAGACGGCCGGCGCGCGCACGTCTAGAGGAGCGCGAGTGAGGCGGCGGCGGTGGAAGCAGCGTCTGGAGAGGTAAGGCTTTTCGGGGGTTTACACCCCGCGGGACATCCCGATCTCGGATGTCCCGCGGTGTGTGAGGTGATCGGCCCGGGAATCTTATAGATTCCCGGGCCGATCACCTCAGGGTGTTGGTCCACTTTAAACTTCAGAACAATTCCAGCCAAAATATGGAATGGAGAATGTTTATAACAATTTTAATGTAATTAAGTTAGCTTTCCTGTGAGGTTAGTTACTATTTAGTCACAGAAGACAGAACGTGCCACAGTATTGTACCCAATGTGATGTCAAATTTGATTTATAATATACCGTATTTTTTCACCCTATAAGACGCACTTATTTTTCCCCAAAAGTGGGGGAAAAAAAAATGTCTGTGCGCCTTATCGGGTGAATGTAAAAAAAAAAAAAAAAAACAAACTTCCCCGCGCTCCCGCGTTGCCTGTCCCACTGCGGGAGCCCAGAGGAGCAGCGGGGGCTCTGTCCCGGCCCCCGCCGCTGCGATCGCTTTTACCGGCAGCGATGACAGCGGCGGGGCCAGAGACAGCGCCCCCGCCGCTCCGCCATCTGCTGCCTCTTCCGCCTGGGGCACATGCGAGCACCCAGGTCAGGGCAGCGGGTGGGCGCGGCCTGCACCAAGTCGGTGCAGGCCACGCCCACCTGCTGCCCTGATCTGGGTGCTCGCATGTGCCCCAGGCGGAAGAGGCAGCAGAGGGAGGAGCGGCGGGGGCGCTGTCTCTGGCCCGCCGCTGCTCGTTACGGCCAGCTCCGTGAATTGGGGTGGGCGTGGCCTGTGCCGCGTCGACAGGCCACGCCCACCCCATTCACGGAGCCGACCGCTCAGCGGAGAGGTGAGTTTTACTTTTTTTTTTATTTTATTATGCCGCCCTGCCTATACAAATGGGGGGAGATGGGGGGATGCCACACAGCCTATGGGGGGAGAGAGGGATGCTACACAGCCTATACTAATGGGGGTAGAGGGGGGGGATGCCACACAGCCTATGGGGGGAGAGGGGGATGCCACACAGCCTATACAAATGGGGGTAGAGGGGGATGCCACACAGCCTATGGGGGGAGAGGGGGATGCCACACAGCCTATGGGGGGAGAGGGGGATGCCACACAGCCTATACTAATGTGGGGGAGGGGGAATGCCACACAGCCTATGGGGGGGAGAGGGGGGATGCCACACAGCCTATACAAATGGGGGTAGAGGGGGGGATGCCACACAGCCTATGAGGGGAGAGGGGGATGCCACACAGCCTATACAAATGGGGGTAGAGGGGGGATGCCACACAGCCTATGGGGGGAGAGGGGGATGCCACACAGCCTATACTAATGGGGGGAGGGGGAATGCCACACAGCCTATGGGGGGAGAGGGGGATGCCACACAGCCTATACAAATGGGGGAGAGGGGGCGATGCCACACAGTCTATGGGGGGAGACGGGGATGCCACACAGCCTATACAAATGGGGGAGAGGGGGCGATGCCACACAGCCTATGGGGGGAGAGGGGGATGCCACACAGCCTATACAAATGGGGGGAGAGGGGGGATGCCACACAGCCTATACAAATGGGGGGAGATGGGGGGATGCCACACAGCCTATACTAATGGGGGGAGGGGGATGCCACACAGCCAATGGGAATGGGGGGGCACACTGCCTATATGGAGAATAGGAGGGGGGAATGCCACACTGCTTATGATAATGGGGTGCACACTGCCTATATGGGAATGGGAGGGGGGATGCCACACTGCCTATATAGGGAATGGGAGGGGGATGCCACACTGGGTATACGGGGAATGGGATGGGGGGCATGCTACACTGTCTATGGAATGGGGGCATCCCACACGGCCTATGGGAATGGGAAAGGGGAATGCCACACTGTCTGTAATGGTGCGTTTTTGGTTTAAAATATTTTTTTTCTTATTTTTCTCCCCCTAATCCTGGTTGCGTCTTATGGGCTGGTGCGTCTTATAGGGCGAAAAATGCAGTATATATTATAAAATTCTAAGACTCTATTCATACCAATCCATTTGCGCTGCAGTCACAATGCAGGGGGAAATGCTGCCCATTATTTTTAATGGGCCAGCTCACATACACGCAGCGTATGTGAACTTGCCTATTACATAGTATGAGCAGGATTTTCCCTTGCATTGTGACTATGTTGCCCAATGCAGCGCAAACAGATGTGAATAGAGCCTAACTCTTACCCAAGTATCAAAAAAAGGAGCTAGGGCTAGGTTTAACTAAACAGGGAGATGCACAATATACATGCTGCAGGAAGCACTACAATCAAATGCATCTGAAGTAATATCCCTTTGTTTGCTCTGTTGGAAGAGGAAGCAGTGCAAACCAGCACTGAGGTGGGAAGCAGAAGCCACAAGATACAGCTGTTCATCTCCACTGTTGTAAGCAGAGATATATGGAGGTCATGTAACATATGAACCCCCCCCCCCCCCCCCCCCCCCCAAAGAAAAAAAAAATCACTTAGGCCAGTTGTTAGCAGACCATATGCAAGATAAAGATGGGCAACAGTGAATAAATCTGCAGTGGCAATTAGTCCCCTACAAATAGCAGAAGTCAGGATGTGCTGTTCTCACCAACCCGAAAACCGTATTAGCCAATGCCAGTCACATGAGCACTGGATGCTGCAGACATAGAGAGGTCAGTACCATTGTCCAATAGCATGCATTAGTAGGAGGCCGATAAACTGGGATCCCCATCCTCTAGCAGCCCCATGGGGACCACAGCAAAGCATCCTGATTTGCGATGTCCCCCATACTGTGGGATGCTAGGATACAAAATAGACCAACAGTGAGATGGGTATCAAATGGTCAATAGCACAGGGACCCATATTTTGTGCTAGTCACCACCGTTGGTTGCTGATAACACCCATTCATTTTTTGCTAAATGTGCTTCTGTTGACCATAACAAGAAGGCCTTTACCAAGGGGTTACATGACGACACATATCATTGATGTAAAGCTTTTTTATGAGATACCCTTTCAATTAGGGGTGGTTGAGGTTAACAATCACCTTGCAGCAGCATGAGGGCAGTGACAGCACACCTCTGAGTAATCAGTATAAGAAGCCATTTAGTGGAGGGATTCTGAGGTCACAGAAAAATATAGCATGCAGTGAGGGCGGAATATGAACTATCAAAGGCCTTCATGTTCCAAGGTAGCAGTCATTAAAAGTAACGAACATGTCCTTTTCTAGTCATCTCTCAGACTCCAGTTTCAGCCAGATGGATCAGCCAGTGGGAAGGGGCCAGCAGAAGATTCCTCTTTCTGCATTTTCTTGGCAAGGCGCAACAGCTCTGCCTTATCGGATCTCCAAACTCTTAATGCTTGCCATAGAAATAGAAAAAAAAACTGTACTGGAAAGGCTAGAGTAGTGAATCAGCCAGGAAAGCTAAGCTGTATAGACTATTGCATTAACCTGCTCAATGTAAAGTTTTATACACAAAACATCCACTATAGACCCAGGGTTGTGCTGTCAAAAAAAAACACACAAAGTTTAAAAAAAGTGGTTAAAATTTTATTTTCCAATTCTGAAGAAATTTAGATTAGCTGTCATCTTGAATCTCATGTGAAGATGATTTGAAAAGTGAATTACTTGACACCGCTTCTCTGCCTCATTATTAGTGACAATGGACTACAGGTAGATGTGCATAAACCATGCAGATTTTACTTCAAGTGGCCCAGCTCGACTCTGCTTTCTCACCTAAAATGAGGGCTGTAAACCATAGACTTCCTGTTGGCCCATCGGCAACCTCTTCTTTTATGCATCACCAGAACTCCAGTTCCACCCTAACCCCCCTCTCTGCCTTGCACGCTAAAGACTTGATTCATGCCACTATCATATCACAAGTTTCCTTTTCCGATACTAAAGTGCAAAAGTCTGAATTGATCCAGTGGAGTTCTAACATGATTAGGTATGCTTTTTCTCAGTACAAAGGTGGATTGGGCGGGTGATGAGGTAAAATAGTTTATTATAAAAAAAAATAAAAAAAAAAGATCTAGTTAAGTCCGTATGTACATGCATTATATGTAATACACATACTAGTTAGTCATTAAACTTTCTTTTAGTATTTCAAAAGACAAGAATAAACGACTGGCCAGGAACCATCTGTCTCTATACAATTGTCATGGGCACTTCTATATAGAATTGGGGGAGGGAACAAAGCCCTTGCCTTTGCCCTGCTGAGTCTTTCATTTGGCACTAAGAAGTTCATGAAAATGGAGACATTTAGGTCTGAGCGAGCAGAGGTCTTGACAGGCTTGACCTTACTATATAACAATGGACCAGTAACACAAAGGCAGGCCCCTCAGAACAAATGACAGACAATACTAAGTGACGGCTTTTGTGCGCAATGAATATGGCGGAGGCTTTGGAGTTCTCGAAGGATTTGGAGGAACCAGTTCAGGACCTGTAATGAAGAGTTTTTCAGTGTTGCTAGACCAGAGGCACCTCCTCCGCGTGCAGACATGGCTGCAGACAATTAGCCACATTACACTACTCTTCACTGTACACTAAAAAAAAAATTAATGCATAAATCAGAAAAAATCACTGTTAATAAAGTAAAAACTGTTGCAAAGAATATCAAACTGGAATAAAGATTATGAATTATGAAATATCAAAAAACATTCATATATGTAACCAGAAGAAGTGTGCTACACTTCATGTAGGTGATGGCTGACCATATGAATGGGGATTGAATAAAAAGCTGTTAATCTCGCTATCAACGGCACGCATTTATGCTTAAAACCCTTATATTTGATACAAGAGGATGGTGAATCCCTTCTACAGAAAAATTAACTTGATCCCAAATTAATGTCAGGTCTACGAAATATGGAGGATGAGCATATTTATGTCAGAATAGCTAAACTAAGCAGGACTAAATTACAGCAAATTAATCATGTCTGCAACTTCAAAGGATTGAACTGGGTTTGATGTCAAATTGTTACATTTCAGATTTAGGACAACCAACATTTAAAAATTAAATTTACTTCCAGACCTAGATTAATATCTTCCTAATTAGCAAAGGTGCCATACAACTATAAAAAGGGATGAATAACAGCGGCACATTTTACTGGTCTTCGTAGATTTGCCATCCAGATCTGTAATAACTATGCTAAAAAAGGTGACACAAACATATTTCATCATACATGCTTTTATATTGCCTGCTTATTTCTTCCATTCATGGACCACATACTAATCCCTTATGATTCATGCCATATTTAAAGGTGCACTATGGAGAAAAATTACCCAATGATAAAAATCCATATAAATATGCTGCATGGCGGGAGGAGGGGTCACTTATACAATCGACAGACAAGACATATCCAGCCAGGCTTGACTTTTATTTTAATGGATCACTAAAATAAATTACACTAAACCTGTCACCCTTGGATTTTATTCCTATCCTGAGAGAATAAACCACAAGCTTGGCGCGACACAATTTTGCGCTAGTGCTCCTTTAAGGAGTGTGTATAACTGTATAAATCTCTTACAGTGCCCTCACTCACTTGGATAGGGCTATGGGGACAGGGAGAAGTGGTCAGTGTAGGGGGGCACTTAAAAGTCATTTCAATCCGGCTGTGCAATTAATTGGGTGTCATCTATATAAGCGATTACATCTGACACCCCCCCAATTAGTAAATTATAAAAGGCAGAGGGGATATTCCTTCAGCCATAAGAAACCATAAAGGGGGCAACAATCCTTTACACTGCTGTTAACATCCAAGCAGAAAAATATTTTGGCCAAAACAGTACCAAAAAGGTGTATTACCAAACACACAAACATGAGACAACTATTTGTGTTTCAAGGCGCTGTACAAAAAGCGCCAAGGGCCAATGAAGTATACTAAATATACCAGCAGTTTTCTGAAATCTTCCCGATTATTAAATGATCAACCACACCAGCATAAACCCTGTCTGTCTAAAATGGGAGTTCCCATTCTGGAGACTTCAGAACCTTATTGGGTAAAGCCAATAATAGAACCCAAACAGACTGGTGACAACAAACAAGGATTCGACCAAAGGTATAATTTTGCAAATTATTGGCTCATTAAATTTCCCTGCCTCTCTGTTCCAATGATGCTGCATCTGGCTTCCAATACGACTCACAAAAGCCACAGCTAAAATGTCAGTATTTTATTGTATTTTTTTTTTTATTTTTATTTTTTTCTTAAAATGAATAAGTAATTGTAATTTACACTGTCCATTTAGGCCCCTGTTCACACTGCCACATTGTTATGCGATAGCATAGCATTTCTTCTAGGGAGATATTCACACCGG
This sequence comes from Gastrophryne carolinensis, assembly GCA_027917425.1. Lineage (NCBI taxonomy): Eukaryota > Metazoa > Chordata > Amphibia > Anura > Microhylidae > Gastrophryne > Gastrophryne carolinensis. The sequence goes on along the minus strand of CM051238.1, from coordinate 182,197,893 downwards.
CAATAGCATTTGCTGGGCAGTTGGAAAAAGGCCTCCATGCAGCATTTGCAGTGGGCAGTGTGAACAGGGCCTTAAAGGAGCACTATCACGAAAAATGGGCAAATGATAAAAATCCATATAAATATGCTGGATGGTGGGAGGAGGGGGTCAGACAACCCTATAAAAGATATAAAGAAACTGGGAGGAAACGGAGTATTCTACTGGTGTAATGCAAAAGTTATAGTCTCAGAGAGATAATACTTTGCAGGGTCATGTTTCACTTCATTTACAGTTGCAAGTCTGTTGAGACATCTAGGGGCTGAATGTTTGCAAAATATCTATAGCTCAGTCAGTTTGGATGAAAAGCATTTTTGCTGAACTTTTCGAATCATGCCACAGATTCCCAATGGGAATTAGGTCTGGACTTGAACTGGGCCTTCGCACAGTGTTTGGCATTTAAGAACAACCAAAAAATTAAACATTGGTCTCATCCGACCTTTATGTATATTAGTGATTTACTTTTGACATGCTTATTTTTCCCATGCTTGCATTCGTCTTATTTTAAATTAATCATTTTATGTAAACCAGGAAAGATATTTTCAGAAAATGCACAGTGCAGAAGGAACATAAACCGCCAGCTCCATTTATGGTGCAGGTATTTGCCTTACACCTCTGTAACTAGGGGAAAACTGGAACCTAAACTCAGCTTGAGAGTCTTTGACTAGCCCACCACCAGTCCATAAGCTCCTTAGCCCTGCCCCCAAGGAGCTCCTTAGCTGATAAATCAGTGTGTGGATCAGCTAATCCAGCTAATGATATAGCAATAGAGGAACAAATGAGAGGGCAGAGGCTATAAGCATTGCTGGGGCAGAATATTGGCTGGAGTGTATATTGGCCCCTTAGTCCAGGAGCTCATCTAATGTGAACGGATCTAAGTGCATTGGCAGACCGCATCTCGCACATGCGCAGTTGCCCCTGGGAACGAAGGTGACCTGGGGGGCTTTACACAACAAGGCCCCCCGATTGGTGGAGTGAATATGTGAATGGACACGTGCAGTGGCGATATAACATTCTGCTATGGGAGGACGTGAACCAAAACCTACATTTTTAACTAGCATCCCCTGAATTGCTCCCCTTTTGAGGTGTACCTTTTTGCTAATTTTCACTGCTCCTGCTTCACTTCTATCCCAGATAATGGCGCCTGTTTTAGCTCTAAAGCTCCGCCTCCTCCATTCATTGCTACTGTGTGTGTGGCAATGATGTCATTGCCACACCTATTCAATGACTGATCACCTGCCATCTTACAGAGAGGGACGCCTGAAAAAATCAAGTGCTCTAGGGTGATTCGAAAAGCGGAAATATTCATTTTTAGTTCTACACCCTAAGAAGAGAGTATCGGCAGGGGCTTTGGCCAAATGTATTTCACAAGGTCAGTGGGTTTTGGTCCGCTTTAAGCATTCTCTGTGCTACTGATGCAGCTGATGCAACTGATGCAGTTTTAAAAAACAAGACATTACTCAATTTGTGGTTAAGTAGGATGAGGGAGATTTTTTACTGGACTCAAATTAACAAACAGACACATCAAGCAGTAAAGCAAATTTTGATTATTACAATATTTCCTTTCCTACATACAATTCATTATTAACCATGTATGCATGTCCGCTTTTATTTCGTGGTTTACACTATTCCCTGGACATCAGGGGATTTCCCATCGTCATTTCCTGTTGCTGCCAACGCAGCACAAAACATTGTCCAAAACAATAAAAGCCATATGAAAATTACAAACTACAATGCTTACAGGCAAACACAAAAATCATACATCTTCAGCACCATTAAATGGCATTGTAGACTAAAAATAAAAAAATCTGCACTGCATAAGTGTCTAATAAAATGGACCAAAACTCTAAATTCCAAGGGGGCAGTTTAGAAGGATGCGGACATGCGCCTGCACTTGCTATACAATCCCCTTCTTTCCAGTTCCCACAATGGTGATGTGTGGCAATAGCAGATGGAGCTACTAAGAAGCAACCCAAATGAAGGAGCGTATATAGCACAAGCAGCTAGGTGTCAGCAGAGATTCAAACCACAGGGCATACAAAATTGGGATACCCCCTAGGGATTAGAAAACGAAGGGCCAAAGTCTATTTAGGACTTTTGCTTCTCTTTAACCCTCCCTGGCACAAAGTTGCCTGGTCTGCTTTTTTCTTTTAAAGAATCCAGGAATGACTTCAGGATTCACGGCTGTGTGAATCCCCCAGTGGACCCATGAAAGCTCACCTTGCCAATGGCTACCGTCCAATGAGAGCTATCTGCTGTGTCTAAGTTGTGCGCAGGCTCCCGCCACAGCCTATCTGAATGCCCTGGGCGGGAGCATGCACATGACGGCGGGCAAACAGGGGATGCGGCAGCGCTCTCCATTGTAAACAATCGCAGCCTTCTGCCGAATGACGTAGTCACAGCAGGTAGCTCTCATTGGATGAGAGCCTGCAAATGTGCCGCTGGAGTGTGTCAAGGTGAGTTTTTACGGTCAAACTGGTGGGATACACAGAGCGGGGCATTCCAGTTCGAGATGCTCTGGAGAAAAGCCAGCGTCTGGCCCTGGAATCCATCCAGCTGCTGGTGAGTTTTGTTCCACTTTAAAGTTACATTCCAGACAAAGGGTTAAATTATCTGCTTCCTGTTCTCCCCATGCTTTTTTAATATGTCCTAGAGAACCTTCAACTTTTTGCTGCGTAAAGCCAACAGCCAACATGGGACAAGCAGAAAGCTGGCTAACTTTAACCGGACCAACACCCATCTTTAAAGTGGACCAACACCCACCGGTGATCGGCCCGGGAATCTATAAGATTCCCGGGCCGATCACCTCACTCCCCGCGGGACATCCGAGATCGGGATGTCCCGCGGGGTGAAACCCCCCCAAACTCCTTACCTTAGTTTCGGCGGCGGCCGGCCGCCGCCGCCTCCCTCGCGCCCCTCTAGACGTGCGCGCGCCCGCGCCGGCCGTCTGTATATGGCCGGCGCGGGCACACGCGCGTCAACTGGGAAGTGCGGGAGGCGGCGGCGGAGGGGCCGCTTGTCCGTCGCCACGGACAGAGGTGAGTTCGGGGGGGTTTCACACAGCGGGGCACCCTGATCGGGGGTGCCCCACCGAAGTGGACCAAGACCCAGGATAGTCAAAATCCTGGGTGTTGGTCCACTTTAATTTAAAGGGTGTTGGTCCCGCTGTCTGGTGAATGTAAGATAAGATTCCCAGGCCGATCCAGTCCCTCCGCGTGGGGCATCCAAAATCAGGATGCCCCGCTGTGTGAAATCAACCTGCAGGACACCTGCAAACCTTACCTGAATCCCGGTCCAACTGCGTATGCGAGGGCCGAGGCTGCATCTGGCGCTCTCTCTCTAGCAAGGTGCATGCCCGCACCGGCCATTTGTGAATGGCCGGCGCGGACACGCTACCTGTTAAAGGGAAGCGCGAGATGTGGGCGCCAGCGCACTCGGAGCCGCTGAGCTAAGACGTCGCTTTAGCGCCCATAGCTCAGCGGCTCCGACTGGACGAGCGGCCGCGCCGTAGGAGCGGGGTGAGGTAAGTTTTATCGGGAGATCTGGGGGGCTTCACATAGTGGGGCACCTGGTGAAGTGGACCAAAACCCAGGATAGTCCAAATCCTGGGTGTTGATTCACTTTAAAGGGCATTAGCTTTGACTGCTGCATTTCCTCTCATTAAAGTGGACCAAAACCCAGGATTTTGACTATCCTGGGTTTTGGTCCTTGCCCCCCCCCCCCCCCCCCCCAGGTCGCCTAAACAAACTCACCTTTTCCCGGTCCTCCATGGGGTCTGGTCCACTTTAATTCTAATTCCTTCATTCACAATCTTAAATAAGTTAATGCCACATCAAAACCTATAGTGTGCCTGATTTGTTTAATGCAGCTGTATGTCTGTACAACAAAAAAGGGTGCTCTGATAATAAAGCACTGCGCTAAAATGATGTGCAACAACTGAGTGTATTGCTTACCAGATATGTTAACGCTACATTTCTTTCCTCTGGTCCATTCAGTTTTTCTCCCCTCCCCCTCATCCACACCCAAAAGCAGCTGGACAATAGGAAATGGGCTGGGAGTGTGGAGAGGAGGTTACCCTGTGTTTAATCGCCTGGAAACACCTGAATATTTTGCTGCATGGACACTTGAAAAAAAGAAGCCAGTGTCAGTGAAAATAGAGAATGAGGCCTTTGTGTTCACAATTAAAACGTATGGTGGCAGCAGTATTTATCATGGACTACAGCACACATGTAACCTCTGTCACTTCATGTGTACACAATAAGCAGGTGGGCCAGTCTGCTGGAAAGAAGTCTTTCATGAAGACTCAGAGGGGATGAATGACAGGAGTCCATGACACAATGACCAACGGTTACAAAAATAGGGCAAGGATAAGTAAATAGTGCACATCATGCAAGAGGAGAAAACTGTGTGCAAGCCTAATTGAGGCAGACAATCCCAAGGCAAGCTGGTGCCTCTATGGGTGCCCCATTATCCCATGCATAGGGAGCCATTTGCATTCCATCACAGTATGTACAAAATGCCAACTTTGTTAGTTTACAAAGATTTATATGAAGGAGACATTGTTCAGTGCAAGTATGCTAATTGCCAAATATACCAAATGGCCACCTGCCAAGTGATAACTTTTGTTAAAATGACCTTTCATATGGATTACATTACATGCTTTCTAAATTGAAGGCAAGGTGTTAGCAGTGCATTACTTCAAGGTGTACTCAAATACTCCAGGGCCAGCTGACTAGGTGCCTCTGGGGTATGCAGATTCGGATGCCCCACCATGTCCCGGGCCCTTGCTTCCCCAGCATCTGTGCACATTCCCAAGCCCAGCCATTCAGAAAAGCTGGGGGCACAGAAGCACACACTCCCTACGGGGGAGCGCCATTCAAAACAACGGCTTTATGCCATTGTTTAATTTTCCTCTTACGATGGGCTGGACACATCCTGATCACACACACACTCCTCTGCCACACAGCGGGGCATCCTTTAAAGCTGAGTGAAAGTCCCAACTGTCGAAACTTTCATTTCCACGATTGAGCATTGATTAACGAACTTTCTGCAATCACCAGCTGTGTTACCCAGTTTGCTGCTGCATCTATCTATTCATTACGTAACCTTGAGGTTTGTTACATTCTCGGCTGCTGACCAGTAGAGGACTAAGTGATAAAAATGTCCCCAGCCTGTCGCCAGAAGGTGAGGCAAATACTTGTCATTTACCTACAGGTGCTCCGGCACCATCTATTGCTTTCCCCAGGGCCTGGCATCTCAGTGAGTGTGTGGAGTAGAAACCCAAACTTACCTCAACCTCCAGGTTTTTCCATGGAGGTTCTTCTCTAGAATATGTTGGGAAAGTGGACTGCCTTTTAGGACACCACCACTTTTAGGTTGAGTTTTCCCAAACAGACCGCTCACGACAAACTCAGCCAATAGAACCTGCCATTGGTCCCACACTGGTGGCCATTCTCCCTTTTTTTCTTGAAAATTTGATTATCACTCACTTGAACCATGATCCCTGGTCCATTGATTCGCAGGCAACAGTCATTTGGTTCAGAGTTTGCCAGAAGAGTTGTGGGGGAGGGGGGCCCAATCTGCATGCCCCCTCCCCAAGCCTGTCCCCGTGCAGTCCATCGCCCATTTGCTGTGGACCACTTTAAAGTGGACCAAAACCCAGGATTTTGACTCTCCCTGCACCCACATCGGGAATGCCCAGCTGTGAAACCTAATACAAACACAAAAGAACCGGTGGTTCACTCAGGGCTGGCATTTACAGACAAACACACTCAGGCTGCTTGCTGCAACACAAAAGTAAATTCATTTATTGAATAAGACACATGAATTAATCAAAAAACCCCCTCCCTCAATATTAAAAAGCTAGCATAGCTCAAAAGAATGCGGGGGCCCCCCACACATACATATTGGCCACACCTCCTCCTACTCACACATACCACCACACATCCCTAGGGTTAAGGCTGGCCAGCCACTAATGGATATTGTAAAGGGCAACTGCAAACCGAGAATATTATCCTAGGGCGGACCTAAACCGCATTTAATGTTCAAAGTGCTGTGTGCTGTAAACAATAAAGTGCTTGACACAAACGTGACTTGATAGCAGCGCAGTTCAACTGTATAGTCCTAAAGTGCTTAGTGCCTGTGTATGTCCAATAGCATATTGGGATCCAAGAAATTGCACTCTTGCCCGATGGACCTAAAATTCCTACAGGCACTAACTTAGTTGTAGTGGCGCGGTGCCTTTAAATGGCGCCTTCATACATCATTGCTACTTAGCACAATCAGCAGAACATTGCACAGTCAGAAACGCCACATGCATGAGGCACATAAACTCCACAGGAGCCGCGCTGGGCCCGGCCGCGCCGTTGCGTCTGGCCTCCGACCCTGTACCCGCAGCTCTACTGTGTTACCTCTCCTTGGGCGGCAGCCTCTTGCTTGGAATTGCGCTGAACCGCGCGTTTTTCTTCCAACGTATAGTATCAGCTGGCCAGCGTGTGCAGCGAGGAGAGAGGAGGAGGGGGCGTGGTCGGGCCTTCCGTCCACCAACGGCGTTTCGCCCCGCCTACTGGGGCTTCGTCAGGGTGGCTGCGGCCAATCACTGCCCGTCTTTTATCTTCATAGGCTTCCAGCAGCAGCGTGATTCAACCACACCTCTACTTTTAACCCTGTAAGCTCAGGCTTCTCAGGGACTTCACTTGACAGATCGTCATCATGCTGAGCAGATTATCCTTTGGGGCAGCGCTGGCCGTCAATAGTATATGCTGGTCCGCATTCTATTAAAATGTATTTCATAGTTATTTGTGCCAAACGTTAATGTATATAGTATATAAAGGAGACCCATCCAGTGTCCGGTTGCAATTATAGCACTATTCTCATTAATGTTATTCCTTCAGCATCTACGGGCCAGGACACTCATACTTAAGGGACACTTACAAAGGTCCCGCATTCCGCTCCCACGCTCACCATTCAGGCAGGGAAAGGACATAATTGTAAATAATATTTAGCATTTAGCATTGCCTCACACACGTCTAATAAGCAGCACACCATAGGAGGGGGGAAAGGGAGGGGAGAAAGGAGAGGAGAGAAAAAGAGGGAGGAGGGGGAAGTTTTTGGTTTTTGGGATTTTAGGACAGGGGAATGGGGTATGGGGAGGGAAACACGGGGGAGGGGGGGGGGGAGAGAGGGGAGAGGGGGGGGAGAGGATACCGGCAGGAATAACTAAGGGAGCCCATAGGGCAGCGAGAGCCACGTGACAGAGATTCTAATCCCTCTATATAGGGCATCCCATTTTATAACTTTAATTGTGGCTACTCATTCATCTTTGGTTACCATAGATCATAGGAAGGCACCAAGGCCCGTCTCTGTGTTCAGACCTCTGGGTGACATGGTCCCCAGCTCAAAAATCAAACGTGCCTCTTCCTGCCTCAGTCTAGTATCCCAAAAGCCTCGCCTTCCTTCAGTACGTAACTTGAAGATACCACACACCCTCATACCCACAGGATTGCTTTCTTGACACCCTAAGAAATGCTCCGCCACCGGACTCTTCATATTGACCTTCCTTGCAATGTTCTGCTGATTGTGCTAAGTAGCAATGATGTATGAAGGCGCCATTTAAAGGCACCGCGCCACTACAACTAAGTTAGTGCCTGTAGGAATTTTAGGTCCATCGGGCAAGAGTGCAATTTCTTGGATCCCAATATGCTATTGGACATACACAGGCACTAAGCACTTTAGGACTATACAGTTGAACTGCGCTGCTATCAAGTCACGTTTGTGTCAAGCACTTTATTGTTTACAGCACACAGCACTTTGAACATTAAATGCGGTTTAGGTCCGCCCTAGGATAATATTCTCGGTTTGCAGTTGCCCTTTACAATATCCATTAGTGGCTGGCCAGCCTTAACCCTAGGGATGTGTGGTGGTATGTGTGAGTAGGAGGAGGTGTGGCCAATATGTATGTGTGGGGGGCCCCCGCATTCTTTTGAGCTATGCTAGCTTTTTAATATTGAGGGAGGGGGTTTTTTGATTAATTCATGTGTCTTATTCAATAAATGAATTTACTTTTGTGTTGCAGCAAGCAGCCTGAGTGTGTTTGTCTGTAAATGCCAGCCCTGAGTGAACCACCGGTTCTTTTGTGTTTGTATTAGAGTATCATTTTGGTTTCAGGGCGCCCACAATATGGTAGGGCAGTGCATTACATAGATGCACACATGGTCTCCCTGTGACTTTTTAAAGATTGTCCAGCTGTGAAACCCCCCAGGTCGCCCAAACGAATTCACCTTCCCCGGTCCTACGGCGCATGCACGGCCTGTTGTACAATCAGTGCACTCAGATCCACTCCTGCCCCTTTGTATAAGAACTTGTCTAAGGCTAACGGATGCACACTCACTGGCGGCCCCATCCCCGCTACCCTCTAACAGGAAGTGTGCCCACGCCAGCCATTCACAAACACCTGGCACAGGCACGCGCCCTGCTAAAGGGATAGCCGGGATGCGGCCGCTGCTTGGGCATGCACCGTTAGACCAGGACAGAAGGCGAGTTTCCGGGCGACCTGGAGGGTTTCACACAGTGGGGCACTCATGGTGTGGGTTTTGGTCCACTTTAAGCAGCATACACTAATAAAAATAGGAAGAGGTCATATATCTAAAGCTACAGTTAGAAAGCAATAAAGAAAAATGCCTGGAGCTAACCATTACATATCTCTCAAGAACACATCAATCATTATAACAGGGGAAATATGTACTTATATAGGTTACATCCATGAGTAATGGATCCCAGAGAGCCAGTAATATAGATAGTTAGAAGGAACAGTGATCTTTATTGTAGTTGATTCATGAAACACACACAGATATCAGTGTATGACCATGTTTAAGAGAGATCGCAAATCCCTGAATCTTTGAAATGAGTCTTTTTAAAATAAAGACTGTAGAGTGTGGCATAAAACCTGAGAAATACCTAATATATAGCTCAAATCCAGCCTATGAATAATTCATAAACGAAGCAATATGTCTCCTTAGCAGCAAAGGGCACTGCTGCATTACAATTATTTTTCATTATTGCTGAATAAAGTATCCCCATGGCAAAAAGCGCATGGCCCTCCGAATTTTTGTCAGACAGAAATGAGATTTCATTATATATATATATATATATATATATATATATATATATATATATATATATGTCAGATGCCTCCCCGCTACAGAATAAGTCAGGACAACACTTATCCGTAAGTAGTGTTCTAGTTTAAAGAGGAACACTGGCCCAAAAATAAAAAGGGGCCGATTTCCCCCTCCTTACCTTTTGGACATCCGGCTACTTCAGGGCCCGATCCTCACTGCGCTGTCCGTTTAGTCATCTGTTAATGACAAGCATAGCCTTAGCTGTGCTCGTCAATGTCCCACAGCGATCTTGCAGCTCAGCAATGTCTTGCGGGATTTTGGGCGGCACCATTGCATCCCACTGCGCAGGCATGAGATCGGGTACCGCACACAGTGCCTGATGGGATGCAAGATGTCGCCGTCCATCGGTAGGTCATCTGGAAACCAAGAGACCTAGAAGATGGATCCCTTGGCAAGGTGAGTAAATAATGCTCCAAAGTAAGACAGGGAGGGGGGGCAGTAGATCAGGGAGGCTTGGTGGAGGTTTTAATCTCCCTCTTTAATAGTTTAAAGTGGACCAACACCCACGGGTGATCGGCCCGGGAATCTATAAGATTCCCGGGCCGATCACCTCCCTCCCCGCGGGACATCCGAGATCGGGATGTCCCGCGGGGTGAAACCCCCCCAAACACCCCAAACTCCTCACCTTATCTTCGGCGGTGGCCGGCCGGCCGCCTCCCTCGCGCCCCTCTAGACGTGCGCGCACCGGCCGTCTGTGAATGGCCGGCGCGGGCACGCGCGCGTCAAGAGGGACGCGCGGGAAGCGGAGGAGCCGCTTGTCTGCGGCTTGTCCGTCGGCGCTGGGAGCGGGGAGAGGTGAGTTCGGGGGTTCGGGGGGGTTCACACAGCGGGGCACCCCGATCGGGGGTGCCCCACCGAAGTGGACCAAGACCCAGGATAGTCAAAATCCTGGGTGTTGGTCCACTTTAAGGTCATTCTAATGAACAGCCCATTAATGAAAAGTACAACATTGTTTACAACACAACAAAAGGGATCACTACACATTTGTGGTGTAAACTTGTAACATGTACAGTATCCCAATTAAGTTAGCAGAAACTTAATTTAAAAACACACATCTTTGTGAATCCGGGTTAACACGTGTAAATATAGTTTATGTTTTATTTACACATTTTAATTGGTCTTTTAAGAGGAACTTTGGGGGTCCTGGAAGACCACAATGCCATCCAAGTCCCACTCATTAGGGCATCCCAAAAAGGGATACACACAGTGGGGCATCCCAAATCAGGATGCCCCACCTGAGTGAAATTCTCGAATGTTGAACTTTAAATTTGGGGAGGCCCTTGCTAAAATCTTTATGTTAACATTATGCTGCACTGAGCTGATTGGTCTTTTGTACAATGTGTGGAAAGCCTTGCAGATAATTCTGATTTTTCCCCTACATACCAATTTTACAATAAGGAGATTGGGGATTGGTTGCCAGAAGTTGATACTCATTACAATATACAAGGATTGTAAGGATATCTTGACCTATCCTAGTCATACTAAAAAAACTACTCTACCCTATCTATCTCTTTATTATCTAGTGCACACCATAGTCACACAACATCCCATTTTTGAATAGTAACACAAGTGGGCAGATCCATCCCTGAAAATATGTGTAGCTCCAATGACTGGCCATGAGTAGCTCTGTCTACAACCAGGGGTGTCAGGATCTTCACATAGCTGTCTCTATAGCCCTGTATAAGCACCAATTACTCCACCTGTGCAACCTGTCCTGTTGCTGGCCCTTCAGGAGGGAGACGACTACACAACTAAAATATAACAGGGGTGTAGGTTTGCTAGTCCATGTTTACCAGTGCATTTGTTTATTTGTTTCTTAACCTGTGACTGCTCAAAGCCAAAGTGTAGTCCTTCTGAACACCAAACAGGTGCGAATGGGGCCTTCGAAAATAAACAAAATAACACTGACTAGAGGTTCTATCAACCTCAACAGGCTTGCACAGCACAGTGGGTTGCCAGTCCAGCAAACCCGATTGGCTTCCAACCGTTAAAATTGCAACCATGCACGAGAATGCACAAAGTGATGAGTATAGGTTGCCAAGTCTGTGTGTTCCTGGCAGGGGGAAGAGCATGCACAGAGGGACCTTGGGTCCGTTTTTATTAGAGGTTCTCCAATCAGCCTTGGCATAATGTGAAGTGTGAAGAGGTCCTAGGTATAGACTGCAATAAAAAAAAGTTTGTATCCAGTCTATAATCATTTTAAAGCCCCTGGGCATCGAAACTTGGGATGACAGACCACTAGTACAAAAAAAATGTGTGCAACAGCTGCACCCAGTGCCCTGCTTGACTGCTGATCACAAATAGGGTTCACAGGACAGACATACCAAAAGGCAGCTGGCAAACACATAGCACACAGGAATTCCGTGGGAGCGCAGAGGAGGCGAGTACTAGTTCCTACTTTTCAGCATTTCCTCAGACTCTACAGCAGACAGGGATGCTATGACCTCTGTGTTTTATCTAGGTACTGTCCATGTATTGCTTATCTAAATCTACACTATATCTCCGAAGGGATGCTGGCCATTCCCCTGCAGCTGGGCGGGCCCATGCTGGCCATTCAAATAGGCCTGTCGGGGAGTGTGCGGCAACCAGAGGGATGCAACCGTGGTGCCCACATGTGGCAGAGATTGACGGAAAGGCATGTTTTGCAACAATTTAAAGCAGATTAAAAGCATTGTGGCTGAAAAAATTGGTTTCCATCCGCTTTAAGGGGATTTCACACAGGGGACATCCCAAATCAGGGGGCAGGGAATAGCCTGGCCCAAGAGTATTTTTAGACTGCGTCATTTTGAATTATAACTACACTAACTCTGTACCAGTGTGGGGTCACAGAGATAAACCAACCTAATCAATCTCTCCATGCCATCAGTGAGCCCTGCAATTTCCTAGAAGAGCTCCATCTAATGGAGGCAGGACACCGCTACCCACCCTTGCTGCTTTTATTGCAATTTATTTCACAGTAATAGGCGATAGACAGAAGGAAAGGAAAGGAAAACTAGTTCTAGTGGGCCTGGGAGGGTTTTTTTTATTTTGGTACACTTCAGACCTATAGCCCTATTGTGAGCTCCGCTTCCTTTTAGCCATAATGATTATTCTTCATGAGAACTAAGAAATAAGGCACCCAAATGACGCACAAGAACACTAGATGGCTCTGAAGGTTGCAAACACATATTAAAACCTTAGGGATACTGGCTTTTAGATTGTCACGGTGCTTGTTACATTAATAACTTCACAGTTTACAAGTTGGGGATTTTTAAGCCTAAATCATTTCTGTGGATTATCCTGGTCGGACTTTAGAAAGTGATACAGTTAGCAAGAAGAGCTTAACATGCAGCAAAAATGACCTATTTTCAAAACAGCATCTCCACTAAGAGAACATCCATTTATCATCTGCGCAGTCAGGTTTTCCTTGTAAGTCAGGGACTTGAGCCAAAATGAATTCTCTCCTGGTATGAATCAGAAAGATGCTCAGTTTTACTGCACACTCCCACCACCAATATCCTGGCAGAATAGTGGAAATCTACGCACATAATTGTGCAAAAACCCATCTACTGCTAGACAAACCAAACATACGGCACAGTCCCTAGTTTTTTAAACCAGTATATAAGCTAGTTTATTAATATGGTAGCAATATTATTTTACATTGCATACATTGTAATTCTGACCACAAGTCAAGTAGCGTGCCTTGAACATCTAAATTTGGAATCTACATGAATCCCCACAGAAAGCTTGAAAATTGGAAAGAAATACTCAACCATGGAAGGTCCCCAGATCACCACTAGCTATAAGCATCATTACATAACAAACAGTAACACAAAACGTTTGTTAAAAGGGTTCTCTCATCTTGGGCATCATTTTAAACACAATTTATAGGTTTATAATAGCATTTTTTATTTAGCCAATCAAATACTGTATAATTAAACTAGGAACCACCCCCAGGGTACACCCTGCTTTTACAGTGGTGTTTGTATAGGAAAAAAACATATGCTGACTTGTTCAATGCTGCAGATTAGTGTATCATCAGGAGAGACACAATAATAATCAATGGCGCCATCCTACACAAAGTAATCAAGAGTCCTTTTCTCCGAGATAAGTTGGCTAACACAATGCCTCATTTAGCCATGGCTATGACTGCGGAAATTCTTAGGTTATTGTCTTGATATCTCTATAACTATAATGTTTGAGTAAAAGGAAAGGACACAATGCAAGGAGGATCTGCTAATAAATATCAGTCATTATAGAACATCATCTATTCCTCTTAGAGATTATTAAATTAATAAAAAGTAGGCATTACTAATTACAAGCTTATCAGCAGCTCAGGCCAGCGGAATAAAGCCACCTACTGCATTTTATTAAAATAGATTCTATTAACCTACCAAAACCTAGCACTGAACAACATGAATTCCTTTAATGCCAGTCCAAGTGCAACACTAAACCTCTGAGAATTGGCAAGATGCTTACCGAAGATGTGTACTATATCATCACAATGTTCTCTAGAGACAAGCGGTTCTTGTAAAGGATGCTTCAAATATACAACTGCACACATATTTCACTTGTTACACAGGAATACACAACTGCAGACTACTGTCCAATGAAACTGGACTCTATATTGTATGAGCAGTTCTGTTAGCCAGGAATTCATATAACAGGGATTTAGGGATACAGATTTTTGCCAGCTTCACAATCAGTGGACAGTGTAGCCAGGTAGTAGGGAAAGCAAGCAGGATGCTCGGCTGCATAGCTAGAAACATCACCAATGGTTTTGATGCCACTGTATAGAGCTCTGGTGAAACCACATCTGGAATGTTTTGTATAGTTCTGGGGACCTCACATGCAAAAATAAATTCAAATAAAATGACTAAGAATAAAGTGGGTTACAAAAATACCGTTTTGTGATTACTCACCTTTAAAACGGATATTATAAGTGTGACATACACTCTGCTTCAATTCTTCAAGACATTTGGGTTATTCTCCAGTAGAGGGCGAACTTCTGCAGAGATGAATGCAAAAAAAGAAGCCCCTCCCGGTCCATAACTACCTGGGACCTCCCACCAATTCTCCAGTGTCAGATAGCAGTAAAGGGACCAGGAAGAAACAAATATAACAATACTAACAAAAAACAATGGTTCACCATATAAAGGATCCAGAATACCAAACAGGGTGGGTGAAGCGGAGTGTATGTCATTATAATATCCGTTTTAAAGGTGAGTAATCACAAAACGGTATTATTCCAATTGTGACACACACTCCGCTTCAATACTTCTTGACAGTTGGGACATCCAATAGCAGTGTCCGTCAAGGGTGGGAACCATAAACAGTAAAGAATGCACCAACTCAAACCACTGCAGCTTGCAGAACCTTGCGGCCAAAAACAGCATCCGCTGAAGCCCGCACATCAACCTTGTAAAACTTGGAAAAAGTATGAACGGAAGACCAAGTAGCAGCCTTACAACTTGTTCAACAGAAGCCTGGTGCTGAAAAGCCCAGGATGCACCCACAGCACGAGTAGAATGCGCAGTGACCCTAAAAGGAGGAGTCCTCCCCTTAGCAGAATAGGCCCCAACAATGGCCTGACGAATCCATTTGCTAATCGTAGACTTAGCAGGTGCCAAACCTTTCCTGGGCCCGCAGGGCACCACGAAAAAAGCGTCCGTCTTGCGGAAGGAAGAAGTAGTCACCAAATAGTACTTCACACAGCGAACAACGTCCAAACTGTGCAGAACCCTCTCCTTGTCATTGTTAGGCTTAGGACACAAGGAAGGGAGAACAATATCCTGATTGAGGTGGAAAGCAGACACCACCTTAGGAAGGAAATCCGGTTTAAAATGAAAAACCACCTTATCCTGGTGTCTCTCAAAGTAAGGGGCCTGAATCGACAGAGCCGCCAACTCAGAGACACGCCGAACCGAGGTAATAGCCACCAAGAAGGCAACCTTCTGAGTGAGAAACGAAAGAGCAATATCATGTAGCGGCTCAAAAGGAGGACCCTGCAGAGCCGAAAGAACCAAATTCAAATCCCAAACGGGAATTACAGCCTTTCGAGGGGGCCGCACATGCGCCACCCCTTGGAAAAAAGTCTTAACCAGCGGGTGTAAGGCAAAAGACCTCTGGAAGAAAACCGACAGAGCAGAAACCTGTCCTTTCAAAGTACTAAGCTGGAACCCCAGGTCCAGATTATGCTGAAGAAACTCCAAAATCCTGAGTACAGAAAAAACCCTGCAAGGCAAGCCTCACACCAATCAATATAGGACCTCCAGGTCCTATAGTAAATGCCAGAAGAGGACCACTTCCTAGCCCTAATCAGGGTCTGAACAACAGCCTCAGACAAACCTTCCTCTTTCAAGAAGAAGGTTTCAGCAGCCAGGCCGTCAAAGCCAGTGTTTGTAAATTGGGGTAAAGTAGATGACCCTGGGATAGCAGGTCCGGCATCAAGGGAAGCTGGCACTGGTCTACGGCCATCCTTACGACATCTGCGTACCAAACCCTTCTTGGCCACCTTGGAGCCACCAGAATCGCTGGTGCCCCTTCTAGAACCAGATTGCGAACTACCCTGCCCAGCATGGAGACAGGTGGAAACAGGTACAGAAAACCCAGGTCCTTCCACGCCAGAGACAAGGCATCCACTGCCAAGGCCAGGGGATCCTGAGAAAGAGACGGAAGTTTGTGATTGTGCCTCGAGGCAAAGAGATCCACCTCTGGAGTCCCCCACTTGCGGCAAAGATCCAGAAAGACCTCTGGGTTGAGAGACCACTCTCCGTGGCGAGAGGACCCCCTGCTCAGGGAATCCGCCTCCGTATTCTCCACCCCCGGAATGTAGACTGCCGAAAGGCAAGGAACATTGCTCTCCGCCCAGCGCAGGATCAGAGAGACTTCCCTGAGGGCACTCCTGCTGCGAGTTCCTCCTTAGTGATTTATGTAGGCCACTTCCGTTCGGTTGTCTGAACGCACCTGAACCGGAAGACCCCGTAACTGTGGGGTCAACTGAGCCAGAACCAGATGAATGGCTCGGAGCTCCAATACATTGATGGGGGTGTGAGCCTCCTGGGGACCCCACACCCCGCTGAACTGATGACTCTTCCAATAACCTCCCCAGGCCGACAGGCTGGCATCCGTGGTAACCGTCTCCCAACAAGGGACCAGAAAGGATCTGCCCTTCACCATTTTGCTCGAGTCCAGCCACCACCGAAATGACTGCCGAACCCTGGGAGAAAGGTTAATCCAATGACTGTGGGCTCCTGTCCCAATACGTCAATAGGAGAAGTTGAAGAGATCTCATGTGAAATTGTGCAAACGGCACCGCCTCGAAGGAGGACACCATCAGACCCACCAGTTTCATCCCCTGTCGGATAGAGGGACAAGGACTGGCCAGAAGAAGATGGATCAGGTCCTGAATCCCCTGCACCTTGGTCTGGGGCAGAAACACTCTGGCCCGACTGGTATCCAGATTCATGCCCAGAAATGAAATCACTCGAGACGGGGAGAGAGAAGACTTGGTGCGGTTGATCACCCACCCGAACCTCTCCAGGGTCGACACCACCTGGTGGGTGTCCAGTTCTGCCTGCTGAAGGGAAGAAGCTGAAATCAACAGGTCGTCCAGATAAGGCACAATGCGAATGCCCTGAGATCTGAGCAGAGCCATTATGCCAGCCAAAACCTTGGTGAAGGCCCTCGGTGCCGAGGTCAGACCGAAGGGAAGAGCTACGAATTGATAATGTTGATCCCCCACAGCAAACCGGAGGAATCTCTGATGTGCCTGAAAAATCGTAACATGCAGATACGCATCCTTGATGTCTATGGATGTCATAAAATCCCCTTGACGAAGGGAATTGATAGCCAAGCGCAGAGTCTCCATGCGGAACTTTTTGGCTCTGATAAACCTGTTGAGAACCTTGAGATCTAGAATGGGTCTCACGGAACCCTCCTTTTTGGGAACCGTGAAAAGGTTGTAGGAGTAGTAAACCCTGCCTCTTTCCAATGGAGGCACCGGGCATATAACCCCCATGTCCAGAAGGCTTTTCACTGCCAATAGGAGCCCCTGTGCAGCCTGAGGGTCCGAGGGCTACCGAGACCTTAAGAATCTTGGGGGCGGCCAGTACTCGAACTCCAGTTTGTACCCGGAGAAGACCACTTCCAAGATCCAATTGTTTGTGACCTCCCGGGCCCAGACCCGGAAGAAGAGCCGCAGCCGTCCCCCCACCCTTACGGGTGAGGGCGCTCCTTCATTGCTGAGCCGGTTTAACGGCAGGCTTGGGCTTGGAACCCCAGGCAGCCGTAGGCCATGCCCGACCGTGCCTCTGTTCCAGGACGAGTCCCTGACCCCCGAGAAGGCCAGACCCTAGACGCTCTGGCCCCTCGAAAGGAAGGAGTGAACGAGCCCGCCCCCCGAAAGGGACGCCGCTGCTTCCTCCGCTGAGGTAACTTACCGCCTTTAGCAACAGCATCCAATTTATCTCCAAACAGCCGCGCACCCAAGAAGGGGAGAGCTGTGAGTGACTTCTTATCCCATCCCTGAGGCACACCAGGAAGCCGACTGGGCCTCTCCCATTCCCTAAGTATCAGCGCATCAAAATGACCCTGGGTAGGGAATTCCAGACGGGGCTTGTAGGCCCAAAAAAATTCCCCCTTCTTAAGAGGGGGTGCCTCAGGTGGATCAATATCCAACACCTCCAATAAATGTGTCAAAACAGTGGCCGTATCAACGGCATCCCCCAGCGCCTGCCCGACATTGGAATTCCCAGGCTGACCATAGTCAGCCTCTGAATCCTGATACAATCCCCCCTCCCCCCTCCTCTAGCGAGGAATAATCGGACAATTCAGCGGACTCATCGTCAGTGTCCCACAAGGGCTGGGCCGACGACAACTGTCTCTTTTTAGCCTGGGGCTTCTTGCCCACCGTGCTAGCAATCATTTTCTCTATGCTGGCCAACCTAGCCCAAACATGAGAAAGCGACTCCCCACTAGAACCAATGTCATTGGGGTACGGATCAGGTGGGAAGGGGAAGGCGATGAAGCGGGAGGAGCCGACCCAGAAGGCTGGGTACCCGACTGCCGCGTTATGGCCTTTTGTGCGCATGGTATACAGATCAGCACATTCTCCCCCGTAAGGGATACCCCACACATGGCCCGGATTGTCCAGAAGGGATCCCGGGCCTGGTATCCTGCAGAGCCTCCATATGGTGAATTTTTGTGGTCAGTCGCAAGACCTTAGGGGATTACGCATAAGCAACCCGGGATGCCCCTTAAAAGTCCCAGTGGGAGGATTTTTGGGTGGACAATTTTTATATCTAGGGACCCCTTAAAATGCACGTATACAGGGACACCTGTAACACACAAAATAAGCCACATAAGAGCAGAGCATAGTAAAAAATGCCCTAGCATTTGATCCGACAGTCACACAACACCGAGCAGCCATACAGTGCAAATAAAAGGCATATACTATGTATAGGCACCCATAATTATACATATATACACACACACATAATATAAATATATATATATATATATCCCCAAGATGTATATCGCCCACGGGCACCAATAACGCCTGGCAGCATGTACAATATTAATGTGCATAAGCCAATGTATCCAGCATAAAGGAGCCCCGTATGGGGCACTCACGGGCCGCAGTATGAAGATGGCGTCCCCTCGGTGGAAAGGGTGAAGGAGGCAGGCCAGCGCAGAGCGCGCCAGCACATGGCCACGCCCCCTTCCGACACGGGATACACACCCAAGCCGCGCTTCCAGCCGATAGGGCTGGAAGCCGGCCGACGAAGCCAAGGGGGGCCGGCCGACACCGGCGCGGTCTTCCGACGCGGGAGAGCGCCAGGCCCAGAAAGGGGGGAACCCTGACAGAATCTGGCCCTAAGCCTAGGGGGACGGGGCATCCCACACCAGGATCACCAAAACCTGGATAACCGCCTACCCCATAGTGAGGTCTAGCGGTGGAGCGGTGCTCCTACTGCACCCGTAGGGTGCTCCTACCTTTACCAGGACCCGCAGCCTAAGCTGGGAGGCTCAATACAGGGAGAATTTAGGAGGGTCCTGGCAGCAATAGGGGCGAAAATGGCCGGGCGCGAGCCCCGCTTACCTGCAAATAAGAGAAGTCTTTCATCTTCTGTCTTGCTCACTCCCTGCAGAGAAGACAACTGGGGAATTGGTGGGAGGTCCCAGGTAGTTATGGACCGGTAGGGGCTTCTTTTTTGCATTCATCTCTGCAGAAGTTCGCCCTCTACTGGAGAATAACCCAACTGTCAAGAAGTATTGAAGCGGAGTGTATGTCACACTTGGAATAATTGTTTATTAGAATAAAATGTATCAAGAAAACTTTAAGCTGACCTGAATAAGAGTCTATCTTATATGTTTCCCACACCCTGTATATACAGATCGGTCACATTAAAATTCATCCTACCTGCATCTCTACTGCATGTTATGAGCCTTTATACATCTAAGATGCTGGCTCATGGAGCATCAGGCAGCCTGCAAACAGGAAGCGTCTCCTGACTGTCACTCTGCATTCTGGGAGTGCAAAGCACAGACTCTTAGTGAATCGAGGCCATTGATTGATAAATATATTAGAGGACTGAGCCCCTATGCTTATGCTGGAAGGTGAAAGGCCCCAGCCTGCTTGTCCTACCTCTGCACGCAGCCTGACCCTGCTCTGTACTCTATAGGAAGCAAGACTCAGAGCCATAAGATAGAAAAACAACTACATCCTGCAGAGTAAACAATGGACACATGCTAAGTTAAAAGTACTCTTTTGTGAAGTGAAATGTTCAACACCATCACAGCCTTTGAAGAGGGCTGTTTATCACATGCCATCTGCCGGATGACACCAACAATCCAACAAAAGCACCAATGGGTATATACATTACCAATATGAAGGTACTTAGATCTATAGCATTTTAGCAAAGCAGGAGGGATTTTTTTAAGTTGTAGAATTGTTTTATTTTGTTTATCTTAACATTGAGACTTTGTTAGCCAAGGGACCATCATGGTTTTTATCTTCAGAAAACAGGCAGCGAGGAAACCGCAGATTGGGCATAATCTTAGTGGTCTAATCTTAGTGGTCTAGAGAGCACTGCCTTCCGACCACAATTTTAACTAGTTAAAAGAAAAAAAAAAAAAAAAAGGAAAGTACACACTCAGAGAGCAAATGCCACTAACTCACAGGCAATGGATATACACATTACAGGTTACTACATTGAGATGTCAACACCATGGTTTAAGCCAATCGTCTACGGTCAGGTGACAGCAACACATAATTGTACACAGTTTAAAAGCAAAACTCCTTTTTTTTTTGTCATGGTTTTGGTGTTCTGCCCTATTGTTTTTCTATTATGGATTGTGCCCCCAGACCAGTGATTTACTTATCAGCATGCTTTTTCTAAATATTTCAAATACCTGTGTGTCTGTATCCTAAAGTAGGAGCGGCTTTGCTGGCCTTGAGTAAAAACTAAGGACTACAAGTCCCAGCATCGCTCCACTGTAACAGGTGAGTTAATCAGCAGCTATGGCACACAAGTTACTTCCCCAGCCGTGAACACTGCCAGTAACCCTTTAGCTACTTAAACAGAAGACTCTGATCCCCTTATCTACAGAGTTTGAAACACATGGAGTTAAGGTGGACCAAAACCCACTGAGCTTGTGAAAGGTTTTGCCAATACGCTCTTCTTGGAGTGTAGAACTAGAAATGGATATTCCCATCCTGGTACATTTTTTTGCAGTTCCTCTCTGTAAGATGGCAGGCAAATAGTCATTGAATAGGTATAGCAATGACATAATTGCCACACACAACAGTGCCAATGAATGGAGGAGGCGGAGCTTTACAGCTAAAACTATCTGCATTATCTGGGATTCAAGTAAAGCAGGAGCAGTGAATACTGGCAAAAGGTACTCTTTGCGGGGGAGCAATTCAGGTCATGGTAGTTAAATATTTGAGTTTTCGTCCACTTTAAACCTATTTAAAGGAAGAAAATCACCATTTAATTTCATTGTCTACCTTGGAGCCGATTCAGAGCCAGGTGAAATTTACACCCAGTAGACAATGAAAGTGGATGGCAGTTTTCTGTCCTAAAAAAAAAATAAGTGTTTTCTCACCAGGTACTGAATCGACCCCACAGCATTTTCTTTTATAACACAGTTGCAAACCGATAAAAATTAAAAAAAAAAAAAAAAAAAAAATGCTATCTTAAATGGAACTTCACTTTCATTTTAAACTATAAACAGACCTGATTGAGCTTATCAGTTACATGACAGGTACAACTAGTAGACTGGTCAAGCTATAAAAGGTCCTAACTGACCTTACACTATGAAAACTCAAGAGGTAAATTAACAATGCAAATATGACTGCAGATAATTACAGTTACCAAGTAACCCTGGTTCCTGCTAGCTCCTGTAAACCCCCTCCCTAAGCAAGCCAGGCCCAGCCCCAAAACCAGCAGCTCCCAGGCAAGTCAATTGGTCATAAAACTGTCAAGACAGCCCCAAGAGGAGCAGCCAATCAAAAAGGTGAGGGAGAGTGGACAGTATAATGTCGGGTTTACTCAGGCCTATAAATTGGGTGTTCGTTCCCCACCATACAAATCTTCAGCGATAAAGTGACTGTGTTCAGACGTTGAAGTTTTGTTGGTCAGTCAGTCGCTAGAGCTCATGTAGCTCATTTTCTTAGCAAAATACACCTTGTGGGCAACTTCTGTTTCCACATACCAACCATCAAGCAATGAACGAGAAGTTTTTGGACAGCCAAAACGTTAAGATTGTCAACCAATTCTTGTTCATCACAGCGGCAGTTTCTACTGAGCGAATATCGATAAATTGCGGTCGCTTTAGCAATTTCTCACTCATCATGCACTTGTAAAATCATGCACTTAGGTAGAAGGAATCCCTGCTCCGAGTACAGTATGGGCTCGGGGGAAAGAGATTTAGGGATACCGATTACTGAAAGCTGCAAGATGAATGGACAGTGTAGCCAGGCAGTGGGAAAAGCAAGCAGGATGCTTGGCTGCATAGCTCGAGGCATCACCAGTAGGAAGTAGGTTGTGATGCCACAGCTAGAATACTGTGTGCAGTTCTAAAGACCTTACCTGCAAGGCTTGAACTTAAAACTTATCAGGAAAGACTTAATTTGTACAGTCTGGAGGAAAGAAGGGAGAGAGGAGACATGATTGAGACCTTTAAATATGTGAAAGGATTCAATAAGGTTGAGGAGTGAAGTGTTTTTAAGAAGAAACTTAATGATAGAACAAGGGGGCACAACCTGAAGCTGGTCGGAGGGAAGATCAGGAGCAATGTTAGAAAATATTATTTTACAGAAAGAGTAGTAGATGCTTGGAACAAACTTCCAGCAGAGGTAGTTGAAAAATCAACAGTCACTGAATTTAATCATGCCTGGGATAAGCACACATCTATCCTAAGATAAAGAGAACATACAGTATACACATAAGGGCAGACTAGATGGACTGTATGGTCTCCTTCTGCCGTCAAGCTTCTATGTTTCACTCGATAATCGCTCTAAAAAGGTCCATTATAGTGTATGTCTGAGTTATTACAGGTTTGGGTATTACAGGACTGGAATATATCAAAGACACAACATGACCGTAAATCAGATTTCATGATCAGATTAGTTCTGCCTGGCAGAGCAACACAAAAAATTGTATTTACTGATCATTATAATCATGCGACTTCAATTGCCATGTCAGTTGTGGACTATGACTTTAGTCATGACAGTCATGTGATGGGAGTAATAATTAATCTGAATGTTTGTCCTTTCCAAAGCATTTACATAAAAACACTGTATAGCTGAAAACATACTACATATCATCGTGTCTTTCTGGCCTTTTAACCAAAGCTTGGCAGGGCAACATGGTTGCAACTACAAACCTAAAACACTTCTAAACACCGGTAAACACATTCAGCAATCTAATGATGTAACCAGGCAAAGGGATGGATAAGGACAAGCAAATTGTTACTTACAAAACGTAGTGAGCGTGTTTGTGATTCATACACAGCCACGTTAACAAATCACAAATTTGCCAGATAAAACTCCTGAACATACATCTATTGCTCAGCATTCTCCACTGATGGCAGTGGAGTAACAGTTCTAGTAATAGGCTTGATATTCCAAATATTGCTACAGTGTGACGACTACAAAAATCAAAGCAGGGAATGTCGAAAGTGTGGTTTTACAATCCGGGTCAAAGACAAACACTGACAACACTAGTTTCACACTTAACCATAGACATGCCTTAAACCACTTCAAACACTGCTCTACGGAAGGGGGTGGACACCTGTTTTCTTTTTTTCTACAAGCACAGACTTTGGTGTGCACGTGCTGTACAATATATGCCACCCATATGCCTAGTACAGTTCTCAGGCACCTGAATTATTTATCTTAAGTATTTTACCTACCATTGACTATGAAGGCTTGTTTAATTGACTTTTTATGGTTTAAGTATGTTTTTAGTTATAGCCAGCATTTGGTTTGAGCTGCATAGCTTTTGGGTGCGTTATTTTCCACCATTCAGCTTTAGCGCAAGGCAGGTTAGCAAGCTCGACCTATGTTGCAGCACCTGGCAGCATCCCCCTGCCTTACGGCCATAGACATTCAGAATTACCAGAAGCACTGTATAGAATCCAGGGTCAAGCCATTCATGCATCATGGGATTATTATGCAAAGGCATCATAAAGACTCCTCAAGCCCAAGGTAATGTTTTGGGTGTCAAACAAGAGGTTTGAGAGTAGATTCAAAATACTGTTACAAATACAAATTACAAGTAGATGGTCTATAAGTCTCTTGAGATGGTGGTCTACCTCCCTATTGGGCATCCCCAAATCGGAAATCCCCTCTGTGCAAAACCATGTTTGGGGGGGGGGGGGGGGGGAGGTTGTCGAATCGACTCACCTCATACCCGAGCCCTCGTTGCCCTCGTAGCCATATCCCTGCTATACCTCTAGCAAGGTGCACACCCACGCCAGGCATTTCTGAATTGCCAGTGCAGGCACATACACAGCTAGAGGTGAGCGAAGATGTGGCCAGGGCGCTTACTCTATTCAGATCTGAGAGCAGAAAAGGAAATCTAATGGAATGAAAAAGACGAGTTTACAGCTGATCCAAGGGAAAAAACACAAAAGGTGCATCCCAAATCAGAATGCCCCTCAGGAGGAATAAAACCCCAGACACGCTGCTCTAGGGATTGGAAGACTGAGCTTGTCACTCAAGATCCCAGCTAGTCCCAGTGACAGTAGTGTGTTTAGGGGATTCTGCTGTCACGTCTTCCCAGCAGCAGGGATGTGTACTGAGACCAGGTGAGAAGCGATCTGTTAGCACCGAAACAGTGCTGAAAACCAGCAGGACTCCAAGGGATTGAGTCTGTGGGCTGGGTGGTGTAATTTATAGTATAGCCTGGACAGAGACAAACTAACAATCTACCTACCAAAATGGAACCAGTGGAAACACCGTCGTTGTGTATGGGGCCCACATGTACCTAAATAGTGTTGCAGAAGGAAGGTCAGTAACATGAGCATGGGAATCAGCAGTCTGATCTGAAAAGGTTCACCTAAATGTGGTTCTCCTTTGGATCAAGGAATAAAATAACAAATTTAAATATCTAGGACCAGCATTTCTCCCACTATGAAACATGACCTGGGGTCCAAACTTGAACCATTGCAGGATTCTGAATGCCACATATGCTTTAAATAGAGCATTAGACAAAATCTCTCTTTATTAGATGGTTTGTGAGTTATTAGTGAAGAATTTGCAAGGTCCACAATAAAACTGTTACTTAGCTAGACTGTTGGACTTCTCAGAGACTGCTGGCAGCCTACTGTAGCTAGAGGTAACAGTTTTTAACCTTACATTTGGGAAGGTTAGAATACAGAGAACACAATTACCATATACTGAACCTCCAGAAACCTAATTCTAATAGCCAGTAGCCATGCATGTGCCTGAACAGGTACACGCGGATCAAGTCAATGATTAATTACCCTTTCAGCTGAGTAGCTACCACAGAACTGGGTGTGGGAAATTACAGATCAATGACTTGGACTTTCTGAAGTAATTCCAAGGAAACGCTTTCATTCCCCAAAAAAGAATGTTTTTTCCAGTTGTTATTATGCTGCAGCTGCACCCAGGGAGGTCGGAAATACATCCCCTTAATTCTGGATTACTGTATTTTACAATAATGACTAATTGTTACTTACAATTTAGGGCATAGTAATCAGCTTAATTTACAACCAGTGATCATGTGTGTGTAAAATCAAGGCCTAAGCGATCAACAGCAAGCAAGCAACCAGTTATGCTACAATGTTTGAAGATGAGGCAAATGAAAGGAAGCCATCCAGGGAGCAATATTTAATGAGAAACTAAAAAAACAATACGGCAACCATTTTCATTAATGAGTTGTGCTGCTTTAGCCAGCTAGATGAGTCATTAAACTCAATGGAGTGAAATAGAAACATATGCATGGTGTCTGCGCTGGGTATTGCCGTGAAAGGGCACACGGGATGGCCAGCCGCATGCCTACAGCGTGCAAACTTCAGATGTATTCACACTTTAAGCAGCATCTACTAAGTGATTGTACACTCGCAGGCCACCAACAGCCTCCCTTGCCTCTTTTCTTTTCGTGGGAATTTTCAAAGCACACATGTAATAGCACAGGATCAGTCAACCTAGAAACAGGAGCTTGTTAAAACATAACCAGACTGGTTATCTGCATGCTCAGCTTTAGCAGCCTATATTACAGAGAGCTTTGCAAAATATGCAACAGGGCTGTTTACAAAACACAAGGCTTTCAATACATAAGATATATGACTAAAGATGAGAATTCAGTTAAGAGGAAAAAAGAAAAAAGGACTGTCAAGATACGCTTGCTAATGCTAAGTAATGCCAATGCTTGCATTTTGAATCACAGAGCCTGCAGTGAAAGCCAACCGGCTTTAGACATGGAGTTGGCATCTTTCCTACAATGACCAGCAGCTTAAAGCAGATCTACACTTCCTCTTGCATCTCTGTACCAGGGTAGGGCCTGATTCGAAAAGAAACTAACCTATCCCACCCCAATCAGCAAGCTCTACATTAAAATGGACAAAAACCCAAGTTTCCCATTCGCCTGAATGTTGGTCCACTTAACAATGCCTCATGATTTGGAATGCCCCAGAGTGGAGAGAGCTCCACAGATCGCTGGTAAATCTCAACCTACTGGCATTCCTGGGAGTAGGCGCTGTCAGGCAGCCAATTAATACGCTTAGCACTATTCAGTTTGAGCGTGCCACCTGCTCGCCTCTAGCTGGGGAGAATATGCGTCTAGCTAAAGGTATAGCATGGTCATGGCATTGTGGGATCAGCGGCTAAGATAGTTATTGCAGTAATCGCCCAAGTTCTTTTAGACTACAGGGCCTGCTGGGATGGGTTTTGGTCCACTTTAAAGAGATACTCACTCTTTTCTAGCAAAGCTCCATCTGATAGGAGACAGAAAATAGCTACACACATGCGACAGCCGTGTCGCTTGTAATGAGAGATGTGAGTCACAGAAGTACACAGCTATTGCCTTTCCCCCCATCATAAAACACTCCATTCTTGATTTTGGTTTACTAAGGATTGTTAACTGTAGAGGCATCTCAATTTGGGATGCCCTGAAGATGAATTTACAAAGGAAAAGTCATTTTTGACTATAGGCCTACTTTAAAGTGGACAGCTGACCCCATTGTGTCAAATCCTCTGATCTTAGCAATGTAACCACCGATCCGCCAATCTTTTAGAGTCTTTTAGATCCACCAATGTAACCACTAATCTGCCAATCTCTTGGCACATGCAGGGGCTGCGGTGGCATCACCAGGTGCAATCTGTTCTGATTGGCTGGTGTCACACAACAATTTGTTTGAAGCAGAGCTCACGCATAATCGCTGCAAAGGTAAGAATACTTGGCTTTCCCAGGGTTTTAACACACAAAGGCATCCCAAAACCTGGGTTTTGCTCTGCTTTAAACAGAAAATCACCTTAACCCAGGGGACTCAAGCAGTGCTGTTTTACCAGCACCTCTTCCATCTGTAATTCTGTCTCTGGCACCAGCACCCACCTCAAGTGCTCGGTTGTACCCCCAGTCATGAGGAACAAGTTTATCTTTCTAACTATAGGGAGAAATGCAAGCTGATGGGACTTCAATTAATTCATTTCACTGGTCAGCCTGGATGCTCGAGTTAGTATTAGAAATTAAAATTAAACCTAAAATTAACCTACCACCTCACATGCCCCCTGCATTTTCGAGGTTCTCACCTTTTCCTCCAATTTTGGCTTTTAAAAAATCTATAGCTGCATCTCAAATTGTGGCAATTGTTAAATATGGACCTAAAGTCATTCTTTACAGGCCTGAATTACCAGAGGTGAAAACCTAATGATTAGCCCAAGTGAGTTTGTGCGTGGTTGTTGCAGCATGTAGGCCCTGTATTACAGGGTATACTGGTAGCACACTGCAAAGCAATGCAGCAAGTCCTTGGGAGAACAATGACTTTTCTGATGCATATGCAAACACTTCAAGCCACATAAATTTACACATTTATATCTAGGGGAAAAACTATTATGAACACCGCACCATGCTACATGTCTAACAAAGCTAAGAATTCTTTTTACAACAGATAATAAATTTGGCAGATTAATCAAGGCTGCTTCAAGAATATCTGGGACAGACTAATGGTTTCATTTAAAACCTGAAAACCAATTGACTGCACTGGGCAACAGCTACATCAATCTGTCCGCTGTTTGCTGGATTCATTCTCACCAAAGCAATTCATTGTGGAGCACTACCAAAAAGGCCTATTTGAGCCCTCCACTACTGGCTTGAATTGAAAGTGCAAAGCAATGCTTACTAACATGCAACAGTGCACATTTATATAGGTCTTGCTGCTATAAAAATGTTTTCCCTAGCCAGCTACCTCAACTTTCCCCAGCAGGGCCCAGGAACCCAGCGGGTCTCCAGGCCAACTGAAGTCAGATGCAGCTGTCTGGACTTCCTGCTCAGGTAGGATCTATCTTGCCAACAGGAGGGGCACATGATAGGGGCAAATCGGCAATCCACAGCTGGAAGAGTTCTATATCTAGGACACCCGACACCATTTGAACAACTCATTTTCGTAGCCCTAAAACTGCATATCGCTTTAAATGCATCCGAGTCCCACAAATACCTTACAGTATTCAGACTTGGTTAAAGCTTAAAGAGGAACTTCATGGGCCCTGGAGTCTAAAAGACTCCAGACCCATCTGAGTTCCACTCCTTGGGGCATCCCCCAGAAAACCCCCCGGAAGCCTGTGCCCGGTCTTTCCTAATGAGTGGCACAGGCACGCCACGGCTAGAAGGTGAGCAGGGACAGCGTACAATGCTCCCTTCGCAGCCACTTAGCCATCCAAGCAGCTTAGCCGTCAGCAGGGCCAAGTGAGCATAAGGAAGGTGTGTATCGAATTGGGATGCCCCCAAGAGGAACAACACAAGAAAAAATGAATTTCCTGTGCAGGGTAACTTTTTAATACAAAAGCATCTAAAAGGGAAACTTCAATAAACTTTGTTCTCCTAGGAGCATAAGCAGTGTCAGGCTGGAGCACCTTGTCATACATGGGACCCACCATAAGAAACGCAAGTTGTCCTCTCACATATTCGTACACTCAAACGGTCGATTTATATATTAGATCTGTTGTACTGCCCTGATGCCCTGCCAGAGGCCCACTGGAGGGTGTTCAGGTGGCCAGTCCAACACTGAAAGACACAGACTGACAATTACCCACATAACCACTCTTGGGCAACAAGTTCTTTGAAGATGCTGCTTTTTGCACCCACCAACTGCCATTAACTCAACAACGTGGGGCCGGTGTTCCCTAAATTGGGTCATAGGATTTTCACTGGGTTATAAGCACTAAGGGGCTCATTTACAAAGATAAGAAAATTATATTGTGAGAAAAGAGGGCAGTTTTACCCATAGTAACCCAACAGTAGTTACTATTTGATGAAGATTTAGATTGGTGTGGGACCTTTACACAGAGGGAGCAATTGCGGGACCACTGGGGAAAAGTCACTCTCCTGGTGAGAAGGGCCCCAATACAATGATATGCACAGGGATGCAAACCTGCATTGCAAATCAGGATTGCAGCAAGCTGACTAGGTGTAAGTACAGTCTTAAAGAAGATCTCCAGTCAAAATAGATTGGAGTTTCCATAACAGTATCAGCATGGGGCATCACAAGAGTATGCTGGTGCTGCATAACACCTCTCCTGGGAAAGTCAGACACCCAGCATGTTGATACTCACCTCTTTGCCATGGCTGCTGTACATGTGACCACTGGCAGCCAATCAGGTTAGCCCAAGCCAGTGGCACAAAAGTTATGCGCAAACCACCAGCCAAGCCCGATAGGCTCAAGTGAGATCTGTGAACCACAAATGCACGAAGGATGACGATAAGTGTTCTGTTACCAGGCTGAGGGCAGGGGCACATTTTAACCCCCTGTGCTGACGTAGTTGACCAGAGGTCCTCTTTAATCAGCCATCACACATCAACATCCTGTTCCTCACAGGAAGAATTCCTGGAGTTCCCATTTCATGTTGCTGCATAGAAACAAGTGGCAGCAAAATGAAAGGCCACACACCCATGCAATTTGGGGAGGTGGGGGAGCAGGTTAGTGGATGAGCCCTAAAAATGACAGATGATTGGTTGCTACAGGCAACACAACCCATTTTCATTGCACTTTCTCCACACAACACCCATTCTGCTTCTTCGAAGATTGGTAATAAAGGTTGTACCCCATTTTGTCGCACGCCCCAGCAGCCCCCCTTTCCCCCTGGAGACCGGCCTTACCTTTCACTTGGCCCTCATAGTCCGCAATGATTTCTTTGTCCTTCTTGAAGCGGCTGGGGGTAGACATTTTCCTGCCCTTTTCCCAGATGCCACCAGAGCTATGCAATCAAAAGGTTTCACGTCAATGTCCAAGTGGGCACCAGGGAGCTATCCGATGAGGGGGGTCACTCTGAGGAAGTTTCAGGACTTGAGGTGAACAAAGAAGCCATGTTAGGAATCCAGGAGAGGGGAGCACCCAGCCAGGGCACACTGCAGGCACCCACTGACTGCTCACTACAGGAGACAAGGAATTGATAGGCACAGTATGGGGGGAGGGGGCACCAGGAAGCCGGTGCTACAATGAATGCGCTCCCCCTGGGCTCAGTGTGCAGTGAGGTGATGAATAGCAGCCAGCACCATGCTCCACCGGCCACACAACCTTTCTTCTTCTCCGCCACCTCACACACACACACCCTGCGGAATCCCGGGCTGTGGCCACCGGGCGGTAACGAGGCTCTCTCTCTATCAGAAGAATGAAGCGAGCGGCGCCGCAGCCTCCCTCCGCTTCCTTTTTTCCCCCTTTTCTTCCTCAGCGCTCGCACTGTGGACTCGGGAGCCAGCGAGACGGGGATGGGAGGAGCCTCATCCGCACAGCCCTGCCCCCATCACCCCGCCACAGCCCGAGCCTCGCCGGCGCTAAGTGACAGAGGCGCCGCCCAATCAGCAGCCGAGGAAGGGAATTTCCACCTGACTGAGGAGCAATCAGCTCAAGGGGCGGGTCCTTCCAGAGGTTATTGTGACAAGTGGAGAGGCCCTCACAGCTGGCTGCCGGCCGCACCGCACGCACGGAGCCAGAGACGCCTGCAGCGCTCATAGGCGAGCGCTGCCTGCTGGAGGCAACTAAACGGGACCTGGCTGACAGAAACTTTTTTGTTTTTTTTTATGAAGTATATGCAACAGCAGAACAAAATTATATATATATATATCCCAATTGTCCCTGATTTGGAGGGACTGTCCCTCTTTTGGGTCTACTTCCCTGTGTCCTTCGTTGTTCTTCTCTGTCCCTCTTTGAGGTGTAACATGCAGACCTGCATATGAATTTGTCTATTCACAGGGTTATATTGTTGTAGCTGTTACACCCTATTTCCTATACATCCCTCGATGAGGGGGCATGGCTTCATTTACAAATTGTCCCTCTTTTCCACCCTGAAAAGTTGGAAAGTACGATGTAATATATATATATATATATATATATATATATATATATATATATATATATATAGTCTCCGACCTTTGGTTTGCACAAGGTGCTACCTCAACTTCTCTGTAAGGGGAGACACTATTCAGACACCCCTTCAAGAAAAGCAAAACCCCCTTGGAGTCTATAAGACTTGTGTAGCGGTATTGTGGGATGCACTTGCTAAGATGGAATATTACAAATGCATTGCATCCTTATGGAATGTCCAGTATGCAGGCCTAAATAATTTAGAGGTAGTAAGTACCTACTCAGGTTTTGGTCAATGTTGGAGTTAGAAGAAAAGATGGACGCCAGTCATATACTTTTAAGGGTTTCCAACTTTAGAATTATAAGAATTATAATCAACAGCAAAAGTATTGATAGCAGAACAATTCAACAATGGTCATGCAGACAGTAAAGTTCTTTTCACCTTCCCCCAAACTGGGCTCAGGCTTACTTCTCAGTATCTCTGTACTATACTTGTTGAGATGATCTTCCCCGTCTGCCTTATTATCCTTTACTCCTGAGGATGCTCTCGGATAGGTGTTCTTGCAGACCCTGTCTCCAATCTCCAGTTTGCAGAGTGATTTCTTCCTCTGAAACCAGATGACTCTAAGATCCAACAGAACAAGCCACTCACAAAGGCTGCCCATGTCTTATGAGCATTTGGGTCAAACCATTAAAAAGAATCTTATAGAAACCGATATATGGTACCTTGAACCAGGCTCCCTTGCTGTTTGTGCTCTGTGCACCCACCAGACTTGAATGTCTGTGGGCACAAGCGAGTATCCTGAGGGTAGCAGGGGATGCCACCAGGGTTGGCTCCAGGGTTTTGTGGGTCCCTGGATGACAGAGTCTAAGTGGTTCCCTCGTGTCATGTCACATGCCCCGCTGTGTAAAATCCCTTGGGATTACCGGTATATTCACCTCACATATTAATGCACAGCATAGAGAGTGGATGGCATCCATGGTTTCCCTGCAGCTGATGTGTGTGCCTCCATGCCCAGCCTGTCTGAATGGCTGGGCACCCAAGCCCACATCAGTCAAGGGAAGCTGGAGACGCGGCCCGCACAAGCACTGTGGAGTTTTTTACAAAGACGGTTAAAAGATAGGACTGGGACTTTGGGACTTCTTTAAAGAGGAACAACAACAGGGATTTTCACTCTCCTGAGTGTTGTTCCTTTGGTATTGACCTTCCCAGAGTATTTTAGACTCCTGGTAGGCAGATTTTCCTCTTTAAAGTTTAAGTTTCTCTGGGAATGGCAATTTGGGATGCCCCCTGTGTGGAAACCCACCGCGTGCCTCACACAGCATGGCATCCCAATGACGATGATGATGAACCCACAGACATATCCCCGACATACCTCTAGCTAGGTATTGACCTTCCCAGAGTATTTTAGACTCCTGGTAGGCAGATTTTCCTCTTTAAAGTTTAAGTTTCTCTGGGAATGGCAATTTGGGATGCCCCCTGTGTGGAAACCCACCGCGTGCCCACACAGCTTACCTTTCTGATGGTCCCAGACAGCTGCACCCCCAGCCTACGTGGTGCTGAGGTGCACTCCTGGACTCAGCCTTTCAGAGCGTGCCACAGACACAAAGAGACCAGGGATGCTGGAACTCACCTTTGTCTATGTAAAAACAGGGCTGTATGCTTTGCATTAAAGTAGACTAAAATGCACCCTGTAGCCTATGAGACTCCTGGGCAGGTATACTCGCTCCTCCTGGAGGCATCCAGAATCGGGATGCCCCGCTCTGGCAAACCCTCAGGTCGCATAAAAACTCACCTTCGTTCCCAGTCCAAAGGCGCATTTGCGAGCAGTGGCCACATCCCAGCTATCCCTTTAGCAGGGCACGTGGCCGGCACAGGCACGTTCCCTGTTAAAGGGTAGCGGGGGATGCGGCCACCAGTGCACTGGGATCTGCTCGCTTTAGACAAGCTCTAGGCCAAAAGGGTGGGAGCAGATTTGAGCGTGTTGACTGGATGAGAGGATGCGCATGAACCGTAGGGCCGAGGAAGGGTGAGTGAGACGACCTGGGGGATTTCACACAGTGGACATCCCCGATCGGGGTGCTCGGGGGGCAAAGATGAAAACCCAGGATAGTCAAAATCCTGGGATTTGGTCCACTTTAATATGTGGGGCATACAGCACTGATTAGACAAAAGCCTGCACATGCTCCAGGGACAAGCAAAGAAGTACATTTTGAGGGTAATCTGGGGGTTTCACACAGTGGGGCATCCTAAATTGGGATGCCCCAGAAAAACAGACCAATCACCAGGATAGTAAAAATCCTGCTGATTGGTCCATGTGTTTCTTTTTGCCCAACCAGAAACTAATATTAAAAATCAATATAGACAAGATGTACTCAAACCAGACCAACACCTATTTTACAAAACATGTTGGTCTACAGTGGTGGGGGAGCAATCCGATTGCCAGGGTCCCCCTCAATCAAGCGCCGGTAAAGCCTGTAAATCTTACCTGACACCTGGCTCCCTCTGGGGAATGCAGGCCTGCGATTGGCCGAAAGCTGTCACATATCCTCTTCTTAGCCGGCGGCTGGCAAAGCGGAAACCCAGCCAATCGCGAGGCTGTATTTCCCTGAGTGAGCGAGGTGTCAGGTAAGATTTACGGGCTGACACCTTGCTTCCTCGTAAAAAAATGGTGTTCTGGTTTAAACATTACAATTACAAAATATGTCCACTTTGTGGTCTTCTTCTACTGGTAGGAATAAAACTCAGAGGTGACAGGATTTTGTGCATACAATGGTACTTTTTACAGGGGAGAGCTGCCCACCAACTGCTTGTCTCTTGAGGCAGAATGAATCACTTTGATATCTGCCCAGTGCAATGCATGGTGGGTAAAAGCATCTATACACATCTGGAGAAGTGCAATAGCAATAGTTCTTGCACAAGATAGGTAAGGGAAAAGAAAGTTAGTTGAGCAGCTGTAAATGCAAAATAATGTGTTCACACCAGTCACCCTGTTACTTCTTCCTTCAGTAAAAGAAAGAAACAAGCTTGGCTGATTCCCTCTTTTTGGAGCATGTGTGAACACAACCCCATTCGCCCGATTAGCTTACCCTGCCAACAAGCCCACAGCGCACGCACAGCCAGTGACAACATCACTTGCATCCTACTGATCCTGTCATCTCATCACCGTATCTGAATGAGTGTGCATGGCCATGTAAAGCTGAATGATGCGACAGATGCCCCACGACAATCATCTGTGCAGCTGGGGTTCCATTCAGTTTTTCCAGCCGCACATTACACACCGGAGCATCCCAAATCAGGATGTCCCAAGGGGATGAACCAAAACCCGGGTATCAAAAATCATGGGTTTTGGTCCAATGTAAAGGGATTGCCCAGGCATATTAAACAAAAGCATATACTCACCTTTGTCCCCCATAGCTCCTCTGTGCCCCTTCCCTGGACACGTGCAATGGTCTCACAACATGCTGCTGGGTGTGGGACTGCTTTCAGTCAACTTATTAGGGAGGCATTTTTAAAGAAACCTTGTTTGAATGGTAGTGAATGCTCAGAAGGGCAGCACAGGGGGATCACAAGGATTGTATTTTGGATGTGCCTTAGGGTTGCATAAATGAGCCTTTGGACAGTATCAGAGGTTGCAAAGCAACTGCTGGCTGCTATAAAGGATTCTCCAAATGTAAGGTCTCTGGTATAAGGGCTCTGACAAAGCAGAAGATTAGGGCCCAGAAGTCCTCCAGAGCAGTACTGCTTTCGTACGTCAATTACATATTCGGGGAGTAGTAATACAGGTACTGTCAAGGAAAATAGCCTTATGTTACAATGCTTTCAGTAAACTCAAAACGCATGGGACTTGAGATCTTGAATTGGATCCATCTCTTGGCCTTTAGCTACTTTCAATTCTTATTAGAATTAATGGAGTTAAAGTGAACCTTCACCCTGAGTAAGAGCATATCTTATATTTTTCCCTCACCCTGTACATACAGATTGTCCACATCACAAAATCATCCTACCTGCATCTACTGCATCTCATGAGCCTTTAAACATCCAAGATGGCGGCTCATGGAGCATCAGGAAGCCTACAAACAGGAAGTGTCTTCTGACTGTGCCGCTCTGCATTCTGGGATTGCTGTCCTTTCCCTGACCCCAACTCTGCTCTGTCTGTGCAAAGCACAGCTATAATCCCACCCCCCGTACTTTATCCTGCTCTCCTCTACTCAGTATGTGATGCTTCTGAGGCAAGATGGCGGCGCCCATATCCAAGAGTCCTGAACAAAGTTGCAGCCGAGTGGGGGAAAGAAGTGTAAAGTAAGTGACTAAAAACTTATAATATATGAATTTTAGATGCTGGGGAATAGATTTTTAAGGGTTTGGGCTTTTTATTAAATCATGCTGAAGGTCCGGTTTAAACGTAGAAAATGAGAAATACTGTGAAGATGTTAGCAATTCTATACTTTCAGAAAGGGTCAATCCATATTTGTAGTGTATGGCAAGAGATTGACTCATGGAAAATAATGGTCACGCACTTACAAACCAGTTTCTAGATTTGAGTTCTACAGGTATGGAAATTCCTCCCATGCTCAAGCATCTAAATTCTGCTGGTGGACACTGCAGAACAGAAACTAAAAGGCAACTAAAACAGTATACACAATTATAAAAAAATATATTTTTTGTCAACCCTCTCAATGTTCCCTTAATCTAATTTTTCAGCTACCATTAGCACAAGATAAAACTGTCATTTTCAAAAACCTGAAATAAAAAAGTGATTTGCCTGTAAACTCTGTAGCTGTACAGAAATATACACGCAGTCATAACAAAGGGAAGAACAAGGAAACATTAGCCTACAAAAAACGTTCTTAAAATCATACTATGGTAAAGCTACCAAAGTTCTGTGGCAATCTAGCGAGGAAGAACTTTGGACCCAGACCGGTTATTTAAAAAAAATATAAGTGACATAATAAAATATCGATTGGAGAGCAGAAGTGAATAACAGGCAAAGATAGTGTTAGGGTCAATAAGTGGCCAATGAGGCTTTTAGGGAAGTAGAAGCTTTAAAATTCCATAATCCTTAGTTGTGGATTTTCTATTTTAGCTTTTAACAGTTTATGTTCAGAAATGTACATTTATATTTCAAGTCTTTCTAGAGGTTCAAGCTGATGGCAAAAATCAGCCTGGGGCCCATGGTCCCATGAACATAGTAAAGTTTTAGTATTGTAGGGGCAGATACTATAGCAGTAGTTGAAGCTATGTGTCACCATAGCAGAGCATCACTTACTTTGCTGTGATTCCCTCTGTGCCTCCCGGTCAGTGTGGCACTGGGCAGTTAGGTTTGACATAACATCTTATTGTAAACCCCTGCTTTTTCATTTTTTAGTTTAATTGCCTATATTTCACTAGTTCAAAGGATTTTTTGTATAACTTTTCAGACTTCACAAGCCATCCCTGATGAAGTTGAAGGTGAAATGACTAGGGGAATATCTAGTCTGCAAATTGGTAATTTAGATCCCAGAGGGTAGGGGAGGCTGTGGGGCTACCAGGAGGAATTAAGCAGCTTTAGTCTGTCACACCAGGTTACCCAGGGTTCTCCCAATGGGCCTGCGTTTCCAAAAGAGATGGTGTGTTATGTGATAGTGATTAGAATGCTGTCCATTTTTCTATGCTATGAGTAGCATGTAAAGCTGGATGTAGTTGTTCTATGGCAGGAGAACAGATATTACCCACTTACACACAATACAGCTATTATAAAATAAGCCAGTAATATATACATGTAACATGCACCGAGAAGCCGACCAGGCAGAGACAAAGATGGTGGTGAGCAGAGCCACAATTGCCCTGCAATCGGCACTGGTGTGGTGGGAACCCTAACAGTTTTCCTATTCATACAGATCTGTGGAGGATGCGTGCCTCTTTGTTCCTTGTGAGCGAACCATTAACCCTTACCTCTTGTTGCAAATCTTGCCTGAACCTGGACTTTTCCTGCCCACAACCTCAGATAATAGACTCTGTTTATGCCTGCTGTCGCCCCGCCCACAACATCTGGCTTGAACTTTGTCTACTCTGACTCTGAGTGTTTGAAGAGGTCCATTGTCATTACTGTGCCAGAATCATCATATGGCTCTGACTGTAGACCTATTACTTTGACCTCAGTCATGATGCAGGACAACTAGCAACGGAGAACCTCAGGGCTGCGTACTTTCCCCCATGTTGTTTGTCTCATCAATGACGATAGCTGATTACTGGATTCAGTTTAGTAACTGAATTTTTTTGCAATTAAACCCCACCCCAGCCACTCTCTTAAAGGTAAACACAACCTAAGAATTACATAATAATACAGGCAATCGCCCCCCACACACACATGCAAGCCCCCCCCCACACACACAGGCAGACGAGCATACCCCACACCACACACATGCAGGCAAGTCCCCCCCACACACATGCAGGCAAGCCCCCAACACACATATGCAGGCAAATCCCCCCCCACACACACACATGCAGGCAAGCCCCCCACACACCTACATGCATGCAAGCCCCCACACACACATGCAGGCAAGCCCCACCACACACATATGCAGGGATGCCCACCACACACACACACAGGCAAAATCCCCCCTACACACATGCAGGCAAGCCCCCCCCACACATATGCAGGCAAGCCCCCACACACACACACACATACATGCAAGCCCCCCACACACACACATTACTTCTCACCCGGTATGGGGCAAGAGCCCAAAAGCTGGATTGTCCCACAAAAATCAGTACACTTGGGTGTATGGAGCCAGTAAGTCAAAACATGGTACGCTCTATTTTAGTCCTTGTATAGCCCAATCCAGAATTATTTTCTGTATTTGTCTGCCTCCAGGTAGGCAGCTTATCACAAGGCTGATAAGGAGAACTGGTGCCCTGTACAAGCAGGGCCGGATTACGAGGGGGCCTCCACCACTTGCCCTTCAAAGGGGACCTCCACCAACCTTTGGGTCATAGTCTGGTCCAGGAGGCCTTTCTTTTTTTGGCCTGACAAGCCGCGAGACCAGCAACAAAGCTTTTGGCGGCAGTGGGGTCCCCCGCCCGCCTGGGCAAGCCTTTTTTTATTTTTGTAAACCTGCAGCCAAAGCCGCCACAGGGCAACATGGAGATTCTAGAGCAGCAAAGCCACCATCAGCAATGCTACAGGGATGGGTGGGTACAGAGCTGTCAATCAGCGGCCACTCTCTGCACATAAGCCACCAAGCACAGCTGCTGGCAGCTCAATGCAGGGAGCGGTTTTCTGCTAAAAAAAAGCTGGGTGACTAAACTACCCCCCACCCAGAATTGCAAAGCAGGAGTTCCCAAGCAGCACGCATCTGCACAAGGGTGGCACAAGAAACTCAATATGACATTCCAGTAAGTAGGCTGGTGCCAGACAAACTCCAATCAGTTACTTAGCTGGACGATTATTTTAAGGGAAAAAAAAAATACTGTATCTGGGGCCTCCACCAGATTTTGTGCCCAGGGGCCTCCAACACATTTAATCCAACCCTTTGTACAAGTGTTTTGGATATTAAGGTTTAGGACAAATGAGGGTATTTTATCTTACTGGTGATGGCACACACTGTGAACTGTTGAACTCACAGATGGGAAAAATATTAAATTGAACAAATTGATGTGCCCTTTACATAGAGACTTGTTTTAGAAGGTCCTATTGGAAATATGGGTGTCGATTCAGCAATAGGTTTTTAAGACAGAAATCAACCTGAGTCAACCCCATGATCAGGGTTTACTGCATTAAGCTGTAATTGGAATTTATTTTGTTTAATTATCTAGTATTTTGTACTCTTATTGCTAAATGTATTTTGGCAATGACAGCGAATATATATCTATATAACTGTATTGATTATTGGTGAACTTGGCTAAAGTATAGATGGTAGCAAAGCGGTTTGAGTACAGATGTGTAACAGTCAGGCTCGGTTTGCCTAGGTTTGCTTTGGGCTTCATAGTCCCTACACTCAGACCGTTGGGCACCTGAAAGGAAAGAACACCTGTATACAGCTCCTGTGCTCCGTGAATCCTGCACTATGTGATAGATATATTTATGCTGTCCATTATTTGATATTAGGTGTAGTTGCTGGATGTAGCTGTTCTTTGGTAAGAGAGCATGGATTATCCACTCCCCCTCAATTCAGTTATGCATAATGCCTTTGTGCCCTTAGAATAAGATGGTCATTTATGCATGGATTGGATGGGATGGGATTGGTGGGCCCAACACACTCCAGTCTCACACTGGAACCATGGCATATTTTTCACTTTAGGCTCAGCTGTGGGCCTGTTTGTTCTGGGAACAATCAATTATACAAAGATGGTCATTTTGGTTAATATGCAATTTTTCACATTAATTTTGTTTACAACTAATGGATCCAATTATAAGGAGAACAAACAGTCGTTTTAACTTTGTTGAGCAGAACAATAGCGTTTGTTGTTTTATTGTATGAGCACATAGATTAACAGAAAGTGTTCATTAATTATGAGTCACCATCTTACTCATAATATAGCCCCTTTCAATCATACTGGTCAACGTAATCGCCTGAAATTAGAGTGATGTGAGAGCAATGGAATGTCTAGATCAGGGATGCTCACTGTGCATCTGAGGTCATCGTAACCACAGTAGCGAGGCATCCACTGCTGCATCCTACTAATTCAGGACTGGTTAGGAGAATTTTCACATGATATTGCACCCTGGTAATGAAGCTTAAAGTGGGCCAAAGCTCAGGATTTTCACTATCCTCGGTTTTGGTCCTTCCCCCTGGGGCACGCTGCTTGGGAGAACCCCCCAGAACGCCAAGCAGATTCACCTCGAGCCCACGGCACAGGCACGACCGCTCTTCTTATCAGCTTCTCCTGCTGCGCATATTAATGTGTGGCTAGAGAAGCTGAATGGAAATCCTTCGGCTGTCAGTGGCCACACACAGCCATTCAGTTGCAGCCTGGCATCGCCATGCACAGCGAGAAGGGATGCGAGTGGTGCCGGCACTGGCCATGTATGCACCGTGGGCTCGGAGGGAAAGGTAAGAATTTCTGGGGCCCTGGGGTGTTTCCCACAGCGGGGAGAGCAAGTATACCTGCAGTCTCGAAGACTCCAGGGTGGGTTTTGGTCCACTTTAACCACAAAAATCTAGTTCAGTCCCAAAATGACTCACAAATCCGGGTCTGTGCATACAACTGCATAGGTGAAATGGGTTTGAGACTCTGATGCAACAACTACCACAATTAATATTTAGGAAGTTATGCATTCCAGTATGAGACCGCGCATTTTAGCTCTCCACAATGCCAGGCGCCATATGTGGTATTAGACAAATATATCAGTCTCACGCATGAAAAACTCCTGGTTGCCAGGTCACACACTTGACCTATTTGTAGTATAGCATAGTGATAGAGCTTTTTGCACCTACAGTAACACTGCTAAAATAAAATTAGGGTAGCAGGGGTTGTTCTGCATGCCACATCACTGGCACATTTATGCGCTGTCTCCCAACAAGGATTCTACAGCAACTAAGGGCTGAATATGACAAAGGAACAGTCATAGAAACATTTTCGATATATCAATGGACCTCAAACCTTTAATGTGACAAAATTATAGGAATGGGGGCAAACAAGGGCTGTAAAGGAAAATTAGACAAAAAGTAAAATTGACAATCCAAGGGAAAATAGAAAAAAAGATAACAAGCAAAAAAGTCGAATGAAATAATAACATGAAGGAAAAAAAGAAAGAAAGTTACAATCTAGAATAATAGGGGGCAGGGGAGGAATGATTAGAGAAAGGTAACACATAGTGGAATAGAAACAAGGGAGACATAAAAGTTCACCTTTATACATTTAATAAATGTAAAAGTAGTCATTCCTAGGTTATGAAAATCAGACACTCTTAAAGAGTGGTCGCCGCTGTACCTGCCTACATCCTCTAATCCATGGACGTCATCTAATTCTATGGTGTTAAAGGCCGTGTTCCAGCAGCGGGAGTGTTGTCAGAAGCAGGGAGTGAACGGTGGCTGCGGGGGCAGGGGACCCACCTCCTTTTGGCACTAAACAATATTCACTTTCAAAAATTCCTCCGAAGGTGGACTTTCCCTTTAGACAAGTATAACGCAAAATGGTGAAAAATGGCCCGGCAACAGAGGGGGGCTTAATCTCTGGGTAGGCTAGCGCTGAAAGGGTTAAACAATCTTGTTCCCTTGTAAGAGTCTCATCATAGATTCCCTGTCTGGAAAGGTCCTGCAATGCAAATATGCTTCTTCTTTCAGCTCTCCCAATATCCAGCAGCATGACATCCACAATATAAATCATATCCTTTTCCCAGAGCATGGCTCATTGGGGGGCACCATCATGTCAAAAGGTAGAGGTGTTCAGGGGTCCCCAGCTATTCGCTTAGCCCCCAGCAGCAAGGAATGTCAGAAGAACAATTCACATTGCAGCCCACCTTGTTGTCCCCTAACACATGGGGAATGCTGGGGCTTGTAGTCCCCCAACACACCTGCAATAAGACACCCATTTAGGTGGCGACAAAGCAGTTAAGGTAGCTCCAATTCTTACACCTCTGTGACAGGTTACCATGACAAATGCCCCCCCCCCCCATTCCCATCACATGGCAAACTTCTCTGGCTTGAAAGCAGGAAGCTAACCAAATTTTCCAGGTGCGACGCTCTGCCACCATCTAGTGGTCGTTTTGGTTACTGCAACTGCACTGAAGGGTTCTGTCGTCTTGGGGCTCAAAGTGGCCTGAGCCCCTCTACATAAGTCCGCACAGGAGGGTCTCCCCACATAGGACCACAGGAGAGCCTCTCCACATATGACCACAGGAGAGCCTCCTTACATATCACCATAGGAGAGCCTCAACACATGTCACCACAGGAAAGCCTCACCACATGTCACCACAGGAAAGCCTCACCACGTATCACCACAGGAGAACCTCTCCACATGTCACCACAGGAAAGCCTTCCCCCATATCACCAGAGGGGAGCCTCTCCACTTGTCACCACAGGAAAGCCTCCCCCCATATCACCAGAGGGGAGCCTCTCCACGTGTCACCACAGGAGTGCCTCGCCACATATCACCACAGGAGAGCATCTGCACATATCGCCACAAGAAAGCCTCCCCACATATCACCACAGAAGAGCCTCTCAACATGTCACCACAGGAGAGCCTCCCTACATATCACCACAGGGGAGCCTTTTCACATGTCACCACAGAAGTGCCTCTTCACATATCACCACAGAAGAGCCTTCCCACATGTCACCTCAGGAGTGTCTCTCCACATATCACCACAGGAAAGCCTCACCGCATGTCACCGCTGGGGAGCCTCCCTACATGTCACCACAGGAGAGCCTTTTTTCTCTCCTAAAACAAGTCCTGCCATGTCTGGTTACCTCTGGTGCCAAGCCCCGTTGTCAATCCTGCGTTGTCTGGTTTCCTCTGGTGCCAAGCCCCGTTGTCGATCCTGCGTTGTCTGGTTTCCTCTGGTGCCAAGCCCTGTTGCCAACCCTGCCATGCCTGATTACTTCTGGTGCCAAGTCCTGTTGCCGACTCTGAAACGTCTGACCACATCTTGTGCCCTGATGCTTTTATGACCATAGTTCCTCTTTAATATAGTGGGCTAAAAGATACCCAAAAGTCTTTATTCATGGGACCAAGGTAAAACGTGTGACCCATCTTCCAGAGTGGCTTGCTCCACTGTAACTACACTCTGAAGCCTCACCCCCTATACAACCATCACTTCTCGTATTGTGCTGATGAGAGCAACAAGCAGTAACATGAGTCCACAAGTAGGAGGTGCTATAAATATTAGTAGCTATACACAAGCATTGCAAGCTTAACTGGTTCTTTCAAAGAGCTTGTGGTAGCATAGAGACTAAAAAATGATTTGCATGGCTCTACCAATTAAATAGGAATAATAGGTATAGTCTGGAGTTTGTGTTCTGTATATTTTCTGTTTTAGGAAAGTGCACTTTACCCTAAAAGCTTCTCCCCAGAATTCTCCTTATTGCATCACGGCTGAGTCATGGACCTCCTTCCAGAATTGTTAGTATTTTTTTAATTCAAAGGTACTGTTAAGGCAAAAATCCATCAGGGTTAGGGTTTTGGCAATTGCCCACTGTGCCAGTTGCTTTTACTGCCTTGGTGGTGGTGAGAGCATGTGTGACCCAAACTCGAAGTTGGTGTGTCATCTGACTGGGATTAGGCTGCTGGTGGTGTGGGGGGGGGGGATGCTTTCCCTTAAAATAGCCAGATCTATGTTAAATTACTCTCTTTAAAGATAAATGAAGCATACGCCAACTGGTCTTTTATATACCTTCTTTTTTTTAGACACTAATCGTTTCCATACCGAACATGAGGATAAACATTCTGAATCAATACTTAATGTTTAGTCTGACACCAAGACTTTCATGTGCTTGAGAACTTTTTATAATCTAATGCATCAAAGTAACTTTTTCCGCTACTCTTGTATTTTTCCCCAAAGAAACCACAGAAGCAAACGACGCTGCTGTGTTCAAAGGCAGTGAGGGCTTCCAATGTTAGCCACAGCCAGTGGACAGCCTGGGCCAAGTCATATGTTAGCTGTGACTAATTATAA
Organism: Gastrophryne carolinensis; assembly: GCA_027917425.1. Classification (NCBI taxonomy): domain Eukaryota; kingdom Metazoa; phylum Chordata; class Amphibia; order Anura; family Microhylidae; genus Gastrophryne; species Gastrophryne carolinensis. Next base: position 182,154,053 of record CM051238.1, on the reverse strand, counting down.
TTTACTTGGCTGCAAAGCTTAGCAGACACAGTGCGTGTCACAAGTGTTATACCCATCTTATTCCAAGTGAAATATTTTAGCATAGTGCCTTTTTATATTTGTCTTAGGATACAAACTACTGACGTACCCTGTTACAGCCAGACTCCATTAGTCTGTAGGTGGAGATTCAATTCAGGGTGTGTATTCTGGTCTCTGGAAAAAGCAGCCATGATGCCCCCAAAAGTATGTCATATATTGTGATAGTTTTTAGTGTGTACATTGATTTGGGACATACCAGGAGCAAAGACTGGCTAAGCAATGCCAAGGGTCCTCCTATTCCAACAGTTAGACAAACACTATACTGAAACCAATGCAGGCAGGTCATTTCACCTGACGGGTGCTCTTATTAAAAATATTAGCCAGGTTTCCCCAAAGGCGGGTCTAGAAGACCACTGTAGCCACCCAAACAGTTGACACACATGATTGCGAGGATTTAGGCAGAGGATCCAAGCCTAGCTAAATAGTATGCCAAGCTCAAGACTTAACCCTAAAATGGGTTTCACCACTGGTACCCTGAGTGTAGGAATGAAGGGAGTAAAAGGTAAATGTAGAACTAGATGAGGTAGATGAGAAGAACATCTTTATTCTTTAAAGATCCAGTCTCTGCGGATAGGAAGTACTTTTTGAAGCTGAAGGGGGCTGGTGGCTCTTCTTTAAGGATAATTCCTGGTTTGCCATTATTTTAAATGCTTAGGAGCACATAAGAACGAGCCACCTTTAGGTCTTCTGGTATAATGTGTTATACAGAATTCCTAATTTTTAGAGAAAGGCATTTAAAGTGAACCAAAACCCAGGCTTTTCATTGTCCCAAGCTTTGGTTCTTGTACCCGGGACATCCGATCTGGGTCGCTCCCTGTTTAAAACCCCTCAAGGTCTCCCCAAAAACATTCTTTTCCCTGGCCCAATGGAGCATGAGCAGGCTCTTGTCCAGTCAGCACAGGCCCTGTTTAGACACAGAGCCCAGCATAATGAAGAAGCTGCATCTCCAGTTTCCCTGCAGTGTGTGGTGCGCTCCCATCCTCCAGCTATCTGAATATAGGGAGGCAGAGGATGTGGCCGAGGAATTCGAACCTGGCATGGGAGCCCCAGAAAGGTGAGTGCTTTGGGCAGATTGCAGATTCGGGTGCCTCAGGGGGGCTTGAACGAACGATCCTGCCAATTTACAAGGTGAATGGTTCACTTTAAATAGCTTCATAGGCTTCCTGTAGATCTCTGTGGGATGCTCCTGCAGTCTGCTGTAGTGTTTGTAGTCAATGGTGTTCAACACAATGACACCCACTTTGTCAGCTAGTTTTATAACAATGTCCTTATTTTTTTAAGGTTCTCATGATCATTTGTTTTTCATTTGTGATATTCTGTACCAGTATTATACTACTGTGAAAGACTGCGGCTGTATTTGTGCAATTTAGGATTTGATTGAGGTTTAGGAGTCAGAGTTGGGCCTTTTATTGGGGTTAAAGTGGAAGTCCAGTGTTGGGCTAACCCCCAACCTTGCCACCCTCCCCTTGGGCAGGACGGGGGTTACAAAGAAAAAAAACCCTTACCCTTGCCTTTGGTCCAGCACTATTCTTCCAACACTATGGGCACTGCCACAGAGAATGCACATAGCAGCTTCCCCACTCTGTGGGTGGCCTGTCCCACCCATTCATCTGAACAGGCAGAAGGAACCGTGCCCATAGGCTTTGTGCTCTCCATTCGGCAGCCACGCGGTGCTGGGCTGCGGGGGCGGTGTAGGAGTTTTGTTTTTCTTTGTATCCCCATTGTCCTGCTTTAGTGCCAGGGGAGGGTGACTCACCCTGACACTCGACTTCCGCTTTCATGTGCTCGGACTCAGTTCTCCTTATTATGGAAGCATTACTTTGGTCACTGTTTAGGTCTATTGATTTTACTGGGTAAAACGAACGTCTATTTGAAAATTCAGACATTGTACAATTATGATAGAATAGAGCTTTCCTGTACTTTTTGTTTTGTAGATAAAACCCCCTGTTTTAGTCTGAGTCTCTAGTTTCCTTGTAATTAATGAAAACTTTCAGTATTGTTTTGTAAAAACAGTGCAATGTATCCCACATAACAGTAATATCGTCATGTCCTGAACTCCCTCTTTTATGCTTCTTTTGTCAGCTGTTTTCCCAGCACCCCTTTGACATTGTTATTGTCCCGTCACATCTAGGTGTCATCCAAAAGGAAAAAAAATTATTTTCACTTACTGACCCCAGCCTGTGAAGGTAATCCCCTTTTTAATAATCTTTGCAACCTTGGTGGGTTTAACTCTATGAACATATGAGTATATAATTAGACTATTGTATTAGTAAGTGGGATACCCACTTACATCTCACTAATCAGAATAATCCCCTACAACCAGATATTACTTCAAAAAGGTTTCAGATAGTTTAAATCTTCTTTACTATATCAAAAATGTTATTGCACCATAATCCATATAATACAGCCATATAATTACAAAAGGATTTATGTCCCAAAATATAGCTGGTTTTGTTAGGTTTAATGTTCATTTCGTGTTAGATTCCTCCAACACGCTGCACCCAACTGGCTTCCTCAGAGAGGACTGTATTCCAGCTTTTTGCACTTCTTAAGAAATCATATGCCTTTAGGGACTATTTATTCTTCTTATCCTTCACAAGTGTATCTCATACAGAATGGAGTCTCTAGAAGAAACAGGGTATAGCTCAGTTTGTTCTTAAGGTGATTTTCTTGCTAATACAACCACCACAAAGATGTGTGGGTCATTTGTCCCTGCTCTCCCTCAGACTTGAGAATAATGGAAGCTGCCTAAAAGCCATGTATCCTCACCTTCAGGGCCTGCTGTGTTGAGTGGGCAATGAACAGCATCTCCTGTGGCAGTGGAAAGATTCCCATTGTTGCCAATATTTATAGCGGAGATATACACTTAATTTTTGTGTACCAAAAAAAAAGGTATCATACAGAAAATATGGAAGTTTATACTTGAAAGAGCAACCTGGCAAGATTTACTTAAGACCTGAAGCTAATATATTAAAATTTTTGAAAAATACAAAAAGGGACTTTTATGTATTACTTACCATAATAATTCCTTTCTTTTAATCTTCACTCAGTTACACAGGATTCCTTACAGAAGGGTTATACTCCTGTCCCCAGGAGTGACAGACAGCGCTGTCATTCCTGAGAGAAATCGTCCAGCCCCAGTTTTATTAACAAGCAGTAGGAAGCATAATCCAGGGTTGACCAACATTAAACTTATGTAATGTAACCTGTGCAACACAGAACTTGTGGGAGGTCTGAAGCCATAGCTCATGAGTCAACCTTACAGCATAACCGCACAGCGGTTTTACAGTGTTTAAAACATAAAACTCCTTTTTGTCTTCACTCAGGCACACAGGACTGCTTAACAATAGGGACCTTTTAAAGCAGTGAAGGACTTGGGCGGGGAAAAAAAACATATAGCTGCGCAACTGCTAAAGAACGGTTACCTGTACAGCTGCCAGGAGCATCTGCCGATGGAGAACTATGTGGCCACTTTGCAGATCTGCTCAGGTGACGACTGGTGGTGAAAAGCCCAGGAGGAGCCGAATGAGTGAGCAGTGAGGTTGAAAGGGAAAGGTCCTGCCCCGAGATCAATAAGCTGCAATCACCACTCACCTGATCCAGCTGCTAATGTTTGCTTTTGAAACTGGAAGGCCCTTCCGTGAACTGTCCGGAACTACCAAGAGATGCAGTCCTTCCACAGGACGGCATGGCCAACAGCTAAAACTTTAAGACCTTGACTGCGTCTAGCGAATGCAACCTCCTCTCGGTGGGGTGAGATGGGTTTGGACACAAGAAAGGCACGACAATGTTCTCGTTAATGTTGAAAGAGGACACCACTTTCAGCAGAAGATGCGCTTGGGGGGGGGGGGGGGGTCAAAAAAACTGCCGTATCCTTGTGAAAAACAAGGTAAGGAGATCGCACCAGTTCGGACATCCTGTGGACAGATCTTATGGCCACCTTTTGCAAAAGGATCGATAAGATCACTGGCATTGGAGGTTCCTGCAAAACTGATAGAACAAGGTTAAGGTCCCATTATGGAACTGGAGCTCTGAAGGGGGGCCTGACATCTGCCGCCGGCTTCATAAAGGTCTTTATTAATCAACACTCCGCCAGGGGCCTTACAGCACTTATTTCAAGCAAGAAACAATGTTTGACTGTTAAAATAGTACACCAAACCTGTCAGACCCCCCCCTGTTGGTGCACACTTGAACCGTGCTGAGTACCAGGAAGAGTGGAAAAACGAACACTCACACTACAAAACTATGCAATCAAAAACGTGATTTAATGCTGGTGGTAAAAAATACAGAGGGCAATAATATTAACAGCATGATATGTAAAATAATAACAACAATAGCCAGTAGGGACCACTAGGTGGCATAGACTATAGGAAACAATCCTAGTCAAGCATATCTATGGGAGATAAGGTATTGAAGTCCATAAATTACATTACAAATGAAGAGCTGTTAATATTGTACATATCATGCTGTTAATTTTATTGCTCTCTGTATTTTTGCACCATACCACCAGCATTAAATGTATGTTTTTGATTGCATAGTTTTGTAGTGAAGGTGTTCATTTCTCCACTCTTCCTGGTATACAATGTACTAGTGTGCAGTGAGCGGGCACACATTGGATTTACTGAACCCCTTCAGCAGCTCTCATTTTTAGTATATCTGTGTGAATGTACCTTGCCAAGTACCCCCTGGGGTATGTGTAGAGGGTTACATGGCTGGGGAACATCAGCACCATGCATAATGGTAATAGGTGGAGAAATTTGCTGGCCTTCTGTCTTAGCAGCTTCCAGTGCCAAACTCATTGTTTAAGCCTCCCAGCAATTGCTGATTTCATTTCTGCCATTCACCTCTTTGGGGCTGCCAGATCTACTAATGTGGAATATTTTGTGGGTAAGGGGAAACACCACACTTAATTTTTGCTTCTAGGATTACATCTATTAAGAATGTGGCTCCCAACCATCTCTCAATGCTGAATGGGGCTCTCAAGGTAAGAAAGGACCGCTGGCCTTATGTGCAAATGGACCATTAATACCATTATAAATTATAGAATCTCACAGCAATCCTAGTCAAGCATATCTATGGGAGATAAGGTATAGAAAAAGAGGCAAAAGAGGCAAACTCTTTTTTTTGTCGTATTGGACAAAAAATAGGGGGGTGGGGGGGGGAAGCTTTTTGGAGCAATGGCCGTATGGTCTGGATCAGTTTTTAAAAGCCCACTGAAGTAGACTTGCTCTTTAATGATAAATCTCTATGTGCATGCAAATGTGTTAAAATACTACAGTAACCTAAAGCATTTCTGGGCCTTAGCCAACCTAAATGTATCCTTTTAATTTTTCCAGATAACACTTTTATTTTTTAAATTGGTTTGTTTTGTATTTGCTGATCTTAGTAATAGTGGAATATGTATGTTTAATTACTCACCAGCCCAACTTTATTTTCAAAAACAAGGATACGAATATAAGGCATGATGAAATGGATAGTGTCAGTGATAGAAAAACTTCAGGTTTTTGGTGTTATGCCTTATTCCTCTTATGGAATGTAAAATAAACAGGATTGTGCCCCCAGACTTGTGATTTACTTATCAGTATGCTGCTCCCAAGTTTCTTATATTTCTGTGTGACCGGAAAGTAGAAGCAGCTTTGCTGGCCTTGAGTAAGAACTAAGGACTACAAGTCCCACCATCCCTCCTCTCTAAATCACACAATTACCACCTCCTTAACTGTGAACACTGCCAGTAACCCTTTAGCTACTGAAACACAAGACTGATCCCCTAATCTACAAAGTTTGGATTAAGAGCACATAAGGGTTAACATGTGGTCTGTGCCTTAGCTAATTAGATAATTAGCAATCCTAAGTCAGGAAGTCTCCGATATGTACTCCAAGATACCACTTTGGTGCAAGCTTCTAATATAAACGTTTTGCTGCTACAGAAATACGATCTCTTTTAGAACAAAAGAGTTGCAAACTGAAAAATAAAAAAAAGAGAACAGATAAGATCAACACATACTTTTGGCACACAATAATGGAACCTTTTAAAATGCCATTGAAAGTGGCATTTCTCTAACCCTTATCTGCATCATGCTACCAGTACCACATTGCATCTATTTGGTGACTTCATGATAAGTCATTCAGTAACACTCAGATGACCATTCCAGACAAGGCTTATTCTGTCTCCTCATGCACATGAGCTGTGATAACACATGTGTCTATATTGCTCAATAATTGTAGGTTTACAACTTTTTAATGTGAAGAAACCACAACAAACTGAACGTTGTCCCTGTTCAATTTTAAACAGCCATATAGCTTTGCTTAGCAGCGGTAACATCACATTCTATTCCTACCAAACCAATGCAAAAAAAGTGTTTTTCTCACATCACCCCATTTTAAAGGGGTTAATATTTACATAAACATACCACAGGTATTGTAAGTAAAATGATCACACTGTACACCTATATTTTCAGTTCATGGCGGTTCTTAAAGGCATACATTTATATGCCACTAGAGGGCAGCACACCAAACAAAGTCATTGGCAACTAATTTGCCTTGTGACTATCCAGAAATGTATCTTCAAGGGTCTTAGTAAATGTCTCTTTCATTTTCAGTTTGAACTGCCTGTACCATTCTAGAATCCGCTTCCTTCGCTGAATTTTCTCATGTAAACTCATGCTCTTTTCCCTCCTTATGATGCCAGGAAGCTCTTTCCAAGATTTAATGAAAATAAACGGTGCACCAAATGACTTAAGCAATTGCAAAGGAGCAGTACTGTGTCCAGAAGAATTGCCACAATTTCCTGGCGTCATCACATCTTCCACTACAGGAACAGAGCCGCATGAGCAAGCTTCATATATTCTGTAGCATTCAGAATTTACTCCAACCGGGCTTAGCGTGAGGTCACTCTGCAGCAGGGCATCAGAATAGCTTTTAAAACTCTCATTTGTCTCCTGTGGCTGCCACCTATCAACATACAACACAATTGTTTCACTATTATGCTTGGACAACATTTTTTAAAGACTTTATACCAAGACAACTATGGTTTTGCATTAGAAAAATCAAGGTAATGCTTAACACTCCATCTATGTGAATAAATGGGTGATTTAGGCTACTTTTACACAAGGGCAATTTCGGGGTGATCCCAGTCCACTTGTTGCCCCAATGGTGAAGTAGCTGCTCATAGTTGCTATAGGGCCTTTTGCAGCAATAGCATATACAAGATAAAAAAATGTAGGAGTGCTTTAAGGAATATGTAGCATATAGCAAATACAGCTATGTACATTTATAGTAAGCAAAAAGATATTAATGTAAGTAACTGGGTACAGCCTGAATGTACCGAAATTTAAAGCGCTATATAAGCATGTATTTATGCAGCTTACTCATTTCTGGGGGAGATCCAGCAGAGCTGGTGAAGTCCTTCCTGTCTTATCATTTCCATGAGAACTTCTCTAGACGAGTTGTTATACACCGTTCCTAGAAAGTTGCATAGATACGGCCGGGAATCATGAACCAGTGACCAGTTTGGTTCAACAATTGGGAAATTTCTGTACCTACAAAAGACAAAAGCAATGAACTCATCAGGCATCCTAAATCATTGGCATATTATAGCACTAGTCAATATGAAAGTGCATAATAGATAGATATTATAAAGCTAGCAATTGTCTTATCACTACAGGCTCTCTTTATTCAAGCACTAAAGAGGAAGTCCAAGCATTTTGTAACACTCCATCCATCCACCCTTCCCTCTATGCTAAGCCCACTTTGGGCAATAACATAAAAACAACACACTAGGGAGTGGGCAATCTGCATGGAAGCTGAAGCTGGGATAGGTCAGTCACCCAACCCCGTGCAGAAGGGTGACTGTACTGGTCTGTCACTCAAGTCCATAGATGCCAGGCATCTGATCAGGTGAATTGAATTGGAGGGAGGGAAGGAAGGAAGGATGTAAGGGGGGGGGGTGTTTGGTCATCCTCTTTACGCGACAAGTGCCTTTACTACTGCTGAAACATGTCCTGCAGTAAGGCAAAGGGATTGTTTTTTTTTTAACCAAATGTGCGGCCGCTCCCACTTCCCTGTTCCGGAGCTCTCGTACAAACATTGCTTAATGTTGTGCAGTAATATGAATGTCATAAAGCGCCCACTGGATGAGAGCCGTGGGAATAGTAGGGTAAGTTTTTCAGGCGATCTGCTGAGGTTTACGCAGGAAAGTCAACTAAAACCCAGGATAGTGAAAATCTCAAGTTTTGGTCCACTTTAAAAAAGGAGCCAAAAAAAAATAATTTCAGTCCCTATTATATTAGTTGCAGTGAATGCTGGTGGACGATATTGGACCTGTACTCAGAAACTAGTAAGTTATAAGCAAGAGCTTCTGCCCAATAGGGCACTGGGCAGCCACTGCATAGCAAAAATTTGTGGCTACGAACAAAGAAAGCCAGCGGCATATGGATCGGGAGTGTTGCTTTCATGAGAACACAGAGTCTTCATTTTGCATCCAGAAGACCAAGCTGAAGAGAATATTGGCTATAAATACACAGCACCTTCTCTATAGATGCTGTGAAAGAGGTTGGTGGAAGGGGAGGGACCAACCACGCATTTTTTTCTGCAGCTCAGAGTGGACATGTTGCTAGGCTCACCCTTTAGTATGTTAAAGTTATACTAAAGACAAGCCTGACTGTAGTCCCATTGTCTCAGGCTACACGTTGCACTGTCCCAAACTTCAATACGTTTTCAAAAAGACCCTGTAGTTTGGAGTTATTAGAGCATTGGAGATGCAGAGAAAAAATTAGTGGAACGTGGCGCTGTGTGCTTTACATATAGCATCCAGTTATTACTGCCAGTATATGCGCAACCAGAAAAAGAGGGTAAGAGATGCTGCAGGCTAAGAGCATCTCCAGTCTGCCAGCACATAGTGTGATCAGAGGGGAGGGCAGGGGTTCATAGCTGCAGAGAGAGTCAGCTAATCAGGATGTCTTGGGAGGGAGTGCGGGGTGTTTAAGTTCTCAGTCCACTGAAGGTTAGTTGAAAGCCCAGGTCAGTGGAGTGGAGACTTGAAGGTGAATGAGGAAGTGATTTCCTCACTAAGTAGACCGACATAGCAGGAAAGGAGAATGGTGGAGGGACTCGATGTAAGGTAAACTACTAATATTTATTTTTTAACTTACCAATCACTTTAATTTATAAGAAAAGATGAAAAAAAATTACAGGACACTTACGTTGCAACCCCTAAAGGCCACTGAAAAACATCTTCTTCATTAATCCAAGTGCTGTCATAGACCAGGAAGAGAAGTTCCACAAACCCGCCATTCTTCTTCAGATATGGGAGGACCCAGTCATTTTTGCAAGCTTCATTTCCAAGCAGCACAACAGCTACATGGTGGAGTTTGTGGCCCTCAACCAATGTCTGTGTGTACTGGAGCCACTGGGTGGCAAAAGAAATCTTTACTTCTTCTCTTCCATTTAACACAAGAACAACATTTGTTGTTTCTATTGCAAAGTATCCAGGAACTACCGCAGGCCCGGTCATAAATCTACACACAATACAAAAAAAATGTTTGTTAATATGAGTGTATATAATAGGCAGTTAATCAGACCGTACTTCCTCTTACACAAACTTCTGTAAAAGTTTATGGGGTGTAGACTTTAAAGACTTCAAATGGATAGTGACGTAGAGTCTGCCAAACAAACTAAAATAGACTCTGGGTAGGGACAAAACAGTGGCACAAAAAAATGGTATTTTGCAGGGTGAATGGTAAAAAAAGAAACTTAAGTTAGGTACCTGGTAACTTTTTTTCTAAACATCCGAAAGGGCAGCATACGCCTGAGACCTCTGGGCTCCTCCCACCAAGGGGAACACGTGACCACCAGCCAAAATAAATTCTTGACTCCTCCTACTCTTCCCCAGTTGTTGTAGAGATCTGAAAGAGAAAAAGAACAGACCAACAACTCCACACAATAAAATACATAATCCAACTCCTCATAAAATGAGAGGGAAGCCAGTGTATGCTGCCCTTTCGGATGTTTAGAAAAAAAGTTACCAGGTACCTAACTTGTAGCTCCTTCGGGCAGCATACGCCTGAGAGATAGGCGAGGACTACCTCATTGGGTGGGAAGAACTGCACGACAGACACTTCTGTCAAAAGACTGGTCCTTCTGAGAAAGAAGATCCAAATGGTAATGCCTTGCGAAGGTCTTTGCTGACGCCCAGGTGGCTGTTTACAAATCTGTTCCATGGAGACCCCAGCTTGCTCTGCCCAAGACGTAGATACACTTCTTGTAGAATGAGCCATGACTCCACTTGGCATATTCACATCCTGGTAAGCCATCTAAATGGTATTCTTTATCCATCTTGCCAATGTTGTTTTGGATACTCTTAGACCTTTTCTAGTAGATATCGCAATAGATGAGATCTGACATCCAAAGCCATAAGCTCAGTCTTCCTGGTTGATAGACGGAATAACAATCTCCTGAGTTCTGTGGAAATCTGAAGCAACCTTAGGCAGGTAACAAGGATCCACTCAATACTATGCAATCTGGAAAAACCTGAAGAAAAGGACATGATAAGGCTTGTATATCACTAATTCTGCGTGCGGAAGTGATGGCCACCAGAAACAAGACCATCCAGGTGAGTAACTTAATGTCCAAATTCTTGTTTCGAAAGAAAGGAGAAGAACTTCTAAGCAGGCTTAGACCGTTTAACTGCCTGCAGGAACCACTTGACAACGGAAATGGATCATCTTTGATCCAGAAAAACTGATAAGGCCGCCAATTGAACCTTCAAGGTATTTACACTGAGTCCCATGTCAACTCCATGTTGTAAAAAATCCAAAATTACAGGTATATTGAATGAAAATTTTCTATTTTCGATCCTTCCAGACTTTAAGATACATTTTCCTAGTTACGATCTTCCTGCTTGAAATCAGTGTCTATGACTCGTCCGGAATATCCTTTCTTCTGAAGTAAGGCGACCTCAGGGTCCACACCGTCAGCCTCCACCATTGCGGGTTCGGACAAAACACTGGACCCTGAGACAATAACCGTGCGTTTACTGGAATCGCCCACGGATTCTGGACAGACAGTTCCACCAAGGTTGAAAACCAAGGTGCTACCAGGAGAACCGTAGCTGGTTCTCGGATGATCTTCTTTAGTATGAACGGACTCAATCGGACCGGGGGAAAGGCATAGGCCAGATTGAATTCCCATTTCTGTGTCAAGGAATCCACTCCTAATGCCTGATCCGTCGGGTTCAACGAGAAGAACTTGTCCAACTTGTGATTCTTCGCTGAAGCGAACAGATCTACTTCCGGTAAGCCCCTCAGTTCGCAAATCTGTTTGAACACCTTCGGATCTAGAGACCATTCTGATTCTCTTATCTGCAATCGACTCAGAAAATCCGCCACCTGATTGAAGGACCCCTTCAGGTGCACCGATGTTAAGTAGTCCAGATTTTCTTCCGACCAAAACAAGATCTCTGCTGCTACTGCCATCAACTTCAAGGATCTTGTCCCCCCTTGATGATTTATGTAGGCCACTGAAGTAGCATTGTCCGACCTGATCTGTACATCTTAGATGAGGGCTCAATGCCAATAAGGCTTCCTTTATTGCTACTAATTATCTTAGATTCGAAAAGTATTGACTTAGGCCCTTGGACCATTTCCCCTGTACTGTCCAAGTCTTGCAATGGCCCCCCCCAGCCCCAAGCTGAGGCATCTGTCGTCACTATCACTTCTTTGGGATCCATCCAAGGTAGTCCCTCTGAGAATTGTTCATCTTCCAACCACCAATTCAGGGAACATCTCACTGCCTCTGAAATTGGTAGAACTAGTTCCAATCCGTCTTGTGTTTCGTCCCAGTTCCTTAGAATATGTATTTGAAGGAGTCTCGAGTGTAGCTGTCCCCATCTCACAGCCGGGAACGTTGAGGTCAAAAGTCCCAGCACCCTCATTGCTTGCCTTATAGTAGGTGCCGGTCCAGTGCAGAGAAGACACACTGCTTCCCGTAGAGTCAGAATCTTCCGAGGAGGCAGAATCAGGACCTGACGGACCGAATTGACTATGAACCCTAAGCAAGTCGTTACTTGAGGTTGACTTGTTGAAATTCACAACCCAACCTAGGCGGGATAACAGATTCAGGGTGTAATTTAGATTTCCCAATAACTTGTACTTTGATTGGGCAAAAAGAAGCAGGTCGTCCAAATAGGTGACTATCCCATTCTGTCTCAGATAAGCCAGAGGTTCTGCAAGAACCTTTGTGAAAATTCTCAGAGCTGAGGCCAGACCTAAGTCTGGTCTCCGTCTTTAATTGCAAATCTCATAAAAGATTGGACCAGAGGACTCATAGGAATCTGCCAGTAAGCATCCTTTAAATCTATTGATGCCATGAAGGCACCTCTGAGAAGCATGTTCTTGACTGAAAAAATTGTTCCCATTCGGAAATGCCTGTATTGGACATAAACATGGAGTTTCTTTAGGTTCAGGATGAACCTGAACCCCCCGAGGCCTTCTTTACTAAAGATGCTGGAATAAAACCCCTTCCTCTGCCGATTGCGAGGAACTGGTACAATAACTCCCCTTGACCTCATGTCCATAATACTGCCGTAAACTGCTTCTCTTTCTTCTCCGCCCTTGGGCAGGGAGGAAATCAAAAACCTTGAAGGAGGGTTCTGTGAAAAAACTATGTGAAAGCCCTCTGCAATTCCTCTTGCAACGAATGGGCAATTCAAAAGGTTTTGCCAGATTTTGCAAAACCCTTTTAGTCTGGCGCCAATCCAAGGATTGGCGTCATTGTTTTTTGGGTTTTGCCTGGTAGGTTCTGAACAAGGTGGAACCTCTAAAATTTCCTTTCCTAGCGGAAGAGGAAGAACCACCCCTGGACCTTTTAGGGGCATCCCTGTTAAGAAAGGAGCGCCTACAAGTATTCCTGGAGTAAAACTTCCTGCCAACGGGAGCTTTGGGACGAGGCGGAAAACACTTGTTTCTATCCGCTGTCATATCCAAAACCTTACTAAGGTCTGAACCAAACAGACACTCATCTCTAAAGGGCATAGCACAAAGTCTCAACTTTGAACCAATATCCCCGGACCTGGTTCTCAGCCAAAAAGTTCTGCGGACGGAATTGGTCACAGCCAGATTTTGTGCCAGAAATCTGATTGATTCAGCCATGGCATCAGTAACAAAAGCTGTAGCTGAAAAAAGGATAGGTAAGGCCTTCAATAACTCTAGACTAGTTCTTTCCAAAAGACAGTCTTAATTGTTGAAGCCAGAAACCTAAGTTTCTGATCACACAATTGGATGCCAAGATAGGTCGTAAGACATTAGATTCCACTTGCCAGGCCTTCTTGAGCAGTGAATCTATTTTCTTATTTAGAGGATCACTCAGAACCCCAAAATCTTCAAACGCTAAACCTGCTCCTTTAGAAATCTTGGCAAAAGGGGCATCCAATTTGGGACATTTTTCCCATAATTCTGAGTCTTCTTCTGCAAAAGGATACCTGCGTTTTAGACCCAGAGACCTGAAAACCTTCTTAGAAGGGTCCTTCTATTCTTCCAAAATCATATCCTTTAAATAACCATGGAAAGGAAATGAATAGGAAGAGCCAGGAGCCAAATCCGGATAAAAACCATCATGCTTGGACCTAGGGCCAGGGACCTTTTCCTCTATCCCCATAGACAAATAAATCATGTGAAGGAGAAAATGTAAGTCTCCCGGAGAAAACAAATACCTTGCCTTACCCGGGGCAGCAGAGCCGGAGGCTTGCTCATCCTCCTCCTCTGGGGAAGAGATCTCTCCTTCCTCAGATTCATCCTCAGGCATAAAAGGAATCCTGAGTGATGAAAAAGGAAGAAGAAGGCTTCCCCATCTGGCCAGAAAAAAGGGAAGCGTCAAATGGACCTGTAGTAGGTTGAGAAAAAACAACCTGGTTATCCGCATTCTCCAGGGCCCTCTGGGTCATGGATGAGGAGGAAATCTGATCTTTGAGTCCCTTCATCATCCGCATCAGATCCTCATTATGCTCCTTATTAACCACCTTGTCTGTGCAAGCTTGGCAAAGGGTTTTTTTGTAGGAATCTGAAAGCTTTGTTATCACTTAAGGGACATCTACTCTTTTTAGTGGATTTAGATCCGGATGAAGAGGCTTTAGGTACACTTTTAGAAGCTTTGTCCGGGGTGTTAGACTAAAAGACAAAAGCAAAAATAGGGGAATGAGCTATGACCATCTAATAAAATCCTGCCCCTAAAAGTACAAAGAAATTGACTTACCGAGGCAGAGCTGGGCCGCCTCCTCCCAGAATCGGCAGCCGGCGTAAAAATGGATGCATCCTGGTCCACAAGAGGTATATCTTGTGCATCATTATCTGCAGGTTCAATGGAAAACTCATCCATGTGGTCTGCCATGCTTCTGGTCATGAGGCACCAAAAGAAATGCATCCTGAGTCCGCCTAAAATAGGGCAGGAGCAAATCCTATAATTAAATATTTAACCCTTCATTATTTTTCACAGGAAGGGGAGGTCATAATACACATCGTCCAAAACACTGTGCTGGCCCTTTAAGGCAAAGCACGTGTTTTTGGGAAGCAGGAAAATTCCCCCGGGCGCCGGGATGTGACGTCAGCAGCCCGGGAGGAAGAAGCCTAGGATCATATCCTGTATAGCCAGTACAAAAAAAACTGGCCTGTGTGCGCGCGCATGCGCGAGATTTACCTACCACCAGGACGAAGAAGAAGGATGTTTTCCCGAAGGAACAATCCCCCTTTTCCTTGGCCGTGGCGGTAATGGCATGGCAGCGCGGTGAAGAGACACGGCGCTCCCGAGAACAGAACCCGTAAGAAGGAGGAGGAGAGGAACCATCGCCCCCTTCTGCCGAAAACAGGTACTGCACCGCTCGAGAACTAGTGTTAGGCGTAGAGAACGCGTTATTCTCCTTTCTTCCCCACCTCTTAAAGGCACAAGACCAAAATATTTTTTACACATTAAAACAGCATAAAAAATAAAATTTGGGAAAAATCCAGGCATCCAATACATCCTGGGATTTTCCAACGCTAGATACCCCTAGAGAAAAAATCCCAGGGATCCTCTCCCAACTGCCATTTCCAAAAAAAAAAAATTTTTTTTGATCCTATAATGGGTTACGGCCACCACGACTTCTTCCAAGAGGTGATCCTCAGCAAGAGGGTAAAACATTATGCTTACCCTCCTTTGATGTTAATCAAAGAATGGGATCTGGCCTAAAATCCCATAGGGTATCCTGGGCCCCAGGTATTGGAAAAAAACCTTCGGGACTGAGAAATGGACCCCCTGCAAAAAAATAGGCCCATAGCACCGGAAAATACTTACCTAAACCAACCGGTCCAGGAGCTAGTGGTCTGGTTCCTACCTCACGGAGGAACACAAAAACAACTGGGGAAGAATAGGAGGAGTCAAGAATTTATTTGGCCGTTCCCCTTGGTGGGAGGAGCCCGGAGGTCTCAGGCGTATGCTGCCCGAAGGATGTTTTGAGAAAAATTAGTTCAGTAGCTTTGTTTTATTACTACAGTTATAAAATAGCCTAGATCAGGAGTTCTCAACTAATGGTATGGGTAAGTACAGAACTGCCCCAAAGAGTAATAAAGCTATTTACGTGCATATTTTTTTGCATTTTAAAAGGCTGTTTTGTGTAATTTTAGGTGAATGACAAACAACAATGTGTCATTCAATGGATTTTAAAAATGGAAATTGGTGCTTGATGAAAAAAAGGTTGGGAAACACTAGCCTCAATGAATATGACTTCACAGACACATCCTTGCTGCACTAAAAATACAACAAATTCAGTATTAGGAGGGCAGAGAGGTAGTGATAGTTTGCATGGATTTAAGTTTACATTTTAGGAGAGGAGTATCCACAACTGCATCTTCGAAGCCTTAAACTTATTTTCAGTTCTGGTAACAACTGCTTTCCAGTAAGTTTCGGTTCCTCGTATAGCAACAGCACAGGAAGCGAGGAATGACAACTCCTATTGGATATGTGTTATTTCACCTTTAGCAACAAAGCAGAGATCCCCTAATTCAAGCAGTCCCTAGGTACCTGCCTAGGCTCCACTTCTAGGTCTAAAGATGGGCTGGTTTGCAGAGCTAAACGTTAAAGTGGACCGAAACTCAGGATTTTCCCTCTTGTGCGCTTTGTTCCTCATTCCTGCAGCATCCCTAGAGGGATAGACACAAAGGTTATTTTTAAGGCGATCAGGGGGGTTTACCCGAATTGGAATGCCCATATAGTGGGAGTCTTAGATTCTAGGCTGGTGGCCCCAACTCCAGTCAACGGAACTCGAGCCCCCTCCACCATCAGTCACAGGGGCACTGCCACACCCTTTCCATTCACTGGGGGTGTGCCGACACCTGACTCGCCCAAACCATTGTAGTGAATTGCTGATCAGCTGTGAGGGACAAAAGGCGAGCACCCCCCCCCCCCCTTTTATTTGTGTGGTCAAATAACTCTGTAAAGATGTTGATTAGTACACAATATATGGCAACATTGGGTTGCTTAAAGTAAAAAACACAAAAATGACAAAAGTCTAGATACAGGCTAGACTACTGTATTTTTAACTTACAGCACAGTTAAAAAGGAAAGCTCAAAAATACTAGATAAGCTCAGATAAGCTCAGCACCTTAAACCAGACCTTCAGTGTGATTTAATGAAAAGCCCAAACCCTTAAACTATTCCCTGGCATCTAAAATATATTTAAAGTTTTTAGTCACTAACTTATTATTCTTTCCCCCACTGGGCTGCAATTCTGTTCAGGACTCTAGGATACGGGCGCCGCCATCTTGACTCATAAGCATCACACATACTGAGGAAAGGAGAGCGGGATAAAGTACAGGGGGTGGGGTTATAGCTGTGCTTTGCACAGGCAGAAAGGGCAGCAATGCCAGAATGCAGAGTGACAGTCAGAAGACACTTCCTGTCTGCAGGCTGCCTGATGGTCCATGAGCCGCCATCTTGGATGTTTAAAGGCTCATAACATTCAGTAGATGCAGGTAGGATGATTTTTAATGTGAGCAATCTGTATGTACAGGGTGTGGGAAACACATAAGATATGCTCTTATACAGGGTGAAGGTCTGCTTTAAGGACATCCATTTGGCACAAAAAATAGGCTTTCAACTAAATAGAATGTTCAATATCATTAAGACTTTTTTTCAGTTTGTAACAACATACCTGAGGTCTGTTCTTCCTGCTCGGATTTTTCCTTCCCTCCAATGAGCATGAACTTCTGGGGGTTCAAGCTTCCCTTCTAAAATATGCTCCCACAGGTAATGTCCTAAAGAGGTCATCAACATAATGATTCTCTACAGTCATACTATTATAGCTGGCGACAATACTTAACTCGCCAGTTTCTTAAAGCAAAGATGGAAGACTGCATAACTGTGTGGAGGTGTGTTGTTATGCCGATATTATCTCACTAATGTAGCTACAACCTAGGTAAAGCATGCCATGTTTGTCAAGGGTGTCTGTATTATTCCAGGGCCTTTATAAACTGGATTCCTATGTTGTGGCCAATGGCTGCTCTCAGTTGAAAATGCAGAGATTAAAGCCTCAGTGTTGCCAATTTGTGCATGATCCCTTGTGATTGGGAGCGTACCAGAGATGGAGACCCTTTCCCAGACCTCTGGAGCACTGGATGAGCTGCATGGAAGGTAAGGTTATGTTTTTAAGCCTGGACATATACTGGTTCCGTATAGAATATAAAGCTGGAGACAAAAAGCAGTCCACAGCCATTGTAGTCAGTAATTCAGCAGTCACAACAGGTGAAAACTTAAGAGGAAACCTGGTTCATAATTGTGCATTAATCTAGGAGATATATACACACACACGTTGTATTTGTGTAATTAGTTCAAATGTATTTGTAAGATGGAGGATGATTTAACATTAAGCATTGCTGGAATAGAACATTGTAAGTGAATAAACCAGTTTTCTTTCATAAATCTATGAGTTTGGTAAATCATAGTGCAAACGTTATAATAAGTGGTATACATTTTAAGCATCTGAGGCAATATCAATATTGGGATTGTTAATTTACATTAATGTTCTTCGTCATCAAATATTGATTGTAATTGAAAAATGACCTGGTGTTCTAAGGGGTTTCACACAGTATGGCATTTTGTTCCGCTTTAAAACAAAAGCATCCCTCACCAATAGCGGCTTTGCCCCAGATTTGCACTTGGAGTTCAACAGGTTCTTGATGGGACTCGGGACGTATTAGGCTTTTCCATTTCTCCTTTGCTTCCAGACCTTTGCTGCTCTTTTCACCTTCCCAAGGATTCCATTGGTCGACAGTCAGGTACACTGATCCTAGCAAACAAAGAAACACAAAACTTTTTAATAAAAGGGATTAAATCAAATTTGACTTTTCCCAGTTTTCGTTCAGGAGCCGCGGGGCATCCCGAAGCAGGTGAAACTGCCCAGGAAGCCCCCCAAAAATACTCACCTAGCCACTCTCCAACAACGCATGCGCAGGCTCGTCAATGAGAGCCGCCTGCTACAACGTTGTCATTCAACAAGCGGCTCTCATTCTAATCAATAGGGAGCGCATCCTGATTCAGGACGCCCCGGAGAAAATCTTTTAGATTCCAGGCCGGCTGCTGGTGGGTTTTGTTCCCTTTATGTCAGTTTTTTGGTGTTCTGCTTTATGGTTTTCCTCTTGTTGGGTGTAAGAAACATTTGTGTTAGGATTATACCTCCATACTCCACATATTCCATATTCCTGTGTGTCTGTGATCCTAAGATGGGAGTGGTTTTTCTGGCCTGAAGTAAAAAGTACTGATTACATATCCCAGAATCCTTCCACTGTAACCGGTGAGCATGTTAGCAGCTTTGGCCAAGTCACACAGCCTTATTACCTCCCCAGCTGGAAGGCTGCTAGTAACTCTTTAGCTACTGGAATACAAGATCTGAATAAATCACAATATCTTAATAAATTGATTTACAGCAGTATGGGTTAAACCTGTCGCCTGTGTCCTAGCCAGACAATTAGCAAGCTAGAGTGAGGAAGTCTCTGATCTGTACATCTAATGCACTAGTTGATGTACATTGCTAAGGTAAACACACTATTGCTAAAGATAATTGGTTCACAGAGTTGTAAACAAATAGAAAATAAGAAAATAACGGATAAGCTTAGCACATTGAAGACATCATTTGGCACACAATAATGGAAACTTGAAAAAATACCATTGAAAGTGGAATTACCCTTTGAGGTTAGCTACCATTAAAAATAGCTCAGTCCTCACAACGTCCAGAATAACATAACCATGTAGTGAGTGGGAGCTTTAGCCCAAAAACATCTCATTGTCATGTTAAAATTGACTAAACCCATTATTTTTACTCTCCTCCTCTATACAGGGCATCCTTATTTGGGATGCCGCTTTGTGAGAAACTCCCTGGTTCTCACCTCGATCCACAAACAATCAGCATCCATTGGCGTTGCCAGTCTCCTCCCGCTGGTTATGTGCGCCTTCCAACATGGCTGACCGGGGTGCCTAGAATGGATGAAGGAGGGCTGGGGATGCAGGTGCAGCATACAACATGGGATTCAATCTTGAGGTTTCTAAATTTGTAAACCGCAAGGAGTGACCATGGGGATGGCATGCACCCAGCCCTTGAGTCTAGGATCAGGGTTTAAAGTGGACCAAAAGCCTTGGCTTGGCCCTGGAGTCTAAAAGATTCCAAGGCTGGCCAACTCCCTCATGAGACATCCTGATTTGGCATGTTCTGCTGTGTGAAATCCCATAGGAATGCTGTAAAACATACCCTTCCTGGCGATTCCACAAAACATACTCATACTCGTTTGTAGCGATACCACACCCTACTGCTGCTAGGGTGGGGGTTAGGAGGCATCCAGATGGGTAATGCCCAACTCCCTAGCCTAAGTATCGGGGCTCCAAATACTTATCTTCTCCAGGACGGACTGGAACCATCAGCAGCAGCCAAGTGCCATGGTGCCGCCAGAAACAGCAGTCAGCCAGTAGCGGTCTAGTGGGTCCAGTGCCTGGAAGAGGAGCAAAGAATTGAGTTTCTGGGTCCTGGTTCTTGGGCTTGGAGGAGGCTATATGCACCCCCCCCCCCCAGACATGAGCATTGTGGGATTGCTTTAATATACATGCTAAACTATTCTGATTGTCTGAAAGCCTGTGGGAGCATGGAGCAAGGCAAGCTATCCCATAATGCCCAAGGTTTCACACACAGGGGCATCCTGATTTGGTAAGTGGATGTCCAGCTTCCAGTTATCCCTAATAACTGTGACATTGGACTTGCCCTTTAAAGTGGACCAAAACTCAGGATTTTCGCTATCCCAGGTTTTGGTTTTTTCCCCTGGTGTACCCCAGTTTAGTGTGGCCCGCTGTGGTCAGGCACAGCAATACAGCGCAGGGCTGCGCACACCCGAGATGTGAGGCGAGTGATGCCGGCCCCATCCGCGCATGTACCAAGGGCACGGGAGAATTTACTGGGTGCCTGGGGAGGGTTTCACAGCACAGTGTATGCCAGTTTGGTATGTCCCGGGGGGGGGGGTTGGTAAGCCTGCCCTGGAGTGGAGACGTCAGAGTGGGTTTAGGTCCACTTTAAAGTGAATGTCCAGTTATATAACTGCATCCCTCGATGTTTTACGTTTCTCTGTGTACCTTCTGTGTGGCCGCCACTGGATCCTGGGTGAGGTTTTTTTTGTAACACGTCCTACCTCAGCACCAGGGAGAAGGGCAGGGTAGAGGACATGTAAACAGACTGGACATCCAATTTGAGTGGACCAAAACCCAGGTGAGTAAAAGATCTGGGTTCCGATCTGCTAAGAGGACCACCACTCAAGATTATCACTATCCCAGGTATTATTCCTCTCCAGTGGGACATCCCAAATGGTGTGCATCACTTTTCTGAAATTGCTGGTTGTGTGAACCTCCCTGGAGCACCATAACACTCGCCTCTTCCGGCAGCTCCATGGCAGGTAAATGTGGTGCGAGTCACTGCATCCTCAGTATCTTTAGGCCAGGAGCACACCGGCTGCTGGGGATGTGCCTGCTTTCGCTCCTGCTAGCAGTAAACTCCAGTTGCGCGGTAAACAGCTCTTATTGGACGAGAGCCTGCGCAAGGCAAGTTTGTATGGGGGGGGGGGGGGGGCGGAAGGAACAAAACCCTGGAAAGTCAGGTTTTGTTCTGCTTTAAAGTGGACCAACACCCTGAAGGGCCAATCCAATCCCGCGGGGCATCCAATGTCGGAATGCCCCAATGTGTGAAACCCCCCAGGATGCCCCATTCACCTTACCTGCATCCCGATCCAACAGAGCATGTGCGGCCCGCATCTCACGCTTCTCTCTAGCGGGGCGCACTCCCTGTTAGAGGGAAGCACGAGATGCGACCGTCAGCGCACTCAGAGCCGCTGATAAGAGCTACGGCGGCGCTTAGACGCACATAGCTCAGTGGCTCCGACTGCGCTGATTGGACGAGCAGCCGCGCATGCACCATAGGAGCGAGGTGAGGTGAGTTTTATTAGAGAGATCTGGGGGGGTTTCATGCAGCGGGGCACCCCCGATCAGGGTGCCCCGGGGAAGTGGACGAATACACAGGAAAGTCAAAATACTGGGTGTTGGTCCACTTTAATGCCTGGCACAGGTACGCACGGCAAATGAGCAGGGAGGTGACCACAGTCTGTACATGCACTGTGAGAACAGGTTGTGTCTATTGCAGGGGTTTCACACAGTGGAGAATCCCAGGAATGTGGCCATCAATGGAGTCTGCAGACTGCTCCTCCAGCTGCAGGGACAGGCCTGGAACACACATATAGATGGAAGATGCCTCCTGGTCAGTGATACACTGATTAGAATGGGGCCAGCAGCCCGCATTTCCCGCGTCATAGCAACCTATATGTGCATAGCAGCCCCCTTCCCTCCATGACAGGCTCACCTCGCCTCTCCTCCTTCTTGCTCGGCACTCGGTGCGCCCGGGACACCTGCGAGGCTCTGAAGAAAACGCTGTATGCGGCATAGAAGGAGAAGGCGCAGTACAGCACGACTAGCACATAGCAGAGCCGCTTTCGGGTGACTTTCATGGTGCCTCAGCGGCGCCCCACAACATCCGCCATCTGCTTTATCCCCTCCTACCACGTGTAGGCGTTCTGCGCTGTGATTGGCCGGTCTGAGAAAGCCGCATCAATAGTGTTGGGAGGGAGAGCTGTGTGGGGGGAGCTGCTGGAAGGTGGCGGTGGTCTAAGTGAACCATTATTCTATGGAAGCCAAAGTAGAACAGCTGAGTTGATAGTGGTTATTATTTTTAAAGTGGAACAAAACCCCAGAGTATGTCATACAGAAAACCGCTTTCATCAGCTAGAATGTGGTGCATGTCACCGAGGATGCAGCAGCATCTCCCCATTCACAACATTGACAGCTGTTTGATGAATGTCACGACAGACAGATCTCATTGGACGAGAGCCTGCGCATGCAGCGTTGGAGCAGGGAAAAGCAAGTGTTTTCGGGCGCCCCAGGGAATTTCACACAGAGGGGCATCCCCATTCCCCTTTGAACCGCCGTGGAATTCTTTAGATTACAGGGCCGACCCAGGTGGGTCCAAAACCCAGCTCGATCGGCTCCGGAATCTATAAGATGTCTGTGCCGATCAATTCCCCCCCCTCCCGGGGCATCCAAAATTGCGATGCCTTGCTGTGTGAAACCCCCCAGGTTGCCCCATTTACTTACTTCGTTTTGTGGTCCCACGGCGTGTCTAAGAGCAGCGGCTCTGACGGCCGCACCCTCCGCTTCCCTCTAAAGGAGCGTGCCCATGCCGGCCAATAACAAATGGCTGGCTCGGGCACGCTCCCTGTTAGAGGGAAGCGGAGGATGAGCTGGTCACACAGTGGGGCACCCCTGATCGGCCCTGGGGAAAAGGACCAAAACCCAGGATAGTCAAAATTTTGGTCCACTTTAATAATAATCTTTATTCATGTAATCTGCAAGTAATCTCAGATGCTGAATTCCGATTGGTTTACTTAGAGCAGTGGCGCTGACTTGCATCAGCTTTCCTTATTGCCCCCCACTAACAAACACTAAAATAACATTGTTTATACCCAAAACCCAGCAAACAGTTGTAGGATCTTCAGCACTTCAGAGAGTGAGGCTTGGATCTGCTATACTGTTCTAACAGAAGGCAAGACCAAGCCTTACATCTAAGAGCAGTGGCTCTGATGGCTTCATCCTCCGCTCCCCTCTAGCAGTGCACGTGCCTGCGCTAGTCATCTGTGAATGGCCGCGTGGGCACGCTACCTGTTAGAGGAAGGCGGTCGCTGCTCTTAGACACGCCGTGGGACCGGGATAAGGTGAGTTGCTGCGGCAATCTGGGGGGGTTTCACACAGCGGGGCACCACAAATCGGGGTGCCCCCAGGGAAATTACCAAAACCCAGGCTAGTCAAAACTTTTGACTATCCTGGGTTTTGGTCCACTTTAAGAAGGTCATTAAAATAATAGATGTGGTATACTAAAATGGGGAGGTGATTTAAACATAATCAGCGGTTCAGGAATGGACGCAACAGGCCCAGCAGGACCAAGAGCAGATACCCTAGGTAACCCTTCACTATGGCAAGCCTTTAGAAGTTCCATTTAATCGATGTATGGCACACCATAAATATTAAGGAAAAAAAAAACGACTCCTGGTATAACCAAGCGCACAAACTGTATTCCAGGTTTGACCTTTTTTTTCTCTGGTAACAATCGATTATTCAAGCGAAAAAGTGCGAGATGCGAAGGATGACCTGCTCTCACCATGCCACCATAATCCTAGACCTCTGGTGTGGCACCTGCGAGAAAGTGGCTGGCCAATGCTCCTTAAACAGAGAGTCCTTAAAACAATCTGAGGTATAGGGTAAAATTAAAGCCTTAGAGGAGTTTTTAATTAATGAGGACCCCCCCCTCCACGGGGAGGTTGTTAGTATCCGCTGGCGCCGCTGCTATCTGACAGTCTGGGGGGGTATCCAGAATGCTGGAGCCCCCTTCACATAACCCTGCAGGTCGCCCGTAAACCTTACATTAATCTTGCTCCCCGTCGAGAATCCCGCACCGCGATCGTCTGCCCGGTGCTCACTTAACAGTGACGCTCTGGCCGCTGAATGCAGCCAATCGCTGAGCTGTCACTATGCCGGGGAGCAAAGTTAAGGTAAGATTACGGGCAACCAGGGGGGGGCTCCAGCATTCTGGATGTGCCCCCTAGACTGTCAGGTAGCAGCAGCGCCAGCAGATACTAACACTCTTGCTGTGGAGGGTGTTGGTCTGCTTTAATGACACTAAAGACATTGGCTGGGAATGTCATAAGATCTTTATTAGGGGCATCATACAATCTATTAATGCCGGTATCAGGAAGTTCAAAAAAAAAAAAAGAAATAGACATATCCTGAATCATATTACAAAGTTAGAAAAGGAGCATGAAGCGACATTGGCAGAAGACATACATAGAGCTCATCAAAGCCAGACTAGAACAAAATGAGTGAAACCCATACCCCCAAAAACAGGAAACGTGTAAACCAAAAGCTAAGCCTAGGAAAAGGGGATAAACCTCTAGCCCATTATCTCAGCAATAGACGAGCGGCTAACTTTGTAGAATGTTTTTTTAATAGGTCCAACATGTGGTGACCAAAAGCATTGCTGAAACGTTGTTTGGGCGTTGCCATGGTGAGGGGTGCGCGACCCACATCACAGGTATTACGTCACTGATGCAGTCGCGCTGCTTCCGTTGTTGTTGATCGCCTTGCACACACATGGATACCATCCCCCCTTGTTCTACAGGTATTTAAGTAGGCTTGATATTATTTCTGGTCACCCTCACCTTGAAGCGGCATGGGAGCCGCGGGCGCGGTGGTATTTACCTGCTTTTGATCATATGAATATATACCCCATGGTGCCCCTTATGTGGTAGATATTTGGGATATGGTTTGCTGACACAATTTGGTCACTGCTACATGTTTGGGATTACATTGTTTGGTAATTCTTATACATTTGTTGGACTTATATTTTGTGCAATATATTTTTAATATAGTATTGTAATTTTTGATATATACTTTTTTGTTTTTTCACTGTGTGATTATATATATATATTGGCAATTGCATTTTTATTTTTTTTTCTACTTAATTATTGTCAACATTATTGTTGCACTACAGCATTTTATTGTTATTACACTGGTAAATTTTGTTTTGATAGTATTAGCATTGATAGGTTTAGTTTATTTTTCATTAGTTTGTGCCGGCACATTAGATTATATATGGGGTAGTTTTAGTGGGCTTATTATACATGGGGTATTGATCATATTGATATATCTGTTTGGGTGTCTAGTACTGTTGAATATTGATCAAGCATGGTTGTTTTTAAATTGTTTGTCTCTGATTGTTTTTAGCTTTGTGTGTGCGCTTTTGTATCAATAAAGATTGTATAATAATTTTTACATACGGTTTGTGGTGCTCCTTTGTAGAGATAGGTGTGCTTTGTTGCATGTCCGCTCTGTTGTTATTGTTTGAGTTTTTCAGTGAGCACACCACACATTATATATAAAATATATATATATATATATATATATATTGTAATTAGTGGTGCACCCTTATTCTTGTTGTCTCATTGCTGAAACGTGTTCACAGAGTGGACCAAGTACTTGAGAGATGACAAATGTTTTTTTTACTTTTTAAATAAAGTGTGAATGGAGTCTATGGACTCCATTCAATAAGAGTTGAACAAAATTCTCATGGTTGTAAATAATACAATTCATGAGAAAAAAACCTGAGAATGTCACAAAGTGCCATTGATTTTCATTGTTCAGTAACAGTGACATTCTCAGGCTTTTTTCTCATGAATTGAATCTTTTACTACCATGAGAATTTTTTTCTACCTTTATTGAATCGAGGCCTATATGTTTTAAGGAAAGAATATAATGCTTTTTATTTTTCCATTTAATATGTCACTATTTAATTATAGTTCATGTTACAAGTAGATTAATACATTTGTAATCCAGGGAATAGAGGAAGAAAAAATTGTCCCCCACTTTAGGGTGGGGTTACCTTCTTTTCGCTTCTGCTTAAATGTGATGGGGCCCTGGTGCGAACATTAGATGGGACCCTTCCAAGGCTCATACAGCAAACATTTATCCTGTCTTTTAACTCAGTTGGATGCAGCTAGATAACTAAAAATGTAAACAGCAGAGACAAATGCTGTTTTATTTCTCTAAGTGAGCACAAAATTGATAAATATTGTGGGGGAGCAACAATTATAGGGCCCCCTGACCTCCTATAGGTACACCCCTGATGATCATCAAATGAGTTGAGATGCTTGGCAATGTTTCTAATCACAGGTTTGTTTATAAATCACAGGCTCAACTATACATGGAAGGTGTTATCTATAAAATTGAAGCTTTTAAGATTTTTCCCCTATCTCAGCTGAAATCACAGTCACAGAAAGCAGGTGCCCTGAATTACCTCAATACATCCTAGCAGCTCTGGGAGGGCCGTGGTTCACAAGGACACTAAACAAACCTAACCTACACATCATCAGTTAGCCCTGCACTCAGGCTCGGACTGGTACACAGGGTAACCAGGTAATCCCCCAGGGGGCCCCTGTTCTTAGGGGCCCATTTAAGGTCATTCATCACCAAAACCTGAACTAGCTATAGCTTATTTGTGGCATCCCAAGTTCGCACAGAGAGACAAAGTTGGCATAA
Organism: Gastrophryne carolinensis; assembly: GCA_027917425.1. Taxonomy (NCBI): domain Eukaryota; kingdom Metazoa; phylum Chordata; class Amphibia; order Anura; family Microhylidae; genus Gastrophryne; species Gastrophryne carolinensis. Next base: position 182,127,290 of record CM051238.1, on the reverse strand, counting down.
TGTTACTGTGCATGGGCCCTGAATATAAGCCAGTAATATTTTCATCTAAGCGTGGGGTGGGCCCCCAGAGTTAGTTCTACTGGTTGGCCCCAGGCACCTCAGCATTGCACAATGACACGGCTTAAGAGGGGCATATCAGAACTGGAGCGCGTTCAAAGAAGGGCAACAAAGTTAATAAAAGGAGTGCGGGGGCTAGAGGACCCGGAAAGATTGTCCAAGTTAGGTTTATTTAGTTTAGAAAAAGACGATTTAGGGGTGATCTAATAACTATGTATATATATTAGGGGTCAATACAAAGATCTGTCCCACAATCTATTTATACCCCGGAGTGTAACCATAACCCGGGGGCATCCACTAAGGTTAGAGGAAAGGTGCTTTCTCCACCGACATAGGAGGGGATTCTTCTCTGTAAGAGCAGCGAGACTATGGAACTCGCTGCCAGAGGAGGTAGTAATGAGGGATACATTAAAAACGTTCAAAAGTGGCCTTGATGCCTTCCTGGCATGTAATAACATTTCCAGCTATGGCTACTAGACTACTGGAAGGAGATAAACAGGCTGAACTGGATGGACTAAAGTCTTTATTCAGCCTTACATACTATGTTACTATATTAATAAGATTCTCACCTCTTCCTATTAAAGCGCAATATAATGGGGAACAGAAAACATCAGCACAAATACCTTATCCAGTCCTGTCCCCCACTATACAAAGTTCCAAGCCTTTGATTTCAGAAAGATCTTTAAAGTGGACCTAAACCTGACCTAGCATCTATAAGGAGGTCCGACAATAGGTCTGGTTACAACCGCTCCTAGATGTGCCCCACTGTGTGAAACCCTGTCATTCACCTACTTTTCTTACCTACCCAACGAGGCCCGATGCATCTTTCACACCTTTCTTGGGCTATGCGCAGCAGGCATAACTGAATGACTGGCGTGGCCATGCAAAGTCAAGGTATGCAGAGGGTACCATGCTGATCGTTAGTGCAGTTAGGGTTCCATCCAGCTTTTCCAGCTACACATAAATTGTGCTGACTGAAGGAGAGCCGTACTTGCGCCATAGGCTCGTTTGAAATGTTAGAAAAGCTGGCAACTGGCGGGGTTTCTGGCAGTAGGGCATCCCAAATTAGGATGCCCCATGGATAGTGACCAAAACCCAGGATAATGAAAACCCCAGGTTTTGGTCTATTTCAACTGAATTGCCAGCCCTAAATCAGGAACCCCCGGGGTGGCTATTAAAAGGGATCTAACAGACTGATTTTGGACCAGAGGTTTCGGTCTATTTCAATTGGAGGGCCAGCCCCAAATCAAGAATCCACGGGGGCGGCTGTTAAAAGGGACCTAACATACTGATGTTGGACCAGAGGTCTGCTTTAAAGTGAACCAAAACCCGTCTCAGATGGCCCCAGAATCGGGATGTCCCTCTTTGCAAGATCCCCCGAATCCCAAGTAAAACCTAGTTGATCCACCATAAAACTTCACCAGGTGTGTGTCAGGCATTTGTGATTGTGGCCATCGGAGGACTTGGCTGCATTTGACTTCATTCAGGCCTTAGACAATTATTATCTGAACTGTCCGATTGGAGGCAAGCAAGCTGATTGGCTGCATGCCCCCACATGCGCCATAGGATTGAGGAATGGTTAGTTTTTCTGGGTGATCTGGGGGGTTTTGCACAGGGGCACCCCAAATCAGGATGTCTTGGGGATGAGGACCAAAACAGTAAAGGGCACAATTTTGGACCACCTACATGTACTGTCAGTCCTGAAAGTAGGACAGAGAGATCCCAAAAAGAGAAAAGGTGTCTTAACAGGCTAGCAGACAGTAATATAAAGCAGTGAGATTAAAGCTGATCTACGCATTACCTGAAAAGTCTTTGCCTTCAGCAACCCAAATGACCCATTATACTCCTCCAGCAGCGGGTCTTTGATACATATATTCCAATATAGCAGTGTGTTCTATTACTTCTAGTTCCCAGGGGAGGTGAGTATGTCTAACTGTGGGAGGGTTGTGTCTATAGTGCTAAGGGAAAGCCTGTCCTCAACCAAGGTGTGGGCCCACTTTAATCCTACTTACTCTAGAAGTAAATTACAATTTGTGAGTATAAATGTATTTTTGCAAAACAAGTGATTTCAATAGCAAGCTCTTACATATCTCTAGCTGCAGCCACATTGCTAATTACATTAGCTTGGATGCCTCCCACTTCCTGGCCATGGGAGAGGGGAGTCTCTAACCTACTGGGATGTCCACATGCCTATGGGGTAGGAACGCTCAGCAGTTTCAACTTTAAAGGCAAAAAAGTGGTGTTGGAAGCAGGTAATTGACTATTAGTTTTTTTTTCTCAATGGGCTATCGGTTTGACAGCTGTTTTCGGGAACATTGTTCGTCATTCTACCTATTTTACACAATGTATGTGTAAAAATAAAAAAGTAAAAAAAACGTACCAACTATGTAAAACAAAAGTGCAACAAAAGGGGGGGATGAAAATTATTTTTTAAAAATTGCCCCCCTATGTCAGTGTTTCCCAAGGCCTGCCAACAGGTCATGTTTTGTGGATCTCCACATAGCCGGCTTTATAGCTCTGCTGCTGCACTAATTACTTTATCTGTGTGTCTGTGTAGTGATCCGAAAACATTCAGCTGTCGGTGGGCCTGGGGACCCGAGAAGAGTTGGGGACCCTTGCTCTATGTGATCATACAAACCTGCCTATTTTCTCCCAGAAAAAAGAATAAAATAATGGATGTTTGGTCAAGCATGGACCTGGTCTGCTGCTCCTAACAGCATGTCAGAGGCCAGATTCCACAACAGCTGCTCCCTCTCAGGCAAACTCCATTTCCTCCCTATTCTATTGGAAGACTTTTTGATGTCCATGCTTTGTTTTTATTTATGTAGATACTGAGTTTTTATTGAACCTGGTCTTATACAGCCAAGCTAAGGGATGTAGGTTTAAAACAATCCCATACATATAAAAAAGATCTTAAGTAACCTGTAAATTCTGACATTTAATAGACTATTGCACACATATCATACACTTGTATGTGTTTTCAGACAGAGCTCCTGTATGGGGCCTAATCGCTCAAGGGGGCACGGCCACCAGTCCTGATGGTAGCTCTAAAACTACTCATCTGCTTCAATGTTCTGGGGGCTCCCCACCTACAGAAGCACACCACAGATCTACTTTGATTCTATTTCTTAAATAAGGCATTTTGAAATGTCTTTGTAAATAATAATGTACAAAAAAGGGGTTTGCTAGAGCCGTTTAGGCAGACATGTTTTCTATTGGCATCAGTGCAGTGTGAGATATGCGTGGTCCTAGCGGTGGCCACAGAGGCTCCTCATTGTAACATATATGGTAACCCTTGTTGGAATAAAAAGGGGCTCTGCCATTGAGGTGTATAGGGTCCAATTATTTCCATGGCAGCCCTGCTCTCAGACAGTGTGTACTCCATTAGCAGTTTAAGGATTAGGAAAAACTGCTCTAAATCTGCATTCATTTCCCTCATACAACACAGCAAAACCTGCCAAATAAGGGGGTCTTTATGAAAAAATAAAAATAAAAAAATGTCTTTGACCTGCCATAGACACAAAAACACATACAATACCTGACAGGTGTGAAGGAGAGCTAAATAGAGATGATTATGTTGTCCAAAAATGTATCCATTGATCACCTCTGTTACAGCCAGCTAAAAGCCCAGCCTTGAATCTTCTATATAAGGATTAAGGCTCTATGTAAAATGTGTAGCTACAGGGGAAAGAAGCAACTGCATCAAGACTCATGAGATCAGGGCATCCTTATTGAAAGCATATGAATTGCCACTATCTTGTGGCACAGTGGCAGGCAGCTGGTAAAAATGTGTGAATATTAGGCATAACAAATTTAAGGTTATACTGATATAACCTTGATGGATATATTTCTCTAAAGACTTAATCGGCATACAGCTGCTTAAATAAGGGGTGGTGCAGTCACAGTGCAGCCAGTGGACATCTGGGGCCCTGATGTGTCCTTTAGCTCTTCAGACCCTGCAGCTATGCTTTTGATTGCGGTGTTTACAGATGGCCATTGACTCTAGGTTCAGACTTGTCCAGTCAAAGATTTAATCACTTGTGTCCAAAAACAAATGAGGGTGTGCTTTTCTGGGTTGCCTGCAATTGGTCACTACTACTAAATCATTAACTTTAAAGGCCTACCTGAGGCTTGAGAACATGCCACTGCACGAGACTCTTCATTTGTGAAATGTCTGTATAGGCTTTGCTGACCACTGAACTAACGCTGCACATCTTCTGGAATCAGGTCTTAACAGAGCTGAGTCAGTCGGGTGGAGAATGCCAAGATACACTGTACATGTGCGAGGAGAATGGCTGGCAGTGCCTTGTAAGGACCCCTCCAAAACCATAAGATGTCTGGGCAAGGAAGCACTGAGAAGGTATATAAAGAATAAACCAGACAATGGAGGCATTGATTCTCTGGACGACGTAAAGTTCTATCTCCGAAGATGTAAAGGACTAGGTTTGATGGACCTCGACGACACATTAGAAGATGCACTTGAAGATAACGAGTTTGTTGAAGTTGGTGAGAATTCTTTTTACACTAAATTGAATTAGTGAAGTCTGTAGTTGGCCAGTTATAGGGGGGGGGGTGTTCTGTCAGCAAATTACATTTAAATTAAAGCTACTTTGCCAATTATGCTATTAATGGAAATTAATGATTAGAGGCTAAAAAACCTCTACAAAATAAATGTCATAATTCTGGTGTGCTCTGACTGGCTGCTTGCCCATATGCCAAGATCAGATTACACAATATGTTACATTTCCCCCTCCACCCTTCTAAACAAAATGTTTCTATTGCTGCCCCCGAATGTTCCAATTGTGAAGCACAACCTTTTGTGTATAGAAAATACGGGGTTAGAGAAGCCTTGGTTATTGCTTGCTCTAATGCTGGGTTTACATGATCCGATAATTTGGCTGTTCGCTCAGCGAGCGACTATACAGATCTGCGATTGAACGACTGTGTTCAGACGCCGAAAAATTGTTGGTCAATCAGTCGCTAGAGCGATCACTAATGACACTTATTCTCATAGTAAAAAGAAATTTTTTTTTGTTCTGCTTTGGCATTCCAACCATCGAGTATTTTTTGGTCAGCTGACCAAAACAATATGAAGGCCGAACGATTATCACTTGATCGCAGTGGCTGTTCCCATGCAGCGATTATAGCTAAATTGCGGCCGTTTTAGCGAATTCTCGCTTGATTGCTCCATCTAAACGGGACTCTATGTAGTAAGATCAGCAGTACTTGAGGAAGGCTACAGTTATTAGAACAGAGGGCATGTAACATATCGTAAAGTTCTCACAGTTATTGTATAGGTCGGAATTACATGGCTGTTACATACACAATATTTTCGGACTCTAAGCCGAGGAGTACAAAACAAACAGTGAGAAAGTAGTAATGGTCTTGAAATGAATTGCCTTCACAGAACTCTACATTCACAGTCAACTTTTACCCTTGTTCCACTTCAATTCCTACTATGTAATAAATCAAAGAATAGTTGCACTAAAAATTGCTACCATTAAAGTGGAACAAAACCCATGGAGATCGGCCCAGGAATTCATAAGATTCCTTGGCCGATTGATTTTCCCCCCCCCGGGGCATCTCGATCAGTGGTGCCCCGCTGTGTGAAACCCTTCCAAGTCGCCCATAAACTCCCCCTCTTTCCCAGTGCGACGGCGCATGCAGCAGCCACATCCCCACTATCCCTCGGCCCATGCCATGCATTTGTGAATGGTCGGAGCTGGCACGCTCCCTGTTGGAGGGAAATGGGGGATGCAGCTGCCGGGGGCCAGAGCAGATCCAGGCGCGCTGATTGGACGTGCAACCACATATGTCGTAGGACTGGGAGGAGGTGAATTTGTTTGGGTGACCTGGGGGGAGAGGGGGGCGGAAGGACCAAAATCCAGGATAGACAAAAACCTGGGTTTTGGTCCACTTTAAATAGCCCCCCAAACTTCCTAAGTCAAATAAGGAAAGCTTTCAGCACATACACATTCTTACTGTGGTGGCATGGGGATAATCACCTAATTACACCCACTATGGGGTCGATTCAAAGCCAGCTGAGTATTTACTCTCCGTATTTAGTAGAGAAAACTTATATTCACTTTCATTGTTTACCTTGGGGCTAAATCAGAAATAGGTGAAAATGTACACCCGGTTGTTGAATCACCCTAAAGTAGACAATGGAAGTAAATGGCATTTTTCTCTTCTAAAAAAGGAGTGAGACTCTGAATCAACCCCCATGTGCCCCCCCCCCCCACACTTTGCAGAGATGTTGAGATGGGTGGTGTTTTCCAAGGAGTACATATATCAGTAGCATGTTTTATTAAAAGTGCTGCATATGTTTTATTTTAGTAACAAGTTGTTGTTGCTGAGCATGTTCTCCAACTTATGTGCTAGTAACATTTTGTACATTGCTCAGTTGTTGGGGGTAGGATAAATGGATGTCTAAACAAGCTTCCTCACTGATTGGGGCAGGGGCAATGCTAAAGTGTGCTGCTAAAGATATCTGGTAACAGAAGAGGGATATCTCTTTTGCTGTCGGCTCCTTGTTGAAGCAGTGGACCATGAGGCAAAGTAACTATAGGCTTGCATGTGTTAATACATATAATCCTATGGGGGGGGGGGGGGGTACATACACTAAGACAGCTGCTACTGGGCCTCTGTCCTGTGGGCTAGCTGCCAGATAGGCTTGCAGCAGACTGGTGGTGCCACCATAAAAATACATGACTATTGGACAGATGGTCACTATCCTAGCTGCAGCATGGGTAATTGACATTGCTTGCCGCTGGCAGGACTATTTATTCTATATCAGCCATTGGCAGTTATGCACACAATGATCCTATCCCCTCAGTGCCCTGGCTATTCATATACAGGAGAGGGGCATGGCGGGATGGGTTCATCAAATGCATTGCTTATAGAAGAAATAGTCTGCCCGGTGGTGCGCACTGCCAGTTAACCTCACTGCAACCATCTGACAATCATATTCGTTTTTGTGTTGGCTGGGTCCCGCTATACATGGGTGTCAAAGTAATGTATGCCCCTGACACCTATAGCCACATCCACATACCAGTCCTTCAATCAATCAATCAATCAATTAGGGATGCTGGGAAATGCAGTCTTTGCAGCACTATCATCTGTATGTCAAGAGATAGGTCTGCCACACTACAGCCTTTGTTTGCAGTTTTAGAACAACTGTAGCTGATCACAAGAAGGCTGCTTCAGATGCATTTCTATTCACTTAGCAGCTAGAGAATGTTTTTTTGATTTGGACTAAGGGTTGGAGCAGTATACATAGGAAGTTTGCCCTGACATTCACTTATTCTCATATTCTTTTATTTTGCTTATTTCTTCAGTTGTGGAAGGAGATGTGATGTCACCAGATTTTATACCCTCTCAGCCGGAGGGTGCTCATTTGTATCCTTTGCATGTAGATATATGTGTAATAATACAGTATATAGATATACAGAATCTGTAAGTTATCGCCACCTTGTAGTTCTACTGCTGGTAGGGGTACATAGCATCTTCATTGGAAAACTAAGATTTTTTGTTTTTATTCAATAAATATGAAAAAATGTAAGTGCCATTGGGCAATATTTTGGTGTAAACAGCTATTTAGTAGATGTGCTTGGGCATCAATTATTTTTACAATTATTTACCATTTTCTTTACTATAATCATATGGACGAATGTGAAGTATTATACCTGTTGTGATTCTCCTGAAAAGTCTTTAGGAAAGCTGACCACACTTTTTTCTGCACAATTTTGTTTGATAACGTATCATTCAGATTGACACAGATACTTTGACAAAATGATTCAATCACATTATTTGCCAAGTAAATCGAAGATGAACAAGGTATGGCGTGTGGTTTGCAATCACAGAATTTTATCGACTTACAGTAAATATCTAGGAGCATAATTGGTATAACTCTTGTTTAGCAAATGTATAGCAGTTGGGAAGAACCCACATCTCGATCTTCAGGTCTTGTAAGCTGTTTGATGATAGTTCCTGGAACTCCAGTTATTTCTCTGCAGACTTAATTGTTCTCTGAAGCATGGATTGGTCTTTATTGGTCACCCACTCAAACCAGACAGAAAAGTAGATGCAAAATACTGAATTGATAACTGCATTAAAGCTGAACAAAACCCGGGAATTTAACTTTCCTGGGTTCTGTTTCGCACCCCCAGGGTATCCAGAATCGGCATGCTCCACGGTGTGAAACCCCAAGTTCGCCCAAAAAACTCACCTTTCCACTTTCCAACGGTGCATGCACTGGCTCTCATCCAAAGAGTCCCCTGAGGGGTGGCTCGCATTGTTTTGAACGGGGAGCATGCGCTGGTGTATCACCGGCGTCATGCACGTTCCCGTTCCAGCTATTCAAATAGGCTGGGGCTGAAGCACGCGCATGACTGGGGATGCGAGAGTGCTCTCGTCCCAGCCTATCTAAATGGCTGGGACAGGAGCATGTGCATGGTGCCGGGGATGTGGCAGCGCGCGCTCCTCATTCAAAACAAAGAGAGCCGCCTGCTGAATGACATAGTCACTGCAGGCAACTCTCATTGGACGAAAGCCAACACATGTGATGTTGGAGTTTTTATGAGTGAACTGGGGGGTTTCATTCAGCGGGGATCCCGGTTTGGGATGCCCCAGAGAAAAGCCAGGCGCTGGCCCGGCAAATTGCACCAAATGGCAAATGAGAAACTCAAATTGCCTCTTGTTTTTTGAAGCCCAAATGGCCCTGCCCCATGTGCATTTGGCATTTAGGCCTGCTCCCGATGATCCATCCAGTTTCTCCCCTCTCCTTTACTGATCTCCATAGCAATGTGATCTCTCAGCTTCTGTGTTTCCTGTGAAGCTCTATTCACCATTTCACAGTGTATTCTCTGGAGAACCTGTGTTCTCCATTTTTTTTTGGGGGGGGGGGGGGTTCTGATTCCAGTTAACCCTTAACTTTTTTTGGCCCAATGTTTTGTCCCAGATGCTCTGTAACCCTCCCTCCCCTGATTAGTTTGCATATTAATGCTTAATAATTAAGCAATCCTTTTTTTTTGTTTTTGCTAAACTTTGGGGCCCAGTATCCACATTTTTATTGTTTTGAACCTTAATTTTTGTGATTTTAGGAAAACTTTTCTTTTTTGGACAAATAGAACTTGCAGCTAACACTTTCATTGTTCAAAAACATGCTGGACGCCTCCGGAATGTGTTTTCAGAATGAAATAAGCCTGTTACTCATTGGAATTGGCAGTTTCCTCCACCTAATTCACTCTTCAAATTGCCACATTTGCACACGCTTTGCTGCCCTCTAAACATGGCATAAATCAGGCGCCGTTAACAGTTTGGTGTGCCAAAATAGCGCTAGCAGAAAATTTCAGGCTCAAATAGGCGAATGCTAGTGCACAAATTGGTGCAAAAATGAATGCGCATTGCATTAAGACCATGATTCAGGCGGAAACCCAAGCGCAACTTGGCGCTAAAAAAAAATGTGCAAACTCATTTGTGTTCGACCATGAATTGACCATTTGATGTACAGTTGCCAGTAGTAACAGATTGCAGGCAGTAAAACCCACATTTTGTAACATAGGAATTCAAAAAACAAAAAAAACTAGATCAGCTCAGCACCTTGAGGACATCCTTTTGGCACAAATATCCACTTTCAAAAATTTCATTGAAAGCAGACTTATCCTTTATATTTTGATATTGATTATGTATTTTGTTAACCTGAGGTAAAACATTTAATTGTATTTCTTTAACAAATGCATAGATATAGCAAATATAAAGAACCAGAAAAGGTGAGTCCTAAAATTCATGTGTTGCTTTTGATATATACACTGTATAAGTATGATATGCATAAATATGATGCTGGAAACAATATATACAGTATAGATATACAAAAAAGTATATTCTTACCAAAAATATTAAAATGCCGCAGGGGCATTGAGGTTACATATTATGTTGCAGCTTGATATACTCTTTGGGGTGCAGATATATTAAAGGTTCTGATGTAAATCAGGCTTTAACTCCCAGTTCAAGAGGTTTCTTTAATCATAGGCAGTTAGACATTTTCAGGCCATAATTTAGATATTGTAAAACTGATCTAGGCCTCACAGTGGCTTCATGGCCGCAGCTCAGCCATTAGTTTTCTGTAAGGAAAATTGTGGCAAAAGTCACATTAAAGCAGAACAACCCCCCCAAAACAACTCATTGCTGCTTGGTATTCTTGTTATAGTGATTTTAATTTTCGTTTTCCCTAGCTATGCTATTGGTTTCTGACAGGATATCTTTGTTGTAAACTAGCTGTTTATCTAATTCTGGGATCAATTACAGCGTATTAAAAATAACGCTAAAAGGAAGATTAGAGCCAAAGGAATATTTCATTTTCCCCCAGTTTTTCCATTCAAACCAAAATCATTTCGGAGTTTTTTTTTTATCAAATTCATTACCAGGACACTAGGGGGAGTTTATACATTATTTTGTTTAAAATTTTAACCTTCCATAGGACGTGGTTGGTCCGCTTTTAATATACTGAAGCAACAGACAGGCATAGAGGTCATAGTTATCCTTAGTTCCCAGTTATTTCTTCGCTGCCAATATTGCTTATTAGTGAGTAAGTAAAATGCACAACGTAGAAAACATTCTGCATAGAGGTTTTGCCTAGACAGGAAGTTGAGATTTTTATTTATGAAACAAAGTTTTTCTATGCAGTATATTTATATAGATGGAGAAACTCTGACAACACAGGATTTGCTGAACCTGGGTAAAGGACTCTACAAAATAAAGGTAAAGGTTTTTTTTTTATCCTCATAATTGTCATTTGCATACGGTATATTGTGTAAAAGTAAAGATCTGGATATAGAAAGAAGAGTTGTCCACATGAGCAGTTCCATAAAAATCCACATCTTTATTGAAGTATAAACAGAATAAAACAGCCAAGAAAATGTCTAAAAATCAAGCCGTGTTTAAAGCCTATTCTGGGCTCTTAATCAAACAAAAAAAGGGACTTATCTGTATGCATATAAAGGGTAATTGCGTGTGCTGCTGCGCCTGCAGGTGCCCCGGCCCATCCAACATCAATGATCCAAGGTGCTGACCTCATTCAAGTCAGCCGAAAAACAGCGGGTACCTGTGATTCTACCCAGCCCACCCATATTCTCACCTTTGAAAGAGGCTGCGACCTGTGGGAGGGCCCAGGAAGTCAAGACACATCTTTATAGGCTGCATATTTTGTCCTAAACAAGCCAGAGATCTCCACCCACATGGAAACTTAAAGTGGACCAACACCCAGGATTTTCACTATCCTGGGTTTTGGTCCACTTCAGCGGGGCATCCGAGATCAGGATGCTCCGCTGTGTGAAACCCCCCCAAAAGCCCCAGACAAGCCGCCGCCTCCCGCGCGTCCCTCTTACAGGGCCCGCACCGGCCATTCACAAACGGCCGGTGCGGGCGCGCGCACTGCTAGAGGGGCGTGCGGGAGGCGGCGGCGGCTGATCCATCGCCGATAAGGTAAGGTTTTTGGGGGCTTTTGGGGGGGGGTTCACCCTGCGGGACATCCCGATCTCGGATGCCCCGCGGTGAGGGAGGTGATCGGCCCGGGAATCTTATAGATTCCCGGGCCGATCACCCCTGGGTGTTGGTCCACTTTAAAGATGCGCCCATAGATGGGGTCCATTGGGAAGCATGCAGCGCGCTACCATTTAACCCCCTGAATGCTGCAGAGGTTTGCAACACATTTGGGTTTGAAGATCCAAAGTATTGAAACCTGGGTAATGTCTCATTTACTGCAGCATACTGGGCCCCCGCCATCCTGGGCTCCATCTATGGGCACATCTTTATGTTTCCATCTGGGCGGAGATCTCGGTCCTGCTTAGGATGAGAACTGTAGCTTATCAAAATGCGCCTTGACTTTCTGTGCCCTCGCACAGGTCTCAGTCTGAGACTGAGAATATGGGGCGGCAGGGTAGCGCCAGGGGTCACCCACCATCTTTTTGGCCGGCTTCCATTCACCTCACACAGGCTTGCATGAGGTAAAAAACATGGTTCAGTGATGTTGGGTGGGCCAGTGCACCTGCGGGGACACAGGACACAGCAGCATGTGCATTTACTCTTTATATGCGTACAGAGAAGCCCCTTCTTTTGTATGATTAAGAGCCAAGAATAGGGTTTGAATACGTTGCATGGCTTAATTTTAGACACTTGCTTGGCTGTTATATTCTGATTATACATGGACGTGGATTTTTATGAATTTGCTTGTGCCGGCAACCTTTCTTCCTACAAGTCACCATTGAAAGTGGACTCTTTCTGGACGAGGCACATATGCGAGTGAGTGCACACAGGGGCAAAGCCGGCCTTTTTCGGTTTTGCAAAGATCTGAATATGGCTATCTACATGGGATCTGACCATTCATTCTTCTAGCGGAGGCTTGTTAAAAGACTGAACATCCAGTTTGAGAGCTGGGGAAACTGTACACAGAGCATGACCTAACGTGCCTGACCCACACAGCTACCCTAGAGAGGATTTAGGACATTCAAAGCACTGGGGGAGACCCACTTTTGTCTTCAGCAGTTGGCACTGGGCATGATGGCGGACATCATTGGCTAGCTTGTCCCATTCGATGAGCATCTAGAAGCGGAGGCGGATTGTCCATAGGGAAACCAGGGAGGATTCCTAGAGGGCTATGCTGTTTTTGTGCTGGTGGGGCTTCTGCTGATTCTAACACTTCCACCCAATTCCTTCTTCCCTTGATTTGGCCAGGGGCTGGTAAAATCCGAGCCTAATTTCTACCCTTGGTCTACCCATTTCTGATTGTGACGCTAAGCCGGCCCTGTTGCCTGTCCGGTCAAAGTGAATTGAAACACCGTAGAGGTGGGTGTAGTTACAGGGGAGTCATCACTGAACTTGACCAGAAGGTTCAGGTAAGAGTATGTCCTCCTAACAGATTGTTCCATACTATAAATTATGTAATATATACGGTACAGATAGTTTATACTCATGTAAGCCATGCCCATATATTTCCTGATTTCCCAAACCTACAAAAGCTAAAACCAAACATATTTAGACTTTTTCCTCATGTTTTTGTATTTGATTTTAAAAATCAATGGCCAGCCAAGGTTAAAATTTAGTCAACCTTCTGCATCTTTGCTGAAAAAAAGTACATGGTAACATAGCAATGTAGACCAGGGATTCCCAACCAGTACTATGCATAGTACTTGTGGTACACAAAATCCTATCAGGTGGCATGCAGCGAGAGCGACACAACTATTTATGTATATTTCATGCATTTTAAACGGTGTCTTATTAACTGTTTTAATATAACATGTTACTTTTCTCACAAGCTAACACCAGAGGCTGAGCAAAGAGTAAAGCAGGCCAGGCTTCTCATAGAAAACATTGTGAAAGAGGAAAAAGGTATGTAGGTGTTTGTTAGGATGTGAAGATAAGGTCATGTTTATGCTCTAACTTAAGTTTGTTCAATTTACTTTAGTTGTGTACGGGATTACCACTGGATTTGGAAATTTTGCACGCACTGTTATCCCTGTAAAACAGCTCAAGTAAGTAACATAGACACAATATTTTGGTGCATGGATATATATATATATATATATATATATATATATATATATCTCCACATGTGGTTGGTATTTTGCATGGTGTGCTTGGAATTACTTATTTATAAAAAGCTGTTCAGATAAAAGCATGACTGAGATCAGGCCCTGACGCTAGACAATTACACCTATATAAAATTATTTCCTCTAGACCATTTTTTGTGCCCAGGGCCATTGTTGTACAATAGAGAGGAGCTTTTGTAACTGTTTGAAAGTGCTTAGTTAGCTCTTGGAAATGTGTGCAGCTGCTTGGGCAAAGAAACTCCATTAATAATGGTTGCAATTAGAGATGGGCGAACCCAAGACACAAAGCCAGAAGTCCGTGTTCGAGTTCGGTGCCTTGCCCGAACATGAAAAAGCTGATTGATGGGCTGATGGTCAACCCACTTCACTTAGGGTGCAGCAGCAGGAAGTGGCTGTAACTCACCCCACCCTCTTCCTCAGCGGCGGCAGAGTGGCACTGCCAGCTGGCACTAGAAGTGTCTTCACTCATGGGAGCTGGCAGCCATCTTTCTGTAGCCCCCACTGGGGCTAAATTCGAACTCTGCTGAGAGGAAGAGGATCGCAGGTGAGGTGAGTTTCAGCAGCATGCTTCCTGCTGACACTCTCTGTGTCCCCACCCCTGCCACAGCCACCTCTCAAACTTCAGGTCCCCATTGATTTAATTGAGAACCGGGTTCGGGTACCTGAACATTTATTTAAAGTTCAGTCGAACGTGCCAGATCCGGACTTTGAGCGGTTTGTTCATCCCTAGTTAAAATATCGTGTCCTTGTGCTGAAGTTACACCCAGAGAACTCGGTATTGAGAACGTATGTCTATATTTGTTCATTAAGCTGATGTGATCTCCTGATTCAAGTGGACCACTTTAAGACTCCAGGACCGGCTGATTCCCTCTCTCTGGGGCATCGTAAAATCTTACAGAGGGGCTGGTGCTGGCATCACTCGTATCCCTTCTCTGTGTTCTGCCATGCCCACCGCAACTGAATGGACAGACCAAAAGTTTTGGTCCACTTCAGCAGCTGGCTGAACTTTTGCTGCACTTAATTGTCATTTCAGTATTCATATTAATCAGAAGAATATTAATATTAATGTATTGTGTTTACTACTGAAGACCATTTTCTTCTTTTGTTTAGGGATCTTCAGTACAATCTTGTACGGTCACATGCTGCAGGTAATGTTTTGTTTCTTAATATAAAGGGTGGGAAGTTTAGAAGCAACAGTAGATGATAGTATTTTACTGAAAGAGTAGTAGATACTTGGAACAAACTTCAGAGGTAGTTGAAAAATTAACAGTAAGGGAATGTAAAAATGCCTGGAATAAGCATCCATCTATGCTAACACATGAAGGCAGACTAGATGGACCATATATGTGGTTTTCTTCTGCCCTAAACCTATGTTTCTATTTCGCCTATATTTTTTTCATAATTGAACGCATATCTGTCTGTTAACCGTAACAGGTGTTGGAAAGCCTTTAAGTCCAGATCGCACCCGCATGCTTCTGGCGTTAAGAATCAATGTTTTAGCCAAAGGGTACAGTGGCATTTCATTAGAAACACTTCAGCAAGCCATAGAAGCGTTTAATGGTAAGTCCAGGACAATCAATGCTATTTTATTTATTTTTTTTATTTCCAATTCAAGAAAGGTGCAACAAATGCAGTGTATGTAGTATTGCCAGAGGAGTACCTGCAAATTTTCTTATAGCAGGGATTCCTACTCAAGATGTTGTTTGATACTGTAGTCATGAACAATCTGATATAGATGTGTCTATTACTGTCTTGTAAGTGCTAATTTACAAATTCTACTTTTCAGCATGCTGTTTACCCTACATTCCTGAAAAGGGCACTGTTGGAGCTAGTGGAGACCTTGCCCCTCTTTCCCATCTTGCCTTGGGCTTAATAGGAGAAGGAAAAATGTGGTCCCCGAAGAGTGGTTGGGCTGATGCTAAATATGTAAGACAATTTAACCTGTTGTTACTTTGTTTGGAGAAAATATTGTAAAAAAAACTGCTTGTTTATAGCTATAACTATTTCAAATGTGTCGCAATTGACCAAGAACAACCACGAAGGTAGGGAAATCAAAGTTCTTTCTGGCTTTACTGGCAAAATTGTAATATGTGATTATTAAAGTGGACCAACACCCAGGATTTTCACTATCCTGGGTGTTGGTCCACTTCAGCGGGGCATCCGAGATCAGGATGCCCCGCTGTGTGAAACCCCCCCCCAAAAGCCCCAAAAAACTTACCTTTTCGGCGACGGACAAGCGACAGACAAGCCGCCGCCTCCCGCGCGTTCCTCTTACAGGGCTCGCGCCCACGCCGGCCACTCGCGCACTGCTAGAGGTAAGGTTTTTTTTGGGGGGGGTTTCACCCCGCGGGACATCCCGATCTCAGATGCCCCGCGGTGAGGGAGGTGATCGGCCCGGGAATCTTATAGATTCCCGGGCCGATCACCCCTGGGTGTTGGTCCACTTTAAAAACAGTAAAGTTGGTAGATCAGTTTGACAGTCAATTAGTATTTTATTAAGTAGTCAGCAATGCCCTCCCACATGTTTCTAATGTTGTATGCTACACATAGCCATATGCCACATTTTTAAATGGATATTCAAGTAATGTAATTTCCTCTAGTATCTAGGCATGCTTTTTATGATTATATTACAAGTTGGCTGTTCCGGAGTTCCTGACAGGAACTGCTTGTTTTGTCTGGCTATTATTTGATGTCTCAAGTAGCAGGGTAGGGCTTGATACAAAGGATGACCAATAATAAAGCTGACACTAAGAATATTGTGATAAGTTTTAGTTACTTTGTTGACTGGTCCTCCATCTTTGAAAGGAAAGAGGAATAATGTACGTGCCCTTTACTTTCCAGTACAAATATTATTTAGCCCCACACCAAATAATTTAGTAATATGTATGAAATTGTCTTAGTAAAGTATTTATCATTATTTACCGTAAATAAATAGATTAGTGACAAAAAAACTCGCTTCAGTCCCTAAACAATTAACTTCTCCTGCTCAAACCGCTTGTAGGTTTGTGGTGCTAAAGAATAAGTGTGATGGGCATAGGCTAATCCCAGCAGGATGGCATGTCAAAGTAAAATATATGTTTTTAGTTTACCTGAACTTTTACGCAGTTGGCTTTCTATAATATTTAAATAAATATATATTTTGTATTGAATTTCATTTAATTACAGGTTCTTGAGGCTCATGGACTTAAACCGGTATCACTGAAACCAAAAGAGGTAAATGTCTACACATGTAGTAATGCATTGTTGCACTGTTATTTAGTTTGGAAAATGACTGAAGAATGAAAGGCTCCACTTGATCAAGAGGATGGCAAACTAACTAGAAATAATGTTAAATAAGAGAGTTCAGTTATGCTGCCCAGTTCTGGCCACATGTTCATAGAACGGATGCCCTGATTTTGAAAAAGGTGTAGAGGAGAGCCACCAAACTGTTAAATGCAACGAAGGCTCTTAGTTATAAAAAAAAGTTTACGGTAATTGTATTTATGTATGTATGTATTTAGTCTTGAGAGTAGACATCTAACTTGTATAAATGTAAAATAGCTTATGCAAAAGTATAGAGAAAAGCTATTTCATGTAAAATCCTCTCTAAAGACAGCACTCCCTCTGTTTAGAGAGAAAAGATTCTATCTTCAGAGGAGACTATCATGTTTTACCATGAGAACTATAAATCTGTGGAACAGCCTCCCACAGGAGCTTGTAAAAACATCAACACTTCAGAAAAGGATTAGATGCTTTTTTAGAAGATAATAACATTAATTGCTAAGATTAGCCTTTATCTGTAACAAATAAAAAATAGATTTCCTCAACCACGTCCCTCAGTTGAGTTTGATTATCTCTTTTCAACCATATTAACTATGTAAGATTAGTGTTTTAACATAACAAGAACTAACTTTCACAGAAAACTGGTGTTTATGCATATAAAATCCAACAATTTGCCAAAATCAATGCATGTGAGTTGTAGACCTCTAATTTAGTGCAGATTGTGAGTGGCACTGCCCTGCAGCAATTTCACACTTCATAGTACCTAGCAAGCACCAGTACATAGGCCTAATATCTGTTTGGCACTTAGTCTTAAATGAAAGAGAAGAGAGACGAGATTCTAACATGTTTTAAAATGTAATAAAAGCTTCTACCAGTGATAATGTACTTACAGTTTTCAAATTGTCTCCTATATCTTGAAGCTGAAACAACCTGTCATAGGAGAACGATTAGCGCAGACATTCATGTGAGACTTCTTTTGAGAGGCAAGCCCACCTTTGCCATTTTACTGTCTTTAGGTTGTGCTTTCTAACAGGGGACAGGCCACTTTAGGCGGTGACCCATGTTAGGCTTAACATAGTGGACTAAAAGAGACTAAAAAAAGATAAAGAGCACTTTCTGAAAACAGACCAAGAATAACATGATTTATCCATGATCTTAAAAGAAATCATCAGGCAATGCAAAGCATTGGCCCATTGTGTAGGGCTACACCTGGATATGTCCTAAACTTTTTTCCATTTTTTAAAAAAATCTTTTGTTGCTAAGATCAGCAGTTTAACATTTTACTTTCACTTTCTCTTTCTCACACACAGAGGGATAGTGGTTGTGGTTATGCAGAGCAGGGGGATGTAATGCTGTGCTTGGGCAAAGGCTGGGAGGGAGCTGGGGACGACCCTTGACATTAAAGCAAAGCCCAGGGGGACGGGGGTGGGGGGGAGAAATCAGACACTGTACATCTTGCTCCCAAGCAGCACACAAGGACCAAAGACAGCTAAGGAACAGGTGGAAAGGCTGTAGGTTTTAGTAACCCCTTGCATGGACAGTCCCTTTAAATGTTCAGAAAGAGCAGACTGGGCACTCAATTAGAAGTGTTTATCTTTTAATATTTACATAACTCTCACTTCCTACTTGTGGACTTGTGTTTGGGGCTAGTGGCAGTACATGGTTAAAAGTGTTGGCTGTATCGGGTTGGTTAAGACCAGTTCTACATGCAACCCTTTCTCCTTTTCTTTTCAGGGTTTAGCTCTTATCAATGGAACCCAGATGATCACATCTCTGGGGTGTGAGGCCGTGGAGAGAGCCATTGCCATTGCTAAGCAGGCTGACATTGTTGCTGCTCTTACTTTGGAAGTCCTAAAGGGTACCACAAGAGCTTTTGATACAGGTAGGTGGTTGTCAGGATTTTGTAATCGTTGCTCTGTCGTACAGAAAATGATGAAAAGAGGTTTGTCCTCCATCAGATATTCATGCATTGCGGCCACATCCTGGACAAGTAGAGGTAGCCTTTCGATTTAGATCACTTCTGGATTCAGATCATCATCCATCAGAGATTGCAGGTAATATATCCTATTTGGTTATAGTGTGTTTTTTTTTTAATTTTTGTATTGACTGGATTTGACTACATTTATTTTATTTTTCTTCTCACATCGTTATTTTCATAGAGAGTCACAGGTTTTGTGATCGAGTCCAAGATGCCTACACACTGCGTTGCTGTCCACAGGTATGGGGAGATTCTGAATGTATTAAATGTAAGATGTCAGGCATAGAGTGGAAGTCCAGCCTTTCAATCGCCCCCTGCCCTGTGGGGGATTACAAAAATAACTGCTTATGTTGCCTGGGATCCTGCACTGCTCTCCCAGCACAGTGGGTGGTGGCACCACTATCTTGGACGGGGGATGCTGCTCTGCCACACCTGTGTGGATCTAACAATGCTGGATCTGGGCAAGGTAAGCTGTCTTTTCATTTGTAGGAGCGGGGGTAGTGATTGGAAGATTGTAGTTCCACTTTGAATCCATAGGCGCCATCCAGTATGCCAGTTCTGCAAGACTACACATGCCCTCGGCTTCTCATATGCCAAGCAGGGAAACCCAAGGGGTGCAATCGTGCTTACACACACGCGTGGGAACGGGTGCATGCACGCGCCAACAAGCGTTTGTGGGATCAGATCATCCACTGTGATACTGTATGGGCCTTGATAGGGCCCCATTTAATGGGACCTGTCACATTTAGTTAAGCCACTGAGTTAGTGCTACACAAGTCTATAACTTTATATAATCTGTGATGGGTGTAATAACACACATGAGTTGGGATGAAAGTATAAAAAATTGAATTCTGCATTTCCTAATGAATGTGTTGATTGTGTTCTTAGGTGCACGGTGTTGTGAATGATACCATTGATTTTGCGAAGAGCATCATTGCAACAGAAATTAACAGTGCAACAGACAACCCTGTATCCTTTCTGATTAATGTTGTTTACAAATGCTTACACTGGTCAATGAAGGGAATTTAGGGGTGCTTAGCCTTTTGAAGAGAGCGAGCCATATAAGCGTTTTGGAAACAGGTAGCGAGCCACAATGTATTTCTCATTTTAAATAGCATAACAAAGATTTTCTAAGGATATCAGGATACCCACTGTCTCCACAAACTCCATAGATTTTTTTTTACTCGTAAGTGCTTCCACCACATCACCTATTACCACATTTATATGTAACAATTCCCACATACTAGCAATACACATGCTGATTGCCTTCTCCAAATATATGGGCCCCATATTTATAGCCCATCCCCCATCTATATCAAATTGTAACTGTGTTTCCAATACTCAGACTACCAATGCAATACTATTAAATATAGAAAAAACCTCTTATGTCATGGTCACAGGGATTTCACCCAGGGGTGGTGTTGCTCTATCAATGTCATTAATGTCCTCCAAGCCGGGAACATCTGTCTGTTAATGGGCCACTCCTACCCCACTCTCCTTGCAACCTTCAATCCTTAAAGAGCCTATATTTACCTTTACTCGCCAGCTCTATTTAACCATCCCACTTTCCCCACAGCAGGTCAGGGGCCACATCAGATGGGTCTGAGGGCCACATTAGATGGGTCTGAGGGCCACATTAGATGGGTCTGAGGGCCACATTAGATGGGTCTGAGGGCCACATTAGATGGGTCTGAGGGCCACATTAGATGGGTCTGAGGGCCACATTAGATGGGTCTGAGGGCCACATCAGATGTGTCTGTGGGCCACAGGTTGAGCATATGCGGTGTTCAGTATGCACTGTTGGATCAGGCAACCACTTCTGGTCACACTTTTTCATTTATGTAATTCAGTAGGCAAAAATATCAATTTTCAATTCTACACCCCAAGAGGGGAAATATTGGATAAGATTCCCAGGGCGATCGATTCCCTCCTCCAGGGGCATCCAAAATCGGGATGCCCTGCTGTGTGAAACCCCCCAGGTCGCCCCATACACTTACCTTGCTTCCCAGGTCCAACGGTGCATGCTCGAGCTGCGCCAGCATCCCTGCTATCCCTCTGGCAGGGTTCATGCCCGCGCCAGGCATTTTTGAATGGCCGACGCGGGCGTGAGAGAAGCGGGGGTTGCGGCTGTGCTGAGTGGACGTGCGCCGTAGGACCGGGAAGAGTTGAGTTAACTTTGGGGATCTGGGCAGTTTCACACAGAGGGGGGAAAGTTTATTTCACAAGTGCATCTGTCACATAGTCTGACCACCTGAAAAAACAGCATGTTTATAAACATCTTAATACAAAGTTAGTATTTTCTGCATTCATTTTTTTCAGATGAAGCCTCATATATCCGTATATTTTAATTAATTATCTTTGTCTTTAAATCCAAAATGGTAAAACTGCACCTTTAAAATGGCACAAAACTCCTTTTCCCCTCCCCGCCCCCTCCACACCCCCGAGTTCCTCGGGCAATGCAGTAGTCCAGTGAAAAACCAAAACCAAATAAAACCGTTTTTCCCACTGCTGAGGCCACATCCACGGGGCATTTTTGAGATTGCGCATTCTTGCATGGTAAAGAATAAAAGTATAAAAAAAATAAAGTGTTATATATATTATATTGTAGGGGTCCTCTGCTTTTGTGTTTTTTGTGTGTTAGAATTAGCACCTGTCAGGGTTTAGCTTGTAACTCCTCATTGGCATGGATTGGCATTTCCTTTACCCCTTTTTTCAGATGGTTTTTGCAGAAAGAGGAGAGACAATTTCTGGTGGAAATTTTCACGGGGAATATCCAGCAAAGGTGAGTTTCCTTCCTCTCTTATTTTTAAAGGAATCTCGGGCTGGATTAAGCACTGGAAAGGAGGGGCTCTCCTGGCCAAGGACCTCCAGTACTTGGGGGGGAGGGGGGGCAAGAAAAAGCAGACGTGGCAGGTATGGACTGCCTGGTTACCTGGTCTTGGGTTTCCCAGACAGTGGATGTGCAGTAGGACAAACTGTAGGGTGGTCCCTTACCACCCTACTGGACACCTCAGTCTGACACCTACACCACATGTTCCCACAAGCGGTCTGCCAAATACCGCTAGTGGCAAATGCACAGTCCTGTAACAGAAGCCATTTGCACTTGGTATGCCAACAACTAGTAGGCCGTCAACAGGCAAGTCATAATTTATTCCTGCATAAACACGCCTTACACCAGCCTCGCCAGCAACTTGATGGATAATGGAAGACAAAAATTTTACATTTAAATATACTTTTTTTTTAAATAACAGCAATATCTAAGTGGCATTTTTTATCTTTATTTTACAGGCCTTAGATTTTCTTGCCATTGCAGTCCATGAACTTGCAGCAATTAGTGAAAGAAGGATCGAAAGGCTTTGCAATCCTTCCCTCAGTGAGCTACCAGCATTTTTAGTAACAGAGGGTGGACTGAACTCGGGTTTTATGATCGCACACTGTACAGCGGCAGCACTTGGTGAGTAATTTATGTTATACATGTTTGTCATATTCGCAATGGCCTGGTCTCGGCATGCTCCCTGCAGTGGCAATGCTGAAGTTATTGTGTCTGACATAGGGGTTTATGACAATGCAAAATGTAGTCCAATGCAATGGTGTAACAATCACCTTCGCCTGCTGTAGCAATTCTGTTTTGTAAATAATAAAATTGGAAGGGAAAGGTGCTGCCATTTACGGTGCTCCTTTATCTTCTGATATTTTTCATAAATTTAAATCGCCTTCTAAAGCTATTTGGTTGTAATGCTATTTTTAAATTTTTTTTTCTACAGTTTCTGAAAATAAAGTTTTGTGCCATCCATCATCGGTGGACTCCCTCTCAACTAGTGCGGCTACTGAGGACCATGTATCTATGGGAGGCTGGGCAGCAAGGAAGGCCCTGAGAGTCATAGAGCATGTTGAACAAGGTTGGATAATACTTGCTAGATTATATTTGCATCAATTACAATATATATATCTATCACTCTATCTGGAGAATAGGGGAAGGAAGAAAAACCATCTATAGTAGTAAAACTAAAAGGAAACTCTCTTTAAAAACAGAACATTTCTCATCTAAAAATAATAACCTGTTGGACCCAAAACAGCACGGCTTTACTGAGGGCAGATCATGTCAGACCAATCTTATTGATTTCTTTGACAATGTCACTAAAGTGTTAGATGAAGGTGGTGCTGTGGATATCGCCTATCTGGATTTTAGCAAAGCCTTTGACACTGTATCACATAAGGAGCTCATAGATAAGTTATTGAAGGTAGGACTCAATCCCTGGATAGTTCAGTGGATTTCAGCCTATCTGAATAGCTGGGTGCGGGAGAGCACGCACAGCCTAAAGGTGCGGGGATGCAGTCATGGTTTTTGTCAGATCTTGTGTGAAACTCCCCAGGTTTCCCATTTCAACTCGCCTTTCTCTGGTCCTACAGCGCATGCGCAGCCTCCAGTCCAATCAGCACACTTGACTGTGCTGATGCGAACACGTCTAGGCTTGTCTAAGGCCTCGGCTTGAATGCAGTCGAGAGCGCTGGCGGCCGCATGCCTGCTACCCTCTGACTGGGAGCATGTCAGCACTGGCCATTCATAAATGCCTGTCACGGGTGTGCACCCTGCTAAAGGTATAGCAGGGAGCTGCCACTGCTCGCGCATGTGTTTTTGGATCAGGGGAGAAGGTGAGTTTATCGGATGACCTAGGAGGTTTCGCACAGCGGGGGAAAATTATAGCCCTGGTGGAAGGGAATCGGTCCTGGGTTTTGGTCCATTTTAAAGGGTTATTAGCATGTCGTCCCACCCCTCTCGTCAATCACATGTCACTGTCCATTCATTGCAATGTAGGGGTGGGCCAGGCATGCCTGTCCATTGCAATGAATAGATGTGCACAGTGACTGCCGGGAGCTGCGGGGATAAGAGCACGGCTGCTCGCTGTTAGTCATGGAGTAGGGTGCACCCCCCACCCCTCATTCTTGGATATCAGGAGGTTTCCGAGCGACTAACCGAGCTGAAGCGGTTTAGTGGGGGAGAAGGCAAGTGCTGTTTTTTGGGGTTTTTTTTTCTTTAAAGGAACTATATTGCAAAATCACCAAATGTTAAAAATCTATATAAACATACTAAATAGTGTCAGAGCTACACCCAAAATGGAAAAAGAAAATCCCACCAGACTTGTCCTCTCCTTTCCCGATAGGAATAAAATCCAGGGGGTGACAAGTTTTTGAACGTACTATTCTACTTTTACAGGGATGTTCTGCTCCATTCTAATGCCTGTGGGGAGTAGCAGCATTAACTACTCTAAATATCTGCCCAATGCATGTCATGATGGGTAAAAACAGGTGCACACATCAGAAGTATTGCAATATGCTGTTATTACTGCACAGACGGGCTAATGAGAAAGCCCATTAGAATTGAGCAGCTCTTTCCTGCAAAAGGAAATGGTTTGTGCAAAATCTGTCCTCCATCAGTTTCCTTTCTTCCATTTTAAGGAGTAAACAGGATTGGCTGGAATTTGTTTGATGCAGGATGTATAAATAAGCCTGTGTTGTCTAGCGTATTTATTTGTATATTTATTATTGGACCATTTTTCCCAGATAGTGCTCTAACACTTTAATGAGCCTTAGCCAAACAAAGGGATGAATTACTCACTGAGCCTATGCTACTGTGTTGCACCTCTACCCAATGTGTTAAGGTAAACTACACAATGAAAAAAATCCTTTTGCTATATTCAGTAGCATGCTTTACCACCAAGCAACTCATGCAATTACATGGGCCTCACCTCTCTGGACCCTCCCCCAAGAACTCTGCTGAGTGTTATACTGGTGATGCCGACAGTGCCGTTGAGACAGATGAGACAGAAAGCTGCTTCTTTCCATCACTTGTTCCTCTTTAAAGGAGCACTATTGCGAAATTGTGTAATAATAAAATTCCATATAAACTATACGGCTAATGAAAGGAGTGGTCACTTATACACCCTAACTGAATACAACTCCCGCCAAGCTTGTGTTTTATTCTCTCATGGTAGGAATAAAATCCAGGGGTGACAGGTTTAGTGTATACGGGGTGACAGGCTCTGCCAGATTTCCTCTTCCTTCTATTGAAAAAAAAGAAGCCTGGCTGGATATTTCCTGATGCTGGGTCTATAAATGACCCCTCCTCCTGCCATCCAGCATATACATATGGATTTTTATCACTAGCACATTTTTCACGATAGAACTCCCATAATATTGTATTTTGTAATATAAAAATGCCTTTAATGAGGGCCCCCAGACATGACTTTGCATGGGGCCCCAGAAATGATATGCCCCCCCCTGGCCATATCTGAGATGTTGCTATATTTGAGATGTCACTTGTATTTATGTCTGGAAGGATTTTAAATAGTAGTGTCTGTTGATTAGGTTAGTTTACAAGCAGAGGTCCTGACGCAATACGTTTTTCACTTTAGTGTTGGCCATTGAGCTGCTTGCAGCCTGTCAGGGTATTGAATTTCTACGCCCTCTGAGAACCACCACTCCATTGGAGAAAGTCTACGACCTTGTCCGCTCTGTGGTCAGGTAAAAGCAAACTATGGATTAACAAATGTGTTTTGAATAGCTGGATTTTGGAATGGTTAATGATCAATAAATGTTCCCCGCTTGCATTTTGCTAGGCCTTGGATGAAGGACCGTTTTATGGCTCCAGACATTGAAGCAGTTCACAGATTACTTGTTGATCAGAAGGCAAGTGCACTTCTTTTGGCGTGGTTTTGTTTATTGCCTTTGATTTGGTTTGTGTGAATATGAGTTGAAGCTACATCTCTGATCCGCTGTATTCACAAATATATTTTGTTCAAGAGGATCCACTCAACAAATTCCCCAGTGGAACCTAAGCCCTGGCCCCCGTTAATCACGTACTTCTGTGAGTCTTTAAAGCCCTGCGTGATGGCTGTCGACCAGTGTTGCCAGGTGGACGCGCACACAGTTCTGTGCAGACCTATTCTGTTAATTTTACTGGCTACTGGCAGTCACATGGGGTCAGAAAGCCCTTTGAGAACAAGGAAGTAGGTAACTAACAGGGCCAGGTTTTGGGCTTCCCTAGGGAATGGGCCGATATGTGAAGCGGGCATCCAGCAAATGGATGCCCAGTGCTGCAGGTCTTAGAGGACCAACGTTTATTTTTGACCGCTGGTCCTCTTTAAATTTACCCTCCAGTCAAATAAGACTGAAGGACCCCTACATTTGGCAGCATGGATTAATCCCCATTTTTGGATGCTGGATCATGTCCACACATGACTGCTAGTGACCTGTGAGTTTTTTGGGGTAGGTTTGCACAGTGATGTGCGAACCTCCCCCACAAACCTCACTGGCTGCCAGCGGTTTGGCCTTCTGAATGCACCCCTGCTGCCTTGTTCAGGGATTGGAGGGGTCACTTTTACATAATTGTTTAGGTAAGTGCAAGTCTAGATTTCAGAATGGAAAAAAAAAAAACGCTTACCTCATCTGGAATCTAGTGCCATTCCTTCAGTGTTTCTAGCTCTGGGCTCAACCATCTTGGAGAGTGAACAGGGAATGCCCGAACATCTGTAACAGCACTGGATTCCCGCCGAGGTAAGGCATTCCCCCCCCCCCCCCCATACTGTCTCAGCACCAGGGAAGGGGGGCTAGGCAAGGAGTTTGGAAAAGACTAAACTTCACTATAAAAAAAAATGCTATAAATTAAAATGTTCTTTTAAAGTGGACCAAAACCTGGGATTTTGGTCCATGTCTTATCCAATTTTGGATGCCCCGCTATGTTAAACCCCTTTGCTGTTTACTCATGCTGCATGTGTGGGCTCTCAGTCAATGATATGCTGTACATATTTGTGACAACAGAGCAGAGCATACATTTAGGGATTTTTTTTATTACTAAACAAACCTTTAATTAAATAGCCACATACAGATGATCGAGAAGGCCCGATTTATAATGAGGTGAAGGGGTCACTGGAGAAGCTGGTGCTGCTCGCACACAGGCGCCACAGTGTCGCTCAGACATGCACAAGACCGCTAAAACTGATCTGCTTGGCGATCCAACCGCCAGCCCGCCCTGTGTGCCGCCAAGAGGGTTCCACCAGCTGTGAGGCCCCGTGAAGCAGCCGTCTCAGGTGCCGATGCAGAAGGGGTGCAAATTTCTGGCCATATTTTTTACTATCTCAGCGGTATCTATCTTGTTTTTGCAGCATGGCTACATAATATGCTGATTACTAGTACCAATTATATACCTGAGACATGAGGCTATAAAATTAACTAGCTTGCCATTACAAGCCACAGTTCTAATCATAATCAGTTAGACCCCTATTGAAAATAGTAGAGTTTGTATTCTTAAAGCAGCCCTACAGCTTCCTTCAAAATCCTATCCCAGGGAGCGTGCATGTTTGCGACCCAAGGATCCCCTTTGCCACCCTCAGCCTTGCTGTGATCGATCAATAACCAGCAGGCAGCACTTTTCTTTACTAGAAAGCGCCAGTTTCTGGTCCCTTGTCATACCAGAACCTAGCCTGGAAATGGTGAGTATTACACACTGTTGGGCTGGGGGTGGTGGAAAAGGAGGTCCCTATTTTCACTATTCGTTTGCAAGCCTACTTTAAGAAAGTCAAATCATAAAAAACAAATCACATTAGTAAATGTTTACATGTTCTGCTATGTCAGGGTAAAGATGCCTTTACTTCCATCCCTGGCTTATCTGTACCTGTGTACACTTCCATTACTATGAGAGATTACACATATGTTAGGGAGCTGTTGGAGTGTAAATGATTAATACATTGTAGACTGTCTACAGGGAGAAAGGTCTATGGCCTTGTGTATATTTATTTAACCAAAAGATGCCAAGGCCACTAAACTAGCCTCGGATCTGCTTACTTTTAATAATTGATCCATGGTAAACATGATCATGAGAAAACGTCATCTGGCTAAATAGTCAGGTAAGGACAGCCCAGCTTTACTTTAGGCTAACCATAGACCTGAGCTGAGCTGAGAGTAATGGCCCATTTTCACAGATCGTTTTGCAACCACAATCAGATAATGGATCCATAGAAATGCCCCCTGCGATTGGGCAATGAACAGTATATTTTCTGTTAGTTCTAGTGTCTTATAATTTTGACTGACATAACATTTCACATGGCTGTTGACATGTGGAGACAGAAATCGACCTCAAATAGGACATAGAGTGTGACAATTAGCTGACAAATCTTCTGTGTCTGAATGCAAGTTGTCCACTTTCCTACAGGTCTTTCACACAATGAATGGTGGAAATAGGCCATTAATTGGCTCTGCTGATATCAGCAGGATTTGGATAGTTATTGCCTTACCTCTGTAGAAGTTCTTGTCCAATATATCTCCCCCTGCAACCTGTTTTCTGATCTGTCAAGTGTGTTCCCCAGCTTAAACTGACCCTTCGCCCTGAATAAGAGTCTATCTTGTATGTTTCCCCCACCCTGTACATACAGATTGCCCACATTCAAAATCATCCTACCTGCATCTACTGCATTTTCTGAGCCTTCAAACTTCCAATATCTTCTGACTATGCTGCTCTGCATTCTGGGATTGCTGAAGGTCCAGTTTAAGCTGAACACATGACTGGCAACAAATTAGGTTCACACGGTGGACCGATGAGCATGGTCAGCCCTGGTCACACATTTACCAGCTGAAATGCAGGAAAGGCAAGAATGGTTGTGGCACACTGCACAGGGGGGCATTCCTGGTCAGTATGCCCCTATGCTGCCAGGTTTGGGAAAGAATATAGGACGTCAAATCTATTTAAGCTTTCCTTGTTTAAAGATGAGCTTTTAAAAAACAGTTATGGCATGGTGTCCAACCAAAAGAACTTGCATTAGTGCTTCACTTTTCTGATGTTCTTTTTGACTGACTGTATATTGCATTACTGCCATAATAGAGAATGCCAGGCTTGACATATTAAAGAGGGCTGAGCTGGGAAGATAAGGCATGCCTGGTCATTACACAGTTAAAGAGGACCTGGGCTGGAGGTTGCCTTGCACCAACAGCACTGTGCCAGCTCCATCTGGTGAACTTAAACAGCAGTCGTGGGACACAATGTGGAATGGGTATCAGGGTGGGAAGACTCATGCTGTGGTGCACCAGTCCATTTTAATTAAAGTGGTCCAAAAGTGAAGTGATTGAAATGGACCAAAACCAGGGATTTTCATTATCCGGTTTTGGTCTTTTCGCTTGTGTGCTGCGTGAATCTCCACTGATCAGCCACTAAACATAACTCACCAGGGTTCCCACGGTGCAGGAGTGGCTTTTCTCCAACTAGCTTATTTGCTGCACACATTAATGTACAGCTGGAGAAGCTGAATGGAATCCTAGCCACATTTGCGATCGGGGTACGGCCACACCAGCCATTCAGTTACGGAACACCCTGAGAAGGATTCGAGATATGCCACCGCCAGCTGTGCATGTGCCATGGCTAAACAGGGGGTGGATAGACACTGGATCTGGTTATGGTCCACATTAACTGTGTAATGACCGGACATGCCTTCATTTTCTTTGCTTGATGGAGTAAATGCATTGTGAATCAAGGGAGTTTTGTCTTTTTCTTTCATTAGCATTGCAAAAATCCATGTAAAAAAACAGTGGGAGGTACAGTATACTAATAACAATTTATTGCAAAAATGGTATGATATTAAAAACCTACAAATATTCTATGTGAATTTTACGTTACTATTAGAACCTGCATAAAAATCACTCTTAAGCGTCTTTCTTTTTTTTATTTCATATCACCGGATGGAGTAAAAAAATATACATGCCTTTTAACATACCATTCAGTTTTTTTTAAAGGGAAGCACTACCAAACCCTGATTTGCATTAACATGGGGATGTTCCCCATTATTTGAAGCTTGGCTACCCCAAATGCTGGATCAAGGGACAGGCATTTAGAGTTAATCAGTCCTGTAACTGTGCAGTGGTCGCCTTAAAGACCTGTTTTCACTGAAATAACAAAAGATTAGCTGGACAGGGTGTTTCAAGCAAGCCTTCCTCCTGCCATCGAATTTATCATATTGAACAATTTCCACTCTAAATCGCCTTTATTTGATCTTCCTAAAACTTCATTTTCCTTTTAAATCTTACAGATCTGGCATGTGGCAGAACCATATATTGAGAAATACAGAATGGAGCACATTCCTGAGTCCAGACCAGTGTCTCCTACATCTTTTTCTGTGGACTCCGCTTCCCTGAGTAACTTCTCTGTACATGACCATCATGACCACAATAATGACCAGGAATAGCAAGTCCTTATTATGAATGTCACATTTCCTTTATAAATGTTCCATTTGTGTGTCTTTAGAACTTGCCTATAAATACAATTACATGTTCAAGGCTTGGTTAGAAATTTGTAACATAGTTGATGTCTTTCTAATAAAACCTGAACATATTCAATATTGTGGAGGGTATTTGTGATTTGCAACATTTCTGAGATAAGCAAATTTTACATTTATTGTATATGTATTACTAAATCACTTGCCTGGGGCCTCGTGATCTAATAAACAAACTGAACAGTTTTTTATTTACATTTGTTTTGTAGTTCACCAATATATTCTGTACAAACATTTCCATGTGTACTTGGAAAGATCTTGCATAAACTCATTTAAGTTGTGTATCTAGTACATCTGGCCTGTGTGTGACCCAAATGGGTCAAGGGACAATAGTTTAATGCCTCTAGACCAGTTTAATGAGCTATGAAAATAAAATGTGCCAACACCTATCAAAAAAAGTGTGGGGTGGTATCCTAGTTGCCAACTCTCCCCTGCAAGTCCCATTCTGCTTAGCTAATTTCAGTAACGTGGTCTGGACTGCTTTCAGCCATGATGGTGCATTTGGGCTGATGGGTACTTCCAGACAAGTGGCGCACAATCACATGAAGGAGAGTCCTGGCCTCTCTGTGGTGTCTGGCGTTCCACCGCTACCAGTGGAACAGGAGCCTGCTGGAGGGGCTAAAGTAACTGCCAGACACTCAGAGGAATCCATCCAGGTGCTAGAGAGGTAGGTGCAGGTGAGTATTATGTCCTGTAAATTTATTAAAATGTTTTATTCCTAGTATGTCACACCCCCCACTTCCCGATATTCATGACACTTGGGAACCCGGCCTGTAGAGGGCGATCTTGCAGAGATGACATGGAAAAAAGGAGCCCCTCCTGGTCCATAAGTACTGGGTTCCTCCCACTATTCCTCAGTCTTTTCGTCTCTGCAGTCGGCGAAGCATTCAGAAGATGACTCTCCTTCAAGCTGCAGGTAGCCGGGCTTGCTCCCGGACCCTTTTTTTCTCTATTTCTGTCTGAAACTCTTTAAACCTGTTTGGTTATATTGTATGCCTCCCAGCCCTGGCTATGTGGTTCAGGCAAAGGTAGATACATACACCTTCTGGTGTATACAGGAGCATTACTCCTCCGTGAGACCCAAATGTGGGTAGGCGGCTTCTGGGTTGGTGTTCCCGGCATGGGATGCCCCTGTCCCTTTATAATCCCCTTGTGCCTTATGGGTGCATTTCTATCCTCTCCCCTTAGTTCTCCTTTAACCCTGCTGGGTAAAAAGGAGGGGGGAAGGGGGGGGGGGGGCGTTATCTGGGCTTATTTGTCACCTTGCACACAAAAAAAAAGAGATATATAAAATAAGTCTTTATTTCTTATTTTTATTATGTATGTTTTACTATACTATTTAACAGGAAATGTTTTATTTAGATTTTCCTATCTCTGTCTAGGCAGCATTTTTTGCTTACCTATTAATGCTCTTTGTTTCTGTCTGTGTTCAGATTTGAATTTTCCCTCCATTTTTGGCCATGTGATCCTGGAAGTGGGCGGGGCTTATGCATGCTTTTATTCAGAGAGCACCTGTATGCTCTGTTTGACTTCCTGTTTCCCTGTGGCCTTACCTCATGATGTGAGCTTATTGCATGGGCTGTGAGTACCCTTCAGCTTGGCTGAAGGGAGTTTTTTTCTGTCATTTATTTATATTGTGTGCATTTAGTGACTGTTTTTTGTTTTCTCTGTAGGTGGAAACTCCTTATTTAAAAAGAGGTTTCTCCTGGTCCTTATATATAAAAAAAAAGCCCTTAAGCCTTATTTGGGGGTCCATTTGTGTTTCAATCCTCCCACTTGGGACTATTTAAAGGGGCATCCCGGGTAGCAATTGCGTAAATCCCATATATACTTGGCGACTATAATCAATTATAGTATAATACTAAACCCCATATGGAGGCATCCCAGGATAACGGACATGCAATTCCCTCTGCACAGACTCGGCAATGTTTTGGATGTGGGGCATCCCTTGTTGGGGATAACGCAATTCTTTGCGTCCCTTGTGCGCAATTAACTATTATGCAGCAAACTGAGGCCCAGGCTTCAGGGCCTGCGGCTAATGCCTCATCTCCTACTCTGCCATGTCTTGTCTGTACCCCCAATGATATTGTCATGGGTGGTGAGTCGCATGCTTATGTGCCAGATTGGCTCATCTTGAAAGATTAATGTCTACCTGTGGGCCTAAGAAGGCCTCAGCTAAAAGAAAGCACTTGACTCATGCCGCTCCGGCAAGTGAGTCAGACAATTGTGAATTGCTTGATTGGTCTGATCCTTCTCAGTTAGAAGAAGGAGGAATCAGATGTTTCTGATGAACAGCAATTTGTTGGTACTGAGATTGAGCAGGGTGAAGCAAGTGTTGTGGATACCCCAAAAGCTCTTGCTCAGTTATTTGAGGTTTTGGTTATTACTCCTCCTGAAGTAGTCACTCCTCAAAAAGGGGAATTCTTGGAGTCTCTAAACCTCGTTTAGAATTTCCAAATCAAAAGCATTTTGATGAAATTATTCTTAAAGAATGGGAGAAGCCTGTGCGGCTTCCTGGCATTCCCTTGGGCTGGGACAAGAAATATCCCTTCCCAGCTGATACTGTTAAGCGTTGGTCATCACCACCTGTGCCCACCGCTCTGGGCATGTGTACACTTCACTGCACGGATGGGTTAAATGCGGAGGACAAATTCCTATGTGTGCGCAAGCATACAATGGCCATCTATGCATAAATATTTAATTAATTAATTAATACTCCACTACACTTAAAGATGGAGAGGATAAGCGTATTGATCTAATGGCATGCCACGCTTTTTCCAGTGTGGGCTCGGCCTTGCTGCCTGTTGGTGCTTTGGCACTCATGACAGTGGCTATTAGGTCTGTTGTGAGAGACCTAATGAATTACTCAGGGCTTGATCCGGCCTCTGATGAGTACACCGCTCTTAAGCGATGTGAGATGTTTGCATCTTTTATACTTTCTGCCTTAGATGATACTCTGCTCATGTGCAGCAGAACCTCTGCGTTGTTAAACGCCATCCGGCGGTCGGTATGGTTGCGGCAGTGGGCAACTGATATTGTAGCCAAGAAATCGCTTACAACGCTCCCTTTTGTGGGATTGCGCCTCTTTGGAGAAAAATTGGATTCTGTCACTAAAGGAGGTAAATTACCTCAGCGTAAGAAACAACGTCGTTCCTTTCGTGGAATGGCCTCTTTTAACCCTTCCTTTCGGGGGTCTAGATCCGGTAGAGGATCGGCCTTTTCAGCCCCTAGAGGGAATGCATGGAATAGAGGAAAGGGATGTGGCCGTCCAAGTCAGAATTGGGGTCCAAAACCAAATCTGCCACTAAGCCTGCTCAACAATGAGGGGACGCCCTCACCCTTATGGGTGGGGGGACGGCTGCGGTTCTTCTTCCAGGTCTGGGTTCAGGAGGTATCAGACAATTGGGTTCTGGAAGTAGTCTCTTCCGGTTACAAACTGGAATTCGAGTCCCGGCCTCCTCCCAGATTTTTCATGTCCTGGATGCCGTCAGATCCGGCAATTGCGCAGGGACTGCGGGCAGCAGTAGCGAATCTGTTAAAAATGGCTGTTATCGGCCTAGTGCCTCCAGCGGAAAGGGGTTTGGGGTTTTACTCCAACCTATTCACGGTACCCAAAAGGGACGGCTCTGTTCGGCCTATCCTAGACCTAAGGAGACTCAATCAATTTATCAGTTTCAGAAAATTCTGCATGGAGTCTCTGCGATCAACGATCGATGTTCTCCGTCAGGGGGACTTCATGACATCCATAGACATCAAGGATGCTTATTTGCACATTCCTATTTTCCGGGTCACCACCAGCATTATCAATTTGTGGCCCTGCCATTCGGCCTTACCTCGGCCCCAAGAGTCTTTACCAAGATGCTGGCTATATTCAGGGTCCAGGGCATCCGCATTGTGCCTTTTCTGGACGATCTTCTTATCGCGGCCTCCTCCCTCGAACAATCAGAGTTGGACACCAGGATGGTGGTCTCTGCGCTAGAGAGGTTCGGATGGGTAATAAGTTACCCCAAATCCTCTCTCTGTCCGTCCAGGGAAATTCCCTTTCTGGGCCTGATTCTGGAATGGTTCTGATTCAGGACTTGATTCGTCTATTCTTGTCCAACCCTCATCAGTCTATCCGTATAGGGATGAGACTAGTGGGATTGATGGTAGCTGCATTCGAGGCAGTCCCGTTTGCCCAGTTTCACATAAGGACGCTTCAGCTCTTCCTCTTGGCAAAGTGGGACAGGTGCCCACTATCATTAAATCAGACTTGTCTATTGTCTCCCCACGTTTTGCAGTCCCTTCAGTGGTGGTTAATATCGCACAACCTCCAGAAGGGCAAGTCATTTCTGACTCCGTGTTGGGAACTGGTTACCACGGATACCAGCCTGGTAGGCTGGGGGGGCTTCTGGAAGAAGCATCAGTTCCAAGGATTGTGGGGGCCTCAGGAGGCTCATTCTCCAATCAATGTATTAGAGCTTCGGGCCATACGTCTTGTTCTACTTCGACTGACCCATTTCTTACAGGGTCTGCCAGTTCAGATTCGGTCAGACAACCGGAAATCTGTTGCATACATCAATCACCAGGGAGGGACTCGTAGTTGGGGTGCCCTCTGGAAAGTGTCTCTGATCCTTCAGTGGGCAGAGATCAACGTTCCCTGCATATCAGCAGTTTACATTCCGGGGATAGAGAATGTGGAGGCAGACTCCCTGAGCAGGGGATGTTCTCGCCAGGGAGAATGGTCTCTCAATCCAAGGGTCTTTCAGTTACTCTGTCACAAGTTGGGGACTCCACGGTTGGACCTGTTGGCTTCTCATCACAATCACAAGCTGCCAGCTTTTGTGTCTCTAGCCCAGGATCCTCTGGCAGTGGCAGCGGATGCCATGTCTCTGGCCTGGAAGGATCTGGGGTTCCTATATCTGTTTCCCCCATTCTCCATGATCAGCGAAGATGGTGCGCAAGTTAGCACTGGAGGAGGCGCCAGCAATTCTGGTGGCGCCAAGGTGGCAAAGACGTCTGTGGTATGCAGACATCGTAAGGCTGGCAGTGGATCGTGTCCATCTGCCGCCTTTTCCAGATCTCATCACTCAGGGTCAACTTTGTTACCCCAATTTACAAACGCTGGCTTTGACGGCATGGCTGCTGAAGTCTCCATCTTGAAAGAAGAAGGTCTTTCTGTGGTTATTCAGACTCTTATTAGAGCTAGGAAGAAGTCTTCCTCTGTCATTTATTACAGGACTTGGAGGTCCAATATTGATTGGTGTGAATCCAGGGCTTTGCCCTGTAGAGTATTTTCTATTCCTAGAATTCTGGAATATCTGCAACGAGGTCTGGATATGGGATTACAGATTAGTACTTTGAAAGGGCAAGTCTCTGCCTTGGCAATTTTCTTTCAAAGATCGTTTGCTCTTCATCCTTTGGTTAAGACCTTTTTCCAAGGAGTCGTGCATGTGCGGCCTCCCAGAAAGCTTTTACTTCCTGTTTGGGATCTTAATTTGGTGCTTTCGGCTATGCAAGCTGCTCCCTTTGAACCATTGCAGGATATTCCTCTTCCTATTCTTACTCAGAAGGTTGCCTTTTTGGTTGCTATTACTTCTGTCCGCCGAGTTTCTGAACTAGCGGCTTTGTCTATCAAGCCCCTTATTTTGAGAGGCATCAAGATAAGGTTGTTTTCCGTTTTAAACCGGATTTCCTTCCTAAGGTGGTGTCTGCTTTCCACCTAAATCAGGATATAGTTCTTCCTTCCTTGTGTCCTAAATCTAGTAACGACAAGGAGAGGGTCTTACATTCTTTGGATGTAGTTCGTTGTGTTAAGTATTATTTAGTTACTACCTCGGCCTTCCGCAAGATGGATGCCTTTTTTGTTGTGCCTTCTGGGCCCAAGAAGGGTTTTGCTCCTGCCAAATCTTCCCTTAGTAAGTGGATACGTCAGGCTATCATTGGGGCCTATATGGCGAAGGGGAAGGTTCCCCCTTTTCGTGTCACCGCTCATTCTACTCGTGCTATTGGAGCCTCTTGGGCTTTTCAGCACCAAGCTTCTGTTGAACAAGTCTGCAAGGCTGCGACTTGGTCTTCTGTGCATACTTTTTCTAAGTTTTACAAGGTTGATGTGCGGGCCTCAGCGGATGCTGTTTTTGGCCACAAAGTTCTGCAAGCTGCAGTAATTTAAGTTATGCATTATTCCTTTGGGATCCCCACCCATTATAGACACTGCTATTGGATGTCCCAAGTGTCATGAATATCGGGAAGTCCACAATGTCAGATTGCACAGAAGCACTCTTACCTAGCGTTGTAGTGGGTGCTGTGGCCGCAAACACACAAGAAAGACAATAAGAAAATAAACAATGTAAACAACAGATAAAGGCAGCTAAGCTGGAGACAGAAAGACTGGTCGCGAAAGAGAGTAAAACTAACCCTAAATTATTCTTTAGCTACATAAACCGTAAAAGGTACAAACCTGAGGGTGTGGGCCCCCTGAAAAGCAAGGATGGGACCCCTATAGAGGGAAATGAGGAGAAAGCTAATTTGCTTAACAACTTCTTTGCTTCTATATTCACAAAAGAATGTGACATGCCGAGTGAAATGCAGGGGAATAACCGAAACCCTCCATTAAATGTCACTGGTCTAACCAAGGAAGAAGTCCGGCACCGTCTCAAGCAGATGAAAATCGATAAATCACCGGGACCAGATGACATACATCCTCGTGTTTTAAGGGAGTTATGTACAGTAATAGACAAGCCGTTATTTCTAATATTTGTGGATTCCATAACTACAGGGTTTGTTCCGATGGATTGGCGCTTGGCAAATGTGGTGCCAATATTCAAAAAGGGATCTAGGGGGGAACCTGGGAACTACAGACCGGTAAGCTTAACATCTGTGGTGGGCAAGCTGTTTGAAGGTTTCTTAAGGGATACTATCCTGGAGCACCTTGGGGAAAATGACCTTATTACTCCATATCAGCATGGATTTATGAGGAATCGCTCCTGCCAGACAAACCTGATCAGCTTTTATGAGGAGGTAAGTTCAAGATTGGATCAGGGGGAGTCATTGGATATCATATATCTTGACTTTTCTAAAGCATTTGATACTGTGCCACATAAAAGGCTGGTACAAAAGATGAGAATGCTTGGACTGGGGGAAAACGTGTGCAGATGGGTGGGAAATTGGCTTAGTGATCGGAAGCAGAGGGTGGTTATAAATGGTACACACTCAGATTGGGTCACTGTTACCAGTAGAGTACCACAAGGGTCAGTTCTGGGACCAATTCTCTTCAATATATATATAAATGACATTGGGTATGGATTAAACAGTAAAGTATCAATCTTTGCAGATGATACTAAGCTGAGTAAAGTAATTAAAACAAAGGAGGACAACAGGCAACTACAAACAGATTTAGATAAATTGGAAGCATGGGCAGTTAAATGGCAAATGAAGTTTAACACAGATAAATGTAAGGTTATGCACATGGGAAGGAGAAATCTGTGTCATGATTACACACTAAATAAAGAAACACTTGGTAAAACAACAATGGAAAAGGACCTAGGGGTTTTAGTTGACAATAAGCTCAACTGTAGTAATCAATGCCAGGCAGCTGCTGCCAAGGCAAATAGGATCATGGGGTGCATCAGGAGGGGCATAGGTGCTCATGACCAGAACATCATTTTACCCCTGTACAAGTCACTGGTCAGACCCCATATGGAATACTGTGTACAGTTCTGGGCACCTGTGCTTAAAAAGGACATATCAGAACTGGAGCGCGTTCAAAGAAGGGCAACAAAGTTAATAAAAGGAGTGCGGGGGCTAGAGTACCCGGAAAGATTGTCCAAGTTAGGTTTATTTAGGGTAGAAAAAAGACGATTGAGGGGTGATCTAATAACTATGTATAAATATATTCGGGGTCAATACAAGGATCTGTCCCACAATCTATTTATACCCCGGAGTGTAACCATAACCCGGGGGCATCCACTAAGGTTAGAGGAAAGGTGCTTTCTCCACCGACATAGGAGGGGATTCTTCTCTGTAAGAGCAGTAATGAGGGATACATTAAAAATGTTCAAAAGTGGCCTTGATGCCTTCCTGGCATGTAATAACATTTCCGGCTATGGCTACTAGACCACTGGAAGGAGTTAAACAGGCTGAACTGGATGGACTAAAGTCTTTATTCAGCCTTACATACTATGTTACTATGTAAGACGATCAGCCAGCACTCCAAAAGATATTGTATTCAAATCCAACAGGTCAATATCACAGCAAAGACCAAAAAGATCCAACAAAATCCAACGTTTCGGGGCGTCTAGCGCCCCTTCATCAGGGAGCAAAAACAAGCAAGCAGAGATTCCCCTCCACTGAGGATTAAATGTCCTCAGAGGGCCTGGGATTACCACCTGATGTCAGTGGGTGTGTCCCACGTGACATCAGAGCTGATGCAGCCAATCAGAACAACACCAGCCAAACAAATGCAATTACAAACCATATACATAATACAATCATGTGAAACAAGTAAAATAAGTAAAATAAACACGGCAGAGACCTGATGCGGTCGCTCAACAGGGGCTAAGGTGGGCAGGTCGTACCCCGCAGCACCACATGCCAGCAGAGCAGCAAGCCGCTGCGATTGGAAGGCGGCGCTGCCAGGGCTGCTCCTAGTAGGCCAGGAGCTGCCAGTCCCACATCTGGTGTATAAACACCAGCGCCGGTTGCTGTCAGCGCGCCGGCGCATGCGGGGAACGTCGCCAAACCAAGCGCTGCTGGGGGAACCTCTCCACCTCAGACCTCCCGGCAACCCATTCGATTCAGGTTGCACACGAAAAATAAACAATACCAGTAGGAGGATAGGTCTACCCACAGTGCCCAAGTCATGCTGTCACCACACCGCCACACCTGCGCCATGGCAGGCTCCCCCCCGGCCGCCCACATCTGGCACGGGGCGGCCGGTGGCGGGCCCACATCTGAACTAGCGCATCATGGGATCCGCCTGTGGCAGCACGGGTCGAGCACCACTGGGGAACCTCTCCACCTCAGTGCCAAAAGGTTAACCAGGCAGAAAATACGCCATAAGTAAAAACCACAATATGCGCCTCAAACACTTAGGGGTGAGGTGGAGGGCTTCCCTCCGTAGTGAGCCCCAGACCTGGGGCCCCACAGCCGGCAAAGTGGGCCCCCACCCACAGGGATGGTAGTCCGCCAGCAGGCCGCCGTGCGACAGAAAGCCACACTCAACGGGAGAGCCTCCCCACCTCAACCTCGCCTACATGCTATAAACAAAATATTAACAGATAGATGCATATCAATAAATGTCTGTCCCAGTACAGACATCAGGGAGAAAGGACCTCCATGGTCACACTGGATCCACTACAGACACCCAATTAGGGTGAGTATAAGCGTTCCCTACGGGTCCTGACCAGGAACGGGGGAGGGGGAAGGGGAGAGGGGGAAAAAAGAAGGGGGGGGGGAAAGAAGGGGGGGAGGGGGGGAAAGGGGGGGGGGAGGGGGGGAAAGGGGTGGAGGAAAGGGGGGGAGGGGGGAGCCCTTGGTAGGAAATAGGGGAAGGTACCATAGGGGAAGTGTACCAAAAAACAAAAAAAAAAATCAATGTCATTCCATCAAATCAACGTCTCTCAAGAAAGCAAGTGTATCCAAACGCGGTGTTAAGTCCCCTCGGGTATACAGTATTCAGTCTGTGTATCCAGAAAGTCTCTCTTTGCAGTAGTCGGGTATGCCGGTCTCTCCCCCCCCCCCCCGGGGTGGTTTCTGGACATGTTCTATTACCATCCCTCTGAGTTCGTGTGTTTGGTGTCCCAATTTGACAAAATGTGCCGCAACTGGCTTCTCATAGTCAATTGATTCTCCTTTTGGTCTTTGCTGTGATATTGACCTGTTGGATTTGAATACAATATCTTTTGGAGTGCTGGCTGATCATCTTTCTTGAATATCGGGAAGTGGGGGGTGTGACATACTAGGAATAATACCATTTTGTGAGAAACTCACCTGTAAAATGGTTATTACGAGTATGTCACACCCCCCACTTCCCCCGCCCTTTTTTGTTCGAGGGATCCTTTATATGGTGATTATTATTATTTCAAATAATTTTACAATTATTGAATATAATTGGCTCTTTTTGCTCTAGGGATCCTATATTTGGTATTATTATTTCAAATAAATTTTACAATTATTGAATATAATTGGCTCTTTTTGTTCTAAGGGATCATTTATTTGGTATTATTTTACAATTATTGAATATGATTGGCTCTTCCTGGTTCTTCACTGCTGTTTAAAAAGACTGAGGAATAGTGGGAGGAACCCAGTACTTATGGACCAGGAGGGGCTCCTTTTTTCCATGTCATCTCTGCAAGATCATTCTCTACAGGCCGGGTTCCCAAGTGTCATGAATATCGGGAAGTGGGGGGGTACTCGTAATAACCATTTTACAGTTGAGTATCTCACAAAATGGTATTTTTTCTTCCACTTATTCTAGTTCAAGGAATCAGTGGACTGATATCCCCTACCCAATTACCTGCACCACCACTGGCTATCACCATAGGTCTGATGTTCTTCCAAACCTATGCACCAGACCTTTACCAAAGGGCATAGGAGCTTGTAACTTGCCCGGCCTGGGGGCCCTAGGTTCCAGCCCCTATGCTTGGTGCACCGGGTTGGTAGCCTGGGGGGGGGGCACTTTTTTCTTAAACAATAAAAAGGGAGAAAATTGGCTACATAGACTATTGCAGGTTTATGGAAAAAAAAATAATTTGACACATTAGACTGAATGGTCTCCAAACTAAATTGGGACCATGCGACTCATCACTACTAGTGAGTCTGTAGCCTTGAAGTGTACCACTTGGTAGGATCCAAGCTAATTATAGTTAAAAAAGAAAAATACCCTGTATTTGTCCAGGGGTGGATTCTCATTAAAAGGGTAAGTCCACTTCCGATGGAATTTTTGAAAGTGTATATTTTACTGTGCCAGAAGGATGTGCTCAAGGTGCTGCATGCTCAAGATGCATTATTTTTTCCCATGTTAGTAAATTTGTGTTTTATGGAAGCAGTTTTCACTACCTGAAATGTGTTGCTATTGAGAAGGTACACAAAGTCTGTACACAAAGATGAGAGGAGTGAGCCCTGTACACACAGAACACTGCTGCTATGACCACTGCTGAGGTTAGAGATCTCACTCAACGTTACACATGCCCAGCAACAGTGTTCTGTGCAACTATCTGCAATCTATTGCTACTGGCAACATACACCAAGTGTTGCTAATTGTAACAGATTGCAGATACACACATTTGCTAACATTAGAAAAAAAATACTAGATCAGCTCATTACCTTTTAAACATAATTTTTGCCACACAAAAATATACACGTTCAAAAATTTAGTCGAAAGTGGACTTTTTAAATATGATTTCCCATCACAATACTTCAGATAGATTCAATCTCTTTCTTCATATGAGTGTCTGCTAGAACGTGCATCTTGTCTGTGATAAATATGTTTTGCAGGCAGGATATCTACAGTTACTGAAGAGCAGTATAACATTTCTAAGAAAAAAAATCTAAAAGTGGTCCCCAATTATCTATTGCTTGTTTAAAAGAAACTGCCATTCACTTTCATTGTCCACCTTGGGACTAATTTAAGAACCGAATGCAAATTTTCACCTGGTGTTGAATCGGCCTCAAGGTAGACCATGAAAGTGAATAACAGTTTTCTCGCCTGGTGCTGAATCTACCATTTTGTGGCAACATCTCCAGTTGCTGTGGTGTATAAACATGTTAAAGGTCTCACAGTAGAATATGAAGAGGCTAAGAGTTTCTCGTCACTAATGTTTTTCAACCTGTCCTCAAGTAATACCAAGAGGCCATGTTCTGTGACCCACAAAGACAGTTGTGCAGTGCTATCTACTAGATCTCTGCAAGTGTGTGGATCATCACAAAACTAGCCTGGTTGGTGGGACTGAGATTAGAAACCTTTTTCTACAGGCTTTTTTTTTAGTCAAGCCACTCTCACATTTACCTCTTTAAAAAAAATGATGCTTGAGGTGACACAAAACAAACTTTATCTGCTAAACATTTTTGTAGAGTTGAAAAATACAGATGAAAATCAAAGACCAATGTGTTTTGCATTCCATGTAATTTATTGGAATTCCTATTGGTGCTTTACTATTTCCCGGCTATGATGGATACGGTAGGTGAAAGCAGTCACAGTACAGGTAGAAACTCCAGGCCACAGAGGAACAGAAGATTTTATCTATTAAATATGATACAGTTGGAAATATGGTAACAGCCTCTGTACAGATCCAGAATTTGTGGTACGCCACTAGGTACGAAGCTTCCCCACCTCGCACATCCAATCATGGACAGTATGGGACTTGGGGAAATGGAATTCCTTCTTCATATTCATTTTCTTCATCCTCACAAACTCAAGATTGAGGATTCTCTTCTCCAGCAAGTAGCAGGAAGTAACACATTTTCTTCAATTGGGGCCTAAAAGTAGCATCACTGTGATTTACTAAAGACCAAGAACTCGTTTATTGGTAAAAACAATGTTGCCTTTGATGATCACAGATTCGATTATCTCCTGATGACCCCCAAATTGATAAATTAAATGCTCCCATCTGTAAAGAGAAAGAAAAAAATCTATATCATGGCAACGCTCCTCCTTGGACACTTACATTATTAAAATGTTTGAAGAGAAACATCAGCCTGAAAGACTTTAGAGAGGCCAATTCCCTCTCTGGTTTTGGGATTTCTGGCTGCTGACTGGAGGAGAGCCAAGTCATGCACTGTGGGATGGCCAGTAAGGTGAGTAAATAGGATGCCCTCAGGAGGAGAAAAAAACTTGGATTGGGAAAATCCCAGGTGGTGCGATTCTCTTTAAGAGCAAAACATTTCTTTGGTTAAACTGATAAAATAAAAAATACATAGATTTGTGAATCAGAGCAGTTCTCACTTCTGCTGGAAGACACAGATAAATAATCATTTCTGTAGTTCAGCTTACACACACGGCTGGAGTATGAGGGGCACATGCCCCGGGGCCTCCACCACTTGCCCTGAAAAGGGGGCCTTCACTAACCTTTGGTTTAAGGGTCCAGGAGGCTTTTCAGTCTTTGGTCTGATGGGCAATGGGGCCGGCAACAAAGCTATCGGCGGCAGTGGAGGCCCCCCGCCTGGGCAAGCCTCTTTTGTTTTTGCAAACTTGCAAAAGAAATATCAGTCCAATACTGATGCAGGCGCAAGAAGTGCCCTTCAATATGGGTGACTGAGTAGGCCCCCTGGAGGAGATGGGAAAAGTGTTTGAATTGGTCAGCAAGTGATGTGGGGGGGGGGTGAAATGGATGGGAGCAATGAGTGTGGAAGTAGGGGTGGGGTGCGGGTGGAGTAAAAGTATGCTTCTATCCCAGCATTGAGCAGTCCCGCAATATGCTTCCCCCCATCCTGCAGCAAACCACTGATGGAGACTGTTCTGCTGGCAGCTTGGACATGCAATGAGGCTGGGAAGAAGAGGGTTGCAGTCTGTAGCATGCTGTGGGATTAAGCCTGCAGGCTGGCAGGTAAGTACTCTTTTTACACCCTGGACTGTCCTATTAAAGTGGGCCAAACCCCATGGTCGACAGCCCTGGAATCGGTAAGATTCCAACTGTCTGATTTCCTCCCCATGGGGCATCCCAAATAAGGATGCCCTTCTGTTTGAAACCCCCCTGAATCCCTTAATAAACCCCTTTTATATATGGCCAGCACGGGCACGCACCTTGTTAGAGGGTAGCGGGGATGCGGCCGCTAGAGCCCATGCACACGTTGTAGGTCAGCGGAAAAGGTGAGTTTTACTGGGCAACGAATTGGGGTGATCCGGGAGCAAAAGACCAAAATCTGGGATGGTCAAAATCCTAGGTTTTGGTCCACTTTTAAGTCACTTTTGACTTTTTAAAGTGGACCAAAACCCATAGAGATCGGCCCAGAAATCTTATACATTGGTTCCCTCCCCCCGGTGCACCCTG
Source organism: Gastrophryne carolinensis (assembly GCA_027917425.1). Classification (NCBI taxonomy): domain Eukaryota; kingdom Metazoa; phylum Chordata; class Amphibia; order Anura; family Microhylidae; genus Gastrophryne; species Gastrophryne carolinensis. Next base: position 182,083,108 of record CM051238.1, on the reverse strand, counting down.
ACTGGGGATGGTAACCCCCCCCAGGTCGGCTATAAACTCACCTTTTCCAGTCCAAGTCCAGTATTTGTGAAGCTCCCTGTTAGAGGATAGTGAGGGATCTGCTTGCCTTACAAATGCTTAGACGAGCTGACAGGGGTGGATCCGAGTGTGCTGATTGGACAAGCGGCCGCGAATGTGCCGTAGGACCTGGGGGGTTTCACACACTTTAAATTCTATCATATATGTTTATATCATCTGTATTTACCTAACACATTGCAAATGATATAAGACAAGAATAATAAAAGGAATTCCATTCAGGAACTGAACAGTGGGAAATGTTGCTACATTGTCAAACCCCCCCCAGGCCGGCCAGTGACATCGTGGGACTAAGAGAAAGAGCCGAGGCAAAAGAGACCGTGGCAGCGGTGGCAGGTAGGCGACATCACACCAGAAGAAGTAAAAGGATTACATTGAAAGTGTTCTTGACCCATGTGCCTGCCCACTAACCCTTCTACCAACCTACCCACCCACCAGCCGACCTACCTGCCCACTCACTACACCCACCTGATCCCTCTATCGATCCGGCCGGGTCTCCTCTTTAAATTGGTGCCATTCGATCCCCCTGGGGGCTTGGATAGCTCCAGGAGAGCCCCTGGAATAGGGCCCCCGCCTCTGGTGTGGCCGCTGCTAAGTGTAAAAAAAAAAAAACACATTTACCCACCTGCCCACTCGCTGGGTCTCCTCTTCACCGGGGGACCTACGATCGCCCGCCCGGGCTCTTCATTGGTGAGGAGAGGCCGAGAAATTGCCTTCTTCCTCACTTCCTGGGCCGCTAGCTCTCTCAGCTCTCTGACCAGGCAGTCGCCATGACAACCCCCTGCAAGGTCTAGCTGAGGCACGCTAGGGATGCATTTATTTACCTCACACTCACAACACCCAGGGGCACATTGGGGTTAATAAATGCCCTGGTCACACTGGCCCTTCTACAGCATGTCTGGCCTGGTATCTGCAACCCCCCCATAACATGGTGAATAGCAGAATCCCCCCATAACATGGTGAATAGCAGAATCCCCCCATAACACAATGAGTGGCAGAAACCCCCCATAACAGGTGATGAGGCAGAAACCCCCATAACACGCTGAGTGGCAGAACCCACATAACATATTTAGGGTCAGGGCCAGGACAGAACAAACAGCCTCATAAACTAACCTCCGGCCTACTCTCAGCTCTCTGACCAGGCAGTTGCCATGACAACCCCCTGCAAGGTCTAGCTGAGGCACGCTAGGGATGCATTTATTTATCTCACGCTCACCACACTCAGGGGCAGATTGGGGTTAAAAAATACTCTGGGACTTTTCTGGTCACATTGGCCCTTCTGCAGCATGTCCAGCCTGGTATCTGCGACCCCCCATAACATGGTGAGTGGCAGAAACCCCCAATAACATGCCTAGGGGCAGAAACTCCCCATAACAGGCTGTGAGGCAGAAACCCCCCATAACATATTTAGGGTCAGGACCAGGGCAGAACAAATAGCCTCATTAACTAACCTTCAGCCCACTCTCAGCTCTCTGACCAGGCAGTCGCCATGACACCCCCTGCAAGGTCTAGCTGGGGCACGCTAGGGATGCATTCATTTACCTCACGCTCACAACACCCAGGGGCAGAATGGGGTTAATAAATGCCCTGGGACTTTTCTGGTCACACTGGCCCTTCTGTAGCATGTCTGGCCTGGTAACTGCTACCCCCCATAACATGGTGAATAGCAGATTCCCCCCATAACAGGCTCAGAGGCAGAAACCCCCCATAACACAATGAGTGGCAGAAACCCCCCATAACATATTTAGGGTCAGGGCCAGGACAGAACAAACAGCCTCATAAACTAACCTCCAGCCAACTCAGCTCTCTGACCAGGCAGTCGCCATGACAACCCCCTGCAAGGTCTAGCTGAGGCACGCTAGGGATGCATTTATTTACCTCATGCTCACCACACTCAGGGGCAGAATGGGGTTAATAAATACCACCTATAACAGGATGTGAGGCAGAAAACCCCCCAAAACACGCTGAGTGGCAGAGTCCCCCAATAACAGGCAGTAAGGTTACATTTAATCACAGTTAAACATGTATAGCGCAAAATAGGTAGGCTGGGCCCTTTAATGCAAATTAGCACCCATGGTCATGTGACTGCAGCCCCACTGGTGGTCTTCACTTGCTGCTTTGGTGTCTGAAGTGGCAAGATCTCTGCTGCTTGCTCTCCTGCCTGCAGGAACGCAACTTCTCTCTGTCTCTGTGTGTCTGTCTGTTTTGCTTATATATTTCCAGGTATCTTCAGCAACCATGACCTCCCGGGAGGCGGCCCAACTCCAAATCTACACCCAGTCCCTTGGAATCAGCGGTAAGTGTCTTTATCTTTTTTCATTGTTTAATATTCATAGCCTAAAACAGCTGCACCAGCATACACCCTACAATTTAGTTCTGATTTCTACATTCCCTTCCTTATTTTGCAAATTTGACAGTGGGAAGAAAAAAAAAAGTATTTTTGGGGGGAAATTTTGACAGAATTCAAAGACAAACATCTTGGGGGTTTTTGACAGTTGGGATTTGACAGTTAGGATTTGACCGTTAGAACAAAAAAAAAAAAATGTTTATTTTTTGGGGAAATTTTGAAATTTTGACCCTACAATTTAGTTCAGATTTCATCCTTATATTGCAAATTTGACAGTGGGAAAAAAAAAATATTTTTGGGAGGAAGTTGTGACAGTCAAAAACAAGCATCTTGGGGTTTTTGACACAGTTGGGATTTGACAGTTGGAACAAAAAAAAATGTTTTTTATTTTTGGGGGAAAATTTGACAATTAGAATTCAAAAATATATATTTTTTTGGGGGGGAAATTTTGACAGTTGGAATTTAGAAGCAACATTTTGGGGATATTGACAATTGGAACTACATTTTTGGGGACATTTTGACAGTTGGAACCAGAATTTTTTTGGGGGGAAATTTTGAATTTTGATAGCTGAGATTCAAAAACAAAATCTAAGAGATTTTGAAAGTTTGAATTTGACAGTTAGAATGGGGAAAAATTTGGGCAGTTGGATTTTCACAGTTCGAAGTCAAAAGACAAAATTTGGGGGATTTTGAGAGTTGGAATTTGACAGTTGGAAGTCAAAAACAAAATTTGGGGAATTTTGACAGTAATTACCTTATTTGTGCATTTTACTTAAGGCTCCACCCACAACATTTGGAAACAAAAGAATCAGCCCAGCCTGTCATTGTAATGGCCGCTGCTAGGGGTGTCAGGAGGTGGGTTAAGTGGCCAAACTGTAATAAATGTTCACGTAAACCCCAAAAAATATTCAATGTAAAATTGAACAAAATTACAGTATTTTATTGTTAAAAAAACAAAACACAGGCACTCCATGCATCCAATGTAAATGACCCAGTATGTGCTTTCTAATGGGGGGCGTGGACCAACTGTCACTTCAGCCTCCCAACTCATAATAAATGTTTCCCACAACAACGAAAACCAATATTAAACCTACAATTAAATTGATTTACAGTATTTCTGGTTAAAAAACACATATGCATGCCATATAAATGACCCAGTATGTTATTTCTAATAGGGGCCTGGATCATGCGTCCCAATATTACTGATATGGCCAAACCTGTAATACAGTTTCTCCAAAACACCAAAAAAAACTATTTAAACATAAAATTAAACAGACTTACAGTTTTTTTTGCTAAAAAAAAGCATCCATGCATCCAATGTAAATGAAGCAGTCCATATGTCCTAATAGGGGCCTGGCTTAGGATTCCAGTGGCTGCTCATCAGAGAGCAAACCTAGGCTCCGTAGCATCATAAATATCCTCTGCCTTTCTTCTCCAGTTCCATTTTTCTTCTAAAAATCTATTTTAGAGCAACTAAAGAACCAGGCTGTCCTGTTGTGCTGGCCAAAAAAAGCATCCATAAATCCAATGGAAATGAAGCAGTCCATATTTCCAAATAGGGGCCTGGCTTAGAATTCCGGTGGCTACTCATCAGAGAGCAAACCTAGGCTCCGTAGCATCACAAATATCCTCTTCCCTACTTCTCCAGTTCCATTTTTCTTCTAAAAATCTACTTTAGAGCAGCTAAGGAACCAGGTTGTCCTGTGGTGCTGGCATTTCAAACCCCATAACAACTGCACCAACTGTCACTTAGCCTTCCAGGCAGCCATAACTGTTTTTCTGTTCTGCTCACACTTCCATATGCACATAAGCCTTGTCACCCTGCTGAGGACTATTTAAAGTGTAGCAGCACCCAGGATTTTCACTATCCTGGCTTTTGGTCCACTTCCGCGGGGCACCCCGCTGCGTGAAACCCCCCAGATCGCCCTAAAAAACTCACCTCACCCCGCTCCTACGCGAGCGCTCGTCCAATCAGAGCGCTCAGATCCGCTGTGGTATGTACGGACAAGTGACGGACAACCACAGCGGCTCTGAGCACGCTGGAGGCCCCATCTCGCGCTTCCCTCTAACAGGGAGCGCGCCTGCGCCGGCCATTCACAAACGGACGGCGCGGGTGCGCGCCCTGCTAGAGAGAAGCGCGAGAGGCGGCCGCGGCTCGCGCATGCACCCTTGGAACGGGGAAAAGGTAAGGTTTCTGGGCGTCCTGCAGGGTCGGATGCCCCGCAGGGAGGGATCTGATCAGCCAGGGAATCTTATAGATGATCCCCCCCTGGGTGTTGGTCCACTTTAAAGGAAGCCTGCTCTGATATGGTCAACTTTGTAATAAAACACCCAACAAAACATATTAAATGTAAAATCAGATTAAGAGCATTTATCTGATGTAAATGAGCCCCTAACACATATGTACATACAGTAACAGCAAGCCTGTCACTGTTGTTATTGTCCTGGCTGTGTAAAGTAAGCCTGTCTCCTGCAGGACTCAGTGTCACAGGGACACAGAGAGAATTTGAGTGATTATAAGTAGTATTTTGATTAAAAAAAAAAAGCTTTAATATTTTAGTACAAAAAGGAAGGGTAATAGCCTGTTCTGTGTTTATATAGGAGTTAAATGAATAAAAGCCTCACCCCTTAGCATAGCGACATCCTGACTTGTGATGCCTCAGGGCCAAACCTGCAGACCAGGCAGCCATTACCACTTCCTCCTATGATAGCCAATCGTGTGACCAATCAGGTTCGCCAGGCAGATTTGCACATTATTGTGCTCCTGCTCAGGGGCGGACTGGCTATACAGACACCCGGGACAATGCCCAGTGGGACGCGCTGCTTTGGTGCCAGTTGGGCTGCTGCTTTTAACACCCACATGCAATCCCTGCCCCCCTTAGTCTCCCCTCTCAGCCCCCTGTACCCAGCCCCACTTTACTCTCAAGCAAAGGCAACCCAGCCCCCATTGCTATAGCCCTGGCATCATGTTTATAAAGTGCAAGAGCATTATTGGTTATCACTTATCCCTATAAAGATAACTTGGACCAAAACCCTAGTAACCCAGGTGAGTAAAAATATTGGGTGAGTGAAAATATTGGGTTTTTGTACTCTTTATCTACTAACCACATCAAGGGCATAATCCACCCCCAGAGTCCTTGCACGCTCCCGCTGCCTCTCATGTCAGTCACAGTGATTGTGCATGCAATTCATTACAGTAAAGGGAGTTTGGCAGACACAGGCGCTGTGACTGACACGGGGGCCACTGCTATGACTGACAACGGGTGAGTATCCTTTTATTTATTATCTGGCCATACAGTCCCCTTAATTATAATCAATATACAAAAATCACCAAACCACACCACCTCTCAAGGCTGCACCTCCGCTATACCTTTACTGGGGACATGTATCCCCACCAGGCATTTCTAAATGTGTGCCACAGGCGCACTTGCAGCTAGAGGTGAGAAGCGATGCGACCAGCAGAAAGTTCTCCATTCAGCTTTTCCAGCTGCTCTGAGCTCAGACCGGCAAGGAAAATATGAATGGAATGGGAGCCGCAGATTGGCTGGCCAACCCACACAAGTGTCATGGGAATGAGAAAAAGGTGGATTTTTGGGCAATCTGGGGGATACCCACAGCTGGGCATTTCAAATTAGGATGTCCCCCAACAGAAGGGGCAAAACCCAGAAAAATCTTAGGTTTGGTTCCTCTTTAATGTTTCAGCAGGCCCCATTCTTTCAAGATAGCACATAGTCCATAGAATTGCACTGAGTTTAGCTTCTGCTCGATGAGGAACAAACTTATTTTCAAGGCAGACAGATATTTTAGTATTTATAATGCTCAGAGTATGTAAATGAATGCCTGGCTAAACAATCTTTTTCTTTACAGATCTCCTGCCATGGCTTCGGTCAGGAAAGGATCGCATGGATTTCGAGGTCATGGTTCCCGGGACGTCCCGCACACGCTGTGCCATCTGCCTCGAGGACTTCAGGCTGCACAAGCGCTTGGGATGGCTAAGCTGTTTGCACATCTTCCACAAGAAGTGCATCCGCAAAAGCCTCCGGCGCCGCTACAGGTGCCCACTGTGCCGCAAACGCTCATTTGGGTACATGGTAGGTCATCTCGCCATGGCTGGTAACACCACACAGTGTATTTATGCGCCTGTCTTTTATGCTGTTCCAGGTTTCCGTCCCATTAACTTCCCAAGAGGATGAATGCTGTGACCTGATTCCACCTCCAGGAATGGTGAAATTATTCTTATAAATATATTGTATTATAATAATTAGTTTATATTTAATGCATTTATAGTATATTGTATTATTTTTATATAGTATTAATTAAAATAATTAAACATTAGTCGTTGCATTGTTTGGGTTATGTTGGGTAAGGGTAGTGTATTCCAGGTATTCTTTAGCGCCATCTCCCCAGTCTGCCTCCAGCCAACATCTGCCAACATCTGCCTCCATGTCTCCTCTGGCCCGGTCATCGGCACCTGTCCCCACCAGCACCCGGCCATCGGTGCGTATGTGTTTGTATTTGTCCTGACTGCCACACATACATACACTAACACTTATACACTGACACCATCCAGACTCACCCTGATCCACCTACTGACACTTGTAGAGTGACGCAGACCTGACTGATGACCATGACTGTAGAGGTAGGGTAGATGGCACACACATAGGTTAGAACATTTAGGTAGATTAGGAACACTACACCTGCATCCAGCACTAGTAAAGTAGGGCTCACGATGGCTAGCATCAGTTAGGATAGGCCAGTGTAGTGTAGTGTAGGACCTGCCCGAAAAAGAGTCTACCTTGGCGTTGGTGGGCAGGCTCATAATCCGTTGGCCAAAAAATAAAGATAGGCACTTGTGTGACATGCTGTTCCCCTATTGTAGATCTAATTCCTCTTAAACTGATTTTCTAACCAGGAAGCCAAATAAAGTGAACTTTTCCCTGTTGAGAGGAGGTCTCTTCCATTTGTGGCAATGTTTCCGCTCCTCCCACTCCCTCACCTCTGTTACTTGCTTACCTGTTTCAGTGGCCCTTTCCCTCAGCTGGGGTATGGGAAGCTGGAGCAGTACAATGTTACATGCTAAAATCAGTGCTTCCAGCTGAGGGTAGTTGTGGCACTGGAGCAGGTAAGCCAGTGAGCAGCAATAGGGCTTCCCCTCTGGCAGTGCGCATGTGCTCTAAAGAGCAGTCACTGGCCTATAGGAATAAGAGCTGATAACACCACCATTTCACACAATATCAAGTGTTTGGTTTCTGGCCATTGGATTATGCTAAAAGGCTCTTTGTTATACAGAAGTAAAGTGCACAGGTAGATAAATGACACATAAACTTTGTCCTGTGTGTTAAGAAATATATTTAGGACACATTTCACATGTAGTGGGGGACTATTTGTGTTTTATAACTCTTTTCTTTCTTAAACCCAGGATTTTGACTATCCTGGGATTTGGTCCTTTCCCCCGGGGCACCCTGATCGGGGGTGTGAAATCTGCCAGATCGGAGATGCCAACTCACCTCTTCCCGGTCCTATGGCGCATGTGTGGCCGCTAGTACAATCAGCGCGCTCGGAGCCACTGACGTCACGTCGTCTAAGCCTTCGCCTAAGGCCAGTGGCTCCGAGCGCCCTGATGGCCGCATCCCCGGTTTCCCTCTAACAGGGAGCGTTCCCTTGTCAGCCATTCACAAATGCCTGGCGTGGGCACGTGCCCTGCTAGAGGGATAAGTGGGGATGCGGCCGCGGCTCGCACATGTGCCGTTGGACTGGGAAACAAGGTAAGTGTATGGGGTGACCTGCCCCGAGGGGAGGGAATCGATCGGCCCGGGAATTATCAGCATGGGTTTTGGTCCACTTTAACCGGACACAATATAGTGAGCCATTGTAGCGAATGGAGTGTGTGCGGCCAGTCACTATGACTGAAGCAGTGGACAGTTGCAGTGGGCTCGCCAGTGAATGGAAACAGCCATGAACGCAGAGGGAATCTTGGCACACAGCTGATCTTGAGAATGCCGGCTGACGTGAAAAGCCCACTGGCCGCATCCCCGGTTTCCCTCTAGTCTAGCAAGCACTTCCTCCCCAACCTAAATAAAATTAGGTGCAGGAGCGTGACTCATCTACAGGGATGCGTCCATGGGCAGCAGAAGCACATTGTGAGCCACCAGGAACGGTTAATGACAACCCTAGGGGTTTTGCACAGCAGGGCATCCCTAACAGGAGATGGCTAGCCGCCACAAGAGGGTTTTGATCTGCTTTAATGCTGAGAATACCTGAGTGTAACAACTGCAAATTGAAACCCTTAGCCCTGTATTCATGCGGATGTCCAGTCTACATGTAATTCCCCCGCCCTGTCCCCTCCCCCTGGCACTGAGGCAGGGCATGGAGGGGGTCACAACAACAAAAAAGCCTTACCTTGCCCGGAATCCAGCTCTGTCATGGGTTGGGTGGTGGCCACACAGTGCAGCATTTCCTGCCCTGTGCGCCCTCCCGCCTGTCCATGTATTTATTAGAATAACATCATTCATGTTTCTGTCATTTGGCTTAGGTAAGGTTAATGTATTGCAGGGCCGCTTCTAGGCTAAGAAATTGCTTTTCTATATTTTGCACAACTTGCACATAGCACTTTCACGTGTGCATCTATTTGTCTATAGGGACATTTTGGTCCCCCTGTTGAATCCTTTTTGCGGATTTTGCACAGCCTGTCACCCTTGATATAGCTCTTACATGGCACAAACTATTTTATTCTATTCTTCTTTTCTCCTTGCACTTTTATGAGGGAGACCTCAAGGCATATTTGGCATCCTCGGTATTAATTTTATGTATCATCTTTCAAACTAGGTGTCCATTAGTCTAACAGGTCCATTAACTCCGCGTATATCTTTTTAAATGTTTTTACCATGTATGTCCTTTTTTCCTTTTTGTACAATCTAATATAATAAAATGATTTACTTTTAAATGTACTGTAGTGCGGCTGGTCTATATAGGGATGAGCAATTGTGGCCTGTGCTGGCAGTCCACTTCTCTTCTTAGTAGTCAGACACGCCCAGTCTTTTGGGCGGTAGGCTCTCCCTCAGCCAGCATCCAGTTTTTGACAGTATAATATTTTTGCTGTGCAGGAATTTCTTTGTATTGGTCTAGGCTAAGAAATTCTGCAGAGAGGATCCATAATTAAAGTGAACCTATCACTTCAAGGCTGACTCCAGGGCCGGGTCAGAGCTTTCCCATGGGGCATCCTGATATGGGACCTGCATACTTCCCTCCGGTAGCATTCCTGGCTCTTCTAGCTGATGCATATCTGAATGGCTGGTGACGGGTGCGCACAGCAGAGTGGAGACCCCAGCAGGAGGCACCCGGTGACCGGTGCACGGCAGTGAATTCTGAGTCCACACGTGATGTGGGAGCGTGGTTTTGAGGTAATTAACCCTTTAAGTGCCAGCCTACCTGGAGTTTTTGTCACACTCTGTTGCCAGACCATTTTGCACTATTTTGCGCTCCCCATGTTCAAATGTGATTTTTGAAGGGATTTCCAGGGATTTCCCAGGAAAATGATATATTGTTTTTTTCAGCAGAGTCTGGGCTTTAACATGAAATGTCTTGTTTGTCATTTTTTAGGTGTATTCTCAATATTTTTGGTTAAATATGTGCAAAAAAAAAAATAAAAAAAAATATTTTTACATACTGTAGTTTTTTTTGTAATAAAAAATGTAAGTTTGTCAATGAAATCTTATTGCGTGTGAAATCCCAATTTCTCCCGGTTACAGCGGTACCACATATGTATAGGTAGACACCCTTTCCTGCCCAGGAGACTCCCCCAAACTGAAACAACGCTTTAGGGGATTTTCAGATAAAATACAACTGTGCTACGCAATATGCGCACCTTGCAGTTTTTCCAGAAAAACAACCCTTTACATTTGAAATACCCCCAACAAACTATATATTCTCTGGAAGTACACACCTCAGGCTTTCTAGGCGTACCAGGCTTGTTGATGTGGCCATAGTTTTCTGGAAGTAATCCCTCAATGGATTCTTTGGTTGCAAAGAGTTTCCCTAAAAAAAGGATAAAAAAGCAGAATCAAAGCCACATTTTCCTAAAAAAACTATATACAAACAAGAAAAAACAAGTTTAATCTGGAAACGCAACATCCCCCGAACAGAACAATACCCAACATGCATAGGTTCTGTCAAGGGAAGAGTTGCCAAACACCCCAAAGTAAAGCATGTGCGTAACGGTAATTTTACTTGAAAATTTCAGCTCTGCAGACAAAGTGCGCACCTTGCGATTTTTCAACCAAAACAACCCTTGACATTTGGAATATCCCCCATAAACCATATATTCCCTCAAAGTACACACGTTAAGCTTTCTAAGGGTACCCAGCTTGTTGTAGTGGGCTCATCTTTCTGGAAGTAATCCCTCAAAGAATTCTTTGTTTGCGCAGGGTTTCCTTAAAAAATTTATAAAAAAGCTGAATAAAAAACACCTTTTCCTAAAATATAAATATGCAAACCAGAAAAAACAAGCTAAGTCTGAAAGCGCAAGGTCCCCCGAACAGAACAATACCCAACATGCAGAGGTACTATTAACCCTTTTAATTGCCAGCCTACTTGAGATTTTGTCACCCTCTGTTGACAGGCCATTTTTCCCCATTTTGCGTCATGTTTTGCGCCATTTTTGCTGGAACTTTCAGGAAAATTATATATATATTTTTTTGCAGCAGAGTTTAGGCTTTAACATGAAATGTCTTGTTTGTAAATTTTTTTTTTTTTTTACAATATTATTAAGTAAAAATAATAAATAAATAAATAAAAAATGTTTTAAAAAAATTGACTCCTTTATTTTAAATAAAAAATGTATTTTATTAAGGAAAATCATATTGCATGTGAAAGCCCCATTTCTACCGATTAGAACGGTACCACATATTTATCGGTAGCCCCCTGTTCCTGCCCAGGAGACCCCCCTAACTGAAACAAGTATTTTATAACATTCACAAAAAAAATACAACTACCATCCACACTACAAAGGGTTAAATCGAGAAATAAAAAAAATAAAATTGACGTGGGGTCCCCCTTACCCAAAGTAACCAGCCCGGGACCAGCTATGGGGGCTTGTAGGCACAGAGTGGGGGGGCCAGCTTATGTGGCCCCCCCACCCTGCAGCCTACGAGCCCACATAGCCCATGTGGGCCCGGGCTCTTCTGCCCCCCCCTGGCCTTTGGGGAGGCAGGTAATGGGGGTGCCGGGGGTTAATGGCAAGCCACCCGCTAGCGCAGGTGGCTTGCCATCCCCCCAGCCTTGTGAACTGGTATAGGGGTCATGGACCCCTTACCAGTTCACAAGGGGTTAAATGTAAATAATCACACAGACACAAGCAGAGAAAAAATATTTTATTAAATTTTTTTTTTTTTTTTACACTGTACTCACCTCCCATCCATCCTGGAGCCCTCTGTCCCTCGGCGATCACTGGCTTCTGCTCACTTGCTAGAAGCCTTTTATAGCTGCTGGATGACAGAACACAAAGGGTTAATCAAAAAAAAAAATGACATAGGGTCCCCCCTCCCAGGGGGGGGGGGGACCCCATTTTTTTTTTGATTTTTAAGGGTTAAAAACCCTTAAAAATCAAAAAAAAATTGACGTGGGGTCCCCCTTACCCACAGTAACCAGCCCGGGACCAGCTATGGGGGCTTGTAGGCACAGAGTGGGGGGGCCAGCTTTTGTGGCCCCCCCACCCTGCAGCCTACGAGCCCACATAGCCCATGTGGGCCCGGGCTCTTCTGCCCCCCCCTGGCCTTTGGGGAGGCAGGTAATGGGGGTGCCAGGGGTTAATGGCAAGCCACCCGCTAGCGCAGGTGGCTTCCCATCCCCCCAGCCTTGTGAACTGGTATAGGGGTCATGGACCCCTTACCAGTTCACAAGGGGTTAATAGTAAAAAATGACAGACACAGAGAAAAAAAAATCTTTATTTTTCTTTTTTTTACACTATACTCACCTCCGATCCGACGTCCCTCGCCGCTGTATGTCCCGCGCCGCTGTCACTGACAGATGCCGGTGGTGATCGGCGCAGGGCGGGTGACAGGCGAGGGGGCTCCGATCGGAGCCTCCTCACCTGACACCCGCCCTGCTCCGATCACCACCGGCATCTGACAGATGCCGGAGCTCGGAGGGGGTATAGGAGGAGCGGGATGACGTCATCCCGCTCCTCCCACAATGGGCGGAGCTAAGCGGCGGCGGCCATCGCCGCCATTACAAGAGGTGAGGACCCGGAAGAGGGTCCTCACCTGAAGACTGCGCAGCCCAGGGGGGGGATCGGACCCCCCCCTGGTGAAGAGGAGACCCGGACAGAAGGCTCGGGCGCGGAAGTTTTTTTTTTTTACAGCGCCGATGTCAGCGCTGGAAACGGGGGGGGGGGGGGGGGCGGCTGGTTTCGGCCCCCCCCCCGAAGACGGAGGACGACGGGGGGGCGATCGGATGCCCCCCGTAGGAAGAGGGGACCCCACGCTTCACGGGGATACCGGAGGTAAGTGTTTTTTTTTTCTATCTTTTTAACTGTTTGTGGGAAATGCCAGGCACGTAGTTTCTACGTGCTTGGCACTTAACGGTAGGAGAGGCAACCACGTAGAAACTACGTGCTTGGCATTTAAAGGGTTAAACAGCTGATTTGGGGGTTTCACATACAGGGGCATGCCAAATAGCAAACCCAGATAAGCAAAACACCTTTGGTCTGCTTTAATGCAGAGGCCCTAAAACACACAGTTGAGGCCATTTACTTGCCCCAGATCTGGTCTCTCTGAGCAGGTAGACTGGAAGATGCAGAATCTAAAAGATTCCTGGGCCGGCTGCTGGCTTTCCCCCAGGGCACGCCAAATCAGGATGCCCCCACTGTGTGAAACCCCCTGGATGGCCTTGTAAAGAGGGGAGGTAGAGAGCTAGCGTGGTGGAGCCACATGAGAGAGCTGCCAATAGTGGCGGGGAAGGGAGGAGCCCCGGAAGTGTCATCGGCGGCGGCGTCAGGTAGGTGACATTGCGCCAGAAGTAAAAGTAATAAAAGGAAAGAGTCTTGTTTTGATACCTGACCCACTCTACGTGCATGCCCATTAACCCATCTACCAACCTACCCAACCACCAGCCAACCTACCTGCCCACTCATTACACCCACCCACTAGGCTACCTAACCTACCTTAAAGTGGACCAAAACTCATGGCCATCAGCCCTCCTTGAGCATCCAGAATCGGGATGCCCCGCTGTGTGAAACCCAGTATACTCACCTTCTCCTTGCTATTCCTTTAGCAGGACATGTGCCCCAGCCAGGCAATAGTGAATGGCCGGTGCGGGCATGCTCCCTGCCAGAGGGTAGCGGGGATGTGGCCGCTGATTGGACTGAGGAAAGGTGAGTTAGTTTGGGCAACCTGGGGGGTTTCACACAGCGGGGCATGCCAATTGGATGCTTTGGGGGGAAGGGACCCAAAACCAGGATAATCAAAATTCTAGGGTTTGGTCCACCAGCGGCCAGCCTAGAATTTAAATGATTCCAGTTCAGCTCCTGGCATTTTTTTCTGGGGCATCCCAAGTGTGAAACCCCCCCCAGTTCGGTCCCTACAACTCTATGCTCCAACGGCACATGCACGGGCTCTCGTCCAATGAGAGCCGCCGGTCTGACTATGTCATTCAGCAGACTGCTCTCATTGGTTTAAAGTGGACCAAGACCCACCAAACTTGTGAAATACACCTGGCCAAAGCCCCTGGCGATATTCCCTTCTTAGGGTGTAGAACTAGAAATGGATATTTTTCCTTTTCAAATAGGCTTGGAACACTGTTTTTTCGCTGTCCTCTTCTGGAAGATGGCAGAGGAGCAGGCATTGCATTGGTGTAGCAATGACATCATCACCACACACAAAAATGGCAATGAATGGAGGAGGCGGCACATTACAGCTAAAACAATGGCCATTATTTGGATTAGAGTGAAGCAGGAGGAATGGAAATTGCCAAAAGGTCCTCATGGGGGCAGCAATTCAAGGGATGCCAGTTAAAAATGTAGATTTTGGTCCGCTTTAAATGTAGAGTGCACACAGCCACATCCCCTGCATCACCGGCATCATGAACGTGCTCTCGCCCCAGCCATCTCAGATCTATCCAAGTCTATGGAAGCCGCTTGCTGTATGACCTAGTCACAGCAGATGACCATCATTAAACAAGAGCCCACACATGTACCTTGGAGCGTGGATAGGCGAGTTGTATAGGGCGAACTTGGGGGTTTTACACTGCGGGGCATCCCAATTCTGGCATGGAACAAAAACTGGTAGTCAAATTCCCGGGGTTTGTTTCGCTTTAAAGTAGACCCGTGGTTTTGGGGCATCACTATTTGGAATGGCCCACTGTGTAAAACCTGCCAGTGACTAGTAATACATATCTTGCTCACATTCCCACAGTGCTGGCACAACTCTCCTCCAATCAGCTTCTCTGGCTGCACATATTAATGGAAGCCCAGGCGAACACGGCGCACCCCCCCCCCCCCCCCCGCATTCCTGGGGTATGTGCAGTCATGGCAGCCACCCAGTTACAGCAGGCAGGGCTGCGCATAGCCCAAAAAAGAGATGCTGCCCCCAGCCACACATGCAATGGGGATCCGGCAGGGCCGTATTTAGGTTTCGTGGTGCCCTAGGCACTTTTTGGTCATGCGCCCCCCCCCCCCCCCACATACTATGATGAATTTGCCAATCCCCCCCATGCATACACACATCATGATTAAAGTGGACCAACACCCAGCGTGATCCGCGATTCCCGGCTGATCCAATCCTTCCCTGCGGGGCATCCAAAATCGGGATGCCCGCTGTGTGAAAACCCCCAAGCCGCCCGCTGCACTTACCTGATTGTCGGTCCAACGGCGCATGTGCGAGATGCAGCCGCCAGCGTGCTCGGAGCTGCTGTGGTAAGACGTCTCATTGGCGTGCAAAGCACAGCGGCTCTGAGCTCGCTGATTGGATGAGCGGCTGCGCATGCGATGTAGGAGTGGGGTGAGGTGAGTTGTAACTTGCGATCTGGGGGGTTTCACATAGCGGGTCATCCCCGATCGGGGTCCCCCGGGGGAAAGGACCAAAACCCAGGATAGTCAAAATCCTGGGTGTTGGTCCACTTTAAAGAGAAACAACACACCAGATTTTCACTTGTTGCTCACTTGTTTCACTTGGTGTTGTTTCTCTCAGTGAGGGCATCTTGAATTGGGATGCCCCACTGTGTGTACCCTCCCAGGTTGCCCTATTCACTCACCTTCCTGCTTCCTGTTGCTCCCACAGCACATACTGGGGTCAACGAGCGCACTGACTGACTGATAGGCTGAGTGGCCTGCTCAACCAATCAGCGCGCTTGCTTTCACTTGGCTCCCTTTGGCACCACTGAAGGCTAAGCAGCCAAAGGGAGCAGAGTGCGCATCCAGCTGCATCCCCTGCTCACCT